>JAZKJV010004266.1:0-600000 GCA_037367405.1 Ottelia alismoides | reverse complement strand
TCCATAAGAAAAGGGAAGAACATTGCTGAAGGCAAGCTTCATTCGAAGTTATCCCTCTACTCTTTTCATCATCTTCAATGTTTAGATGCTCATTATGTTCACAGAAGGTGTCAACAACTATTGGTGCTCTCCAAGTAGTCGGGACCCTACGATGGGGGCTTGGAGCTTCCTCGAAGCTTGAGCACATGGGATACCTCGTGAGGGTAGAATTGTCCCCATGAGAGGTCCTTCGAGGCTTAGACCTACAGGGTTAGCTCGAGAAAAGGGCAAGGATTCTAGAAGCTTTATTGGATAGATTTAGCTTGAAATGAAGGGGGGCGGAGATTCCCCATTTATGGATAGAGGAGGAGCATCGAGTCACTAATCTATGCTAGATCAGAGTGGTCTAATGGGTCGAGGAAACGAAGAAGTGAAGGGGGAAGGTGTGGAGATGGTCAGGCAAGTTGGAACAAAGTAATTTCACAACGAACCAAGAGCCAGATCCTAATGCTTCGATGAACGAAGAAATTGAAAATAAACCTAAACTAAAGCCTACTCCTGAGAATTGAGAGCTGCACTCTGAAACTAGAATGAAACTGCACTATAAATGCAAGAAAGGAGCAACTCATACATGATGAAATCAGGGAGCAGAGGACCATGCCGGAGTTGGAAAACTCAACAGTGGTGGACCACTTCTTCCTCCTCCTTGTCTCCACCGACGGGGCTGAGAGCTCTGGTCACCAGGGTCTTAACACAATGGTTCCCTTTGGGGTTACGAAGTAGGAAGAAGGATCAAAACCTCAAAAAAGGGTTTTGGGTTTATTTATACACAGAGGGGAGGCTATGGAAATCACGAGATTACCAGAAATAGAGAGTATGTACATGAGGTTTATGGGCACGACGTGATGGAGGAGAGCATTTGGGAGATGTTTGGTGAAGGAATGAGGACGTACTTAGCAACATATCATCACCAAAAATGGAGAAGGAAGGGTGTGTGGTCTAACAGGCATCAGATGGGAAGGACAGTTGACCGGCGGGTCAACTTTCCTTGACCTCTTGTTAGTTTGGGAAATTGCCAAAATTGGAATTAAGGTTTAGGGTTTCTTGCATGATTCAACATGATTGAATTTGATATTTCAATGTACATTATTATCTCTCAATGGAAAAGGAATAAGCGATAATAATATAAAATTAATTATGAATAATTATTTGAATTTTATTACAATATAAATACTTATAGGTTTATAGTTGTAAGTTATTTTTGATTTTGCTCCTCTCTCTCTCCATTATTAGTTAGCCAACAAAATGACGACTTGATCTTTGGTTATAAGTAAATCGCACGACTACATTCATATGGTTTCTTCTTTGTCAGTATGTTTATAGATTCTTTTTTCTAATCTTTTTTATTTTTTTATTCTTTAATTTTTTAAAATATAAGAAATCCTTCTGTGTCTTTTTTTGTTTTTTCTTCTTTTATTTTTTTTATTTTTAGTGTTAATTTGTATTTTTATCTTTTTGGTTATTTTGTGTAAGAGATGATTTCTAATGTGCATTGATATTTGGCACAATATTTTAGACTAAATGAAAGAATGAAAGAGATGAATCTCGAATTCATCATCTGTTAAACATTGGTTGTCATGAACCTAGTTTGTTGTAGTGTGTGCGAGATGCGATACAATAGCCAAATGTTTGTATTGATTCTTATCAAGTATTATAATTATACGGATTCAAATTCTCATAGAAGTCGTCCTAATCCCACAAAAAGTTAGCCTACGACCACGATTAAATTATAAATTTTCAGCTGTAATATGTTCTAGTGCTAAATTTACAACAAGAAATATCATTTGTGGCTTCATTTTTTGAAATTGAGTTTCCTCAATTTATTCTGTTTTTCGCAGTTAGTGACCACTTCAAATGTTAATTAAAAGTAACTTGCAACTAATTTAGAAGTTATGGTAATTTACTCCAATCCAACCGATTTGGAAGACATACTAATTCAAAACAACAACAAAGTCTTTTTCCACAATTAAGTAGGGTCGGCTGCATGGTTTCTTTGTCTCCATTTAGATATAGTCTCATTACAACACTTCTTGGACCGTCCTCGACCTCTCTTAGCTGACTCAACATCCAAAAACTCGCACCTCCTAACCAGTGCATCAGCTGAACTTCTTTACAAATGACCAAACTATCTTAAGCGGTTTTCTCACATCTTAAATTTCGACCGGAGCTACACCAACTTTCATTCTGATTACGTCATTCCGAATTCGATCTTTACGTATGTGTCCACACATCTACCTTAACATTTCATTTCTGCTACAATCATTCTCTTCACATATATAAAGACATACTAATTAAATCATTTTATTCAAGGAAATAAGATTTCTTATTTTTTAAATTAAGCATCTTTTTACGTCAACTAACATTCAAAGGAATATTTTGTAGGGTCATGAAATCCGGATTCGAGATTAAACATATATATATATCTTAATATTTTAACCGTAATAGTCGTGTACAAAATATTCCAAGGGGATGAGTGCACGACAAGAACATATAAAATACAACTAATTATAATAAAAAGACCAGTGAAAAAGATGGGAGGACGGCCTCTAGATTTCTAGATTGAATCAATAATGGTTTCCACTTGTTCTCATACAGATTTGGCAACGTCATCATTATAATACAGAACTTATAACATAAAAAATCATACTTCCGATCATCTTCACTCAATATATATGCTTTGAAGATCTACTTTTCACATTATATACCGAGATTTTATCGAATAGGTCATGTGCTCATTAAAACTACGATGAGAACGGGTATCTAGTCAAAATAGACAAGATCATCTCGGTTTTCCTCTTGATGCGAAATCTTTTAATATAAATTTCATGTTATGTATCTGTTTGTTACTTATTTCAATTTTGATTACTACAATAAAATTGATCTATAGTGATAGTTTTTTTAAAATTCATCACTAAATTAGCCGTTGTTAAATATATAATGACAATATTATTCGTTGCGAAATGAGTTTTCGTACTCAAAATTAGTAACGAATATCATATCTGTCGTTATATCATTAGCAATGATCCACATGGCGATACTTATCCGTTGCTATTTTTTAAAATATGAACTAATCGTAGCTATTTTTTAGTTTAAAATTTAGCGACGATTAATTAGAAGTTTGAAAAATAGCAACGGATAAGAGTCGTTATGTGGATCGTTGCTAATGATATAACGACATATATAATATTCGTCGCTAATTTCGAGTACGAAAAATTATTTCGTAACGAATAATTTCGTCGGTATATTTAACAACGACTAATTTAGTGATGGATTTTGAAAAAAAACCATCATTATAGCTCAATTTTTTTAATGTTACCAACAATTTCTTATTTAATACTATAAGCTATTCCAGTATTACTATTTGCTTCTTAATTACTTATGTATTTAGATTATTTCAGTTTTATGTTACTATTTCTAATACAAATGGTTATTATGCATGTGTTTTCTTGTAAATATACTGAGTTATTGATGTAGTTTCACTGTTTACTGACAAGCTCTTATAATGATATTATATACTAGAAGTGCATCTTTATGTTACTGCTTACTCTTGCATCCTTTTTTATATTTTTATATTGAATTCACTAACACTCTGTTATATTTGATACTATTTCAAGTAACATTTGCAATTATATCACTAACATCATAAGTTATTTCAATAACATTCTTTTATATTACTTCAATAACGTTAATAGTATTACAAGTAATGTTTTGCGATTATATCAGTAGCATCTTAAATTATTTTAGTAACAATCATTTTACCTTATTTTGTAACGTTTAGTACTATTTCAAGTAATCTTTGCAATTTCATCAATAACATCTTAAATTAATTTAGTAACAATTTCATTCATGCGTAATTTTCTTAACAATAGGTCCCATACTTAATTTATGTCAATCGTAGAATAGCACCACCCTCTTTCCAATCGTATTTCTATTTTTAGTAACATGTTTAGTTATGATTCTGTTTTATTTCAATAGCGTGTGTTGTCTTTATTCTTTCCCAATACGGATTCCTATTTTTTGATAACTCATCTTGTTGGATGGATGGCTGGAAATGGAGGCTCATAACAACTTTAATACCATCAAAAAAAATGCAAACCTAAGGAGATTACTAAGGAGTTCAATTGTTTCTTTAGAGAAAGTTCACATGCATACTCGTCAAGAGGCTCGTAAGCCAACTTCAGCTCGAGTCAACATTCTCGGGCTCGAAACTTATCGCGGCCGAGCTCGAGTCTGAGTTTGGTTTTCAAGTTTGAGTCTGAATCATGACTGACTCGACTCGTTCAACTCGATATACACCCTCATAGCTTCCCATCGGATTCGATGATTCCCTGGATGTCTATTCATTTGCAGACCCCCCGCAGTTGTTAGAAATACAAGAAGTTTGGGGGCAGAATTGATATTCCTAAAAAGAGAGGGGCATAACTGATATTGCAATATATCAGAGGGGCACAACTGATAAAAACCCTTAATTTTTTAATATATTTCCTATACTATATGTACATACATAGTGTATGAATGAGGAGAAAATGATGTAGCGCGCGAATGTTATTTGGAGTTGTGTGATGTTTATATGTAATTATATTATACATCAGTTTTTTTATAGATTATAACATGCACATGAATAAATACATTTGTATATACCATAAAAAAATGCAAACCATATTATTAAGGAGATTACTAATGAGTTCAATTGCTTCTTTAGAGAAAGTTCACATGCATACTCGTCAAGAGGCTCATGAGCCAACTTCAGCTCGAGTCAACATTCTCAGACTCGAAACTTATCGAGTCCAAGCTCGAGCCTGAGTTTGGTTTTTGAGTTTGAGTCTGAATCAAGGCTGACTCGACTCGTTCAACTCGATATACACCCCTACAGCTCCCCATCGGATTCGACGGTTCCATGGATGCCTATTCATCGGTAATTTGCGGACCCGCCGCAGTTGTTTAGCTTGTCGATCTTTCGAATGATGGAACTATGCTTAGATCTTCGGCTCAAGGAAGAATTCTAGCTCAAATTCACCAGGTACCGATTCTGCGTGTTCATGTTCAAAAGTTTCCTTTCCAATCAGGGATTTGGACGTGTTCCTTCGAAGCAATCCCGTGATGCTGATCTGTAAACTCTTGAAGTTATGTACGATAACAGATAGCAGGCTCTGCTTTCGTGTGTGAAAAGAACAGGAGGAAGTCAACTAGGATCATGACTTGGTTCTGCAGATCACGATCTTGAACGTCTACAAAAAGAGGTAGAGGTAGAGGTCTGCATTCCTTGAAGGACCAGCTGTTCGATAATCCAATTACATGGATAGAATCCGGAGCAGCTATCCGTGTCGCCATCAAGAACAAGTTGCGTAAAAACAGCTCCGCCCATTCAGCTTCAATTGAATATCTCAGCACCAATAAAAGCAAGTGGGAACACAATGCCGTTGCTCTCCATCGAGCACAATTAAGCACCAGATCAACATCATTCTCTGTGTTGGAAAAGCCAAAGGTATCAAAGAGCTGCATAATTGCGCGGAATGGGTCCCTGCCTAATTAGTGACCTGTGTTAATAATCTACGTAAAGTATCCACCCTCCATCAATTAAGAACTGACATGAAAAATAAATAAAAAATCATGTGCAGATTCCATATCATCATCCTTTTGGAAAGAAAGATGCACGGAGAGGACAGAAGGGCCATGACCTGTTCCACCCACAGGGGTCAGAGTGACGGTACACAACTGTGACACACATATTAATGGGAAAAATGGACAAATCCCAAGGAACACGGATGGATTTTAGGGAGGAGGGTAAGAGACGACCCTTGTTTAAGGCAGGAGATGGGGATGTCTGCTTGATTGTGGAAAATCAAAGAAGGGGACGAGGGCGGTATCACCAAAATGGCAAGGTAGATGCTTTCGCTTTGCTTCTGGGGAATTGGGTAATTGGGCTTGTGCCTCCTGTCCCACTCACTCAGAGCATCGAGATCTGTGGCCGCAAGACTCTGAAACAGAGACACAGAGAGAGAGAAGAAGAAGGAGAAGAGGATGTAAGCACTGGAGATTGCGATGGCCTTATCTGATGGGAATTCCAACTCCATCACTCCCTTTTATCTCCTTTCGATGGAATAATATAAAGTCTTTGATTTTTCTTTCACTCTGTTTTTCCAGGAACATCTCCCTATCAGATGAAAAAGAAGTGCGTTTCTTTGATCCCTCCTTTGATAAACGAAGATGGGAAAATTAGGTAGATTTTGGCACTTTTCCATCACTTTGCAAACTGCAACTAACGCGAAAGAATCTTGGGTTGGGAGTAGAAGAAAAAATTATGTGAACATGTACAATGTCAGACCCCCTTTATATGTAGATGGACCCATTAGGACCCACAGCTCAAAGCAACCCATTCATTCAATCATGACTTGAAAACTTGAACACGGGTAAAAAAACTTGGATACCATCCAGAATTAAAGGAAACTAATAGATTGAATCGGAATGAAACAAGTCCAAATGAACCAGAAATCTCACTCAAAGCTCATGAATTTTTCTCTTCTGCTCAAAGCCGGAAATGGTTGGGAAACGAAAATCTATATAAGGGACAGATATTTAAAGTGGGGGGGGGGGAAGAAAATGAGAGATCAAAGCAAACAATCTCGAGTGCAAGATTAAATTTTGAGAACTACCCAGCAAATCGTTGTGAGAATGGCATCAAAGAAAGCAGATGAAGCGTACTACTGTGAATTGGTTTGGTGTTCTTCCTCCCTGTCCCCTCTTTGTTGATGTTGCTGCCGTTGTTGTTGCTGCTGCTGCTCTGAGCTAATGTTCAACCCACCTCTGTTGTAAGCGTTGAGCGCAGCGAGCATACCAAGATTGGTCTCGGCAACACCAAGACCAAGGTGCTGCGCCGTGGCGCCTGGCTGTTGCGCGAGAATGGAGCTCAGAGGCACAGCGCGTCCGCCCTGGAAGTCGATCCCGCCTGGAAGGTTAATCCTCGACATGAAGTGGAGCGGCGCCTGGATCGTGCTCCCCGTCCCAGACGGAACCGGAGACCGATACTGCCCGGCGGACGGGAACGTCCAGAACGATGATTCCGACGGAGCGGCGACCGTCGGCGCGTTGGACCCCGCGGTGACGGGCAGCATCCAGAAGGGCCCTGCTGCTGCGGGGTTGGGCGCAGGGCTCGCCGCCACCGCCCACATTGCGGCTGCGGGGATGACGTTCGACGGCCGTATCATCCCCATCGCCGCAGCCGGGGACGGGCTCTCCTGCCGCTGTCCAGAACCCGTCCTCGGGGATTTTGTTGACGAAGGTGGTGACGATGCGCCGCTGCCTTCCTGTTGCTGCTGCTGCTGCTGAGATTGGTGCTGTTGATGGTGGTGATTATCTTCTTTGAATAGATCCTCTCGGTATCTTTTCCTTAAGTAAGTATCCGCCGTGTCTCCGCCGGATGCCGGAAGGCCGTCACCGATTTGCTGGAGGTGTTGGTGGTGCTGCTGGAAGCCGAGCATGGCGGAAACGGGGCCGTTGTCGTCGTAGTGGTGTTGGGCGGCGGCGAGAGCTAGTGCGCTGTGGAAGGAATGGGAGGCTGATTTCGAAGGCGGTGCGGACAGCGTGGACCCGCTGCTGCGTATGGAGACGTTGAGAGTGGAGAAATTGGCAGGGATGGTGCCAGTGCCGGTGGCGGCGATGATGGCTGGCTCCGCCTGCTGAAGTAGCCACTCGATAGTCTCACCGTCGGACTTGTGGCCCAATTCACGTGTGAGCTGGAAGACTCTAGCGGCGCAGATGGCCGGCATGCGGATGCGTCGCCCCCGGCCATCCACCTTGGTGTGGCGGTCCTTGGAGGAGCGCTTTGTAGTGGTGGTGGTTGTCGTGGCTGTCGCTGCGGTTGTGGCCACGGTGGTGTTGGGTTTCTTGGAAGGGGGTACGGGAGTGGGGGTGGTGGATATGGCGAGGGAGGCATCAACATGTGGGTGTTGGTGGTGAGGTGGGAGGTGGAGCATGGAGCCCATGAAGGGGCCTCCGTGGAAGTCCTTCGAGGAGGGTCCGGCCGTGGCCACGGGCCCTCCCCCTCTTCTCCCTTCGAAGTTGACCAGCTGTAGCCCCGGTACCCCTCCACCGTCCGATCCCTTCTTCTGATGGTAGTAGTGCTGCTGGTCCGAGCTGCTCCTGCTGCTGTTGCTGCTGCTGCTGTTGGATGGGATCCCCCCTCCACTCTCCATTCTCCCCCACGTCTTTGGTTGAATTGAGCTTGAACTCTTGGAAAATCTCCTCAGCTACCCAGCATTCATGTCCTCTCTTTCTCCTATCTCTTTCTCTCCCGTTATTTGAGAGTCAAGTGGGTTTAGGGTTCATGAAGCACAAAACACGTGTATAGTGCAGTTGTTGAGGGGAGTATGGATTATGGATCGACGGTATCACAATCGTTCAGAGGTGTAGTCCAGTGGAAGGATGTGGGGAGGAGGAGAGGGGGTGAAGCGAGGGCCCAAACTTGTATAGAGAGCGAGAGAGGAAACCCTAAAAACCCAACACACTTGAACTGTCTCTCCGCACCTCTCTGAGCTCTCTCCCTTTGGGTACCTCAGCTCAAATTGATAGGAGGGCAACAGCAGGAGCCCACTCGTGGGGCCTCGAGGGGAATGATCATCACAGGACTCTCAGCCACGCCATTAAACACTTGTTTTTACCACTCTCACATCCATGCTTCCACCGCAAACACGCCCCCACCTCACTGTAAATATCAGAAAGGCTACAGGTCGTCATCATGCATTAGATTCCTTCGATTTTTTTGGTAGATTCACCTCGGTAAATCGAGTGCAGTAAAAAAAAGCAAGAAAGAAAAGGATGGGAGGGGTTAAAATCGGCGCCTTGTGGCAATGGCATGGAAATCTCTCCTCCCCCAGCTAATATGGGAGGGAGGAAGAGAAAGGGTGGAGCATCAGACAGTGCAGGTGAGGGTCGTCAGATAAAGCATCTAATGCTGATGAAGGACAGCTCATCACAGCAACCCCCTCCTCCTCCTCCTCCTTCTTCCCCAATCCCCCATATATATTATTTATTTATATCACCTCAGCCACAACGAAAAAGAAAAGAAAAACAACTAAATCCACAGAAATCTCTACATGGATGGCTTCAACAATTCTTAAATTCCACTCTTTCTGTCCATCTACTGTGAGAGGGGGAGGATTGAATACACGGGTGTACAATAAGAAGATGCCTATACGATAATAATTATCTAATATGGGTATAGACAACTCTGACATGACAGTCAACCCCACCTCGCCCCAACTTTTGCCCTTTCTCAAATATGGGTCTTCCTCCTCCATGCATCTTTCCTGTAAAAATTTCGGGTTATGGTGAGGATCCAAAGGAGTTTGGGGATTCGATCTTTTAGAACAGTCGTTATGCCCTCAAGTAAATTGGATTCAATAATTTAATTAGCAATAAATGGGAAGCAGAGTCCACAACCATTGTCCCCCACCCAAACAGGGTATTCTGTGTGCGAATAAACAAATCAAAGCAGTGAATAAACAAGTCAGCCACTTGTGAATCACGAATCCTCCTTTCTCCTCTCCTGATCTTATCCCCACTTCCCCATGCTCTCAAACAGCCCATCCCCACTCCGTTTCCCCCACCTAATCTTGAAGTCTATGAGGAGGGCTCGAACAGATCAAGCTTCCGATTTGTTGACCAGAAGAGTCCGCGAGTCAACGCTGCCCCCTCCGAATTTTCCATCACATGTTGGCACCGGGGTTAAGGTTCCGTGTATAGACAAAGTGCATATTACTTCGGCTATTTTCTTCAGAAATATGTTTCGTGGGCCGCAAGGAACAAGTCCCCACGATAAGTCGGCCTCAGCCTAGCGCAGTTCGAGACCGATTCTAATTTTCGGACTTGCAGGCCGGAGCCCGTTGAATTTCAGAAATTGTAGCTCAAGTCCGAGCCCGGTCCACTAGTACATGGGTCGGGTCAGCTTGCTATATTAAAAAAATTTTTAAACGTGAATACAATATACATTTAATATGCAAATATACAGATTGAATATGTATTTCTTCAAAACACGAACATAGTTGATATCTAAATAGCATAAAATAATGGCAATTTAAAAAGGAAGATGCATTGTATTATCAGAAATCAGAAATTACATATGGAAAAAATCACGGGCATATATACGGGCCTATACTCTGAGCGACATGCGGGCTTCGGGCTCGGGCCCAAGCTTGCCCGAACCCAGCTCGAAAACTGGATCGGGCCAAAAATCAAGCCCAAGCCCGCCCATTTATCATTCGAGCTCGGGCTAGGCTCGGGCATTGTCGGGCCAGGCATCAGGATGGGTCGGGCCGGCCCTACCCAATGCTCGTCCCTAGAGACAATGCCACTTCTTTTAAGGGGAGTTTGGTTCAGGAACAAGTAGGAATAAGGATGAAGAATAAGAAGAATAATTATCTATTCTCTGTTCATATGAAAAGATAAGAATAAGGAGAATAATGTAGAATAAAGGTAGGTAGAGTGGAATAATGATGGAACAAAGTGAAAACATAGGATTTGGATGGGAATAGCCGTACTTTTCGGAACCATGCAGGGCAAAGAATTGACCCCTTTATTGTAGGATTTATTCTCCAAACGAACATGACCTTAAAATTTTACTTAGTACCCTCCCGTGAACATTAATACGAGGAAGCCCCAAAACATAGATATTGTAATATACAGGGTAGTTACAAGCAAGTTGGGTTCTCATTAAATTGAATGGAGACAGCCAGACTTGAAATTTTCTAACTCTCTCATACAGGAATTTGGGACATTACTTACCTCCTCCTCAAATAGGGATCAAAATGTTCGGATAATGATATGAATTTAGGTATCACCGCATTTTTTTCCTTTTTTAATTTGAACATGGTTACGGAGGTGGGATTTAGAAGAATATATATTTCAGAACTATATCTCGAAATTACATATATAAATGCAAAAAGAATATCCATGATTTCAATATTTGGATATTTAACAAATGGATATGAACTATAGATGAATTATGCTTATTGCTAACTTTTTTTAATACATAATATGTTTGATACTAAAAAAAATTACATAACAAAAAGCATATAAACACTTTGATGACTACAGATTTTATAATTATCAAGATATAAACTTACGAGCGAAGTAGATCCAGCAGATAGTTGTAACATGGGGTAACTTTGGAAGCGAGGAACTTTTTGAGGGAGAGTGGCTCTTTGACATTACTATTTATTTATTTATCACATTACAAGAAATGTGATGCTTTACTAGTACAACATGGCGACCACTAGCGGTGAGATTGTGATCGCAATAGTAAATGCGAGCACTTTCCCAGAATTAGTGGTCGCATAGCTAAATGTGCAACCACAAAGTTGAGACACGCAATTTGGCGCCTCAATATACGGCCACAATATGATCGTGTATTGCAAGTACATGGCCTAATAAACAGAGCGATCGTGCAGAATAGAACTCATTTTCTCTCAAGCCAAAACGCCAACACTGTTGACCTCCTCTCTCTCTCTCTCTATCCAAGCTAGCTAGTTGAGATGAAAGATGCTCGGTCGGTTAATCTAGAAAGGGTAGGCAAGCAATCAATATGTTGACTAGATATCTCTTAAATCGAACAATAATCAACACACAATATATAGATGAATACAAAAATGTGTGAGTCAAACTTTATTATAACTCTTCAAATATGTGTATAGTTGCAAGTATGAAGAGTATTGAACCACAAAGAGCATACTGGGGTAGATGGCTAATTATTGTTAATTATTTCTAACTAATAATATTTTTTAGTTTCTTTCATCTTTTCTAAAAATTTCCACCTTTTTATTTTTAAATATTTTTGTGGATTTTCAATTATGAAATTTTATTATAGTTTTAATATTTTATATTTTTATGTGTTTTTATTTTCATTTATATTTTATTTTTTCATTTAAATTTTTTAAATTTTTTTACTTTTAGAAATAAGGCAAATAATAATATAGATAATATATAGGTACTATGTCTTATGGATTTTTTAATAAGTCAAACAAAGTCAAAATAAAAGAAATGAAATATCTGAGTTTTTAATATTTTCTCTATTTTTGGTAATTTTATGCTATTTTATATTTTTATAGATTTTGAAGTAATAAAAACTCAAAATAGTGGAATTAGAAGATAAAAAAATTTAGAATTTTTAAATATATATAGGTCCACAATAAACATAACTGATTTTTAATATAAACTATATATAATAAAGAAAATTTAGAAACATAAAACATATTTTTTTGGTTTCGATAGAGTTTTTACTGATTTTTATAAGTTTTTAAGTGCTTTTCGACTATTAAAGTTTTATGTTTAATGTTTTTTAGTGATTTTTGGACATGCCATAAAATAACTTCCCTGCTATCGTCCAGGTTACGACCCGATCTCTTTCTCCTGATGTCCTTGCTGATCTCAATAGGAACCTCTGTCGAGTGGTACTCAGTATCTTCCTATCCCGACCTCATACATAGGAGTCTTTCATAATCCCCTTGCAAACAGCGGTAAAGAACCTTCTGAGGACAATTAGTGAGTATTCTGTTACCGGAATCTTCATAATTCAGAAGAATTCACCCCCGTCACGGATGAGGGGGCAGCCTAAACTAGAGGTGCTTAACACAAGAATTTCCAAAAGCTTGGCCCAATCCTGCATCACAGTTCTGACCATCAAGTATATATTCCCCAGACCTCTAAAAGCTTTTCCGGGACCTTTGAGTTCGTGCTTGGAAGAGCGGAAAGCCTCTTCCCTCTCGCTGATTCTATCGTCTCCTCTTCTATCGCTTGATCTCCCCTCCACAAAGTCTCGTACCGATCGCTGGCACACACCTGCTTCCTTTGCCCCTTACTTCCTGAGCTTGGAAAAAGGAAGCGGCGAGGGTAGTGTTTCGAACTTGTGGAATACTCATCTTCCCAAAGAAAAGAAAGAAAGTCGGTTTGTGGACTTGCTCATTTGAAGATCATCTATCAGATCCTCTAGTCAATCAATGAGTTCAAGTATAAAATCTCAATCGAAGGGGTCGGCCGGTGGGTAATGTAAGTTATGGGAAGCATTCCTTATCCTCTTTTGATCTTATGCGGTTCTCTTCGAAATCATTGTGAAAAAAGACCACATCAAACAACAAGGCAACTATTCAATAGGGTCTTTCTTGTGCTCATGTGGCATGGGGGAAGAACGGGATTTTTTGAGGACGTTTTTTAGTCAAATATTCCACAAATCATTCAACCATTAGAAATGAAGATGATCGATCAAACTTCAATGGGAACTTCCTTTGAACCAATGACACGTTGGTCTAATTGCCGAGCACGTTTCGAAAGAGCTCTTCTCCCCGGATTGTTGTTGACTCTGATGCTGAAGGTCGCAACCTGATATTATCTTATTCAGACCCACATCTGACGATATAAGGTACTCGACGCACTTTAAAGCTTACCAAAAACTAACAATTTTTTTAGAATTTATGAAGACATATTCCAACTTTTATTAGTTTTTAAATGCCAAACCGGGAAAAGCTCGGTTTTGTATTTTTAGAAATAGTAAAATAGATTTAAATGTCTAAGAAAAATATGTGTCAAATTATGGTTATAGACTTCTAATATATTTTTCCTGCAATTTTTAGCGTAAGGGGCATTTAATAAAATAAAATACCCTAAATAAATAAATAACAATGATAAAGGGACCAAATTATGATTATCAAGAAGTTTACATGCATTTATTAACATTTAAAACAAGTCCAGAGATATTCTAGCAAAATACCTAATATTTAAATAGTTCGATGCCCAACAGGGGTATAAATGCAAATAGAAACTTATCCAGGTCTAATGTGCAAAATATCCTGAAATTATTACATGTTACTTAATATTTTATTGATTAAATAAAACATATAAAAAAGCAAAGGGAGTCAGGCGTATAATACCCAATAATGCGTGCATGGGGTGTGCTGGCGAGTTTGATCTAACAGTGGAGGCCCATCCACTTAAGTGCGATGGATAGTTTCGAACACACAATGGTTCGCCTTGATAAGGTAGCTCTAATGAGATCTGGCACTTGTTCTTCATCAGACGGTTCAGAGGGTGGTTGGAAGAACTGGGATGAATGCCTTCGCTACTTCAACTACCTCCCGAGCTCGAGAGTGGCTCAAAGTATTCCCGGGGGTCGTCTGCAGGTGTTGGGGGTGCTAGAAGGGTCCAGACCTCGTTGGGGAGAGGTCTGGAGCTTGTGAAGGTTCGTACTTCCTGGGACTTGGTCATGATCTCGATTGACCACCGATATGGGTTCTTCCTCATGTAAAATTTGCACGAAAAGCTCGACGGATCCAAGGCGAAGCTTCCTGACCCGTTATTATTGAGAATAAGGAAAGGGATGAGGTGGACGGAGATCTACGACGTTGAGTAGCGGATGGGGACCTGGAGCCTCGATCTTTTACGAGATCGATGTGAACTGGATGTGCCGAAAGAAGAAGAAGTGAAAGGAGGGGGAAATGTGGCGTGAGATGCGAATCGAAAAGGGATCAGGTGCATATGGACAGAGATCGGAGCCAAGAGATCCGACGTATTATATTTTTTTGGAATTTCATGAAACTTAAATGGATTTGAATGAAATAAAATGTAGATAATTCAAAATAAATGATTTTATTTTTTAAAAATTCAAAACATGAAAAATGTTTCTTATTTTGTAAACTAAATTTATTATTTTTATTTATTTATTCACCTTACTAAAATAAGTAGTATTATTTATAAACCATTTTATATAGGCATTTATATATGTATATTGTGTATTCAAAGTTTTATTCTATTATTTTCGCTCATAATATCATAATTAAATAATGTTTTTTATTTACAACATTATTTAATGCATATTTACATATTTATGGCATTTTTGTGGTTTTTGTTATGTGTATAAATATATATATATATATATATTTATAACATATGTACAATATACCTATATAGTTGAGTTTAATAATTATTTTTGGTATTTTTAGTTATTTTAATTTGTATTGTATTTTTTACATATGTTTTATAATGTGTACAATGATTTAAAAATATAAAAAGACTAACAATATAAAAAGTGAAATATGGTGGATTTTATACATAGCCTACTTTTGCATCTTGAGTCCAATTCAGATGAAACTACTTTCATTTTAAAGATAATTGAAAATGAAATATAATGGAGGTGAGTTGATTCATTTTGAGATCATATGAAGAATATATTGATCAATGAAGATTTATTTGCGGTTTTTTCAACTGAGTGTACTGAGTGAACTTTGCATGATTTATTTTTGCCAATAATTTTCTTATTTTATATACATGATTTATGTACAAGTTTTGTGCTGAACTCGTTATCAATTGAAGTGTTTATGATGATTATAACACAAGAAGTTTGAGTTATGCTCACAGTATATTATACCTAGAGTTTCTAGGGTTTTCACTATATTTCTGTATATTATTTCACCATATCTCTCCTTACTTTATTCATGATTTATCTAGTTAATATTTGGCTTAGTCTCGAGGTTCAGGGTCAGTCAGTATCATAGATACATCCTTTGTTTTTCTTTTCTTTTTTATTTTATTTTAGATTTAAATACACATATTTATACATTATTTATATAGTAATGTCGGGAAGTTAATTTATGCAAGTTGGTGATATTTACATGTATTTTAGTAAGGATTTAAAATCAATATGAAAGAATAAAGGTGAATGAATGGGTATTCATCACCCCTTATACTTAGCTTTTCTAGCCCTAGCAAGTACTATTAGGAGAATACATGCTGAAAGAAAAAATAAAGAAATTAGAATGATTATGATGCTTTAAACTCGTCTTCATAAAATCAAAGTGTGGAGCTCAGTCAAAGGATTGTTCACTTGTGGGAACCTTATAGGGAATAGGATTTAAAACTTAACAACCCCTCAAGTTCCATAATCCTTTGTTTAATTCATCTCAATAGTTAAGTCAGAACAAGTCTTTTCATAAGCAAACTCTTATGACTATGAAATTCACTTGTTCGGTGCATGTGAAATGTAACCCCTCACATCTGAAGTGGAAAAGAAACAATCTCCCCCTGTAAGGTAACCCTAATTCCCAAATCTAGTCACTCTTTCCTCGAAAAGCGGGTGATTCCCTTCAAAGAAGAGGGGTAGAGAAGAGAATGGATTGTGAAAATTGTAGCCACATATCCTTTGGAGCTTGGCCAGTGTAGCAAAGTCTTCAGCTGCAAGCAACCTTGTATATTTGACTTTGAAGCATAAGCCTTGCTTGTTGACACATAACTCCAACATATTTTTCATTGACTTGTGCTCATCTAACTTTTTTGAAGTCTTTATTTCATAACTTTTTTTGATATACATGTACATAATGGCATCCATTACATACAAAGTTTTTCTTCTTTAGCCAGTAGATTATACCTCTTTTGAAGCTTTATTGCAACCTGCAGCATCATGTCTTTAGATGTCAACACCACTAGATTAGGTTTAGGTGTGATGAATCTCGTATCCATCATGCTAAAATCCAATTCTTAATCCCCTAGTTTAAATAATTCAATAAAATCCACTAATAATTCATTCAGTTTATCTCCTACTATATTATATATATACTATGTTTAATTAATCTATATTTATTGTAAATAATTACTTTGTTTTTAATCATCATTAAAAACTCATAAAAATTAGATTAAGATATTATGTATAATTTCCCTAACCCTTAACTAAACTAAAAAATACAAAAAATCCCAAAATAAGGTGTTTTTAACCCTTTAAAAATACCCCTAAAATACACTTTTGTACAAATGACCTCTTTTGGATTTTTTGTCCAACATGAAACTTGTAGATCTCATCGAGATCTACAACTTTCATGTTTTGAATTTTTTATAATTTTGCATCTAGCTATTTCTCTTTGAATTTTCTTTTTTACAATTTATAATTTTTATTGGGCTGTGTGGCCCCCTTTGGGGTGCCTCTTCTCTCTTTGCCACCAGGCCCCTCTTGGAGTCATATGATCCTCCCCGCACACCTCAATCTTGGCCGTCCATTCCCGCTTTGCCCACAGTCATCATATCAACTTCCATATCAAAATCTCCACCGCCCCCATCTGCCTCAATCCTAGCCACCCAATCCCACTTATATCCTACGGTTCCCCTCATGCCATGACACTCGTTCTCCCTCCATCATTGGATGGGATCTTAACTCCGATTTGGGCCACCCTTTAGTGCCTATCCCTCAGCCGTAGGATCAGATCCTATGATGTGATCTCCTCCCCTCATCGAAGCTTCCATCCTAGTCGTTGGATTGCAAGATCCAATGGTCAAAGTGTCATCTCCTATCTCAAGCGCATCACCCTCAAGCCATTACCTTCGCAAGCCACCCACCACTTCCTATTTTGGAGAGCATGCCAGCCACCTTCTCCTCCTATAACGCCTACCCCCCATCGACCGTTCCCCCGTCATCCTCGCGTAACCTCCACCTCCCATCGTCATCACTCCCAACCTTCAAGAAACCAGTTCAAACACTCACCATCACCTTTGTAACTGACTACTACCACCACCTATAAAAGCGATCCCTATGCCACCGTTCATCCTGGCCACCATTTCCAGGTGATAGCCTAGCTTCACCCATCCCTTTGGAGACAGTGAAGGGATAGATCGTCGAAGCAACGATGACTCTCCACCCTGGTGTCGACCCGCAGCTAATTCAACTATGTCGCGGTGGCACCGCCCCACTTGAGCTCGTTGGACCAGCTACCCAGCATGTGCGAAGACCTCGGACTTCCTCCGAAGCCCAGCCCAGGCCTCTTCCTCCTCCTAATTCCCCTCTCCGATGAGGTACCCTTCTCATGTCTATTTCCTTATTCTCTTCTAAATTTTCCAACGTTCATCTTCACACTCACCGACCACCAATCATACACTGAGCTCTACTAGATCACTGTCAACCACGCCAATGCCTTCGCTCACCCTTCCCCTTTGTCCGTAACCTCCCCTACTCCGACCTACCTTCTCCCCTGCTCTGCCGTAGAAGAAGCTCCCAGCCTTAGCCTCTCGTCACCCCATGACCTCCACTCACCTCACTACTCGCGCACAACACGCCTCGGCTACTTCTAACACTTGCAGGTGATCCAATTCTCAATAGTCAGACAATGCGTACCATCTCCGATCAAGCTCCTCATCTTCGACGACGAGCCACCGCCCCATCTCTCTAGTCATCGCCGCACTTCCTCTGAGGTCCCAGCTCCTTCACCAGCATGTCACTGTCCTCATTCGATCCTCGGAGGAGATCTAGGAGCATGGTGGAGCTCTAGGACCGTTGCCGGATCCCTGCCTCCTCCTGCTGCCTGCAGTTGAGCACGAAGTACAACTGTCATCCAATCCTCATGATTGGACGATCCTGATGACACCACATGGATAGCCCGAGCCTCACACTTCCCCTTCGGGCTCGGGAAGACCAAGATAAGAGCCGAGCTACCAAGAGTCGGCACGTGGCCCACGCATGCGACGCCTCACGAGCCTGGCCCCTGCACGTGCACCGTACATGGGGGTTGGGTAATTTGAAAGAAAGACCCTAGACGGTTTGGAATTTACATTTTGGTTCCCAAGCATGGTGCGCGCCTGGGTATTTTATAAGGAGGCCGTCGCAAGTTTTCTGAATTACATTATGGTCCCTATTCACAGTGGGAAATTTACAGAGGGTCCCAGACGATTTCGCAAAATTGCAAATAGGTCTCTCTAGGGACCTATTTGAGATTATTTATCCTTCTATTTCTTGCTTTTTTATTACATTTATGCTCCTGCATTGTTTACTTCATAACTTGAACATCGTAGGTCCAAATAGTGTCTTTGCTCAATATGTCTTTGCCATTAAATAGATGTTCGCTCGTAATTTTTATGCTCCAATTGACTTTGATTTCAAACCTTAATCCATGCTCATAACCTATAGGGCACAATTGCAAGGATTATTTTGCATACTTATATCTTGCATTTAACATTGCATTTTGTTCATGCATCATATAATTGTATTGTTGTGCATCTTAGTGTGTACATCTGCATGAAGACCTCAAAATGAGAAGATATTCACATATCCAGAATTTTCGATAAATAGATTAAAGTAGCTTATGTCCCTTTGTTCGACCTTGGTAGACTCGCCAAGTATAAATTTCCACAACATTCAAAGGATTGTAGTTTTTGCTGACCGAAATACGCCTCCTATGCTACGACATTCCCTGATTATTAAAGAGGCGGATTTCACATTCATCAAATGGCGTCGTTGTCAGGGACATGGCTCACCTTTATTTATTTGTCGAGTTTTGATGTATTTTTTGTTTTGAATATTTTCAAAATTTACATGTCCTCTCTTCATGCATTATTTTTGCATCATTTTTGCTGGTTATTTTACTTTTTATTTTTCTAACATTTCTCTTTTATGGCAGGGCCCATGAAGATCAAGAACACTTGATCTCCATGTAGGCATGGAGTTGGGAGCTCCCGCTGATTAAGCCGTAAAAGAATTGATGAAGAATTACCGGAATTTTAGTCAACTCTGTTTGCATTTGCATGTTGTAAAAAAATGTGTTGCATGTGCATTTTTAGCGATCCTCATTAGAGGGCTCGCGTGATGTAAAAAAGGGAAGAAAAGAAAAGAAAAGAAAAGGAAAAAAGTAGATCCTTAGATGATCTACCCCACTCCCCCCCAACACACACACTTGCACATATACACTTACCCCCCCCCCCCCCCCCCCCCACATGCATGCACATATCCACTGTATATTTCACACAATCACCCCCACCCCCCTCTCACATCCTAATCTATACACAATGCACAGTCCCCTCCCCCTTCTCATCTTCCTTATAATCATATGTAAAAACTCACCCCCTCCTCCTAAATCCCCATTTCTGAAAATACACCCCTCCCCTTGTATCTTCGTATAATTCAACCCCTCCCCCTCCTCAAAATTTTAGATCCTCTACTTAGGCTATTTTTCAGCCTAAGTATAGGGGACCCCGATCATCATCCCTCCCTCCCTTTCTGAGTCTTCTTATACTTAGGATAGTTTTGACCTAAGTATAAGGGGCCCTCCTCCTCAATTACGCTATATCACCCTATATTTAATCGAGCCATGGCTTCATATCACATGTGCGATGAGGACATAGCAAAAGTTAAGTATAGGGGAGTATACCATATAATATTATATATCTACTTTAGCCATAGCTCTTATTTTTTTAGAAAAAATGAAATTCTTTTTTCGACTTGATTTAAGTAAACATGTGAACCGAGTCTTGTAAAAATGCATGTAAAATCATTTTCTTAAAATTGAGGGATTAACTTGTTGTAAATAAAACCTTCTTCAGAAACTCCATAAAATTTAAAAAATTAGAAACTTTTATTTGATTAAGACTGTGACTACTAGGCTTAAAAATGAGTAGCTACTCTTCAGTGAGGGAACTTCGGTCTCCCTTAGTAAAGTGAGTGGTTTGGAGGACACTGTATATGGCTCCGTCCTCAAGTAACATGGGTCCGTCTAATGGTCCGCAATTACATCCATACTGGTTGGGAGTAGATGCAACTATTCATATGAGTCTGGGTCAGTCATAGTCTCTCAAAAGAATTTAAAAAACTGATGAAAAATAAAATCCAAAAAAAGTACAAAAGATAAAATAAAAAAACACTATATAGAGGAGTTGGTGTTTTCCTAACACTTTCACATTCACTCATGGCTTGAGGATTTTTAGGACACTTGATTTCTGTGATCTTGAGAGGTTGAGTTAACATGCCTTTGTCATTAGGATTTTAAACTTAATAATCCACACTTCCCTAATTTGAAAGATTTGAGCGTTATATTACACTCTTCATCTCTACCCTCTAAAGAATATGATCAGCACAATCACATTCACAACTGCATGATTGATTAGATGAGTTGAGTTATCGCTTGAGGAACTAGGATAAGAGATTTGAGTTCAAACTTTGATCTAATGATATTCGAGGATGGGATAAAGTTAATAAAGGCTTCAAGAAACCTGAGTATCAGCAAAACCCTATCCAGTATGTGAACAAGTTCACGCGCTATCTCTTTGATATTTACCTATGTGCCAGGGTGTGGTGAAACTTAATTGTTGATCAGTATACGATAACTTTTGATAAAAGCAATGAAGCTAGCCAAAAAGAAAAGAAAAGAAAGAAATGTTCAAAGAAAAGATCTATCCTCCAAAAGTCAAATTACAAATGACTTCCACCAAAGGGGAGCGTTCCCAACCATTTTTCAAAGTGTCCACTTGAACCAAGCGCTAATTAAGACTAAGGAGTTGGGCTACCACCATAAAAGGGCTCTACATCGTATAGTGATATAAGTCTGGGTGTCAAAAGTATCTTAGATACTCAAAAAAGACATACCCCAGTGTACTCCAAGAAAAACAAGTGCAGACGACTCCGAATTCTCTTGACGGACACATTGATCAACAAGCTAAAAGCCTACATGTGTTGAGTAATAAGGCACTCGAGAGGCCCCCTATTCAATGTGAGGGAGATAAAAATAGACACAATCCTATACCCTCCATCATCTAGTCATCCATCTACATTTCATGTCTGACAAACTAATGAGACGGTTGACTGAAGTAATAATAGGCTTTTTTCCTAGTGTTGAGGATTAAGTCTAGAGGAGAATCTCCTGGATTAGAAATTCGAGTGATGTCTCGACTCGACTCTCATGAATGCAGTACATTAAATTTCATATCCTTATATTATATGTACAAACAGAGAGTCTAATAATTAGGGAAGTTGGATTCCTTCTGACTAGATCATGGTTGAGCCTAAAATTTTAGGATCACTCAAATTAAGGGTCTTCGAAGAATCGAGCCTTGAAACAATCACATGCACTAACAAGAATCAATCTGACTCCTTCATTCTTTAGATGCTCGAGGACGAGTATAGTTTAAGTATAGGGATATGACTAATCTCATATTTATCATGCTAAAAATCTAATTCTTAATCCCCTAGCTTAAATACTTCAATAAAATTCACTAATAATTCATTCATTTTATCTCGTACTAAATTATATATATTATGTTCAATTAACCTATATTTATTGTAAATAATTACTTTGTTTTTAACCCTCATTAAAAATCCATAAAAATTAGGTTAAGATATTGTCTATAATTTCCTAACCCTTAAAAGAACTAAAAAATACAAATAAATCCCGAAATCAGGTGTTTTAACCCTTTAAAAATACCCTCAAATATATTTTTGTACAAATGACCTCTTTTGACTTTTTTTCAATATGAAATTTGTAGATCTCATCGAATCTGCAACTTTCATGTTTTGACTTTTTCCTAGTTTTCCATCTAGCTATTTCTTTTTGAGTTTTCCTTGTTTTTACAATTTCTATTTTTTTTATTGGGCCACATGGCATCCTCTTGGGCGCCCACGTGACCGCTTCTCTCTTTGCCACCCAGCCCCTCTTGGAGCTGGTTGATCCTCGCTGCCTGCCTCAATCTTGGCCGCCCATTCCCGCTTCGCCCACAGTCGTCAGATCAGCCTCCAGATTAAATTTCCACTGCCCCATCCGCCTCAATCGTAGCCACCCAATCCCACTTATATCCTACAGTTCCCCTCACACCATGACACTCGTTCTCCCTCCACCGTTGAATGGGATCTTAAAATCCCATCCGGACCGCCCCTTAATGATTATAGCTCGGCTGTAGAATCAAATCCTATGATCTGATCTCCTCCCCTCGCCCACGCTTCCATCCTAGACGTTGGATCGCAATATCCAACTGTCAAAGTGTCATCTCCTACCTCAGGCGCATCACCCTCAAGTCGTGACCTTCGCAAGCCACCCTCCCCCTTCCTATTTTGGAAAGCACGTCAACCACCTTCTCCCTCATGTAACGCCTCCCCTCCATCGATCATTCTCCTACCGTCCTTGCGTAACCTCAACCTCCCATCGCCATCACTCCCAGCCTTCAAGAAACCCGTTCAAACACTCACACCCACCTCTGTAACCGACCACTAACTCCACTATAAAAGCGATCCCTCCGCCACCATTTATCCTGGTCCACCATTTCCAGGAAATAGCCCAGCTTCACCCGCCCCTCTGGTGATAACGGTGTGGTGGATTGTTGAGGCGACGATGACTCCCCAACCCAATGTCGACCTGCAGATAATTCAGCTGTGTGCAGTGGCTCTGCCCCCGCTCGAGCTTGCTGGACCAGCTGCCCAACACGTGAGAAGACCCAGGCCTTCCTATGAAGCCCAGCCCAGGCCTCTTCCTCCATCGGTTCCCCTCTCCGACGAGGTACTCTTCTCATGTCTATTTCTTTATTATCTTCTAAATTATATGACGTTCATCTTCACCCTCACTGGCCACCAATCATCCATTGAGCTCCGTTAGATCATCATCACCCATGCCAATGCCTCCGCTCGCCCTTCCCCTTTCTCCATAACCTCCCCTGCTCCATCGGAGACAAAGCTCCCGGCCTCCGCCTCTCGTCGCCCCACAGCCTCCACTCACCTCACAACTCGCGACAACACGCCTCGGCTACTTGTAACACTTGCGGGTGATCCAATTCTCAATGGCCGGGCGATGCATACCATCTCCGATCAAGCTCCTCATGTCTGACGACGAACCACCGCCCCACCTCTCTAGTCATCCTCGCACTTCCTCCGAGGTCCTAACTCCTTCATGAGCATGTTAGTGTCCTCATTCAATCCTTGGAGGAGGTCTAGGAGCATGGTGGAGATCAAGGAATGTCGTTGGATCCCCACCTCCTCTAAATGTCTGCAGATGAGCACGAAGTACAGCTACCATCCGATCATCACGATCAAACGGTCTTGATGACACCACGTGGATAACCCGAGCCTCATGTCGCCCCTACAGGCTTGGGCAAACCGAGCCAAGAGCCGAGATACCAAGAGCCAACACGTGGCCCAAGCATAGTACCCTAACCCCAAACATTGTACCACATGGAAAACTCACTAAGTGTGGGTGTGGTTTATAAGTGGTGGGGATTAGTACTTGTCAACTTGGGCTTAAGCATTTTGGGTGGTTGTCAACGGGTTCATTTGGGTCCGTACCCAACAAGTTGTCAGGGCCAGTTTTCCTCAATAACGGACCAGGGACCTAAGCCCAGAATGTTACAAATGGTATCAGAGCTAGAGTTCCTCTGGGCATAAGATATCCACATTTTATAATGATATAGATCTATACGTTTAGATTGAATTAGCCTCACACAATAACTCATTGAAGCTGTAGGATTTGATTCAGATGTCCCCTCGTCGTGCAATCGAATCCAAAAGAGACCACGAGTCGTCGACGAGTCAGGAGACTATTGTAGACATGCAGAGGCAGATGCTGGATTTAATGGTATTGATGGCTCAGTAACAGCAGACCCGCCCATCGAGCTCTGTAGGACTTACTTTAAAAACATTCCTTCAGCATGATCCACCGACCTTCAAATGTAAGCATGAGCCAGAGAAAGCCGAACACCGGCTAAGGGAGATGGAGATGGCTTTTGAAGCGATTGAGTGCCCGAAAGAAAAGAAAGTTATTTTTGGTACTTTTTGTCTGCGAGATAGAGCTAAGGAGTGGTGGACTTCCTGCAAGGGAATTCACCTTTTGGAGACTCCGATCATCAGCTGGGGTGACTTTGTGGAGCGTTTTCTAGGCGTTACATCCCTGAGCCTGCTAGGGATGCTAAACGCCAGGAGTTCATAGATCTTCACCAGGGTAGTATGACGGTTCAAGAGTATGCTGCAAGGATTCAAGAACTGGAAAAATATGGCAAGGGTATCTGTGCAAATGAAAACAGTGAGCGAGGAAGTTCGTGGAAGGCTTGAATGACAGTTTGAGCCTTAGAGTACTCACTAGGGGTCCCACGACCCTATCTGATGCCGTTGCAGCAAGTGTAGAAATTGATGCAGCATATCGGAGGACGCAACAAGTGAACCCTCGAAAGCGCCCTCACAAACCAAGCTATAATGACAAGAAGCATCACAGTACAATAAATGTCAAGAAGACAAGAACTGATGACGCTCCAACCAACAAGAAATATGTATTGGATGTGTGTCCGCATTGTGACAGAAGACACCCGGACGAGTGCTACAAATTGACAGGAGCTTGCTTGAGGTGTGGAGAAAAGGGTCATTTTATTAAAGACTGCAAGAAAGAGTTCAAGGATCAGAGGGAACCATTTGAACAAAAGAAGAAGATACTGGGAAGGGTGTTTGCCATTACACACGAGGATGCAAAGGATGCTTACACCACCGTGGAAGGTACCCTTCTCATTGCAAGTCATTTATGCCATGTTCTTTTTTATTCTGGAGCCACACATTCATTTATTTCAAGTAGTTTTGCAAGAAAACTGAACTTTTAAGCTGTCGAGCTTCCATACACACTTATTGTTTCTTCACCAATGGGTGATATTAGAGCAACGAGTATGTACTTAAAGGACATACCGATCATAATAGGAGAAGACTCCCTTACTGCTAATTTGATCCTACTA
This sequence comes from Ottelia alismoides, assembly GCA_037367405.1. NCBI lineage: Eukaryota > Viridiplantae > Streptophyta > Magnoliopsida > Alismatales > Hydrocharitaceae > Ottelia > Ottelia alismoides. The sequence continues at coordinate 574,482 of JAZKJV010004266.1, read as the reverse complement.
CCCATCAGAACCTATGATGTCATCTTGGGCATGGATTGGTTATGAGAGAATTATACTGCAGTTTATTGTAGACAGAAGAAGGTGGTCCTGAGCAGACCAAATCATAAGGAGATAGTTGTCAGAGGTACTAGTAAGAGCAGACGATTGGTTATCTCTTCTCTGCAAGCAAGCCAACTACTAGCCGAAGGTTGCACCGCATACCTTGCTAGTATCATTAGCACTAAATCGTCGCAGGCACGTCTCGAAGATTTAGATGTGGTCCGATATTTTGACGATTTATTTCCAGACGATCTTCCTAGACTACCTCCTCATAGAGAGGTGGATTTCTCAATTGATATTATTCCGGGAACATCACCGATATCTAAAGCTCCATACAGAATGGCCCCTGCAGAACTTGAGGAGCTAAAGAAGCAGTTACAAGAACAACTGGATAAGGGATTTTTACGTCCCAGTGTTTCTCCATGGGGAGCACATGTTCTCTTTGTGAAAAATAAAGATGGATCTCTTTGACTCTGCATTGATTATCGAGGTCTGAACAAAGTAACAACGAAGAACAAGTACCCGCTACCTCGCATCGACAATTTATTTGATCAGTTGCAAGGAGCAACAGTCTTCTCAAAAATCGATTTACGTATGAGTTACAATCAACTCCGTATAAAAGAGGAGGATATATCAAAGACCGCTTTCAGAACGAGGTACGACCATTATGAATTCTTGGTCATGTCATTCGGTCTTACTAATGCACCTGCAACCTTTATGGAACTAATGAATAGGGCATTTCGAGAACACCTTGACAAGTTCATCATCATATTTATAGATGACATTTTGATATACTCATCTGATCCGGAGCAGCACCGAGTGCACCTGCAGATTGTGTTTGAAACCCTGCGACAACACCAGCTTTACGCAAAATTTTCTAAGTGTGACTTCTGGTTGAATAAAGTCACATTCCTTGGTCATGTGGTATCCAAGGATAGAATTAAGGTAGATCCAGCTAATGTAGAAGCTGTGATGAATTGGAGTCAGCCTAAAAATATTTCTGAATTCCGTAGCTTCCTCGGCTTGGCCGGATATTATCAACGATTCATTCAAAATTTTTCAAGGATCTCATTACTATTAACGAAGCTCACCCAAAGGATGTGAAGTTTGTATGGTCTGAGGAGGGTGAACGGAGTTTTCAAGAATTGAAGGAGAAATTAACTATGCATCCAATCTTAGCTTTACCAACAGGTGGTGGAGGATTCGTAGTGTATACAGATGCATCAAGCACGGGTTTTAGGTGTGTCCTTATGCAGAATGAGAAAGTCATTGCCTATGCCTCACGGCAATTAAAATCGCGAGAGAGAAATTATCCTACTCATGATTTGGAGTTAGCAGCGGTAGTCTTTGCTCTTAAAATTTGGCGTCATTACCTTTATGATGAACAATTTGAGTTGCTCAGTGATCATAAGAGCCTCAAATATATTTTATCTCAGAAGGAACTCAATTTGAGGCAGCAACGTTGGCTGGAGTTCCTAAAAGACTACGACTTTTCCATTAATTATCATCCCGGAAAAGCAAACATCGTTGCTGATGCATTAAGTCGAAAGTGGGAAGGCAAGCTAGCTAGTTTGAAACTTTAGTGGAAGATGATGAAAGATTTTGAAGACTGGAAACCTTTCTTAAGTAAAGAGAGGAAGATATCTTTTGCAGGCCTTAGAATCTAACCCGAGGTAATTGAGAAGATCACGGCAGCACAGAAAACTGATGTTGATCTTCCTAAAATGATAGAGGCATCCAAGAAAGAAGGTTCTGATTTCACAATTGGAATTGATGAAGTTATAAGGTACCGAAACAGATTATGGGTTCCCAATGATGTCGAATTGAGGCAGGAGATTCTCGACGAAGCCCACAGGTCGATGTATACCATCCACCCATGTATAACAAAAATGTATAAGGATCTGCAACGAAACTTCTGGTGGCCAAAGATGAAGAATGACATCGTAATTTTTTTTCTAAATGCCTGGTATATCAGCAGATCAAGATTGAACATCAGAGACCAGCATACCCTGTTCAACCCTTAGAGATACCTGAATGGAAGTGGAAGCACATAACGATGGACTTTCTTACAGGTCTACCCAAGACCAAGAAACATCGTTATGACACCATATGGGTGATTGTTGATCGATTGACCAAGTCGGCTCACTTCTTACCTATTCGCTTAAATCAATCGACAGATAGTCTAGCTGAATTGTACGTGAATGAAATCGTCAGATTACATGACGTTCCTACATCAATTGTGTCAGATCGGGACACTAGATTCACGTCTCGTTTGTGGAAAAGTTTCCAAGACGCTATGGGAACTCAATTGAAGTTCAGCACTTCATTCACCCGCATATTGATGGTCAATCAGAAAGGACCATCCAGACACTGGAATGTTGAGAGCTCGTGCTCTAGATTTTGCAGGTAGTTGGGATAGACATCTTCCATTAGTAGAGTTTGCTTATAATAACAGTTATCATTCGAGCATCGGGATGGCTCCATATGAAGCATTGTATGGGAGACCATGCAGATCACCCTCGTGTTGGAGTGACGTTGGTGAGAAGCATATTTTGGGATCAGAGCTAATCCAGATCAGTAAGCAAGGTGTTGAGCTAATCAAGAAGAGATTGTCGGCAGCTCAAAGTAGGCAGAAGTCTTATGCGGATCGTCGTAGAAGGGAGTTGAGTTTTGCAGTTGGAGATCACGTATTTCTAAAGATTTCTCCAACCAAGGGCATATTGCGATTCGACAAGAAAGGGAAGCTTACTCCTAGATACATAGGACCTTTCGAGATTTTAACGAATTGGAGAGGTGGCGTATCGTTTGCATTACCACCTCAATATTTGAAGTTGCATGATGTATTCCACGTGTCTATGCTAAGGATGTACCCTCCTGATCCTTCACACGTGATCGAGCATGAGGTTCTCGATATTCAACCCAATCTTACTTTCGAGGAGAAATCTGTCTGCATAGTAGATCGTGGAGACCATCAGCTTCGTCGACGTATAGTCTGATGGTCAAGGTCCTCTGGCAGCATCACCATAAGGAGGAATCCACCCGGGAGATGGAAAGCGAAATGCGAGAGAAGCATCCGCAGCTTTTCGGTATGTCCCTTTAGTAAGAAATTTCGAGGACGAAATTTTCTTAAGGGTGGTAGATTGTAACAGTGATACTTTTCCCATTTATTTCCAACCCATATTTCCTTTTTTCCCCCAATTAATAGCATGGATTTTATTCCCCAAATTAATGCCATTATTAGCCTATTGATTTTCCTTTTTGATATATAAAAAATCAAAATGATTCCCCTCCTCTCACGTCAATGGCTATTGGCAAATTTTGAAAGAAAGCAAGAGAGGAGAAAGGGAGAGTTGAGGAAGAATCTCATCAAGAGAATTATCCTCATCGCAGGGGATATCGGCGATGATTCGATAGGGAAGCAAGTCGGCTTAGATGCAAGGAGAGGCTCGTAGAGATCTCGTAGATACTTTTCGTCGATTTTGAGGTATGTGTCGAACCCCTAGGATTCGTACATTTTGGTAATATTTTGGAATCGGAGATATATTATTTTCAAAATTTGTTCTTGATAGATGTGTATTTATCAACATAGGATTACGTATATCCGAGATACGATATATATACATATATGTGTTGGATTTGTACGATTGTTAGGAAAAAATCTTGAATGCTAGCTTTAGAGCGAATCAGAAACATACAGAGACATTCTGGATCCTTTTGAGCAACCACACGAAAATGACGTAGGCAATTGAGTAGTCATGACCTTATCTATGCTTTTGAAATAAAGAGATTAAACAAGTTTTTTTATTGATTATAAGATAGTGTCGTAGATCCCTAGATCACTCCATTTTTGCATACATATGAATCCACCACTTTTTCGTCAATGAACAGTGTTGTACCTGCAACTTTGAAATCCACCGAACCATATACCATATACTTTAGATAAATATGGTGTTTTTCCTTGAGCCAAATTACTGCAAACCTCTGACTAAGTTTTGAAATCTTTAAATAGGCAGAATGATAGTCTTTTTAATATAAAGATTTCATTTATAAAAGTAAAATAAATATGTGAGAAAAAAATGGTTACGTTAGCCATATTGATCCCATTAACACAAGCTTTGAAAAGTTACTTCCATCGTGCACATGTTTTCACCGATTAACTCTCGAAAGATAAGTCAAATTGGTGTATGGATTAAGACTTTTGATGAGTATATCTACTGTTAACATTATCATGTAGTAGACATTCTATCTAAATATATCGAATATTGCTAACGTGGTTATTTAGATTATCTTATTGGAAGTTTTATTAAGAAATATATTACGAGTCATTATTTCACATGTACAGCCTTACAAATAATGTTAAATAAGCAATAAAAGTTCATCTTATACAAGCTTAAAGTGGCATGTCCAAAGTGAACTAAGAATATATATTATGGCATGATAACGGTAAACGGAGCTAAGTGCTATACCTGATGGTGGGAGCCACCTCTAAAGTCTAATTATCGTAGGCCTAAAGAGGGCCAACGCCTTCCGGGGGCGTACGGTTCAAGGAACCGAGTGAGGCAAAAGATAAGTCCTCAACAATTGTAGTTACATTGTCATGTATGTCATGATCATGGACGGCTTGTGCCAGCGGTAAAGCCATCAAAACCAGCAAAGCCACCAAAGCAGATTAAGGATTTAACAATCAAGACAACTTTAACTACTAAACAAATCAAGTGTTCGTGTACAGTTTCTGAAATTGCTAAGGCATATGTGTGCCACTATAGCAAAGTAATGGCTTTATGCAAATGTTATGATTGTAATGGGGGCGTATATGCAATCATGGAAAATTCTGAGGGTATAAGTGAAAATTATGAAAATGTTAAGGCGTATATGCAAATAGGGCAAACTTTAAGGGTATATGTATTTATGGCTTCAACGAACGTTTTCAGAAGGAATACATGTCGTACGCATGTTTATGTGAAAATGAGTTGCATAATGAAAGTATGCGAGAATAAGTTAGTAATTTATGCGATAAGGAAATCATGCAAATTGATTAGCTGTATTGATAAGTAATTGCACGTAAGAGTTTATGTTTCTAACGGATTTAAATTTAGCATAGGGAGACTTGTTTTCCACGCTAGCCGGCTTGACCCCAACTCGGCATATACTGAGCGTTAGCTCATTACATGTGTTGTTGTTTTTTTCAGGAGAACACGAGTTGTGATTTAACTTCTAGTTCAAGGCAACTACCCATCTTCGTGAAGTTGAACCGGTACGGACTATAGATGGATTGTTATGAAAGGATGTCATTATGCCCACTGGAACATTGTTGTGCTATTTTATTTCGTAGTTCTTTTTGCAATTTCCTTATTGGAGTGTAATAATGGAACTTGACAGAGTAATGGACTTAATTGAGAATGATTATTTTCTCTCCTCATTGAATACCATGCAAGTGTTCGGTTGGTTCGGTCGTGCAATCTATAATTGCATGCTTCCGCCAGTCGTCACGACCCGTTCCGTTACAATTTATAAACCTATTAACCCATTTTCAAAATACTCTATTTCCCATTTTATTTTCTTTATAAAATAAAAAACACAAAACTAATGGAATCTTTGTGAACTTAATATCATATCTGTGACTTTGTCTTGGTTCTGGAATTACCTCCTTGAGTTTGACCTTGGAAGGACTAAATAGAAAAAAACTACAATAAATTTGTTTGATGTTTGATTTTCTAACTAGTACTCCAATCAATGATCTTCACTATGTCCCCAAATCGATCACCAAAATGGCATCATTGTTGGAGGGTGCAACTAGCTATCACTAATAGGCACCATAGTGACTAGGATTCTCACCACTCATGAAGTATGAACCTCAAGTTTTCTAGTTTATATTTGATCTTGTTTTGTTATTATTTCATGATTTTATTTTGCATATTGCATCAAATTCATTCTATGCATTCTATCTATATTTGTAGCTAACACTATAATAGGGATTGAATATGTTAGTCAACTTTTCAGGAGGTCAAGCAAACCAATTCACTCAGTGTTCGACCCCAAATTGACTGCTAAGAAATAGCATTTAGCTTTTAATAGGAGTAGAATAGTATAATTTTTCATCTTGCATTCTATTTTTGCAATAAATTTGGTACTTTGTAACTGTCTAGGCACTAGACATTCATGAGTATGTTTCGACCCAAGTGGGTGGTCGAGTTTAGAGCAACATTTTCTTAGGGTGCGTTTGGTTCGGGAATAAGCAGGAATAAGGATGGGGAATAAGGAGAATAATGGTCTATTCTTTATTCAGCTGGAGGATAAAAACAAAGAGAATAAGGTGAAATAAAGGTAGGTAAGGTGGGATAAAGATAGGAATATGAGTGAAATAAGATGGAATAATGAAGAATAGTCGTACCACTGGGAACCGTGTCGGGAGGAGGATTGACCCCTTATTCTAGGGTCTATTCTCCAACCAAACAGGGCCTTAAGGGGGTGTTCGGTTCGGGAATAAGCACGAATAAGGGTAGGGAATAATCCGGAATAAGTACTATTCATGTTCGGCTGGAATGATAAGAATAAGAGGAATAAGGTAGAATAAAGGTATGTAAGTGTTATTCTCCGTTAGGTTGGTACATGAGAGATAAAGAATTAGAGTTATAAGTTAGTAGATAAGGACGAATTAAAGAAGAGGAGGAAAATAAGAGAATAGATAAGGAGGAATAAGGAAGAGGGGAATAAGGGGGTGGATAAGGAGGAATAAGAGAAGAGTATAATAAGGAGGAAGGGGAATAAAAGAGTGGAACAAGGGAGTGGATAAGAAGGAATAAGGGAAGAGGGGAATAAAGGCTTATTCCGATCCTTATTCCCCTACCAAACAGGCCCTAAGGGAATAGGAGACACCGTAATGCATTAAAAATAACAAAAAAAAGCAAAATACAAAAAAAATCTAAAAATCAAGTTTTTATTTTTGGAAGAGAAAACCCCCCAAATTTAATGGATTACTAGATTCATTTCTGGTCAAAATTTTGCCATTGCTCGCAGGGTACACTCTAGACTGAGAAATATATAAGGATTTAACGGGGCTGCCCCCATGGGGCCGCCACACATGGTTGCCCCGTCCTCTATTTTCGAGTTTTTTTTTATTTTTTTGAAAAATAAAACTATGTATATTCATCCCTATATCCCTCCTATATACCATTCGAGTTTCATCAGAAACAGAGACTCCTACGGCCTCCATCCAGATGGTGTCGATTTGAAAAATCTTGTTACCGTTAAAAATGAATGTCTGGATGGAGGTCGTAGGAGTCTTTGTTTCTGACGAAATTCGAATGGCATATAAGAGAGATATAGGGATGAATATACATGATGATATTTTTTAAAAAAAAATAAAAAAACGTCGAAAATGCTGCGGGGGCAGCCATGTTGGCTGCTCCGAGGGGGCAGTCCCATTAATCTCAATATATAAACTATCCTTAAGACAAAGACTAAATCAACGGTAATTATATCGGTGATATGTGTATCACTACTTGGTTAGAGAAAGATTTCCCACAATAGTTGTATGGCAAAGGCCACCTTTGCATGTATGTGTTCGGTTCGGGAATAAACAAGAATAAGGATGGAGAATAAGGAGAATAGGAGTCTATTCTTTGTTCGGCTGTAGGATAGGAATAAGGAGAATAAGATGAAATAAAGGTAGGTAAGGTGAGGTAAAATAGGAATAAGAGTGAAATAAAATGGAATAAGAAGAAATAATCGTACAACGGGAAACCGTGTCGGAAGGAGAAAGAATCCCTTATTTCAGGGCCTATTCTCCAAACGAACAGGCCCTTCGGGTTGGGATAATCATATATTCAGTATTTCTTTCAAACTAGATGAATTGCGAGTGACAAGGTATGAGAGATTCTAATTGTTTCCATCTCGATGATAGACACATTTAAGAACCGATAGATTTGGGAACGGGGAATATGTGAGAATAGTTAAGCATGACGTTAAGCATGACTTGGACATTGGCTGCATAAGGTTCAGCACATGAAGATAAGCATTGTATTTATATAACTTGATGAAAAAAGACTTCAATTGAAAAATATCTAATTAAGCCAACTCTTATGACTTTTGTCGAGTTGATTGTGAACTTAGCACGAGTTTTTTGTATACGATGTATGTGTGCATCTAAATGGTGGTCCTGCTAAGCAACAACAATAAATACTTTTCACACAATTAAGTAGGGTCGGCTACATAGAGTCTATACCTCCATCATATCTACATCCATGTTGAAAAGATCCGACTGTCATGAGGCAACTTCCTAAATAGTATTTTTTTTTAAAAAAAATACTATTTAGGAAGTTGTCTCCGACTGTTTTACGATGACTGTTGGTTACCTAACGCAACCCTCCTCGTTTACTTGAGTTTGGGACTGGCCATGGCCGAGTTAGCGGTCCTAGTATGGATGCTAAAAATATTAATTTGTAGTATGTAAATATGATAATTGATCAAAAAATTATTTCAATATTTAAGCAAGTAAGTGCACCATGGGGTCAAACACAAAAAGGCAACCCACTAATCATCTCAAAAATGAAAAAGTACACTCACTCACCGGTTCTTATGTATTTTTTTCATTTTTATGGTATTCCTTTTAAATTTTAACGTTTAGTTTATCTTTTGTCTTGTAGCTTTATATTTTTAATTTAGAAAACAAATAAAATAAAAGGTTTTATTATATATTTATAGAAAAAGAGGCTTACAAAAAGAAAAGGACTGATAAAATATAATAAAAATAAAATTTTGATGATTGTTATATTTAGCAATTTTTTTTGGATATTCTTAGGCAACGAAAAATAGGAAAAATAAAAAATACAACAAAACAAAATGTAAAAATGCTTTAAAAGGGGAAACACGAGGAGTTCTAAAATTAGCTTTTGTATATGGGGCTAAAATTGTGGGGATAATTTATTTGAAATATGAACCTAATAAGGTCTCCAAAATACTATTTTTTTAATATTATAAGAATGTCCAGGTGCCTTTCTTATATTTTTAGATGTTTTGTGATTTTAAATTATAGACATCATATTTTTTGATAACTTGATATGATAAACTACATAACGAGACACGTCTACTAATTTTTCTCATATTCCTTGGGAGCAAGATATATGCCAAAAGTTACTTGTCAAATGTACTCCAACATATCATATTTAGTGCTTGGCACCATAAGTATTATTCCTTGTATAAGTTAATTAATGGCACTAAATCAAAGATTATTGTATCTTTATTTTAATTGATTCATCTTAATTCCAAAAGGTTTAAAAACCTGCAATAGGTTGCCTTTCCTTGCATATCATATTTTAGTTTTGAAAAATATTATATTTTCATCACAAAAATCCAAAAACATCTCCAAAGGCACTAAAAAATGTGTTTGAGAAACCTTGATTAATCCTCTATCTAGGAAAAATAAATTCAAGAATGTTAAGACCGATTTGCATAACATTCCCTATTTTACAAGTTTGCCTTTAATTCCCTTTTAAAATGTTTCAAAAAACTATTTTCTTGGTTTTGATTTTTATTTCATTCCTATATTTGTAAGATACAAAAAAAATACTACAAAAGCACAAAAACCCATATATATATATTTCTCTATTTTATTATATTCAATATTTAAAATAATTGAAATTATCATTTTTGTTGTTTGTACTATATAAAGTATCACTTTTATTTTCTTTCCGTTTTAAAATGAAAAACTAATTAAAATTTTATAAAACCATTTTTTAGAAGAAATTATAAATAAAAAAGTAGAAAAATCTGAAACCCTTTAGCCTAACATTTTAACATTCACTGCCTTTAATTTACGCATTGTGTTAATTCAATTGCATTTCATTTTGCATGCACTTGGATGTATGTCACATATAATTAAATACACTAAATTAACTCAAGTAATCATCTAAAAACTTCACTGCCTCCTTGAGTTCAGCTTTGAAATTACCCAAGTAAAAGAATTACACACTTTGCGTTGAAGACATAACACTTAGTGTGGAACTTTGACTGTCACCTTATATTTAGTTTTATTTCAATTAAAAGTAATTAACTTTGGCTAAAAAGTGACAATCACTAGAAGAAACCTTGATGGAATGCAAACATGGTTGGAAAGAAATTGAGTTGGGAAGGGATAGAAAATGTTTTTCTTTCCACTATTTGGTGTGAAATTGGAATGAAATGTCACAGTTTAATTTAATAAAGCTAAAATTATTATTATACCTATAACTATATATCCGTTGTTGAGCATATTTTAAAACACACATATATTTTTTAAAATAATATGGAATAAAAACTAAAGTATACCAATCAATTAATATCAAAATAATTATCTAAGATATTATAATATATAGAAAACATATCATGGATAATTATTATAAAGTTAATTCTATCAAATTTTAAAAATAAGTAATATATTAATAAACAAAAATATAATTATTATTTAATTTATTGAAATTTTCACTATTAAAATATCTCATTTCAAAAATTATAAAATTATTAGAGCGATATGTTTGTCAATTTATATTTCTACTAGTTAATGACAAGGACTTAAATTTATCTATTTATATCCTATATAATTATAATAATAGTTATTACTATTTAATTAAAATGATTAGTAATTTATTTTTATATATTTAACAACATGTAATGTATACATAGTAGATTTCAACTTGATTCCCCAAAATGATTTCCCATACTAAGGATCCTTTGGCTTGTGGGTCAGGTCAGGTTGGAATGAACTTTGTTTAGATAGTTAGTAAGAGTAAATATATTATGATAATCTTGCAATCAAAATTTTTTTTAAAGTTTTTATTTCCATAACCTACTATATTCTAATATTTCAAAGGATACAAGTAGTCTAAGGCCCATATATATATATATGTATGTATGTCAAAATTTGGATCAAATTAGCTCCACTTCAAGTATGATAAGAATAATATATTGATTATAATTGGAAGGCAAGGAAATCACTAGATAAAAAATCATATGATTTTATCTAAATCGAGATAGCCAACTAATTAAAGCAAATTATACATCTATTTCTTAAGACCCAGTCGATGAAAAATATTGAGAAGAAATCACTTAAAGGAAGAAGATGGTCTTTTTGCATTTCCACCCCTCGGAAAAAAACTGAGAAATAATCACATTATTTGCTTTTTCCTCATATTGGAAGTCCAATAATCATTCCATTTTCCCATTATCCATAGTCCCAATTCAAAAACATGCTAGGATGCTTATCAGAGGGTTACTTCGAGGATCGAGACATGATTCTCACACCCAACCAAACAAGAAGCGAGGGTCACGTAAACTGTGTAGACCAACTAATCCCAAACCAAAATGGCATGTTTAGCTACATATTAACCTGACTTTTCTCCTATATTCTTGAGTTGGAATTAGTGACATGGATACCATATTTCTTTTATTATAATATTATCTAATACATGGGATAAGGAAAGTCAACATAAAACATATTATAATCACTAATGTGATCAAAGTTAGCTAAGGGTGCGTTTGGTTGTCAGATTATTCCAAGGTAAATTGGGGGGAGGGTTACCCGTTTTTGTGTTTTGGTGTTTTGATAGGGGGTTTTGTATCGAGTGCGTTTGTTGTGATATGATTGTATTGGAATTTGGAAAAGTGAGTAGTTATTGTGATGCGATTGTATTGAAGTTTGGAAAAGTGAGTAGATGTTGAGTAGTTTATAATTTTTAGATGATATGATGGTATACTATATTTTTTTGATGGAACAGATAAAAGAGAAATGATTTATATAATATATTAAAAAATAGAGGAAAAGCAGACCCCATAAATGAGAGAAGGGATGGGTTTTGGGGTAAACCCCGAGGGTATGTTTGATTACTGGGTTGGGTTGGGTTGAGGTATCCTCATGTGAATAGTAACTGTTTGGAGGGTTGGGAGGGTTGGAATGATAGTTGTGATGTGATGCGATATTGATCATGTGTTATATTAACTTTTTTAATGATTATAATATGCTTCTTTATGTTAATAAGTGTATTTGAACATGGTTAAAAACTATTATACCAAAAAAATTATAGAATCAATACAAGTAATCCTAACCCAAAAATACAAAGCTAGAGATAGAGGTAGACGAAGGTATCCTAGTGTAAACATGCCCGGGAGTTAACTTTGAATCCAAATATGTCGTAAGCTGGTAGGGTGCCTACGTGGATATTTGTTAACCGGAAGGATGTGATTTCCCATCAGTACCGATTGAGGGGAAAGAATGGAGGGGGACGAGGGGCGCGGTGGCTCCGAACGATGGTGGGACTGGGAGGTCCTCCCGCTCCACCTGTGGGAATCCGTCTTCTCCCTCCTCCCCGTCTCCGGCCTCATCGTCTGTTCCGCCGTCTGCCGGTCATGGCTCTCCGCCCTCCGCTCCGTGCGCTTCCTCTCCTTCTACCTCTCCCTCCCCCACCCCAAGCAGGACCTCCTCTTCCTCCTCTTCTCCATCCCGTCCTCCGGTACGGTCCCCACCGCCGCCGCCTACCATCCCATCCTCGACCTCTGGCTCCCCCTCCCCCTTCCCCCCTTCCTCCGCCTCCACGCCTCCGGTGGCTCCCGCCTCCTCCTCGAGGATCCCTCCGGCTGCCTTCTCACCTCCAATCCCTTCACTTCCACCGCATTCCGCATCCCCGACATGATCCCCCTCCACTCCACCCCCTACGCTCTCGCTCTCCTGGACCGCAGTTCCTCCAACTATGCCATCATCGCCGTCTCCACCTCCGACCGCATCCGTTCCCAGCTCTACGACTCCTCGGTCATGCGATGGGTTCCCACGGGAGAGCTCGACCTCCGCGTTGCATTGATCACCAATGCGACAATCGCAAGAGGCGGCATGCTGTTCTGCCTCTCTCGAAGTCCCGACAGGCTCCTCAAATTAGATCCAGGGAGTGGGGAGTGGAGCGTGCTGGACGTGGCAGTGCCATCGCTGGTGTGCCCGCATGTGGTGGGGTTGGAAGGTAGGCTGTGGTTGGTGGGGGGAGTGGAGGAGTTGGGGGAGATTTGTGGGATTGCGGTCTGGGAGATGGAGTGGGGGAAGGGGTGGAGGGAGACGGGGAAGATGCCAGAGGGGTTGTTCTTGAGGTTTTCCGGGTTGGATATGAGTAGTTTTGAGGTTGTGGATATGAGGGGGATCGTTTGCTTCTGCAATGCATCGAGGGGGAGCATTGTGCTTTGCGACCTGGGGAGTATGAGGTGGTGGAGGCCTGCGCCGTGCCCGTTTGCTGTGGCAATGGGGAAGGAGGAATGGCTGGGGCATGCCGTGGAACCGGGTGTTGAGATGCTCTTTCCCGCTGATCAGAGGTGATGGATATTTCCTTTTGTTTTGGGTTCATTTTCCTGCTTGCGAAGAGCTTGTCTTGCTGGAAATGATAGTGAATAGCCCGAGTTGTCTTACATGTGATTTTTAATAGTAAACTGCAAGATCGGAAGCCCCATTCTTCTTTCACATAGTAGTTGGAAGTAGAATGAACAATATTTGGTTCTGATAAATATAAGTCTTGAGCTGAGTTCACGAATTTCTTTGAAGTGCTTGCAAGCGTCTGATGGCCAGGGAAGAATGATTGTATATGTTGGAATAAGGTTGAAGACCTTACTGACTTTATTCTCTATGATATCCATATCAACTCATTGTCTGATACTTTCATTGTGAATCTTTCATTGTGAATCGGTTTCTGCTTCACATGGTCTCATATCCAACAAAGCATCTTCACATTCACCATTGATATTCTCTGCATACGCGTATATTAAAAATAAAAAATGCAGTTTCATTAAACATTGTTGGTCTACAGTTATGTTCTACGAGCAGGTTATCCATCAATTTTGTGAATACCACCGAGAGATCTTAAGTTATGTTTGACTAGAGGGATCGGTTGAATGAAGAGGGATGGGATGGAAATGAATGGAAAGGAAATGAAATAAATGATTGTAATTTTTTTGATGCTTGGATAAAATGGGAATGAAAGGGAAGGAGAGTGGCGCTTGTTGTTTGGATGTATAAGTGAATGGAAGGGAAAGAAAAAAGAGATTGCCAATTCTTAATCCAACCAAGATCTATTAGCCTTTCCGGTGATTAACATTTTGCGGGAGCTCCTGGGCGAGGAGTTGTTGGGCGCTACTCGGGGAAATGCCCACGGGCACCTATCTCTTTTCTGGCGTGGTGTGGTGGAAGTTTTTACTCGCAATCTCTACCTGTTTAAGCCGGTGTTGGGCATGGGTGACTCCTTTCGTTTTTGGACCGATGATTGGTCGGGGAAGGGTGTTCTAAAGGATTGCTTTCCTCGCTTGTTTGCTTTGGTGGAAGACAAGGATGCTTCTGTGGCATCGTGCTGGGTGGACGGATGCTGGAGTCCTCGTTTTGCTGCGCCTGCGAATTTCTCGAGTCTGCGTGTGGATGATTTTCTCTCGCTTCTGGGCTTGCTTGCAGACGCGATCCAACCTAATGTTGGCCGTGATCATTGGTCTTGGAAGAATGGTACTTTTACCACGCGGAAGGCATATCATGCTCTTGCGGCCGGGACTCCGGTCGGGGACGCTAGTCTTGCGCGTGATTGCAGCTTCTTCTGGGCATTAAAGCTTCCTGAGCGCATTGGCTTCTTCCTTTGGATTATGCGCAGGGGGAGGCTTCCAACGCGTGACCTTTGCGCGCGTTTTATTCCGACCGTGGGTCCTAATTGCGGGCTGTGCGATGCGGAGCGTGAAACCATCGACCACTTATTCTTCGAATGCAGATTGGTTCGTGAACTCATGGACGATCTAGATTGGGTTAACTCAGACAGCATGGTCGCTTTTTGCAGTAGCTTGGCGAGCATCAGGGCCAGGGATAGAAAGGATTTGTTGGCCCCGATTGCGAGGTTGTGGGGCATTTGGCTGGGAAGGAATGAGGCTGTCTTCAAGGGCCAGCGCTTTTACAGGGAAACTATTATTATCATTGCTACGCGTCTTCTGGCAGATTGGTGTACTAGCTAGGTCTTCTCTGGTTCTTCTTCTTGTTTTGTAACTGGGGTGTTAGCCGTGCGCTAACACGTTGGATCTTGGGTCTTGCTTCTTGTCTTGTTTTTGTACATTTTCTTTACGTTTCTTATTAATAGATTGGGGTGAACACCGCTGAGTGTCTCCCCCTTTTTTTGGAGCCTAAAAAAATGACTATATTGGGAATGCCAATCTACAATAGATCACATAATTGCATTCCACAAGCATTTGCATGATATGCGTATGTGTTTGTGTAATGCAAATAATGATTTATATTGTTCCACAAATCATCACCATTCCAAAGGCCACAAAATATAAGGCTAATTTATTACAATACATGACTAAAGTAGTAAAAAAAATGCCAGCGTTGCTACTTTTCACAGGTAGCTCAACACTTCAAGTAGTCAGTCAGCCTGAGAAGGCTCCTGTAGCATTTCTTTCATTGATCACAAAATATAAAAATCTAGCAAAAAACATACTTATTCAACATGGTGAACAAACACTGTGTAAAGAACATAGAATCGAAAGTTGAGAAATTTCTACATAACCATGTATATTTCTAGGATTTAGGCACAAGAACAATCATTTCATCCTCATGTATTTGGTCCCATGTTGACAGGAAATGCTTTTTAAGTCTCAAGCCATACACACACGTCCACACACTTAAATTTCTAGAAGCTTCATCTTAATTCCACTTGTTTTCATTTAAATCAAGTTTAATTAGGCTCCATTCATCTCATTGGTCTTATATAATATGACTACGAGTCATCCTTCAAGTTAAAATGGATTAAGTCTTCTTTGAGATAATCGAACATGATTCTTTATGATTCACTAGTATCATAAACATTACAGTATATTAATCTTAAAGGAAGTTCGTCCTGAACTATAAGAAACAACCTCTTTAAGTTTAAGATAACAATCTTAAAGAGACATATACCACTATTAGAAGTTAACAATCCTGAAGAAAGTAAACTTGGGTTCTCAGAAAAATAACTGACAATGATCTAGTACATTCTCCAGACTTTGTTTTTATGGAACATCACACCGTTGCGCACCGACCATTATGGCATTATGTCCAAATGAGAGATAAAAGCCGCATCCGTTCATGCAACATGAAGCATGCAACCCAAAAAGTGCACATTGTCCCTCAACACAAGTGGAATCCACCCACTCATTAGTGGTCTTGAGCCACACCTCCCAAGATTGGTTACAAATGAAACAAGTGGTCCACACCGTGTGGAGCATTAGGACACCTTGAATATATCACATCAGTCCCATGCAGAACTTTGGCTTTAGGTACTCTGGTCATCATGCTCACCCCTTCTCAGTAAGAAAATGCAGATTTTCGCTCTCAAAGGCAACACTGAACTGCAAATTAACCTACAATCCCACACCAAATATCCACGGTTGAATACCATGTGAGTAGAAAGAGTCATGCATGCATTTTTACTTTAGAAATCTCCATCAACCCATGTCTAGTGGTCATGCTCATTAGAAGTGTCCTATATCGTGTCAAGATGCTCCATCAATTCAAGAAATCTTGCACCATGTGTTCCACGAAACAAACGACAAAAGAAGGGACTCACCCCATCAGACGAGGCTTCCGCCAAAGACAAGTTTTGGTTGCTCATCAAAGCCAAAAAAACCTAAGAAAATGATCACATAAAACCCCGTTAGCCTAGTCATCCACTCACAACTTGAACGAGTCACCATCCTCCATAATAGATCTAAAAAAGGCATAACCTTTGGCAGGAAAGAGCACATCTCCATTTAAAAATTAGGCAATGACAATGCAACTCCCAACACATGAGATAAATCAAATCTAACACCATGCATATTTCACACCTAACAAATCATACCATGTTTTCTCCTCTAGATTCTCAACACCCACTTTGCCAGAAGGACCTTGTTCATCTTCTTGGGTCTCAACACACTTACACACCTATTCTCCATTAATTGCATCATTGACTCCTAGCCAACCAAGGGGACGTTACGAATCTCTTTCCATAAGCTTCACCAAAAGAATTGCCTTATCAAAGACTTCATATGCAATGTTATCATTACTAGTAATTAACAAGTAGAGAGAAAGAACACGAATGACAACCAAGATGACATTAAGCAACATGAGACGTCTACATCTTGACAGACACGTAGCCTTCCCTTACCAATCAACTTCCTTTTCAGCTTCTCCACAAACATGATCTAGTTAGCATGCTCGAGTCTACAACTAGCCATTGACAATCCCAAATAAATGGACAACAACGTAGATAACTCAGACATCTTCCCACAATCTACGACAACCTAGAGCGAAATTCCATAAGGAACGAATACTAGCTTTTTCATGTTCACTTTGAGGTCGAATATGTAACACAAGGTCTCCAAGACGAGAAAAGGGAGATCACTAAATATTTTTGGGAAAGTCAGGGGAATGAAAAAACATTATTCACTGTGGGACGAAGAGCTTTCGACGAAAGAGAGAGCGACTGTGATGGGGCTGTACGAGGAGTAAAGGTGTGGACGAGGGCTACCGTTCATGGAGAGGATTAGGAGAGAAAGGCTACCGAGCATGGAGAAGGGAAGAGAATGGAGGGATGGACATTTGACTCTTATCGCAAACACGCCACGCAACCAACCTTGCTTTAGATGTGGAAACCATGCCCATCAAGCCTCGATCTATTTGTCGACCATTCATTGTTTGGTTGTAGAGGGGGAGGGGGGATCACCGCCTTGCTTCTTGTCGTGGGGTTGGGAAGACCCATCAAGAAGCTCCTCATTGTCGACTAGCCGCGAGGAGCGTTTTTGTCCCTAGGCTGTGGAATCCAACACATTCGTATGCTATTGTGGTTGGTGAGGGTGTCGCTGGGCAGATCCAATGAAGACATGTATGCTAACAGGGACTTCTTTGGGTGTCCTGGACGTTCAGTCTATCTTGTCAGCTATGCATCAGAAGCTTGATCCTTCGTTCTCGGGAGGCGTGGTTCCATTAGAGGGGAAGAGGTGATGTGCCAGGGGTTTATCAATTGTTGAGTTCAACATCTTGGTTGCATCGAGTGAGGAGACCGGGGTTTGCTGGAGGAAGCCACGCTTTACGAATGTGGAAGCATCGATGGTTTTTAGGAGTGTTTTTTAATGGAAAAGAGGGTGAGGTCCCGAGGTGGGACTCACCACAAAACTTGTATTGATTTAAAGGAGAAAATCATACATATGGCCAGCTAGAGACAAGTCCTCTAGCATGACCAATTATATTTTCAGCGTAAAATTGTTGCCCACGAAGGATATGTTCATTCCTAGCACACCACAGAGCCCAAAGAAATGCCAATTCTAGGGAGGCATCCTCCTGTGAGTTTCCCACATCCTCGTAATCGAGTCTGAAAAGGCGGTGTCACAATTCATCTTGAGCCAAGGAATGTTAGTGCATTCCCACACTGCCCTCGAGGTTCTACATCTGAAGAATAAATGCTCCATGTCTTCCTTGTCCTCTTCACATCTCCCACTTACAGTGTCTCCTATTTTGAGGAATCTATCGCGTTGAACCTTAGTAGCCTGCCATGTCTGGCAAGCCAGAGGAAAGCCTTTATTCTTTGCAGAATTTTCTACATCCAAACAAGTCTATACTCGTCAGTGTGACCATTCTGCGATAAATTGTGGTTGCGGGTAAAAATTTATATGCCTTTCTAGGAGTGTTGTTCAGGTTATTGGAGTACTGTTCTTGTCGCAAACGGTGAAGTTGATCGGGTAGAGGTTGAGGGAGTTCGGTTTGGTGTCGACGATCTTGTCGGATGGCAACAAACCAGGCTCAGACCCAAACCAATCAATCGACGCCATCAAGGGGTTTGCTTCCATGCCCTCAGAGTGGGTCTGTAAGATGTCAATTGGACATGCTTATTTCAAGCTTCTTGTGAAGGTGGTCCATCCACCACCACCACCTAGATCGCTTGCGCATGACGAAGATGTTGAAGCCTTCTTTTGGAAGAACTCAACGAAGAGAATGTTTGATTGAGGAGGAAGCTGCTTCAGTGCCGGAGGTTAATTCGGCAAAGGATTCTATGCTGGCGGAGTCGAAGGATATCCCTGATTCGAGGGCGAAACCGACAGAGATACCGGATTTGGAGCATTTCAAATTTCAGAAATCACCTTCTTTGGAAAGCTTTCAGAACCAGCCTTCTTTGGAAAGAAAGGGAAATGTAACAGAGTTTTTCTCACAGCACGTTGGGGGTGTGTCACCTCTTTGGTTATTGGGTCTTCGGGCTCATTGAATACTATAATATCCGAGATGTGCCCAACTATTCGGTCAAAAGAAGATCCGGCCTGGAAAAACCTTAATCAAAACATTGCTTTAGGCCTAAGGATATCCGAAATGGAAGGTGAGGGGTCTTTCATTTACATTACTTCAGACTTAAATGGGCTTATTGAGGTCGGGGCTTCGAGTCAGGACTATGGAGCCCTCTTGCTGCAGCTGCATCAGGTCACTTCTCCAGCCATTTCTCCACTGCAACCCGACACCAAAAACCTGGATTTGGGTGTAGATCAGCTATGTGAAGATCCTTTTGGGTGATTCTTCGTGCAAGTAGAAACCCCCTTTCTTATTCAACAGGCTTTGTGTTTCTCAAGGATTCCGGAACTAGACACGTGGTGCTACTCAAGGTGGTTGCTACTCCTGAAAGCGACCCCCCTCAGTTTCATCCTCTAAGCCTCTCCTCGCACCTCGGACATGTCGGTTCATAGAGTGGTTGGGTTTCTTAAAGCCGTTATTGGTCAAGAACGTGATATAGGGCACCCTATGCCCTCGAATGTGGCTGGGAGTTTGCCATCGTTTCGTGCGTAGGAGCGGGGAATCAAAAAAAGTTGAAATGTTACAGAGATAGAAAGCACCCATATGCAATGGGAGGAGGGCCTTCGGTCATTTCTGGTTTTATAGCCCAGATTACCCAAGTGGTGGGTGTAATCTCAACATCGGGAACATTTAGGTTTCCTTAATGAAGGTTTTTTCTTGGAATGTGAGAGGTCTAGGTGACCTGGAAAAACGTAGATCAACTGTTGAAAGAATGGAGTTGTGATGTTGCTATGTTGCAAAATACAATTTTGTCTTCCTCTTCCAGTTTGTTCTGGAGATTCATTGGTGCTAGTTCACTATCGAATTTCAAAGCTTTTGACTCTACGAGCAGTGCAGGGGGATGGTCATTGCTTGGAAGGACTATCTCTTCTCTTTCAGTTCTGAGGCAGCCATGTTTAGATTGTGCAGTTGGAGAATCTTAGTCGGGCTCACTCATGGTAGCATCTTGTGTGTATGGACTGTGTGTCATAGATCAAAAATCAAACCTGTGGTTGACGCCAAAAGTTGGTACCTTGATGAGGTTTAACTTGTGGGAGGTGATTTCAATGTCACCTTGCTTTTTTCTGATCGTCCTAGGATGCGGGGTAGTCGTGACAATGTTCCTGCGAGTTTGTTGAGTTGATTGATGCCCTTATGCTTGAGGTGATTGATGCACCAGATGTGAGATTTACCTGAAGAAGTTTAGGCTCTCGTTCTCTGTGGAGAGAACAGAATCACATATCTTCATAAAGACCCTAGGGCTCTCTTATATAGGAGAAAAATCCTGAGTAAATTACATAAGAGGTACATGGAAGAAAAATAAATAAGAAATACACACTTAGAGATACAAATATCTCAACACTCCCCCTCAAATTGGAGCATATATGTCTATTATGCTCAGCTTGGAACATCTTTGAAAAGGTCCTCTAGCAAGTGCTTTGGCGAATATATCTGCAGTCTGATCTCCAATAGTGACATGAGAGGTGGATATGAGTCCCTTCTATATCATGTCTTTGGTATAGTGGCAATCCACCTCTATATGCTTGGTCCGTTCATGAAATGATGATTATTGGCAATAAATAGAGCTAATTGATTGTTGTACATAAGTTGCATGGGAAGATGCACCTCCAATGTGAGATCAATCAAGAATGATCTAACCCACATCATCTTTATGCTCCCCTGAGCCATGGCTCTGTACTCTGACTCTGCACTGAATCTAGCAACCACTGTCTGCTTCTTGCTCTTCCATGATACGAGTGAACTCCCAACAAAAACTACAAAGCCAGATGTAGAATTCCTGTCTTTAAGGCATCCCACATAATTTGCATTTGCACACGTTGTCACCTCAAGAGATGCATCTCTGCTGAATATAAGGCCAATACTTGGTGAAATCTTTAGATATCTTGGAATCATACGGACATCATCCATATGTACCTGTCCGGGTTGTTCCATGAATTGGCTCACCTTGTTCACAACAAAGGGTATGTCTGGCCTGGTGATAATAGCATAAATGAGCTTCCCAACCAACTCCCTGTATCTCCTCTTATCTACCTTCTCAGTGTCATCGTCATATAATCTCATGTTCGGATCCATAGGGGTAGTAGCAGGCTTGCACCATGTCATACCTGTCTCTAGTAGGAGATCGATCACAAACTTCCTTTGGATCATCACAAGACCATGCTGGTTCCTGATGAACTCTAATCCGAGGAAGTAACGTAGATTGCCAAGATCCTTAGTCACAAACTACTCACTAAAGAACTCCTTAGCAGCCTGAATACCCTGCTCATCATTACTCGTGACAATTATGTCATCAATATAAACTAAAATGGCAACTATACCTCTATGTGTCCTCTGAACAAAAAATAAATGATCTGAAATAGGCCGCACAAAGCCCTGGTGCTCTATCAACTTTGAGAGCTTATGGTACCAAGCTCTCGGACTCCGCTTCAGGCCATAAATCACCTTGTGGAGCCTGCACACCTTCTGAGACTCCCCCTCAGCAACAAACCCTGGTGGCTGTTGCATGTACACCTCCGCCGTTGCGGATCTCACGCCGCTACGTGTTTCATCCACAATTCTAGGTTCTTTCCAACCCTCCGAGGGTATTTTTAGGCCTGATTTGGTTTGATTTTGGTGGGAAAACACTCTTCTTTAGAATGTTTCTTGGCTTCGTTGGAGCTCCTGGATCTATTCCCTTTATCGGCCTTCTCGTATAGACTTCCATGTCAGACCACATTCCATTGGTGTGGGACTCTGGAGATGCTTCATTTCCCCAAGGTTTTTTCAGATTAGAGCGTGTTTGGCTCCAGGAGGAGGGCTTCAAAGACCTGGTTTCCAGTCACTAGTCCTCTACGAAGTGTTCAGGCTCAACCACTGCTTGTATGGCCCTAAAGCTTCATTCGTTTCATTCAATGCATACCAGGTTCTGTCTATTGAAGAGGGAGATCCGAGATGCTAGAAGAACATTGGATGGAGCCAGGAACAAAGATACGTAGACTTGATGAATTAAAAGACGCCGGTGATCTAGAAGAAGAGAACCTTAGAGAGAGTAGTGACATAAAAAATAATCACAATTGAAGATAAAAAGTAAGTCACTGAGTGGAGGCAACGGTCACGTATTTGCTGGCTCAAGGAGGGAGATGCCAATACTTCATATTTCCATAGGGTAGCCAATGGAAGATGTCAACATAATCTGATTCATTCTATCATGGTGAATGAAAGGAGGGTGGAGGGAGATTGAAAGTTTGGGCAGGTAATCAAGGAGCACTTTTGATGCAATCATTCCCAAATTGACAGGGCAATTCAAATTAGAGCAAATGACTGATTTGGGAATTTTTAAAATTAGGGATTTCCATCCTTAATTAGTTATTTGAATTAGTTTGTTTATTTAAATAAAAGAGATCATGTGTGATCTCCAATTAGTTGGTCAATTTTAAATTTGAATTTTGAATTTCGAATTAGAGTTAAAATAGGATAGAGGTAGATTTGAATTTATATTCAAATCAATTAGAGTCAATTAAGATCGAGTCAGATTTTATTTTCGATTCACTTTCTATTTTTGTAATTCCACCTCTACTATATAAAGAGGTTGGTAGCCTATTGTAAAATAGAAGTCAGATTATATGAAATTTTGAGTTATCTCTTTGTCTCTCTATTTTCCTCTCCCAACGTGATCTTCACGATTCCCCTCCAAAATCCCACGTAGCCGAACGTGTTTTCTCCTTCTTCCTCTCCTCTCTAAATTTCTTCCACCGAAATTATTTTCTCTACCGTTGCAAAATTCTTTTTGCATCATTTGGTATCAAAGCATGGAAACTGAATCGTTCTTACGATTCAACGATCCTGTCGCATATTGGTGTTTGCAACTCGATCTGAGCCACCTATCTCATGGCCCGCAGTCTCGTTCGCGCCAACAAAAGTTCAAGCGACGTCTTATATCAAGTTTCAAGGTTCAAGCATGGCTGGGCACGACAATCGATGACGATTCGCTTGTCGACAACAAAATTCAGACCGCTGTAGCTGCTGTTCAACACGATGTCGGTCAAGAATATGAAGGTATTTTCATTCAAGATGAAAATTTATGTGCCGCAACTTCGTTACAAGAAGACAAGGAAGACTCGGGGCCCATATTCGATGAAGATCCTATGGGGGAAGAATATGAAATCGTCGAGTTTTTCGAAGTTGAAGTTGCTGTCCAGAATTCAAAAAATGAGAAAAATGGAGATTTGAGGCCCATATTTGATGAAGAACCAGTAAAAGAAGGTTATGAAATCCTAGATCTCTTCATTGACAACGTTACTGTTCTTCAAGACAAAAATCTGCTTGCTGTCCACACAGATTCAGGCCTGCAACCATCGCCGAAATTGACCTGTAGCCCACGTAGGACCCTCTCGCTGCCTCCTTTCCACCACGGCCCCGCACCGCCAACATCCCCTCTCCCCACCATTCGCACCACCACTTGTCCCCTCCTACCCTGTGACCCAGCTCGATGCCGCCAGCACCTGCATCGCCTCCGCAACTGTATGTCCCGCTCGGGCCCCCCACGTTCCCGTAGCCTATCCATGTACCGACCGCCAGCAGCGTTCTCGCGCCGCCTCCCCGTGCTCCCATCACGCGACCACCACCAACTTAAGGAGGGGCGAACCCTAATGAGAGGCTTATTACCTGTGGGATTCGGATCCCATGAAATTTGGGATGAGGATTTAATTTGGACAGATTGCAGAAAAGGCCCTTCTTACAAGAGCTTTTATTTCAAAGGTCGATTGAAGAAATTGTCTTGTGGCTTTTGTTTAAATGAAGGGGTAGAACATTTGCAGCCATACCCCTCGGTGGAAAAAAATTACAAACGTAACATGGAAAAGGATCAAAATTGGGGGATGTCTACTCAACCAATCCAGACAGAATTCTCCACCGATGGAACGAAGATCGAGCAATTCGTCAGGAGACGAATTTTTCAAGCGGAGGAGAATTGATGCAATCATTCCCAAATTGACAGGGCAATTCAAATTAGAGCAAATGACTGATTTGGGAATTTTTAAAATTAGGGATTTCCATCCTTAATTAGTTATTTGAATTAGTTTGTTTATTTAAATAAAAGAGATCATGTGTGATCTCCAATTAGTTGGTCAATTTTAAATTTGAATTTTGAATTTCGAATTAGAGTTAAAATAGGATAGAGATAGATTTGAATTTATATTCAAATCAATTAGAGTCAATTAAGATCGAGTCAGATTTTATTTTCGATTCACTTTCTATTTTTGTAATTCCACCTCTACTATATAAAGAGGTTGGTAGCCTGTTGTAAAAGAGAAGTCAGATTATATGAAATTTTGAGTTATCTCGTTGTCTCTCTATTTTCCTCTCCCAACGTGATCTTCACGATTCCCCTCCAAAATCCCACGTAGCCGAACGTGTTTTCTCCTTCTTCCTCTCCTCTCTAAATTTCTTCCACCGAAATTATTTTCTCTACCGTTGCAAAATTCTTTTTGCATCAACTTTCATGAGTTCTCGCGAAGACTCGTCGGTAGAACATGGAGATGGACTGGCGAGGGGACAACCCAATTCTCTGAATAACAAGAGAACCCTTTAGTTTATGTTGGAGTATAAGTTGTATGCGCCCATTGTGTTGTAGCAGGGTAAATGGATCCTGGAGAAGATCCATTTACCCCATCCAGTGTTTAGTCCCACATGGACCAGTGGTGGGACTTGGAGGCTCTGGGAAGGCTATATAAGGAGCCCCAGACCTCCTGTACTCATTGAGAAAGTGAATAGAAAAACACGCCCCTAGTTGAGGGCTTCTCCCGTGGTTTCATCCCGCTCCTCACGGAGTAGGGTTCCACGTTAAATCCCGCGTTCTTCGTGGATGTTTATTCTTTTTCCATGTTTGCTTCCGCATTCTTCATATTTTATAACATGATATCAGAGCAGGTTCGATTCTCGAGGATTTGTTCTTGAGATTTTTTTGTATTATTCGAGATTCGATTTTGATGTTATTATTCCGAAAGATCATATTTGATTGGAAGATTAAAGTTCAGTTCTAGGTGTTTTTTTAAAAAACCCTAGAACATCCAGCAACAACGGCATCATCGTTCGACCAGGCGGTACTCTTGCCACCCCTCCCGTCAACGTTGTTTCAAGAATAGGTTCCAACAAGGGAACCGTAGAGGCGGCGGCGCAGGCTCCCAATGCTCCCGACGGAGCCACCATCAGCAACATCTCCTCGTTGGAAATCATGTTTGAGTGACCCGATCGGCGCGAGACCTCCTCTTTCATCAGGCGGCATCTGGCGCACGCCCTAGCCGCACAAGGCGGTCCGCGCTTCTTCCTCGCACAGCAACATCCAAGGCATCGCTGCGAGATCTAGGCATCCAACAGGCCAAGGGCACCCATCGGAGCATCGCACAAGTAATAGGCGGAGGCGTCGTTGTCTCGCAGCGACATCCGAAGTCGCAGGTCAAAGGCGGTGTTCCTCCATTCCTCCGCCCAGGCAACGAACGACACCCCATCCTCCAGCCGCATCGTGCGACATCCCTTCAACGTGGTGGAGAACCCACTACCAACAGCGCATCCTTCTTCCAGATGACGCTTCCACTCTGCGGCGCCTTCATCTCTCTTCTTCATCGCACAGGAAGCGTGTCCTGTTCGGCGGCAGCCAGCAAAGCGCGGAGCAAAGAAGCTCGTGCGCGATCGGCGCCCCATCGGCTAGATCCTCCAGCGCCGCCTCCAAATGCCCTTCGCATCTCTCGCGAGCGGCAGTCTTCTGAAGAAAGGGTTCCCAAGAGGAACCCTAATTAAGGGCTCGCGCAATGTTTAAAAAAAAGAGGGTCCTATGTTGTTGGCCCGAGCGAGCATTTAAAAAAAAGGGGGAGGGCTAGCGGTCAGCAAAAAAAAACCAGCCCAAGTGAGCCAAGTGCTTTAAAAAAAAGAGGGCCACAGCTTTAGGCCTAGGTTTGGGTATTTTTTATAAAAAAATTGAAAAAAGGCACATACATAAAAAAAGCCGTATGCATTTTTCAAAAAAAAAATTGTGCGAAGCAAAAAGCCGAAAAAAAATGAACGGCTTAAAAAAATTGCAAAAAAATGGCTTATATAAAAAAAGCCGAAAATTTCGTGTTTGTTTACCCCCATCATTGTTGTCTTCTCCCAACTTGGTCGACGTCCATGTGTTCCGACAAATATGGGAGAAAGGGGGAGTATAGGTAGAGTCACAAGTTTTGATCCAGATTCCAGATTCAGATATCAGTCTCCAGACCAGCCAGATAATCAGACTCTACAGTTCGATTTCAGACTCGACGATTGTTGTTTCGAGTCTGCAGTTCAGACACGTACAAGGATGCGGTCTTATTTCAGATGAGCATATGTTGCCATCAGTTGTTCATGGTCCCCATCATTATTCTTGTTTTGTCGGCCAGAGTTTTCATGTGAGCCATAGGGACTCCAGAGCAGAGGACCATTCCCTATGCCATTGAGGGCAAGGGTTTTCATGTGGTATCATAGGTACACCAGAGCAGTGCACCATTCTCTGAGCCAGATGGGAGAGACCCAGTTCTCCGACGAGGAGACTTCAGGTGCAGTTTCAGACTCGATGGTCAGATTCCGAGTCTTCAGTTGACTCACACTCCAGCCCGTTCGTCCTCCTCACCTACACGGCATGAGAAGCAACGTCTTCGACTGCAGCAATGTGCGCGTTGGGTTGATATTGTCCGTAGTGTCCTGTAGCGTTGAGTTGAGTTTCTTTCTGTTTGTCCAAGCTGAGCATTGCATGCTCCAGCTTGAGGGGGAGTGTTGGAGTATAAGTTGTATGCGCCTATTGTGTTGTAGCAGGATAAATGGATCCTGGAGAAGATCCATTTACCCCATCCAGTGTTTAGTCCCACATGGACCGGTGGTGGGACTTGGAGGCTCTGGGAAGGCTATATAAGGAGCCCCAGACCTCCTGTACTCATTGAGAAAGTGAATAGAAAAACACGCCCCTAGTTGAGGGCTTCTCCCGTGGTTTCATCCCGCTCCTCACGGAGTAGGGTTCCACGTTAAATCCCGCGTTCTTCGTGGATGTTTATTCTTTTTCCATGTTTGCTTCCGCATTCTTCATATTTTATAACAGTTTAGACTTCATTATGGAGGAGGTTAAGGCTATAGTCTGGAGTATGAACGCGGATAGCGCGCTTGGTCTGGATGGATTCCCATTTTACTTCTTTAGGGAATTTTGGTCTTTGGTGGGAAGAGAGACGTTGAGTGTTGTGGAGGAGTTTGCTGGAGGCAATGCTAGCTTTGAGCGACTCAACAAGGCACTCATTTTACTCCTCCCAAAGAAGGAGGTGTTTGAGAGAGTTGAGAACTACCATCCGATTGCTCTCTCCGTGCAATATACTTGGTGGTAGAGAAGGTGTTAGCGAATAGACTGAACATGGTCATGGATTACATTATACCTCCTCTTCAGTTGGCTCTTATTCATGGAAGACAAATTATCTATAGCTTGGATATGGCCACAAAGATAATTGCAGATTGGAAAAGATGACGCTTAAGAGGCATTCTGTGGAAAATAGATTTTCCAAGGCTTATGATACCTTAGACTGGCATTTTCTTTCATCGGATATGGCAAAACGCGGATTCTCGAACAATTTTATCTCTTGGATGTAGCGTTGCGTCACGACATCATCTTATTTGGTGTTGGTCAACAGGCGTTTGGAGGGAGGATTCTTTCAGCCTCAGCGGGACGTGAGAGAGGGTTGCCCTCTTGCCCCTATGCTTTTTGTTATTGGTGCTGATGTCCTTAGTTGTATGGTGTACAAGATGTTGTAGGGTAGGCTCACTATTGCTTATTCTATTTGGGACATTCGTATTCCTCTATTGCGGTAATGCGATGGCACCGACTTTTTTTTATTGAAGGCAGGAGAGGGGAATATAAAGGGATGGCTACGACTGTTGAGATATTTGGAGAACTCTAATCGTAGCAAATCAAAGTTTATCCCTTTTGGTCTGTCTGATGTTGAAGCTCATGCATGTAATGAGGAGTTGGGCACGAAATGTGGTTCCCTGCCAATTCGTTATCTAGGTCTATCTCTGACCAGTAGTACTTAGTATAGCATATTGGCTTCCTATAATAGAGAAGATGGAGAGGAAGCTGTCAGGATGGAGGGTGGCCATCCTATTACGTAGGGGTCAGGTGGTGCTGTTGAAGACCGTAATCTGAGCAATTTCTACGTTCTACATGTCTGCGTGCCTTCTTCCTACTGGTATTTGACGCAGAATGGATGTGATCATGCGTAGATTCCTTTGGGGCATGTCGGGCCAAGACGACCCGGGAGAACATCTAACAGATTGGGAAACTTTGATGCTCCCAAAGGCGACGGGTGGTCTTGACATCTCTCGTCTTGAGACTATGAATGAGGTGTTACTTCTCAAGTAGATCAACAAAATCTGGGGTAGAAGTGAAGATCTATGTTGTAGACTCATCTGCAGTGTATATGACATCCGGGTTCAAGATAACTTGTCTTAGCATCATACCAACTGCTCTTCGGCCTTTTGGAAAGGAATACGGGACGACCCGGGAGAACATCTAACAGATTGGGAAACTTGGATGCTCCCAAAGGCGGCAGGTGGCCTTGACATCTCTCGCCTTGAGACTATGAATGAGGTGTTACTTCTTAAGTAGATCAACAAAATCTGGGGTAGAAGCGAAGATCTATGTTGCGGACTCATCTGCAGTATATATGACATCCGGGTTCAAGATAACTTGTCTTAGCATCATACCAACTACTCTTCGGCCTTTTAGAAAGGAATACGGTCTGTGATGCCCCTGATTTACTGACCTTTTTCACCTAGTTCTTGGTAAAGGTGATTTGCTTTCTGGATTGACACATGGACACGTAGTGGACCTCGTTTCGCTCGTTTCCCTCGACTCTTTGCCCTGGCTGCAAACCGCGAGGCACTGGTGGTGGATTATTGGTCATGTTGGGAGAAAAACTGAGATTGATTATTCAAAGAAACCCTAGGCTCTCTTATATAGGGAGAGACCTTAAGGGTAAAGTACAAAGTAGTCCAGAGAAAACAAAAAAAATAACGAACAGGTACATAACATAATAATATCTATCTCTACACTCCCCCTCAAGGTGGAGCATAGATGTCTATCATGCTCAGCTTGGATGAACATCTCTGAAAAGGTCCTCTGAGCAACGGCTTGGTGAATACATCTGCAATCTGATCCCCTGAGCTCACGTGAGTTGTAGATATCAACCCTCTCTGGATCAAGTCTCTAGTGTAATGGCAGTCAACCTCTATATGCTTGGTTCTTTCATGAAAAGCTGGATTGTTGGCAATGAACAAGGCTGCCTGATTGTCACATTGAAACTGCATGGGTAGAGATACGGCTACATGTAAATCCTCTAGTACTGACCGAGCCCACATCATTTTCGTGCTGACTTGCGCCATGGCCCTATATTCGGATTCAGCACTGGACCTTGCCACAACAGTTTGTTTCTTGCTTTTCCAAGAAACCAGAGAGCTTCCAACAAACACTGCGAATCTTGAGGTTGATTTTCGATCCTTAGGGCATCCTGCATAATCGGCGTCTGCACATGCCGAGATAGACAAATCTGTGCCTTTTCGAAATAGCAGCCCTGAACCTGGAGAAGACTTCAGATACCTCAGTATCATGTGTATAGCGTCCATATGAACTTGTCTTGGCTGCTCCACAAATTGACTCACCCTGCTTACTGCAAAGGCAATATCAGGTCGAGTTATGGTAATGTAAAGGAGCTTACCCACCATTTCTCTATATCTCCTCTTATCCACTTCAACAGTATCATCATCATACAACTTCATGCTTGGATCCATGGGAATACTGGATGGTTTGCATTCAGCCATGCCTATTTCAATCAAGAAATCTGTAATGTACTTCCGTTGGGTCATCACCAAACCCTGTGCATTCCTGGCAAATTCCAACCCCAGAAAATATCTTAGGGTTCAAAGATCCTTCGTAACGAACTGACGGCCTACGAATGCTTTCGCCCTTTCTATGCCCTGAATATCATCTCCTGTAACCAGAATATCATCAACATAGACCATGATAACAACCGTACCTGCTGATGACTTCTGAACAAACAATGAGTGGTCTGCATTTGACCTCTTGAATCCCTGTTGTTCCATAAGATTAGAGATCTTCTGGAACCACGCTCTTGGACTCTGTTTGAGGCCATAAATTGCCTTTTGAAGTCTACACACCATATGCTTCTCCCCCTCAGCAGTAAACCCTGGTGGCTGCTGCATGTAGACTTCCTCCTGCAGATCTCCATACAAGAAGGCATTCTTGACATCCAATTGAGATATACTCCAATCACGGACCACATCCACAGATAAGAGAATGCGAAG
The DNA here is from genome assembly GCA_037367405.1 of Ottelia alismoides. Taxonomy (NCBI): domain Eukaryota; kingdom Viridiplantae; phylum Streptophyta; class Magnoliopsida; order Alismatales; family Hydrocharitaceae; genus Ottelia; species Ottelia alismoides. The sequence continues at coordinate 543,770 of JAZKJV010004266.1, read as the reverse complement.
GGTAGAATGTCGAGCCACTGGAGAAAAAGTATCCATATAGTCCACGCCATAGGTTTGTATAAAATCACGCGCGACCAAGCGTGCTTTGTACCGATCTAGACTGCCATCTGCATTATTGTTAACGCATATAGTAGTCTCTGTGTGTCTCTCTCTGTTATTTTTATTTTTCAGTTGTATGCTTTATGTAATTTACTCATAGGCTACTCTCCTATATAAGAGAGCCTAGGGCGTATGGAATAAACATCTCGTTCATTTTTTCCAACATGGTATCAGAGCGACGGTCCTAGACTGGAGTTCTCGAAACCCTAACCCTACCCTACCCCACCCGCAAGCCTCTCTCCCATCGGCGGCGCCTCCGCCAGCGTCTCAGTCCCGCCGCGCCTCCGCCAGCACCTTCACGTGCACCTCCACGCGTGACTGCGCCTGTGTACGCACGCCAGCCCTTCACGCGCGACTCCAAGCGCAACAGCGCCTGCGCGCCTGTGTGCGCGACTGCGCGTGCGCCTGTGCGAGCAACTGTGCGACTCCAACAGCGCCTGTGCACGCGACTCTACACGTGCGCCTTCTCCAGTAGCGCCTGCGTGCGCCCTCTCCAGTAGCACGCGACTGCCTGTGCGTGTGCTCCCTGCGCGCGTGCTCCCTGTGCGCGTGCGCGTGTGCTAAGCCCTAGAGCGCACATCGTCATCGACATGGGTTTAGTTGCTTGAGGTCTACACGTGCAACTAAACCCGTCTATGTCATTGTAGACGAACCTCATCTTCAGTCAATCGCTCCAGTCTTCAGTATGTCAGAAAGCAAGGCGGATATCCCATCCATTGGCGCATTTCGTGGTCCAACGCCCATTGTCAAGATGGATGGACGGTACAAACTATGAACTGTGAGCGATGCAGTTCATGAGCATGATGAAGTCAATGGGTAAGAAGCATATTCTTACTGAACCAGAGCATGCTGAGAAGACTGGAGCCAATGCCTCATGGGAGGCTGATGACGCATATGCCAAAGTTTGGCTTTCTGGTACATTGGCGATTGAGATTGCCAATGACATTCTACATTAACCCACGGCTAAGGATATGTGGGACATTCTAGCGGCAACATATTCGCAGGCGAAGAACGAGACAAAGATTCTACAACTCTAGCATGATATATTCACTATAAAGCAGAATGGTCGCCCTCTACATTCACTCTACACATCACTGAGAGGGATGTTCGAGAAGCTCTACAGCTTCATGCCCCTGACAGCCACGCCAGAACAGCGGAAGACATATAGGAACGCGACTATGGTGGGCGTGTTCCTTGCTGCACTCGATCCAGAGTATGAGGCGGCACGATCCCAGATCTTGGCCGACTCCACTATTCCTCCCATGGAGGAAGCTTTCCATAGACTGAGTCGGATCACAGTTCCTTCCACGACCACGAATCAGAATACTTCAGCCATGGCAGCCAACAGGGGTCGCGGATTTCATCATCAGAGCCGTGGACGTGGACCCCGTGGAAGAGGAGGCCGCACTCGACCAACATGTACTTACTGTCATCGCGTTGGACACAATGAAGACACATGCTACTCGAAGCATGGGTTTCCTGCATCTGCACGAGTCGCTGAGCAGATAGAGCCTCCATCTGCTGCTACTTTGGATCAACGGTTCGATGATCTAGTTGCCCGTCTGAGGGGCATTATTCCCCCATCTGGCCCAGCACCCACTACTGAGAGTCAATCTGATGCTGCTGCTTCTGCCTCTGCGTCGACCAGTGCTTCAGGTAGCATACTTGCATTTACCAGTAGTAGATCAGATTCATTACCGTGGATTATGGACTCGGGCGCTACATATCACCTATGTGGCGATCAGAGTTTACTTACAGGATACTCTCAGATTCCTCCAGGCCGAACAGTAGTCATTGCCACATTCCCCCATCACTGGTCAGGGGGAGATTAGATTGACATCCTCTATGCAGCTTAAGAATGTGCTACATGCACCTGACTTTTCAATGAATTTGTTGTCAATTAGTCAGATTACGAAGGATCTACATTGTCGGCCAATTTTTGATCCATCTTCTCTTATTTTTCAGGACATCCATACGTGCAACGTGATTGGTCGTGGCTATGAGCAAGGAGGCCTCTACCGCCTGAATCAGACTCCATTCGCTGGAACCTCATCCCTTCTCACTGGACCGGAATCTCCCTTATTGTGGCATCTGCGCTTTGGACATCTACCGCTTCAGAAGTTGCGTCGTTTGTTACCCCAGGGTCTTCCTCACACACCTATCCAATGTGAGGCATGTCAGTTGGGAAAGCATCACAGGTCGACTTTTCCCAGTCGTCCAGGTCGGAGTAGTACCTCCAAGTTCGAGTTATTTCATATTGATGTCTGGGGTCCGAGTCGTGTACCTGATCATCAGGGACACAGATTTTTTTTGAGGCTCAAAAAAGGGGGATGCACTCAGCGGTGCTCGCACCAATGCATTAAAACGAAAGAAAGAGAAATACTTACAAGAGGTAGGCAGCTAACAGGAGTACAAAAGATACAGTAAACAGGAGGTAGCGAGAGGGGATACCCCCATTACACATGCAATAACTAGTTAGAGGACCAATCACGTAGGAACCCCGAGGCCGGACATCGAATATTCTCCAAGTAGAACCGCTGCCCATTGAAAAGAGCTTCATTCCTGCCCAACCATAAGCTCCAAAGTCTCGCAATAGGCTCCAACAAGACCTCCCGAGACTGAGTCCCAGCGCTGAATAGGCTATCGAAGAAGGAAGCAAAGGAGGACAGGTTCAGCCAAGACAAATCATTCCACAGGGCACAGACACAGCCGCACCTGAAGAAAAGATGGTCAATCGACTCCGCCACCAGCCCGCACAGACCACAGGTGTCCGAAAAGTTGGGAAACATAGACGCACAGCGATCGCGAGTCAGCAAGCGCCCACGGCACAAGAGCCAGAGGAAGATACCGATACGCTCCGGGAGCTTGAGGCCCCACAGGAATCGACAATCCCGCAAGAAGGAATCATCCACCACAGGAAGACGAGGTAAAAGAGCCATGTAAGCCTTGCGGGTAGAGAACATACCATCTTTCCACACCAAATGGTCACGCCCAAGAGCAGGCCTGGGAGCATCACGGAGAATAGCCAGAAGCGAGATGAGGTCCTCCAGCCGTTGATCCGACAACGAATCAGCAATTGAAGGAAACCAATAAGAACCATCCCAGCAGGAAGCTACCGAGACATCTTTCTCGATCACCAAGGCGAACAGCCGTGGGAACAAGGTCCGAAGGGCACCCTTCCCAGACCAATCATCTTCCCAAAAACGAAGAGAACAACCATCACCAAGCTTTGGAGCAAAAAACATCCGACTCCGATTTAGAGCCTGCATCACCCCACGCCAAAAGGAAGATAGGTGGCCGCCGAAATCCCCCGAACAACCGAGAAGAGGCCAACGCCCGCCGCCTCCCTCAAGCAATTCAGCAAGAAGTTCTCCCCCCTCCCCACACCCTCGCCGCCCACCTGAGCAAGAGGGCGTCATTCACCGACTCCAGCCGCCGAACGCCCAACCCCCCCTCCCATTTGGGCCTCGTGACCTCGTCCCACCCCACCAAATGCACCCCCTTCCTCCGCCCCCCTTCTTCCCCCATAAGAAGCCCCGCATACACTTGTCCAACCGAGCACGCACCCCCTTCGGCATCCCGCGCACAGAAGAGAAGTAGATAGGAATGGAAGAAAGCACGGACTTGAGCAGGACAAGCCGACCCCCGCGAGAGAGAAGGGCCGCACGCCACCCCGCCAAGCGGGCCTCCATCTTTTCCACCACTACTCGCCAGTCGCGAATGCGGGCGCGGCCCGCAGCCAAAGGAAAACCCAAGTAATCAAAGGGGAGGGAAGCGGGAGGAGACCCCAACAGCCGCGCGCACTCCCCCGCCTCCACATCAGACATCGCAAAGGGGACAACCTTGGACTTATGGCCGTTGATTTGGAGCCCCGAAAGCTCGCTGAACAGCTGAAGCGTGGTAGCCATACAGGAGACACTCGAGGAGCCACCTTCGATAAAACATAATGTGTCATCAGCAAATTGCAGAATAGGCAAATGAAGCGTGCCAAAGTAGCAACCGCGAGAAAGGCCAGCTGAGACCACCCCATCAATCATGCGTGGCAAGACATCCGCCGCCAAAACAAATAATAGGGGAGCAAGAGGACATCCCTGCCGAACCCCCCTACGAGGTTGAAACGAACCCTCAGCCAGACAACCATTAAGGAGAATGGAAAAAGACGTCGTTGTCACACATCGCCTCATCCATGAAATCCAAATCGGAGGGAAGCCCCTCTTAGAAAGCACAGACCACAGAAACCGCCAATCAAGGGAATCGTAGGCCTTCGCAAAGTCTATCTTCCAAAGAATTCCCTTCGTCCCACAAGTGCGCCACTTGTGGATAATCTCCGAGGCCACGGCATGACAATCCGCAATTTGCCTCCCGCGGACAAAGGCAGCCTGATAGGGCGAGATAAGCGAATGAAGTAGAGGAGCCAGCCGCCTCGCCAAAGCCTTAGCAATAATTAAGTAAATCGCATTCGAGATAGATATTGGCCGAAGGTCCTCAATTCGGCGAGCCGGATGCGATTTAGGGATAAGAACAAGAAGGGACCTGTTAAGAACGTCAAAACCATGGTTCCCCCTGTAGAATTCCATAGCCACCTCGAGAACGTCAGGAGCAACAATGTCCCAAAAATCACGATAGAAAGACACCGGGAAGCCATCAGGCCCCGGCGCGGCGTCAGAGTTGAGGTCCCAGACGGCCCCCCGGAGATCGTCCATCGACAACGGCCGAGAGAGAGCCTCCGCAGCATCAGCAGAAAGAGAGGACACCCCATGGCCCGACCACCGCCACTGCCGCGTCGTCGAGCACCCAAACACCTCCCGATAGTACCTCCCCACCGCCACCCCTACCTCCCTAACCCCCTGGAAGAAAGAGCCATTTACAATGAGAGAGGAAAGAGAGTTGGATCGCCGCCGACCACTCGCCACCCTGTGAAAGAACGCCGTGTTGGCATCCCCCTCCTTCAGCCACCGAACGCGCGAGCACTGACGCCACTCAACCGAGCGCTTCCGATCCTCCAGCCTTGCTTTCTCCACCGCCGCCGCACGCGCGGCCAGCTCATCCGGAAGAAGATCCCGCTCGTTCTCAAGAATGTCCATCCTAAAAATAACATCATCAGCCTCCTTGCGAGCTGCGACACGAGCCAAACGCGATTCCCTTTTAAAAGCAGCCAAGACCTTCCTGAGAGCACTGAGCTTTCGATCAAAACGACGAGCAGCCGAGCCCGCGGAGACCGCCTGCTCCCAATGGGAGCGCACCATGTCCTTGAAGCCCGGCTCAAGAAGCCAGCACCGCTCATAGCGAAAGAGGGCACGAGGACGCTGATCATCCCCGGACTCCCAAATAATAGGGCTGTGGTCAGAGAAAGACCGCGGGCGAGAGGTAACCGCGCAAAGAGGAAAAGCCTCCATCAATCGCGAATTCTCAAGGAACCGATCAATCCGCGACTTGGACGAATTAGATCTCCAAGTGTAGGAGATATCACTTAGTACGAGCCCCTCCAGAGCCAGATCAGCAATGAGCGCCATAAAATCGCCAGACCCAGGATCATTACCCCCGCGGCCGCGTGGGAAGTCCTGAGAGTGAATCGTGACATTGAAGTCACCACCCAGCAGCCAAGGCACTCCATCAAAAGCTAGCGCATCCTCACGCAAATCCTCCCAAAGCTCCCGACGACTGGTATGGGAAGCCGGAGCGTAGACACAAGTTACAGCAAGATGCAAACCAGAGTTATTCATAATCAACACCACAGAAAGTGAGTGCCGTCCCACCCGCATAGAAGAAAAAGAGAAACGTGCCGACCGCCAAGCCAGAAAGAGACCATCGCTCGCGCCAACCGCGTCCAACGAACGGAAATCATCAAAATGCCGAGCGCCGAAAGACCTCCATAAGTCGACATCGAGGCTCTGCAACTTGGTTTCTTGAATACAGGCAATGTCACAATCCCATTCCACAAGACGAGAACCCAAAGAGCTTCGACGGTGAAGATCACCGAGACCACGCACATTCCAAGACAAAATCTTCATTAACAACAGTGATGACCCCAAAAGCAAGACCACCCGAGAAGCACCACTCATAAAGAGGCAGGCCAACGCCCGACCACGCGAGTAAGACCAGCCGCGGCCGCCACAACCTCGCACGACACCGAAGAAGAAGAAGCATCAGATGCAGAAGGAAATGAAGGATCTCGGAGACGCGAGAAACGCCTTCGGCAGTAGCTTCGACCAAACCTCGAGGGAGGGGAGTTAAGCACCAGCACCTCAACGGAGTCGCCATCATCAACACTTACAGCAACACGACCCGAAGACCCGGAGCCATCCGAGGAGCCCCGCAGAGAGGGGCCACCAGGAAGAGGCGAGAGAGTGCCAGAGGAATCATGCTGGGGAAGAGCAGCGCTCTCCAGGAAGAAAGAGCCGTAATTAATATCATCAAAGAAGGCCAACGGGCTGCAGGGCACCGCCTTAATGGGCCGGGGGAAGATAACTTCAGAAGACCAAGAAAGGGGCTCCGACGCCTCGCCCGAATCCCAAGATACCTGAGAAGAAGCCCCATCCGAATAAGCCAAGGATCCGGAAGAAAGTCCGAGAGATGGACCCAAAGCGAGCCTTGTCACGTGCGATGAGGAACCCGAGCGCCAAGAGCCAGCCGACAGAATGGAAGAAGAGGAAGGGGTCATATCCACCTCGGAAAAATCAAGAGCCCCACATCCCTGGCACCAGGACTTGCACACGCTTCCCCAGGGGACGCATACGAAGGCCTCGAAGCGACGTCCCCTCCAGTCGGCGCCTCGAACACATCACGGGAAGTTGACACGTGGCCCTGAGAAGCCCAAGCGTCCCTCACAGGCCGAGAGTCCAACCCGCCACCACGCACAACCGGGGAAGACGACGCCGCGACCACCGCCGGCGAAATCGGCAGAATAGAAATCTCGACCCTGAAGGACCAGGGTCCCAGAAGAAGCCTCTCGAAGAGAACCTTGCCTGACATATCTTGAATAAACCTTAGAGAGCACTCGAGAAGGACCGTCGCAGATGACCAGACGGCGCCAGGCGCCAAGCCATCATCCAAAACAGCAAGAACCTGCCCCCAACGAGCAACCACCTTCGACAAAGCGTGCACCGTGCGGGAGAGAAAAGGCACCCCCCGAACCTCCGCAACGCAGACCTCCGAAGGAGAAAACGCACCATCCGCTACGCGCAAAAGACGCCAAAGTACGTCCCGATCATCGGACCACCGAAGAAGACTCTCCCGCTGCACCGGGGAGAGTCCACGAAGACAGCAACGAGAGTCATCCAGCACAACGAAGTCCCCGTCGAAAGCATTCCCCAGAAGGCCCATAGTTGACGTCCGAATGGCATCCCACGAAATATCCGGCCTGATCCTGACACCCACCGCTGCAAGGCGCGCCGTCGGAGCACGCCCCACGCCCTCGGGCCGCGACTCGAACCGCCCTCCCCCAGGAACAAGAGGCCCGCCTGCGTGCGGCGCCGAAGCCCCCACCAAGAACCCGCGCTCAGCAACAGCTGCACCCGCAAGCAACCCGCCACCCTCGCCGAACCCGGACCCGGCGCCACGGACATCCCTTCCCACAGGTGCAGGAACCCCATGCACAGGTGCAGGAACCCCACCCACAAGAGCGGCAGCCCCGCCCTCACCGCCACCGAGCTCCCCCCCACAGGTGCAGGAACCCCACCCACAGGTGCAGGAACCCCACCCACAGGTGCAGGACCCCCACCCGCTCCCACCTCGCCACCGCCACCACCAACGACCTGCGCAAAGGAGCGGGAGTCACGAACACGAAGCGAAGCACCGCCACGACCAGACGAGGCAGGGCGCCGCGAGCCCAGGCGAGGACCATCGAACCGATTTCGGAGGCGGGTGGCCGCCGCCGCTGGGAACCAGGAAGATGCCATGCGATGTCCCACACGACCACAGAGAAAGCAGCGCGGTGGAGCTTTACATGCAGACGCAATGTGACCACGCGCGCCACAGCGGAAACACCGCCTTCCAAGCTTAGCATAAGAAACCTTCTTCCAGCCACCCTCGTCAACACCCTGATCGCCACCAGCCCCAACATCCCTCCTGTCGCCCCCTTGAGACCTCCTCCACGAGAGTCGCTCCATCTCCATCACTCCTAGGGACAGATTTTATATAGTTTTCGTGGATGACTTCTCTCGTGTGTCATGGGTATTTTTGATGAAAAATGAATCTGAAGCAGGTAATATTATTATCCATTTTCTGAATGAAATTCAAAATGTTTTCTCCACATCTGTGAAGTTTGTGAGAAGTGATAATGCCCTAGAACTGTGCACTCATGTCCTTGCCAACTATTACTCCTCAAAAGGGATTATTCACCAAACATCCTGTGCTTATACCTCTCAACAAAATGGAATTGCTGAAAGAAAACATCGCCACCTACTTGATGTCACAAGATCACTTCTTATACAGAGTCATGTTCCCTACTCTTACTGGGGTGATGCAGTTCTCACTGCATGTTACCTAATCAATCGTATGCCGTCCTCTGTCTTGGATGAACAGATTCCGTTTTCCCTTATCTATCATGGGAAGGATCTGTTTTCTCTTACTCCCCGTGTGTTTGGTTCAGTCGCGTTTGTCCATCAGTTGTCTCCTGGTACTGACAAGCTCTCTCCTAGGGCTGTCAAGTGTGTCTTCGTTGGGTACTCCAGAACTCAAAAGGGGTACAAGTGTTTTGATCCTCTGCGTCGGCGGTATATGGTCAGTGCAGATTTTACATTTTTTGAATCTGTAATGTATTTTTCAGCCTCAGGTGATCAGCAGCTACCTCCACTGCCTACCGATGCCATATACATGACACCACCACCTCCAGCACCGTCACCACCACCACCGCCACCACCACAAATCCCTGTCTCGCCACTACCGTTCCATTATACCCGCAGGCATCCTTCCGCTCATGGCCATGACTCGTCTCCTAGCTCGCCTATGGTATGTAATGAAGATACTTCTATTGATGGATCTAATGATATTTATAAGCAGGATATGTTGCAGGGGTCAGATGAGGACACAACTGATTTAGATGTTCCTATTGCTATACGCAAATCGAAGAGGAGTTGCGTTACATATCCCTTGTCAGCTTCTGTGTCATTTGAGCGACTATATGGGGATTTTAAGAACTTTGTGGTGGCCCTGTCAGCTGTAGATATTCCACGGAATTATCAAGATGCTCTGCAGGACAGTAGATGACGGCTAGCAATGGAGGAAGAAATGGCGGCACTACAATTTAGAGGAACTTGGAGTCTAGTTCCTATACCTCCAGATGTGACCCCGGTGAGCTGCAAGTGGGTGTTTACGGTGAAGCACAATGCAGATGGTTCTATTGACAGGTACAAGGCATGCCTTGTTGCACGTGGTTTTACACAGACATACGGGGTGGATTACCTTGATACATTCTCGCCAGTATCCCGTCATTCCACTCTGCGGATGTTGTTGTCAGTCGCAGTCAATCGAGAGTGGCCGCTGTATCAGTTGGATGTGAAGAACGCGTTCTTATATGGAGATTTGCAGGAGGAAGTCTATATGCAACAACCACCCGGTTTTGCTGTTGAGGGGGAGTGTTCCAAGGTGTGCAGACTTCATAAGGCTATCTATGGCCTTAAGCAGAGCCCCAGAGCATGGTTTCAGAAGCTCTCAGACCTCTTTGAAAAACAAGGATACAAACGCTCCAATGCTGATCATTCCTTGTTTGTACAGAAGACTTCTAGAGGTATTACTGCAATTATGGTTTATGTAGATGACATCTTGATTACAGGAGATGATGAGCAAGGCATAAAGCAGGCGAAAGAAAAGCTGGGAAGCGAATTTGTCACTAAGGATCTTGGAGTCCTTAGATATTTTCTGGGGCTGGAATTTGCTAGAAATCCGTATGGATTAGTAATGTCGCAGAGGAAATATGTTACAGATCTGTTGAGTGAAACATGTATGCTTGGGTGTCGGCCTGCTACGACACCAATGGATCCCAGCATGAAGCTCTATGATGATGACACAGAGGAGGTGGACAGGAGAAGATACAGAGAACTGGTAGGCAAACTGTTGTATGTCACGATCACTAGACCCGATATATTATTTGCAGTGAGTCGTGTAAGCCAGTTCATGGAGCAACCACATCAGGTTCATATGGATGCAATACATATGATTCTTAGATATCTCAAATCATCTCCAAGTGCAGGTTTGCTATTCAAGAAGGGAAAGGGGATTTCTATCTTAGCATGTGCAGATGCAGACTATGCAGGATGTCCCAAGGACATGAAGTCCACCTCAGGGTTTGCAGTCTATGTAGGAGATGCTCTAGTCTCATGGAGGAGCAAGAAACAGACGGTGGTAGCTAGATCTAGTGCTGAATCCGAATATAGGGCTATGGCCTAGGCTAGCACAGAAATGATGTGGGTGAAGGCTGTACTTACAGACCTATGTCTAGATGTACCACTTCCTATGAACTTGGAATGTGATAATCAGGCAACCTTGTTCATTGCAAACAACCCAGCATTCCATGAGCGGACCAAGCATATTGAGGTCGACTGTCACTTCATACGTGACATGATTCTGAAGGGGTTCATTGCTACATCTCATGTTGCCTCAGAGAATCAAACTGCTGATATATTCACCAAGGCATTACTACGAGGCCCATTCCAGAAGTGTGCGTCCAAGCTGAGCATGATTGACATCTATGCTCCATCTTGAGGGGGAGTGTTAACACATATAGTAGTCTCTGTGTGTCTCTCTGTTATTTTTATTTTTCAGTTGTATGCTTTATGTAATTTACCCATAGGCTACTCTCCTATATAAGAGAGCCTAGGGCGTATGGAATAAACATCTCGTTCATTTTTCCCAACAATTATATTTAACTGTGAAGACCCACTTACAGCTCACAATAGATGCATCAGGAGGAGGAATAACCAAAGACCATGTGCCACGAGACCGCAATGCACACATCTCATCTTCCATAGCCAATCTCCAATAATCAATCTTCTTAGCATCCTGGTAGGTCCGTGGTATATCCACGGAAGACAATGCTGCAGCAAATCTCTGAAAGTCTCCAGTGAGACGGTGAAACGACACCTGTGAAGCAAAGGGATAGGAGGCACATATCCGCTTCTACTTCCGGATGACAATAGGAATGTCAAGATCATCTCCTGTTGTACTGGATGGTGTAGTTTCCTCCTGCAATGAAGAATCCTGCACATGTACCATATCTGACCTGTCAGTGGTAATGCCATCTGAACATACCTGAGGCGTGATGGGTGGATGAGGTGTATCCTGAGCAGGACCTGACCGACGCGTATAGAACTTTGGTAAATGTGGTATGGGAGGTCGTGTAAGAGGTGGAGGTGGAGGTGGTGGTGGTGAAGATGACTTAGGGGTAGGAACAGGAGGAGACTCAGGTGAACTCCAAGTAGGAGGTGGAGGGACATAGACATCATCATTGGTAGTGGATGGAACCAGTCTGTCACCTGCAGGAGAAAAATACATAACAGACTCAAAGAATGTGACATCAACACTAACGAAGTATTTCTTGTTTATGGGATCATAACACCGATAGCCCTTCTGAGTTCGAGAATAACCGACAAAGACACACTTGACAGCTCTAGGAGAGAGTTTGTCAAGTCCAGGAGACAGAAGATGAACAAAAGCCACAGTACCAAAGACACGTGGAGTAAGTGAGAATAATTCCTTGTCAGGAAAAATGATAGAGAGAGGTATTTTCTCACCAAGAACAGAAGATGGCGTACGATTGACCAGATAGCACGCAGTAAGAACGGCATCCCCTCAGAAAGAAATAGGGGCACAACTCTGAATCAGTAGGGTTCGAGTAATGTCAAGGAGATGACGATGCTTTCTTTCCGCCACTCCATTCTGTTGAGATGTGTACGCACAAGTGGTTTGGTGGATAATGCCCTTTGATGAAAGAAATTGAGACAGGGACCGTGTGCAAAATTCTAGGGCATTATCTGTACGAACATATTTGACAGTAGAAGAGAACACATTTTGCACTTCATTAATCAAATTCTTGATCACATCTCCTGCTTCAGATTTATTCTTTAAAAGAAAGACCCAAGATACACGAGAGAAATCATCCACTACCACTAGATAAAATCTGTGCCCCTGATGATCGGGTACACGACTCGGACCCCATATATCTATATGAAACAACTCGAATGGAGAGCTACTGCTCCGACTCTGGCGACTAGGAAAGCTCGACCGATGATGCTTTCCCAACTGACATGCTTCACAGCGAAAGGACGAACTGGGAGAGATCTGAGGTAGAAGATGGCGCATTTTCTGGAGCGGGAGGTGACCAAAACGTAGATGCCAGATGTACGGAGAAACTGGTCCGGCCGAATGAGAAGAGATGCCAGCATAAGAATTTCGAACCAGCCGATATAGACCATTCTGCTCAGAGCCACAGCCAATCACCCTGCCCGTTAGTATGTCCTGAAAAATAAGAGAGGTCGGGTCAAGTATAGCACGACAATGCAAATCCTTCGTAATCTGACTAATAGATAACAGATTCATCGAGAACTCAGGAGCATGTAGGACATTTTGTAGATGCATAGTAGAGGATAAGAAGACCTCTCCCTGTCCAACAGGGGGAATGAGTACCATCTGCGATATGCACTGAGCGACCGTGAGGAATGTCCCTGTAGGACTCAAGTCTATCTCGATCTCGACAAAGATGATGTGCAGCACCCGAATCTATAATCCAATCAGAGATATCATGATATGGTGTAAATGCAGTAGATCTACCTGAGGTACTAGCAGCAGCAGATGAACTGGCGGAGGCTGTAGCTGCAACATCTGAAGGTCCACCAGAAGAATCACCAGATGATTGTGGCATAATATCACGGAGACGTGCTACAAGTTCGTCAAAACGGTTGTCTGCAGTAGATGCCAACTGGGACTGAGAGTGCTCTGCAACACGTGCCGATACTGGGAACCCATGCTTACAATAGCATGTCTCCTCCGAGTGTCCTGTGTGGTGACAATAGGTACATGGCTGACTAAAGCGAGAACCCTTCCCTGGGGTCCACCTCCACGACTAGAAGACGTGCCACCTCTCCCACGCGAAACAGCCATCGCCGATGGGGGTGGGGTAGAAGAACTGGAAGAAACTGTAATGCGACTGAGTCTCCTGTAAACATCCTCCACTGGAGGAATAACTGCATCAGCTAAGATCTGAGAACAGGCGGTGTCATATTCAGGATCAAGAGCCGCAAGTAGGACGCCCATCATGGTGGCATTCCGAAATGTCTTCTGCTGTTCAGGAGTCGCTGTGAGTGGGATAGTACTGTATAACTTCTCAAACATCCCCCTCAGGGATGTGTATAAGGAGTGGAGAGGCTTGCCGTTCTGCTTCATCGTGAATATGTCATGCTGAAGCTGTAACATCTTGGTCTCATTTCGCACCTGCGAATATGTAGCAGCTAGGATATCCCACATCGCCTTGGCAGTGGGCTGATGGAGTACATCATTGGCATTCTCCATCGTCAATGTACCTAACAACCAGACCTTTGCATAGGAGTAATCAGCCTCCCACGAGGCATATATCCCTGTCTTCTCTGCTGGCTCATCCTCGGTAAGAATGTGCTTCTTACCATTCGACTTTATGAGGCTCATGAACTGCATCGCCCAGAGCTCATTATTCGACTCGTCCATCTTGACTATTGGCTCAGGACCTTTGAATGCGCCTACGGAGGGTATATCAACCTTCGATTCTGACATATTGCCGCTGGAGAAGAACTAGGGTTTGTAGACAATGTGATAGATGTCTACACAAACTGCATAGGATTCGAGTGCGTATGTAGACGTTACGCACTCAAATCCATTTATCCGGAGGACGAGACGAGTACGGACACGCAGGGGATCGCCGAGGATCGGCTAAGGCACGCCGAACGATCGGCTAGGGCCGCCGAGGAGTGATGGCGGCGGGACTAGGGGCCCGCTGGGAGAGGTGTGGCGGCGTTACTTGGAGCCGCCGGGGTGCTTGGCGGGGCTGGGCACTTGGCGGAGCCGTCGGGGTGGTTCGGGAACCGCCGGTAGGTTGGCGGGGATCCGAGTCGGCGGCAGCGGCGGCAGGATGAGCAAGGAGAGAGGGCGGCGGGTGGGGAGAGGGAGCCCTAAGGCTTGGGCTCTGATACCATGTTGGGAGGAAAATTGAGATTGATTATTCAAAGAAACCCTAGGCTCTCTTATATAGGGAGAGACCTTAAAGGTAAAGTACAAAGTAGTCCATAGAAAACAAAGAAATAACGAACAGGTACATAACATAATAATATCTATCTCTACAGGTCAGATGGGAGTTGGATGCTCTGTTCTTATCAGATTTTTCAGACCAATGATTAGAGGAGTTCCTTCATCTTCTAGAGTCTCTAAGCGGTGTGGACGGATCCTCGAAAGAAAGGTACTGTTGGATTTGGAAAGATAACATGTTTTCGGTGAAGCGTGTTTATTGAATGATGGATAGATCTTCACCTTCAGGTGCTAGCATTCACATTCGTGACTAGAATCTTATTTGGAGACTCAAACTATAAGCTAGAATTAGTATTTTTATGTGGCTACCGAGAAGGAAGTGGATTTTGACGAGGAACCGTTGTTTCAGACTCTTTGCTAGCGTATCCAGCTCGTGCCCTTTGTGTGATTTGCAACAGAAACCATAAAGCATCTCTTCTTTCATTGTAGGAAGTCCTTCCCTGTATGGCATGAGCCGGGATTAAACTGGCTGAATTTTCATAGTATTGAGGCATTTTGGGACTTCTTAGATGCATGCAAGTATCATCTCAGAGTTGAGCTTTTTCTACCATTAGAAACTAATTGGCCTTTATGGCTAACTAGAAATGGTTTACTCTATTCTTCGCAACGTTTTTATATTGAAAATGTAATTTATCATGCCAAGACTCTCCTTGAGTCATCTTTTTCACCTTATTATATTTGGGGTGGACATCTTTGCATGTTTTCCCCTTTTTTGGATTAAAAAAAGAAGTCTCCAAGATCATTGAGATCCCCTTAGCCTTCACTGCCCCTACCTTAATAAAGAAGATCATCTACATTCTGCACAACCAAAATGGAAATCTCCTTCCTTTTATATCTCGAGCATATCCCACGCAACACATGTTTAGCTATCACAGACAACATAATTGTCACAATAACAAAAAAAGAGGCACATGCATAACAAGGCATCATTATTTGGCCCCCATAGGGTGGATAAAAACCACCCTTTGACTACCCCCTCACCAACATAGAGTAGGAAAGCCATCATGACTAGACCTGGCGAAAGTGCGGGCCTGGCCATGGGCCGGCCGAACGGGCCGACGTTCTAAAACTCCTTGTCCAAGGCCCGGCCCGGCCCGGTCGACGGGCCATACTTCAAGGCCCAAGCTCGGCCCAGGTCTGGGTCGGGATGGGCCCGACCGCCCCATGAGCTGAATGTAAAGTATTTTTCTATTAGTTTTTTAATCAAATTTATAGAGATAATTAAGTTTTTTAGCATCGTCCATTCTTTTTAAATTCAAGTAACCATAATATGTATTACTTTGCATGATGCAGACTATAAAATAAGATGTAATATTGATACTGTAAAACAAAATTGAAGTATACCAGGCCGGGCCGGGATGAGCTTTATGGCACATGTCCACGGCCCATCCATTTGACGGGCGGGCCAACGATCGGGCCGGGCCGACCCATTTCTAAAATATCTTGGCCCAAGCTCGGCCCATGAGCGGACTGGGCGGGCGGGCCCCCGGCCCAATGGCCAGGTCTAATCATGACATACTTCTTTATTTAAGTTATCTAAACTTCTGGGAACCATCTCTTAAATGGAGAAGTCCAAACAAACTGCCAATCCACACAACCATATGCCTTGGGGATATCAACCTTCTACAACAAACTCGTAGCCTACCTCCTTTTTTAATCAATTACTACCTCTATGGCCATCACTCGATCATATATTGGCCTAGTACGAAGGTCATTTACCGAGAAAATGGTGTTACAGAGAACTTACAACGTTGATTCAGAAGCAACTTGATGAAAATCAGGTAAGTGACCTTCGAGAAGGCAATGTACATAAAATCCTCCACTTGAACAAAAAATGACAGCCTTATTAAACCATTCAAACCCAAACTTGCCTGTTCTGAACTTTTCAACCATGCACTTGACATCACTCCACGGCATTCCATAAGTCCTTGAAGAAAAGGAAAGGAAATCCATCCTTGTCAAGTGAGCAAACATCATTCAACTCATATATTATAGTTTGAATCTTCTACAACCCAAACTCGTAAACAAGGCCCTCCCCTTGGTCCCAAGACAACCTACTCACCCTACGAGTCTACGACATTGCCTCGAACTCACCTTCTCTGTTGAGAGATATTTCCGCCTTAGGGTTATACTTGTCTTTTGACAGTGTGAGAAACACCGGGATTGAAGGAGATGGATTTTATTGAATAAGTACGGTTTCTTATATCGAGTAAAATCCTAAAACTCAAAAGGTGGAAAGTATAAATAAGTCCTCTACGAAACTACTAAATATAGAAATGATAATAATATAAAACACCAACACCCTCCCTCATGTTGGATCATATCTATCACTCATACCTAGTTATGAGGTCAACAATGAAATCCGTTTCTTCAGAAGAGTTTTGGTGAAAATATTTGCAAGTTGCAGTTTTGTAGATATATGAGGTTTAGTAACTTTCTTTTCTCGCATTACATCTCTTATGAAAGGACAATCTACTTCAATACGCTTGACATGCCCATGAAAGACAAGATTAGTAATAATATAGGCGGTTGAGTTGTCAGAATAAAGAACCAGAGAAAAGTTATGATTAGTTAGAGTTATTGTATTACTTATATTATTTATTTCATTGAGCCCTATAGCCCCTTGGGGATATTTACGTAATTCCCTTTTCTTTATCTCTTTAAGGTCTTGTGCTTTATAAGAAACCATATACCTATGGAAGAAACAAGCTATTCACTCTCAACTTCTTTTTCCACATGGTATCAGAGCAGCAATCCTAGACCATGGTTCATACCCAATCACCTACCGCCAATGCCAACCTTATTCTAGCAGTGTGCACCGATCATCTTCTCCCTTGGTTGCGCGCACACACACATCTCCAATCTCCTTGTGCGGGCTTTTTTTTCCAACAATAGGTCGATGCAAGTTCTTTCTCTGACCAAAGACACTGCCTAGGGTTCACCGGAAGGCCACCAAAGGCATCACAACGGCCCACTGCAACCTAGGCATCGCTACTAGGCCATCAGGCTGCCAAACCGAAGCGTCACTAGGCCTCCATCTGGCCGCCATCGAACCTCTGTGCAACAACTAGACCTTCAGGGGATCGCCATTGGACCTCAAGGAGGCCAATCAGACCTTCGACTGACTACCATCAGCCATCCAGGGGCCCTTTGCTACGGCTAGCCCATTCCATCCATATGTTTCATTCCCTAATCGCTCTACATGCATGATTAGGCAAACTTTATATTATCTTTGATTTCTTTAGAGTCTCTGACCACGATGACCATGACTCCCGTCAAGTCAAAACCCTTATTTTCGGTATCTGTTGTGTATGATATAGTGTACCTCTATCAAACTCAAATGCATTGAGAATTATGTACTTTAGTCTCATGCGTTCAAGTTCATCGGTGGTCAAAGGAAGACATCATTTTTGATCAACGAGCCTTTAGAGGAGGCATGCAAGGACTATGAGTCATGTCTTGGAGATAACTATTAGATCATGACATGGACGGCCAACATTGTGGAACCTCTTGTACTAGGAATCTGCTAAGGAGATGTGGCAGGAACTAACACACACGTACTCACATCAGACTACCAAGTCTTGTCTGGCCGACATCCACATGCGGATTTGGTCCACATCTCAGGGAGGTTCCACTCTTGTGGACTATTATTGCCATCTTAATGGACTTTATGAGGAGCTTGTCATATTTCTACCGACTTGTAGGATAAAACAAGTGATAGAGAGGTTAGAATGGCAGGTCTATAGTTTTCTAACTGACCTACATCCTCGATATTAGAATATGAAGGAGCATTTCCTTACATCTGATACTCTTCGATGCAACAGATTGGGACTTCCACTATTCGTACTCAGTCTCCATGGCCAATGGAGAATTCCATGTTTCTAGCTTCTTCGAGACGAGCTCGCTCTTGCATCGAGGAGGTCATGGCGGCATGCCATTGATTTACTGATAGAAGACAAATCACCCATCTGAGAGGTGTTGGACGAAGTTTGGGATGCTGTCACATGTCAACATTGCATTTGATCATGATATTACAGACTTACAGTGACAGAGGCACCTGTTTTGGATTCCAGTGGATAGATGATCCAACTCTCTGCCTTAGACTATTCACGCTTGATGCAACTGCTACAGAGATCCGATCTCACCACTAGTGAGGCTCCTACTGCACACTTGACCACTACTTCAGGTACCACAACCAACTCAGTCACGACTACAACTCCTGCTTGGATTATTGACTCCGGAGCTTCCACTCATCTGATGGGAGAAGGTAACCTGTTGACCTCCTTCTAAACTTCTTCCACTGTGAAGTCGGTCAGTGTTGTTGATGGGGGTCATTTCCCTATTAACTCCATTTGGACCATGGAGTTTTCTTCCAAACTCCACCTTATTAGAGTTCACTATGCCCCTGAGTTTCCTATGAGCTTGTTATATGCTCATAAGTTGTGTACTTAGCTGAAATGTCGTGTGATTTTTGACGAGCTATTTTGTTATTTTATTTTTCAGGACATCCAGATGATGCATATTTTTTAGTGGGGGGACATGGACTCTACTGCCTTAATATTCCTATGGATTCTACTTTTTTTGGTGTTGTGTTTATCTCATTTGATCCGTTTTTATGGCATATGTATCTTGGTCATCCCTCTGCCAAAGCTCTTTCCATGGTGTTCCTCGAATTTTCTTCACTGAAGCCATTTGAGTGTGAGTCGTGCTAGTTCATAAAACATCATCAGACTTCGTTCCTTCCTAGTGTTGAGCCACATTGACTTGTACCCTTTTACTTGATTCACTGTGATGTTTGGGGACCTTGTCCGGTCTGCACTTGAAGAGATCATAGATACTTTATGGTTTTTATTGATGATCATAACAGATGTTCTTGGGGTTACTTAATAAAGGAACGATCAGAGATTAATAAGATTGTCAAATCCTTTTTCCAATTCATTAAAACCTCAACCTCTGCTTGTATTCAGATTATGCGTATTGGTAATGCAGTTGAATTTACTCAACATGATTTGGTGTCATTTTGACTCTGGAACTATTCATCAAACCTCCTTGCCCTATACCTCTCAGCAAAATGGGATAGCTGAGAGGAAACTTCATCATCTTCTTGACATTGCTTGATCATTACTCACTCACATGAAGACTCCCAAGACCTACTGGGGGGATGCCATCCTTACTGTTGTCCACCTTATAAATAGCATATCATCACCTATTTTTAAAGGGACCACTCCATTCTCGCTACTTTATCGTGATGAGACACAATTTCCTTTACCATCATGTGTTTTTGGCTGCACTGCATTTGTTCATCATTTCCATACTGCAGATAAATTGTTTGCATGTGCCGTTAAATGTGTTTCTCTTGGGTATTCTCACACCCAAATGGCTACAAGTGTTATGTGGTGGGTCACCAATACTACTTTTCTGTTGATGTCGCCTTTTTTAAACAGACTAGCTACTTCACACAGTCTGTTAGTGACATACCCTTGGAGTTACCACCACCACCACCTATTGTTTATAAAAGAAAGCATACTAGTCACTCTGATGCTGTTCTACTACATGTTCCATATTTGCAGGAGGGGGTGGCTTCTTTAAGTGTCCCCACCACTGCTTGTCTGGATGTTGCGCTTGATCTTCCTATAGCACTACGACAGGCAAATATGCAATGTACTTTACATCTCATCTCCTCTTTTACTTCCACTAACAGTCTCTCTAGCGGTGACATACATTTTACGTGCAATGATGGCTATCACTATTCCTCGTGATCATCATGGTGCATTGTAGGTCATGGTTGGAAGAAGGCCATGGATGTGGAGATTGATACTCTTACATCCAGAAGGGCATGAGATCTTGTGCCTTGCCTGCCTGGTATGAAGCCGGTTGCATGCAGATGGGTCTTCACGACCAAGCTGTCTCCAGATGATACAATTGACAGATCGAAAGCCAGACTTGTGGCAAGTGCTTCACTCGGACATATAGAGTGGATTACTTTGAGACATTCTCGCATGTGGCCAAATTAGGCTTGGTTCGCACTATTCTTTCCATTGCAGTCAACAAGAATTGACCCATATTCTAGCTTGATGTGAAAAATATCTTCCTATACGATAATCTTGAGGAAGAGGTTTACATGATGTAACCCCCTGGGTACTCCCTCGAGTGAGAGTATGTATGTGTCGACTCCGTATGGCCTGAAGCAGAGTCCATGAACTTGGTTTGATGGACTCAAAACTGAGATTGGCTCTTTTGGTTTTTAGAGGACGACATCTGACTCCTCTGTTTTTGTCAAACGACGACCTACTGATGTCGTGGTATTTATTGTCTATGTTGATGATACAATGGTAGCTGGTAATGACAAAGCAGACATTACAGAGACTAAGACTATAAGGTGTTTGTCTCCAAGGACCTTGATCAGATCTGTTATTTTCTGGGCATAGAAACGATACACACCACTGAAGGGATATATTTATCACAACAGAAATATTGTATTGACATTTTTATAAAGGCATGTTTGCTTGGATGCAAGCCATCTGACAAACCCGCAGAGGTACAGAGGCATACCATCTCTATTGATCCTGAGTTTGAGGATCCCGCTTAATACAAAAGCTTAGTAGGTAAACTACTCTACCTTATTGTCACCAAGCATGACACATCATAAGTTGTTGTGGAAAGAGAATAATGAATTGATTAATACTGATGTCGTAGGGTTTTCTTATTTAGATGGAGAACCCTGTTGGGCAAATTACATGAAAGAGACAAAAATATATGAAATATATAAAAAATAGAAAAGATAAATATCTCTCAACACCCCCTCAAGATGGAGCATATATATTAATCATGCTCAGCTTGTAACATCTCTGGAATGACCCTCTGCCTAGGACCTTGGTGAACACATCTGTTGTATGTTTCCTTGAGCTACATGGGAAGTATAGATATAGCCTTTCTGAATCATGTCACGGAGGTACATATGATCAACCTCATAGGCATGCTCGTTGGTAATGAAAAGAGCAGCCTGGTTGGTCCTCTCATAGGCATGCTCGTTGGTAATGAAAAAAGCAGCCTGGTTGGTCCTCTCATAGGCATGCTCGTTGGTAATGAAAAGATCAGCCTGGTTGTCACACTGTAGATGCTTTGGAAGAGGTACATTAATCACTAGGTCAGTCAAAATGGATCTGACCCACATCATCTATGCACTTGCTTGTGCTATGGTTATGTACTCCGACTCTGGTAGATCTGGAAACCATAGTCTGCTTCTTGCACTTCCATGACACCAAAGAGCTCCGCATGAACACCGCAAAACCTGAGGTTGACTTCCAGTCCATGGACATCCTGCATGATCTGCATCTGCGCATGTTGTAACGGCCAAGGATGTCCTAAAGAATAATCTAGTGCCAGGAGAGGACTTTTGGTACCTCAGAATCATGTAGACCACATCCGTGTGTGCCTATCTCAGTCGCTCCATAAACTGGCTAACTTGGCTCACTAATAATGAGATGTTTGTCCTGGAGATGATGACATATGTGAGCTTCCTAACAAGCTCCATGTACCGCCTCTTCTTTATCTCTTCTGTATATCCGCTAGGGAAGCGACCCCAGAGACCTACCTTCCATATCTATTCACTTGTAGGATTCGCTTGTTATCATCATATAACTTTATGCCGGGGTCCATGGGAGTAGTGGCAGGTTTGCAACCTATCATGCATGTTTCAGAGAGAAGATCCGTGATGTACTTTCTCTGGGTCATAATAAGACCTTGCTGGTTCCTGGCAAACTCAAGTCCAATTAAGTAACACAAATCGCCAAGGTACTTGGTAACAAACTGCTGTCCAAGGAAATCCTTAGCCGCATGGATACCCTGCACACCATTTCTTGTAATAGTGATATTATCGACATAAACCAGTATAACAATTATCCCTCTCCGAGTCCTCTGGACAAATAGTGAATGATCCGCGATCGATCTCACAAACTCATGTTGCTTTATCAAGTTCGAGAGCTTTTGAAACCATGCTCTTGGACTCTGCTTACGGCCATAGATAGCGTTGTGAAGTTTGCAAACCATCTGACACTCTCCCTCATTAGTGAATCCAGATGGTTATTGCATGTAGACTTCTTCCTGGAGATCACCATAGAGAAATGCATTCTTCACATCAAGCTGAGATTAGAACCAATCCCGTGTTATTGCAGTTGAGAGGAGAATTTGCAGTGTAGAATGACAAATCACGGGAGAGAAAGTATCCTGATAGTTTATCCCATACGTTTGGATGAACCCACGAGCCACAAGCCTCACCTTGTAGTGATCAACGCTGTCATCTGCACAGTGCTTCACTATGATCACCCACTTATATCTCATCACAGATGCCCATGTAGGAGATATAACAAGGCTCCACGTGTTGTGTGACTGTAGCACGACCATCTTCTCCTCCTCCGTGGCAAGACACCTATGATTGTCTTTCATGACTCCTTGGTATGTTCGTAATGTCTCTATGATTGATAGATCGGCGATAAATCTCTTGAAATCCTCTGAAAGGCATCCCAAAGAGACATGGGAACTGAGAGGATACATGACACACATACGCCTTCGCTTCCGTAGAGCAATAGACACATCAATGACATATGTGTCCTCAACATGTAAACTAGCCTCCTGAGAAGGGGCATGCTCGTCATGTATAGTACTCTGATGCATAGACAAATCACCAATGTCATAAGTAGAAACAATGTGCTCAGTTGCATAGCTGGTGCATGTTGGATGATGGGGAATGCCCATGAGTAGGGGAACAGTAGGAGGCATGTGAATATAAAAATGTGACAAAAACTGAGTCAACGTACCAGGTAGTAGGGATGGTGGAGCGGCTACAGTGGAAGGCGACGATGGTGGTAGTAAAGGAGTAGGAAATACCACTGGAGGAGGAGGTGGTGCATTAGTAGGAACCACATGAGTAGGTGTTGGTGGACTAGGAGGGACCAATGAAGGAGGTGGTGGTAGAGAGGGAGGATGTGGTACACGTACATCATCTCCTGACTTAGAGACAAACATCTTCTCACATGTAGGAGTAAAGTGCAAAATCTTAGATCGGATCTTTCCGATCAACGGTTGGAGGTGCTTATTGTAATTTTGGCGGAGCTGGATAGAGTAGAGGGGCCTAATGTGGGCAGGGATTGCTGGAGTTGGTGCAACAGGAGCTTTTCGATTTGCAAGGCGTACAAGATGCTGAAGGGTGTTTAGATACTATTTATCTTATGTTTCTTTTCATGTATTTTCTATTCTTTCCATTCTCTTTATGTAATTTGCCCAACATGTCTCTCCTCTATATAAGAGAACCCTAGGGCCTCATGAATAAGTGATTGATTATTTTTCCTTCCACATAGTATCAGAGCAATGGCCCTAGACCGGAGTTCCTGTACCCCATCGTGCCCTAGACCTCACTCGCCACTCCCATTCTTCGTGGGTCTGCCGTCACCGCCCCTCTTCCTCTCTCCATGGGGGCCACAACCGCCTCCCCTTTATCCTTCGCGCTTGCCTCTGTGCAACGGTCCCAACCGTCTGTAGGGACCCTCTCTGCCTCGATGCATGCCGCCGACCACTATGAAATCATCTGCGGGTTGCGAGGGGAACTTTTCCAACCCACATGGGTGTTTTGTTTCTCCTCTCCGTAATCAAATTGCAGTCTGAACGGTCTGCTTTTGACCAAAAAGGAGATTTCAGATGTATAAATCTCGTTTTTCTGCCCTAACGCGGCTTGAGGAGTAACGAGGATGGTTGTATGAGTCTACATGTACAACCAATCCTTCATATGACCGTGTAAACTTGCTCGATTCGGTCTACTTCCCCAGTCGAGTTCTGTTTTCGGCCTTCTTTCGTCATGTCAGAAAATAAGGGTGACGTCTTCTCTTCGTCCGGTGCCTTCGAGGGTCCGACTCCCATCGTAAAGATGGACGGGACCAACTATGAATTGCGGTCTATCTAATTTCTAACCCTTATGCAGTGCAACAACAAGGAGTACATTCTGACAAAGCCAGAATCGACAGACAAGATTGAGGACAATGCTTTCTGGAAGCAAAATGACACGTATGCATGTGTTTGGCTTTCTGGGACACTCACCACAGAGATTGCCAACGATATTGTGAACCAGCCCACTGCCAAGTCTATGTGGGACATTCTAGTAGCGACCTATGCCTAAGCGAAGAACGAGGCCAAGATTCTTCGGCTTTAGTTTGACATATACAAGGCCAAGCAGAATAATCGTCCGCTGCACACTTTCTACTCATCGCTTCGAGGCATGTTTGAGAAGCTCACAGCTTCATGTCCATTACTACTTCCAGGGAGCAATAGATGGCCTATAGAAACTCCACCATAGTTGGAGTTATCTTGATTGCACTCGATCCAGAGTATGAGGCAGCACATGCTCAGCTCCTGATTGGGGCGAGTATACCACCCATTGAAAAGGCTTACAACCATCTCAGCATGTTTCTTATCCCACCTGTTGCCACCATACCGATCTCCTCAGCGATGACTGCATCTCGTAATAGAGGAGGTTCTACATAATACGTAGTTCAGGAGGCATAGTCCTCGTGACAGAGGAGGTGGATGCCAGTGTGATCCCTACGCTTACTATCGTCGTCCATGACACTCTGAGGACATATGCTATCAGAAGCATGGATACCCCACATCTGCTCGCATGGCAGAGCAGATTGAGCCTTCAGACACTACAACTCCTATGGCAGATCTATGTCGTGATGACATTGTCTCTCGTATACGGGAGATCATGACTCCAATGACCAGCACTACTACTACAGGATCCACAGATACTGCATTTGCATCTAGAGCCTCTTTGAGCTCCTCAAGTATTGCATACGCTTTTACTGGT
Organism: Ottelia alismoides; assembly: GCA_037367405.1. NCBI lineage: Eukaryota > Viridiplantae > Streptophyta > Magnoliopsida > Alismatales > Hydrocharitaceae > Ottelia > Ottelia alismoides. The sequence goes on along the minus strand of JAZKJV010004266.1, from coordinate 518,548 downwards.
TGTAGCAATGCTGATATGCATAGTGGACCATGGACTCAGGTACTTCTCACCATCTATGTGGAGACAGACCCAGTTCAAGTCTTATAGGTCTATACCACTCGGTAGATGGGTCAGTATTACAAATGCGGTTCACCTATCCGTCAGATGACTAGGGGAGGTGCATTTGATGTCATAGTGCACCTGCAAAATGTTTTATATGCCCCTGATTTTTAGATGAACTTGCTTTCTATTAGTCAGATTACAAAGGATTTGCATTGTTGTATCATTTTGACCCCTTTTCTCTTGTATTTCAAGACATACTCACGGGTAGAGTGATAGGATGTGGCCCTGAGCAGCGAGGGATCTACAGACTAGTCCAACCTCCTCATGCTGGCGCTTCTACTACTATTGGGTCAATCTCACCATATTTGTGGCATCTTCGTTTTGGCCACCTTCCTTTGCAGAAGCTGTGTCATGTTCTCCCATAGATCTCCACGCGATCTTCCCTCTAGTGCGAGGCTTGCCGGCTTGGAAAGTATGACCATTCTTCGTTTCTATCTCGTCAGAGTCGGAGCAGTTCTCAGTTGTTTGAGCTCCTTCACTTTGATATTTGGGGTCCGAGTCGTGTCCCTAATCACCAGGGATATCATTTTTATCTGGTTGTTGTAGATGAATATTTCTAGACTTTCTTGGATTTTCCCGTTAAAAAACAAGTTTGAGATTGGGTTTGTCATCAAATCATTTATTAACGAGATAAAGGATATTTTTTTCTGCTACTGTTAAGTATTTGCGTTCTGATAATGCCTTAGAGTTTTGTACTTACAACTATCCGAGTTTTTTAGGTCTCTTGGCATTGTACACCAGGCCTCGTATGCCTATACATCTCAGCAGGACGGTATTGCCGAGTGTAAACATTGTCATTTACTCGATGTGATCAGAACCTTTCCGATTCAGAGTCGTGCTCCTCACTCTTATTGGGGTGATACTGTTCTCACTGCCTGCTACTTAGTGAGCAGTATACCATCTTCTATTTTAAGAGAAAAGGTTTCTTTCTTGATTGCATTTCCCAAGAAGGATCTTTTCTCCCTTACACCACATGTGTTTAGATCTGTAGCCTTTGTTCGCAATCTTTTGCCTGGTCGTGACAAGCTCTCCCCCAGAGCTGTCAAGTGTCTTCATTGGCTACTTTCGTACTCCAAAAGGGTACCGTGCTTTGATCCGCTTCAACGGAAATACTTTGTTAGTGATGATGTTACATTCTTTGAGTCTGTTATGTATTTCTCTCCAACAGGTGTCATATTGGCCCCATTCGACTCTGATGAAGAGGTCTACATGCCTCCACCTCCTACAACTCTACTATCTCCTGCACTTGCTCTGCCACCTCCATTACCTCCTCCACCACTGTCGTCGCCTCCTCTACCACCTCCAGTACCTATACCTACTCCTGTGGCCGCCTGTGGACCACCATGTACCTTAACTCAGTTTTTGCCATGTGTGTTTACTTGCAGGTCTCGCTCTATTCCCTTTGCTCACGAGCCTTCCTCGTCATCCAACACGCCTCGTATATGTAATGAGCACATTGTTTCGACTCATGGCACTATTGAGTTGTAGGGATGAGCATCGAGTCGGGTCGGGTCGAGCCCAGTATGGCCCAGCCCGAGCTCGATCATGACTGCGAGCCTTGCGGGCCGAGCTTGAGCTTGATTTTTTTGATGCTTTGAAGACCAAGCCGGAGCCCGACCCACAAGGGAATGGGCCGGGCTTGGGTTGGGCCAATCCATTACCAGTATGAACATTGCTTTTTCATGTGACGAATGTGGCCTACTTGTTATATTCTACGAAAGCTGCACATGTTGATCATCATCATCTCATTTCTACATATTATTTTGGTTATCGTATTTACTGAGGCGTACTTATCTTGATATCTATGGAGAGTTAGAAGGAATCCATGGATATGAATGGGTCATATATGCATACACGTGGTAAACATGGAAACATAATTCAAACAGACAGTACAATGCTCAAAATTTGAATAGTTCTTGAATACTGATATCACTATTATCATATTAGAATTTGTTATTCATCCTTCGATTTTCTGATGAGATTAAAACAAGCAGGAAAGAATGAGACATATTCGATTCTACTGGATTTGAAATAATAAAGCAATTTTTGCACCTAATGGATTTAAAATAAATAAGCAGAATGTATTATTACACAGTCACCACTTTAAATATGCTGAGCAAGGGAAACATTGAAAGCTAGAAGAAGGGGGGAGATAACCGATATGTTAAACCTGAAGAAGGGGGTCGGCAAACTTGGCACGATAGATCTGACGGTGCAAGGGTCAGAGGAGGTCCTCATTCCTTATTGGTTATTGGCCCGATGCCGAGGGCGCAACTCAGAGAATGGGGTCTCTGTGCGAGTTAGTCGATAAGGGGGAGACGCGGAGGGGGTCGACCACTGAGTGGTGCGATGCAAGCAACGAGGATTAGGAAATAGGAACTGGTGTGTGGAGTGGAGTTGGGTTGTGCTTCAAAGGCGGAGAACGATGGCGACGCCGATGATTGTGTTGTGCGAGGGTTAGGAACTGGTGGGTGGGTGGCTAAGAGAAGGGCGAAGCCGACGAGCCACAGATGGAGGGAGGGTGCACAAGCAAAGAGGACTCCGTGCCATCATCGAGAGGAAGGGAGGGAGTGTGTTGCATACAACACCAGTAGGAGCCACCAAGCCGGTGAGCCGCAAAGGAAGGAGGGGAGGGCGGCATCGATAGTCAACAGTGGGTTGGTACTTGGTCGGTCCAATGGAGAACTGGAGTAGGAGAAATCAGGAAGCCTTGGTGTGAAATCGGGTTGGGCTCTTGACTGAGCTATCGGACCCATCATTCGGGTCGGGCCTATTGCGGGCTTCTATTCAGGCCGTCCATCGGGCTTCGGGTTCGACCCCATCTTAGCCCGAGCCCGGCCCGAATTTCAAAATGGGCCAAATTTAAGGCCCAAGCCCGCCCATCAAATGCTCGGGCCTGGGCTTGGCTTTATCAGGTTGGGCACCGGTTCGGACCGGGCCGACCCTACCCAATGCTCATCCCTATTGAGTTGTCTATGAGGAGGATTCCTTGCAGGATGTGCAGGTTCCCTCTCAAGAGGGAAACTTACATGTTCAAAAGATGGCAGATGATATTTATTTGTCTATTGCTCCGTGAAAGCAAAGACGTACGCGTGCTTCATATCCTCTTGCTGCCCAAGTTTCTTTGAGCAGACTTTCAGAGGATTTCAGGAGATTTACCGTGGCACTATCAGTTGTGTAGATACCATGAACGTATCAGGAGGCCATCCAGGACAATCAGTGGTGTCTTGCCATGAAGGAGATGACCACGCTACAGTTGTGTGGCACTTGGAGCCTTGTTTCAACTCCAATTGCCGCATCCTTTGTTGGGTGCAAGTGGGTGTTCGGTGAAGCACGAGCATATGGTCGCTACACGGAGAGACTTGTGGTACTTGGGTTCACTCATACATACGGGGTAGACTATCATGATACATTATCTCCAGTGGCCAGACATTCTACTTTGCACATTCTTCTTTCAATTGTAGCAACATGGGATTGGCCCCTCTACCAGCTAGATGTAAAGAATGCTTTTCTCTATGGTGACCTACATGAGGAGACCTACATGCAGTAGCCATCTGAGTTCGCTGTTGAGGGGGGGGGTGTCAGAAGATTTGTAGGTTTCACAAGGCGATCTATGACCTTAAGAAAAGTCCAAGAGCATGGCTTCTGAAGCTCTCGGATTTGATAGAGCAACATGGTTCGTGAAATCGACTGCTGATCATTCACTGTTTGTTCAGAGGACTCAAAGAGGCACACTTTCCATACTTATTTATGCTGATGATATAATTATTACAGTGGATGACGAGCGGGACATCCATGTTGCTAAGGATTTCATAGGCCAATAGTTTGTGACCAAGGACCTTGGTAGTTTACGCTACTTCCTTGGATCGGAGTTTGCCAGGAACTAGCGAGGTCACGTGATGACCTAGAGGAAGTACGTTACAGATCTTCTCTCTGAGACATGCATAGCAGATTGCAGGCATGCCACTACTCCCATGGATCCGAATATGAAGCTGTATGATGATTACATTTAGGAGGTAGATATTAGGAGATACATGGAGCTCGTTGGGAAGCTCCTTTATGTGGCTATCACCAGGTCAGATATATCCTTTGCAGTAAGCAAAGTGAATCAGTTTATGGAGTAGCCTAGACATGCACATATGGATGCAGTTCGTATGATTCTGAGGTATCTGAAGGCCTCGCCTGACACTTTTTTTCTTTTCAACAGAGTAACATCCCTTGCCAACTTGTGTAGATGCAGATTATGCATAGTGTCCCAAGGACAGGAAGTCTACTTCTGGCTTTGTAGTGTTCATAGAGTGTTACTTGGTATCATGGAAGAGCAAGAAGCAGACGATGGTTGCCAGATCCAGTGCAGAATGAGAATAAAGGGTCATGTCACAGGCTAGTACGAAGATGATGTGGGTTAGATATGTTCTTATTGACCTAATAATTGAGGTGCCTCTTCCCATGCACCTCCAATGCGACAACCAGGCTACTCTCTTCATCGCCAACAACCCAACCTTCCATGAGAGGACCAAACATATAGAGGTGAACTGTCACTAAACTTGAGAAGGGTCTCATCTCCACTATTCATGTTAGCTCAAGAGATCAGCTAACAAATGTACTTACCAAGGCACTCGCCAGAGGGACTTACCGAAGATGCTGTTCTAAGCTGAGGATGATTGATATCTATGTTCCAGCTTAAGGGGGAGTGTTAAGATACTATTTATCTTATGCTTCTTTTCATTTATTTTCCATTCTTTCCGTTCTCTTTATGTAATTTAGCCAACGGGTCTCTCCTCTATATAAGAGAACCCTAGGGCCTCGTGAATAAGCGATTGATTATTTTCCTTTCCACAAAGTGCCCTTCCATTTTCTAACCCTGGGGGTGTAGAGCGGACTGTGGAATCATATGGAGCTGGAAAATTCCCATACAGATAAAGCTTTTTTTGTAATTATTTAGAAGAGGGAGGCTTCTCACAGGGGTCAGACTGGCAAGGTTTGTCCAAGCCGTTGATCCCACGTGTTCTCGACGTCAGATGGAGGTGGAAGAGGCGGGCCACCTTTTCTTCGGATATGCGAGCTTGACAGAGGTATGGAACCTGCTGGGAAATCGAGAGATTTGCTATGCGGATGTTGCTGGATTCTGGGATTCTTTTGGCCATTTGGAGCGGTACAGTGAGAGAAAGATCAGAGTGCATCGCTATGGTTTGGACGATTTGGTTGGCAAGAAGTGGTGTGGTCTTCCAACAAGATAGGTTTTATGCCGAAAATATTGTTGCACACACTAGGGTGTTGGTGGAGAGTTAGAGCTCGTAACCTTATGTTTTTGTCAAATACTTGTTTACATGCATGTAAATTTTTATTGGTGAATCAATAGTTAAGTTTTTGGGCACATACCTATATGCTAGAAGCTTTTTTTTCTTTCTTTCAAAAAAGTACATTATTGTCTCGAAAAAAGGTGACATCAACACTCACTTAGTACTCCCATCCCACTGGATCAAAGCAATGAGTATTCTTTCTGGGTTCTAGAATATCCCTTAAAAGCATATTTGACAACTCTAGGAGAGAGCTTGTCACCACCTGGGGTCAGATGACAAACAAAAGCCACTGAACTAAAGATACGAGATGTTAGCGAGAAAAGATCCTTATCGGAAAATACAATCAAAAAAGGAATCTTTTCACCTAACACAGAGGAAGGCATCATGTTGACCATATAACAGGCAGTAAGAACAACATCCTCCCAGACAGAATGTGGAGTACAATTCTTAATGAAAAGAGTTTTGAAGAAGTGTAAGGATACATTCTTATGTATAATGCCATGAGACATGAAGAAATGAGATAATTGAGTAATACAAAAGTCTAAAGCATTACCGGGTTTAACATACTTGATTGCAACAATAAAAATATTCTTTATTTCATAAGTATATGATTGAATGATAGACTTAAGCTCATATTTATTTTTCAAAAGAAAAATCCATGACAATATAAAATAATCATCCACAACTACAAGATAAAATATGTGTCCTTGATGGTCAAGGACAATACTAGGACCTTAAATATCAAAATGTACCTACTCAAATAAAGAACTACTACGACTCTAACGACCAGGATAACCGGAACGGTGATGCTTCTCAAGCTGGCAAGCCTCACACTAAAAGGTAAATCTCAAAGAAATTTGAGGAAAGACTCTATACAACTTATGTGGAAGAAGATGGTTGAATCGAAGATGCCACATGTAGGGGGAGACCGACCCAATGGAGGATGCACCAACATAGGGAGACTGAACCATTCTATAGAGATCCCCCGGCTCACGGTCACATCCAATCACCATATCTGTGAGTATATCTTGAAACATGAGAAAAGATGAGTCAAAGATGACAAGACAATGCCAATCCTTGGTGATTTGACTAACGAATAATAAATTCGTTGAGAAATCATGAGCATGAAGAACTTTCTACAGGTGCATGGTCTGTGTCAGTCTGATCTCCTTCGGTCCAGTGATCGAGGAATGCATGCCATCTGCAATGACAATTGTTCGACCAGGCTGAACAGTTATGTAGAAAGTGAACTGAGACCTGTGACAAGTAGTAAGGGCATAGACTGTACCTGAGGTACTGGTAAAAGCAGATGCGGTGAAGTCAGATGAGATGGATGGAGCACTAGAAGATACAAAAGTAGGTGTCATGATCTCCTTCAGACATGCGACTAACTCATCGAATCTCTGATCAAATGCAGTGGCAGGAGACACAAGCATCTCAACCTGTTCGATAGCTGTTGGAGAAAAATAAGAGTTATGTTTATTTCGTGAACCCTAGGCTCTCTTATATAGGAGAGTAGCCTATGGGTAAATTACATAAGACATTCATAAGTTCAGGAAATTAAGAAACAATACAAGAACGTGGAAATAAATAACGTAAACAATTATATCTCTACACTCCCCCTCGGGATGGAGCATAGATGTCGATCATGCCTAGCTTGGACGAGCAATCCTGAAAAGGTCCTCTGAGTAAGGCCTTGGTGAAGATGTCTGCAGTTTGATTTCCTGAGCTGACATGAGATGTGGAAATAAAACCCTTCTGAATCATATCTCGTATATAGTGACAATCAACCTCGATATGCTTGGTGCGCTCATGAAATGCTGGATTATTTGCAATAAATATAACAGCTTGATTGTCACATTCCAGTGTCATAGGAAGGGGAAACTCTGTATATAGATCTGTAAGAATGGCTCGAACCCTCATCATTTCTGTACTAGCCTGGGCCACGGCCCTATATTCAGACTCAGCACTAGATCTGGCTACAACCGTTTGCTTCTTGCTCATCCATGAGACAAGGGACTCTCCAACATATACAACAAATCCAGTGGTGGATTTCCTATCCTTTAGGCACCCTGCATAATCTGCTTCTGCACATGCTGAGATGGTGACCTCCTTGCCCTTTTTAAACAGTATACCTGCGTCTGGAGATGATTTAATATACATGAGTATCATATGTATAGCATCCATGTGGATCTGACGTGGTTGCTCCATGAACTAACTCACCCGACTAACATCAAAAGAAATATCAGGTCTAGTAATAGTAACATAAAGAAGCTTTCATACCGGCTCTCTGTATCTCTTCCTATCAACCTCATCAGTATCATCATCATATAGTTTCATGCTTGGATCCATGGGTGTGGTGGCAGGTCGACATCCAAGCATACCCATGTCACTTAGCAAGTCAGTGACATTTCCTCTGGGTCATCACAAGCCCTTATTGATTTCAGGCAAATTCCTGTCCCAGAAAATATCTAAGAGCTCCAAGATCCTTTGTGACAAATTCTCGACCCAGAAGTTCTTTCGCCTTCTCGATTCCTCGCGTGTCACCTCCTATAATGAGAATATCATCCACATATACCATAGTAGCGACCATACATGTGGATGTTTTCTGTACAAAAAAGAAATGATCTGCATTCGAACGTTTGTACCCATGTTTCTCAAATAAGTCTGAGAGCTTATGGAACCAAGCTCTAGGATTCTGTTTGAGGCCATTAATCGCCTTATGAAGTTTACACACCTCTAAACACTCCCCCTCAACAACAAATCCAGGTGGTTGTTGCATGTAGAATTCCTCTTGAAGATCACCATACAAAAATGCATTCTTAACATCCAACTGAAACAACGGCTAGTCTCGAATGACAACAACAGAGAGAAGAATCCGTAAGGTGGAATGATGAGCAACTGCTGAAATGGTGTCAAGATAATCCACCCTATATGTTTGAGTAAACCCTCGTACAACCAGGCGTGCTTTGTATCTGTCAATGCTACCATCTGCATTATGCTTAACTGTAAACACTCATTTACAATTGAATGTAAACACTCTAGTAGGAGTTGGTACGAGGCTCCAAGTGCCTCTTGACTGAAGAGCATCCATCTCTTCTTTCATAGCCAAACTCCATATGCTGTCCTTCAAAGCCTCTTGATAATTCCTTGGAATTGCCACGCCTGATAATGCAACTGCAAAATTCCTGAATTTGCCAGTTAAGCGATCAAAGGAAATCATGGAAGCTATAGGGTATGACGCACAGCTACGCTTCTGCTACCGAAGTGCAATAGGTAGGTCCAAATCTGCAACCCCTTCATCTGTTCCCTGTAAAGAATCGTGCTCAGGTAGACCATTAGACCCATCATTAGAAACTGTATTAGGGACTGCAACATTATTTGGGGGCTTTGGTTGCTCGAGAGTGGGTTTTTTCCTTTGGCTGTTTAGATGGAAAAGGATCTTGACGAGAGATCGATGTGCCAGATTCTTTGGACAGATTTATGATAGGTGCCCTCTGTGTGAGAACGGAATTGAATCTGTGGAGCATCTTTTTTTCTTTGTTCGAGAACAATGGCTATGTGGGAGGATTTTGGTCTGGACTGGATTTGTGTGCGGAACTTCGACACATTTTGGGTTTCCTTGCGGGGAGTACATCATCAACCAAGGAGAGAGCTGCTTCGCCCTATGGCAGTTTTGTGGTCTAACTGGCTGGCCAGAAATGCTTGTATTTTCTCGGGTCAAAGGTTTTATCATGAGAACGTTTGTATTCAATCTGGGGGTTTGGTTGACGAGTGGTTAGTGCGCTGAGTGTTTGTATGTCTTAATTAGTCTACTAATATAATTTTGGGGTGGACACCTCTGCGTGTTTCCCCCTTTTTTGGATTCAATAAAAATAAAACTGTATTATCAGAACATACCTCATGCGTGCTAGATGATGAGCGGTGACCATGAGCGGAAGCAGGCCGACAGGTATAGTGGTGTGGTAATGGTGGAACTGGGACAGTTATAAGAAGTGAAGGTAGGGAAGAAGGTGGTGGCGGCGGCATATATATGTTGTCATCATTATCTGAAGACATCAACCGATCACCTGTAGGATTAAAATACATCACAAACTCGAAAAAGGTGACATCGGCACTAACGTAATACTTCCTGCGCATTGGATCATAACACGTATATCCTTTATGTGTCCTGGAGTACCCAACAAAGACACACTTGATAGCTCTAGGAGAGAACTTGTCGATTCCTGGAAAGAGCTGATGGACGAAGGAGATAGACCTAAACACGAGGAGTGAGTGAAAATAGTTCCTTTTCTGGAAAAGCAAGGGAGAAAGGAATTTTCTCACCGAGGATTGATGAGGGCACACGATTAATAAGATAGCATGCTGTTAGAACTGCATCGCCCCAAAAGGAATGAGGAGCACGACTCTGAATGAGGAGCGTCCTAGTAACACCAAGCAAATGACGATGCTTCCTTTCTGCAATACCATTTTGCTGAGAAGTATAGGCATATGTTGTTTGATGAATAATTACCTTGGTTGAGAAATAACTGGAGAGATTATTAGTACAAAATTCCAAGGCATTATCACTTCGCACAATTTTCACAGAAGCAGAAAAGGCATTTTGGACTTCAGTTAAGAAATTTTTGATAACATCTCCAGCTTTAGATTTATTCTTTAATAAGAAGATCCAAGAAAAATGGAGAAATCATCCACAACAACAAGATAAAACTGTGCCCCTAGTGATCAGGAATACGACTGGGACCCCAAATATCTATATGAAACAACTCAAAAATAGTGCTACTGCTCCAACTCTGACGACTGGGAAAGGCAGAGCGATGATGCTTTCCCAATTGACATGCTTCACATTGAAAGGATGCGTGAGGCGAGATTTGAGGCAGAACACGGCAATTTCTGGAGCGGGAGATGACCAAAGCGCTGGTGCCAAGTAAATGGTGAAACATGTCCTGAAGATAGACAGGGGAATCCGACATAGGGAGTTTGGACGAGGCGATAGAGACCGCCCTGCTTACGACCACAACCAATCACCTTGCCTGTAAGGATATCGTGAAAAACAAGAGAGGATGCGTCAAAAATAGCTCGACAATGTAAGTCTTCGTAATATGACTAATAGACAATAAATTTATAGAGAAATCCGGTGCATGCAACACATTCGGTAGATGCATAGATGGTGTCAAGCTAATCTCCACCTGTTCAGTAATTGGATTATGCACCCCATATGCAATAACAGTTCGTCCTGGGGGAACCTGTCTGTAGGATGTAAGTTGACCCCTATCTCTACACAAATGATGTGTGGCACAGGAGTCCATAATCCATTCTCTAGTATCATGACCACTACTGCTAGTGAATGCATAAGCGCTACCTGAGGTACAGGAGGAGGCTGAAGCAGCTACATCTGAATGACTCTCAGGGGCTGACGAAGATGTCACTGAGGCGGAAGGATGTATAAGCCCCTCAAACATGCTACAAGATCCTCAAAACAATGATCTAGAGATGAAGCATCTGGGGGCTCAATCTGTTCAGCCACTCGAGCAGAGGTAGGGAATCCATGCTTGGAGTAGCATATATTCTTTGTAGGTCTCAGACGATGGCAGAAAGTACATGGCTGACGAATGCGATCTCCTCTCCCCTAGGTCACGACCACAAAACTGAGAAGATCCTCCTTGACCTCGGGAAACCGCCATTGCTGAGGATGTCTGACTGGCAGTAGAAGATGGAACAATGATTGGACTGAGCCTGCGGAAGGCTTCCTCCATAGGAGGAATAGTAGAGTTTGCCAAAATCTGAGAGCGGGCCGCCTCATAATCGGGATCTAGGGCTGCCAGGAATACACTAAACATGGTGGCATTCCTATACGTCTTCTGCTGCTCATGAGTAGATGTGAGTGGCATGAAGCTATAGAGCTTCTCAAACATCCCATGCAACGATGTATAAAGCGAGTGAAGTGGCCGTCCATTCTACTTGATAGTAAAAATATCGTGCTGGAGGTATAGAATCTTGGTCTCGTTCTTTGCTTGGGAATAAGTGGCAGCAAGAATACCCCACATCGCCTTGGCAGTGGGCTGATGGAGTATATCATTGGCGATCTCTATTGCCAGTGTGCTTGAAAGCCAAACCGTGGCATATGCATCATCCGCCTCCCATGAGGTGTTTCCTCCAGTCTTCTCAGCCGGCTCCTCCTCGGTAAGAATGTGTTTCTTACCGGTAGACTTCATCATGCTCATGAACTGTATAGCCCACAGTTCATAGTTTGTCCCGTCCATTTTGACAATAGGTGCTGGACCTCTAAAGGCGCTTGTAGCAGTTACATCGACTTTACTTTCTAAAATATTGCCGGATGTAGAGAACCATGGCTTTGTAGACCAAATAATCAAGGGATTTTTACCCGGCAGGCCCTATAATCTTTGTCAATTACCTCTACGACCTTTCAAACATCATAATTCCTCTCTTGACCCCGTAATCTTGCTCCGACTTACCCCATGAACCCTACCGTTAAATTTACACATCTAGAGTTAACTTGTGTAGGTTAAAAACGAGTTAATGTAACCAATCCGCGATCGGATGGTTAAAATTAAGCAAGAAATAAAAAATATCCTCCCTCGTCTAACAGCTTTCCCTCAAGTGCAACTGGGAGGTGGACCCGAGACTCCTCGGCGTTGGAGCTTGAGGAAGGACGAGAGGCTTTGAGGAGGAGCGCTGCTCGAGGACGACGATTCGGGGCTTCGAGCAGGTGCGGGGGACGAGGGGTGCTTCGAGCTGAGCGGTGGGGGCTGCGAGTAGGTGCGGGGGACGGAAGGAGCAGGGGTCGCGATGGGCAGGGCCGGGCCTGGGGGCAGCGCGGGTACGGGGGGGGGGGGGGGTTTGAGCGGTGGGGCTTTGAGAAGGTGTGGGGGACGGGGGGACGAGGCTTTGGCGATGGGTGGGGCCGGGGCTTCGGGGGGGCCTTCGAGCGGTGTGGGGGAGCGGCGGGGCTTCGAGCAGGTGCGGGGGACGGGCGGGGGCGAGGGGGGAGGTGAGGCCGGGGCTTCGAGGGCGGCACGGGGGCCGAGCAGCGTGGTGGGGGTGTCGAACAGGTGCGGGGGATGGGGAGTGCTTCGAGCAGGTGCGGGGAGGAGCAGGGGATGCGATGGGTGGGGCCGGGGTGAGGGGGGACGCGAGGGCGGTGCTTCGAGGGCGGGGGGGGGGGGGGGGGGGGGGCTCCGAGCCGAGCGGCGTGGGGGAGTGGTGGGGGTGCAGGGGAGGCAATGGGCGTGGGCTTCGGGGTGGCGAGCAGGGGAGGGAAGGCCGAGGAGAGAGGGGGGATTCGAGCGGCGTGGGGGAGCTGGGGGCTTCGAGCAGGTACGAGGGCGAGGGGGGGGGCTTCTAGCGGCACGGGCGGGGCGGAGGCCGAGCAGGGGAGGCGACGGTGGAAGCAAGGGAGACGGCGGGGCGAAACAGTAGCGGTAGGGGGGCTTCATCGTCGGCAGGGGGGGCTCTATCGTCATCGTCGGCAGCGATCGAGGGGGGGGGGAGGGGTGAAGCAGCAGCGGGGGGGAGCTTCATCGTCGGCGGGCCCGGGGGAGTAACATCATCGGGACGCGGGGGGGGGGGGTTTCGGATGATAGAGTGACACTAAATGTAAATTTAATAAACACAATGGGTATAATATAAGTGAACATAACGGGATTTGGTTAATTTTAACGGGTAAATTAACGGGCCTTAACCGCAGGGTCTGTAGGGTAAGGGTTAGCAATTTTACAGGGTCGGGGGAAGAATTACGATGTTTCAAAGTTCGTAGAGGTAACTAGAAAAGATTATAGGGTTTGTTGGGTAAAAATCCCAATAATCAATGTCTACACAACCATACGTGGATTTGAATGCATATGTAGACTTATGTACTCAAATCCATCACCCAAGCGGAGACCTCGACGCTGGATTTCTTAGACATAGAGCACGCATATGGTCCGTGTGCAAGGAACCGTGCACGAGCGCTAATCACGCATGTGAGGGGCTAGGCCGTGAGGAGCTCAGTACACGAGCGGTGTAGTGCTAGGCCGTGAGACCGTGCGGGGTTGCGCTGCGAGGAGCACGTGCAGGAGGGGGTGGCTGCGCTGCGAGTAGGGCTGGGCGTTATTTGGTCAACCCGAATAACCCACCCAAACCATTGTAAATGGTTTAAATGGATTGGGTTATTTGTGTTTCGGATTGGATTGAACCCAGTCCATAATATTTAATTGGTTTATGGTTTGATTGATGGGTTTGATGCAATGCACCCGACCCACCCAAAAAACGCGAATTTTATTATTAGGTTGAACTTAAATAACCTACCTATAGAATAAAATTTAAAAAATAATTGTCATTGGACCTTATATGGTTGTACCTTACCCAATAAGAGAAACCCATGTTGTCCGAGTACATCCGTAACCCTATTGCCCTACTGGTATAGGCATGTACATGAGTAAATATAATATGAGATGATGCTTTCCAATCGGATTTTTCAAAGTTTGATTTTGACCCAATCCAATCGACCCAAACTGATAACCCGAATAGTATTACCCGATTTAATTTGACAGGGTCATGGGTGGTCATTTTCTTAACCCGAACCGAATTCAACCCGAATTATATTGACCCAAACCACCCAAACCGATTGAATACCCACCCCTAGCCGCGAGGAGCATGCACGCAGAGAAGAGGATGGCGGTGCTGCTGGAGCAACACGACTGCTAGGGGGCGGTGTCGGTGAGGCGACACGACATGAGAGAGGAAAGGGGTGGGGGGTTGGTAGGGTCAGGGTTTCGGATCGAGAGCTCCAGTCTAGGACATTTTGATACCATTTTGGAGAAAAATAAGAGTTATGTTTATTCCGTGAACTCTAGGCTCTCTTATATAGGAGAGTAACCTATGGGTAAATTAGATAAGACATTCATGAGTACAGGAAATTAAGAAATAATACAAGAACATGGAAATAAATAATGTAAACAATTATATCTCTACAACAACATGGACAGATGTTGTAAATCCATGCTTGGAAAAGCGCGTATCCTTGGAGTGACTTGAGTGGTGACAATAAGGGCATGTGGATGAGGATCGCGAACGTCTCGTTCCTGTGCCACGTGGTCCTCATCCTTTGAACTATGAAGATGCTCCTCTACCACAAGATGCGACCTTAGTCGGCGAGGTCTAAGTGGAAGCTGATGAAGGAACTATGAACCTGCTAAGTCCATGGCATGCTTCCTCCATGGGAGGTATAGTAGCATCCACAAGTAAGTGGGATTGAGCGGCATCATACTTAGGATCAAGTACCGTCAAAAATACACCAACCATGGTGGCATTCATGTACACCTTCTGCTACTCCGATGTCGCTGCGAGAGGTATGAAGCTGTGTAGCTTCTCGAACATATCTCTGAGGGATATGTATAGGGTATAAAGAAGGCAACCATTTTGCTTGATCATGAAGATATCATACTGGAACTGTAAAATCTTCCTCTCATTCCTCCCTTGAGAGTATGTCTGCGGGGATATCCCATATTGCCTTGGTTGTGGGCTAATACAGGATGCCATCGGCTATTTCCATGACCAGTGTACCGGATAGCCATACGTGCACGTATGCATCATTTACTTCTAACGAGGCATTAGGCCCAGTCTTATCTGTTGGTTCCTCCGATGTTATAATATGCTTCTTTCCATTGCCCAGTCTTATCCACGTATGCATCATTGAGTGAAAAAGGAAATTTTACATAGAACAACTAGAAAACCAACTTTCCATGTAAGTAAATTAATTTCATTGTCATTACCTATCTACTTTCTTTCTTTTGTAACCACTTAAATATCTGTTAGTTTTTGGTCGTACTCACCTTTTGTTGACATCCTTTTGTTCTTAATATGAATGGTAGGTAAGGCGCATGCGACACAATAGTCTGACAGTTGGACTCTTAGCTCCTGCGGTTCATACATTTTCTTTTTACGGTACACACAACAATCGTTGTATAGATAAATGTATCCATTTTATGTTCCTTTCTATTCAGTCATTTGAGATACATATATAAATAATGAAACTTCTTTTGATACATGTGGTACTATATGAATATAAATGCAAATATTCTGAGGCGACACGTGTTATGTTGTCTGTTAATAAAGTGTGAATGTCATTCAATCGTGATTTTTCCCCTCATTTTCGTAACTTAGTACGATCAATCATAAATTTATATGTGAATGTTGTGTAAATGGGTAAACCAGATGATCCCAGGGTCGTTACGATTGTAGGCTTGGACGGTGGTGCAGAGGACGCTGCAGTTGTGAGCAGCGACGAGAGGTGCCCGTTACGGGACCCTAAGGAGAGGGGAGGGCCCTCGTGAGGTCTTGGCTGACGGTAGCTATGTGAGTTATGTTAGAACACCGGTCTAGGACCGTTGCTTTAATAACATGTGGAGAATAATGAGAGAACGTGTGACTTATCGTATTCAATGGGTCAAGGGGTTCTTATATAGCGTGAAACTCAAGAGACGCGAAAAGAGGAAATTACATGGATGCTCCAAAGGAGTTACATGCCTCAATAAATATAAAGAAATAACTCATTAACTCTAACACGACAAAAAGATAAGAAATACATAAAAAATAGAAAAGATAAAACATCTCTCAACGACTGTCAATAGAGCATGCCGGAAAATGGAGAAACCATGTTACAACCATCAGTAGGAGGTTCTCATGATACTTCGATATCTATAGGGATCTCCACGGTGTGACCTTTTCTACAAGGCCAACACCTATACCAACATCACTGCTTGTGTTGTTGCAGATTATATCAATTCTCTTGAAGATAGGCGCTCTACCAGTGGCTATGAAATGTTTGTTGGAGGGAACCTTGTTTCTTGGCATGGCAAAAAGCAAACGGTTTTATCTAGGTCAAGTGTAGAAGTAGAATATAGGACAATGGCCCATGCCACGTGTGAAATTACCTGGCTAGTCTCCTTCTTGGCATAAATTGATCTTTTTGCAACTACCCATGTTTCTTGTATTGTGAGAACAAATCTGCCACATATATCACCACTAATTCAGCCTTTCACGAGCGAACCAAGTATATTAAAGTTGTCTGCCATTTTACCCGTGCTGTAGTGTGAGAAGGGAAAATTTGCACTCCACGTATATCTACTGATCTTCAACTTGCAAATGTACTCATAAATGCACTACTTAAGAGGCATGTTTCTTGACTTATCTCTAAGTTGGGCATGATCGACAAATTTGCTCCAACTTGAGGGGGAGTGTTAAAGTTATTGTATCGTTGGCATATAACAACAACAAAGTCTTCTCCCACATTAAGTATGGTCGGCTACATGGATTCTTTGCCTCCATTCAGATCTATCTTGGGTCATTCTCAAGCTTAGATCCAAAAAATTAAGATCCCTTCGTATCGTCTCATTCCAACACTTATCGGACCTTCCTCACCTTCTCTTAGTTGACTCAACATTCCAAAACTCGCATCTCCTAACCTTTGCATCATCTGACCTCCTTTACAAATGGCCAAACCATCTTAAGCGGTTTTCTCGCTTCTTATCATCGATCGAAGCTACACCAACTTTTATTCCGATTGCATAATCCGACTCCGATCTTTACGTGTGTGTCCACACATCCACCTTAGCATTTTCATTTCTGCTACTTCCATTCTCTGCACATGTCTATGATTCACATGCCAATATTCAGATAATAGAGCATAGCATGTCTCATGACTGCTTTGTAGAACTTTCATTTGACTTTCAAAGGAAATTTCTTATCACAAAGAACAACAATCGCTCATCTCTGCTTTAGCCAGCTTGCGTTAATTCTTAGTAACATCTCCATCAATTTCCCCATCATGTTTCAAAATAGATCCCATGTATCTAAAAGAATCTCTCTTATGAATGTTATCGTCACCAATCTTCACCTCGATTCTTTCATCATTACTTCCATCAAAAGTGCACTCCATATATCCAGTCTTAGCCCTACTTTTGTGTAATCATTTAGTCTTCAATGCATGTCTCCAGACCTCAAGCTTCTCATTTACTCCATTTTTAATCTCATCAATCAACACAATATCATCAATAAATAACATACACCAAAGTATCTCATCCTAAATGTGACTTGTCAACTCGTCCATAATCAAAGTAAAAAGAAATGGACTCAAAGTTGATCCTTGATGTAAACCAATGTTGATGTCAAATTAGTCAGTCTTCCCAGACCGAATCCTTACACAAGATAAAGTTCTATCATACATATCTTTTATGAGGTTAATGTACATGATAGGTACTCGTCTCTTCTTTAAAACTCTCCACAATATTTCACGTGGGACAGAATCATAAGCCTTCTCCAAATCTATAAAAATCATAGGGAGGTTTTTCCTTTTAGCTCTATAAATCTCCATTGTTCTCCTCAACAAATAAATGACTTCAATGGTTGAGCGACCTGACATGAATCCGAATTGGTTTTCTTTTACTTTGGAAACTTGCATCAACCTTCTTTCGATCACATATTTCCAATTTTTCATAATGTGACTCATCATCTTAATACCTTTGTAATTTGAACAATTTTGAATGTTCCCTTTGTTCTTATGAAGAGGCACCATGATACTTTTCTTCCAATCGTCAGGCATTTTTTTGCTTCGCCAAATAACATTGAATAAATATGTAAGCCAAGTTAAACCACGCTCACCTAAAACTCTCCATACTTCTATAGGATTATCATCCAGTATTGTACTTTTCCCAGGTCTCATAACCTTTAAAGCCTCCTCTACTTCCTTTCTTTGTATTCGTCTATAGTTTGCACGATTCAAGTAACTTTCACTACTAGCTAGATCACCCAATGTGATCTCTCTATTTCCCTCCCTAATGAAAAGCTTATGGAAAATATCGCTTCCATCTAGTCTCTACATCCTTCTGAGTAACAAGCACGTGGCCTTCCTCATCCTTAATGCATCTCACTTGAGAAAGGTCTTTGGTCTTTCTTTGGTCTCTCCATAGCTATCATTGGCATATATTATTTATTTTGTTGAATCATGTATCCCCTTGGCGTAATCTGCATATGCATACGATGTAAAGTCTATATGACCATTAGAAACACAGAAGAATCTCTTGCCTAACGAATTCCCAGATGCCTGAGAAGTACGTCATGCTAACTTCTATATCTCAACTTCTCTGAATACCGACTGACTCTGCTCATAATAGAAGAGAGATTAGGCCTCTTAACAATAAGATACAAAAGTTCTCTACTAGGATTCTGTACCGTTTAGTATCCTTGAACAAGGAATCCTTTGAGGTGATGATTATAAGGTTCAACTAGAATAGAAGATGGTATATAACGAAGAAAACCAATATTTGTAAGAATGTCAAGGCAATATTCTATCTGAGATAGATGTAGTCCTCCCGAAGCACGAGTGACCTCGAGAAAGTGCATAGATGACCAAGGTTCTTAGTGACAAACACCTTCTATAGAAAGACCTTGGTCCCAAGAATGTCGGCACTACCATCTTCAGTGATAACCATAGCAACATACACACCAAGGAGAACAGCTGTAAAATACATCTTCACATAAACACAGAGTAATCAAGTATAATTACGTGAAGGCCAATAGAGCTGATCTCCAAGGTGAGTGTCAAAACGAAGGCTTTGCTTTAGACCATAGATTACCTTGCATGAACGACACACATACTCCTGCCCAACGATATAGCCTGGTGGTTTTGCCATATAAACCTCCTAAAGATCACTATTGACGAAGGCATTCTTGACTTCTAATTAAAAAGTCAAACAGCATTTGTTGGCAGCAACATAGATAATTGTACGGGTAGATCTGATCTTGGCCATTGGAAAGAAATTCTCAAAATGATCCATGCTATAAATTTGAGTGAAGCCCATGACGACTAATATGGCTTCTAGTTTGTCTACCGACCCATCTGGAACATGTTTGGTTGTAAAAACATATCTGCAAGAAATATAAGCAATACTTGTGGGACATGACACAAAATCCCAAGTGACCCTAGAAGACCAGGGTTGATGCAGAGATGCAAATGGCATCCGACTCTCTTATAGGAGGCACCGATACTCCGTTATCTATCATCTTATGTGTGGTATATTCAGGAGGTTGGCTCAGATGCATAGATGCAAATGGCCCTTTTACATTCATATATTGCCAATATCTTGTATGTAGTTTTCTTCTTCTTGAAAAGTCTAGGTTACCTCCTTCAGGTCTGCCCGATTCTGAAAGCTGAATTTATGATTTGAATGACAACTATATGCATTGTTGGTTTAAAAATCAACTACTAAATTATACTACTTTTCAGTTTAGTGCATGGAAGGCCGTATCCCGATATATCGGCGATATATCGGCGATATATCGGTATCGACAGGTCACCGATATATCGTCGATATGTCCGATATCGGGTATCGACACACAAAAAAGGCGAGCTGAATCCCGATGTCAGCGATATGGCGTCGATATATCGCGGATATATCGGCGATATATCGGCGATATATCGGTATCGACATGGTACCGATATCGATACCGATATCGATATTAGTGTAAGCGGGCTTGTCATTGCTCGTCCACTTTTCTATGCTGTATTTTTGCCTCTATGTAGTATGAAAATGGGGATCTTCTGCGATCATAGTGCCTCTCAATGTTAACATTTGCATGTATTTTTCACCTGTGGGCAATTCTCTCTTCACGAATAATCCATAACACTGACGAAGGTTATCTCATTCTTTTGAAGTTACACCTTGTTTATCACCCATGCACAGATATACACATGTTTTTTCTTCTGAATTGGCCGACATTACTTGTTTCAAGCTTCTTGACGTCATACCTTCCTCCACATTTTTTGTCTCTTACCAAATTTGGGGATTATATCAGAACATTCGATCAGTAATTAACCAACCTGTGAGGCTCGTGTTATATCATTCACCAGCCTCGACAAACATGGATGCATGGCTTTTTGATGATGAAAATGTGAACACTTGCTTGACCTGTGTTCTTAAAATTGGGGTGTGTTC
The DNA here is from genome assembly GCA_037367405.1 of Ottelia alismoides. Lineage (NCBI taxonomy): Eukaryota > Viridiplantae > Streptophyta > Magnoliopsida > Alismatales > Hydrocharitaceae > Ottelia > Ottelia alismoides. The sequence goes on along the minus strand of JAZKJV010004266.1, from coordinate 498,150 downwards.
TGAAGTGTTCATGATCTATACTCATTCTCGGGCAATTTGTTCCTGTAAGTAGTTATCCGAGCTTGCTTCGTTAAGGTTAGGTTATCTTTCATTTACATGCTTGTGCTTGATGGACTGAAGCACACGTGCAAGATCAAGTTCCTAGATTGGTTGCTTGTTGCTACTTTTTTTAGATACTTCGTCTGCCTTTTGATCCCTTTTTCTTGTTTTCTTAACTTGGGAAGATGCTGCTGCTCAGTTGCTTCCTGATGAGATGAAAGCCCATACATCTTCTAGTGGTATGAACTTACTCAGAGGGCTGATCCCTGTTTAAACAGACGAAATGAAACATCTTATATATCACTTGAAACAACATCCATCAGACCCAAAAATTAGTCAAGGACATTAAGAGGCATCAATACTCTTATAAATCAACAAAACACGCTAATTGTGATCAGAACTGGATCTGAGGTTTTGGTCTAACCAAGAAAGGCCCCAGACTAAACACCTAATCATCTTCTTAAAACTTTATTTTGCTGGTGCCAACGATATTCTCAACCAGTGAGGTTGGATTTCCATGCAATTAAAAGCAATCCAAATTAAAAATCAAGCTCCGCAAAGAACATGAGTAGAAGAAATCATGTGGAAACTCGAATCTCGTCAATAGAAGATTTGACCCATTTCTGTCTTGCTTAATTTACCATCCAAGCTAATAGCATACTCTTGTACAATTTCTTTTTTGTACAGGTCCACTAAAGCTTTCTTCTCTATCCTTAAGCAAGGAACAATGTGGGTGCCTAGAAGATCCTCCAAGTAGATCAGATATATTGGAAGGTTAGTGAAATGAACTCTCTTTATTTGAACATCATTTTAGGAAACAGAGCACGAAAGATGCCAGGAACTTGCAAATATATATTGGAAGGTTAGTGAAATGAACTCTCTTTATTTGAACATCATTTTAGGAAACAGAGCACGAAAGATGCCAGGAACTTGCAAATTGCTTGAAAAAGAGTTTTTGAGAACTCAAGAGTGCAAAGAGAAAGATAATTCAAACCCCGTGTAATGGTCTAGTGGTTGAAGCAATGATCCTAGGCCTTAAATGTCGGTTTCGGTCACCATTTCGGTACCGACCAAAACAGAATTTCGATGGAATTTCGGTTGAATTTCGACCGGAGTTTCGGTCGTTTCGGTCATTTTTTGTATTAGGACCCCCATATTTCAGATATTTCGGTCGAATTTCAATTTCGACTGGATATCGATATTCGATGGAATTTCGACCGAATTTCGCTGAAATTTGAGGCCAATGAGTTCCCATTCAAGTGGTCAGGGTTCCAATCCCATTACTTCACCCTCCCCTCCCCCCAACTAAAAAAAGAGAGAAATATAATTCAAGTTTATTGTAGGTTATACTTAGGTGCAATGGATTGGATGAAGGTCTAGGGCAAAAACCATCTGGTCTAGGTTGTTCTTTAGAGTCCCAAATAGGTGTTTGATATGAATACAGGTTGCATCTTTTGAAGATAAAGTGACTACTGGATTTGTAATAGTGCATGTCAGACTCAGTTGGCTGATTTGAAAACAAGATGATTACTTTCGCCAAGTCAATTAACTGGAGTAGCAACTGGCCGGTGAAAGGTTGATTGAGAAGCGCGGTGCTAGGCCGTAGGAGCCGTGCATGATATCGGTGGTATGTGATCTTCTTTTGCTACTTCCTCCTCTTCGATTCCTACTTGAGGGTTGGGTGTTCTTTGCCTTTGTGCAAACATCCTTGGGCATCGCCTTTTTATTCCCAGGGAAGAGTGGATTCCCGCGAGTTTGTCTTCTCTTCCATGAAAGGGTTGGATGGGGAGGTGAAACTTCTGAACAACAAAGTGAATGTAGGTTCTAAAAAAAAGGAACCAAGGATAGGCTACATTTTCCATTTCTTGGTCAAAGAGAAGCAATAAAGAGCACATGGATAGATGAGCAACTCAATACGCATGCCATAGAATGATGGAGGATATTAAAACATTTTCCGACCATACTTCTCTATAAGTAGAGTACCCACTTAATGGTCTAGTGGTAGTACAATGTGTCTTCGACACAAAAGACCAAGGTTCAAATCCCATTCTTGCAGAGGTTGTGTTAGGTAGTCGACAGCCCGCATAAAAAATAATCGAATCTTTCAACATGGATTTGAGCAAGAATACATGTAGCCGACCCTACTTATAGTGGGAGAAGGCTTAGTAAATTATTACTTCTCTATAAGTAGAGAGTGCTGTGTAGATTGCATGGAATCCTTCATTAGCCATAACTCTCTTTGATGCAAATATAGGGATAAGGTCATGAGAATCCCATATCAGCATGCATAACAAAGTAACTCCATACCTACCAACATCCCAGGAGTTGCTAACCATTGGAATTATGAACACAACCACTTAGATATTTTTCAGAAGGGAAAGCAACGATAAGCATGATGTGCGGCCTCATGCTCGAGTGATGGTGGTTGGAGGCAACGAAAGATGCCGGTACGATGATAAGAACAACCTTGAGATGGAAATGGAGGGAAAAAACTTGAGGAAAGGAGGTGCGATGGTGGGATGAGGGCGATGAACAAAGGCAGCATGGAGGGCGATGGCAAGCGTGGAAGGATAGCAACAAGTGCGAGAGGAGAGAAAGATCGAGGGATCGATGGTGGAAAGTATCGTATGGATCCCACCATAGTTTGAGACCAAGATTTAAGAATGTATATCGTCTTTCGGATCCTGCCTCCAAACATGGCCTTTGGTTGGGATACTAGATGCAATGTTAGGGTTTAGATAATTTAGATAGACATTGACAAGTTATAACTAGATATCGTTGTCATGGGGAGGGACCAATGAATAGCTATTATGGAACCAAAGGGTTAAAGTTAAATGGATACAAGAAGGGGATATGAATACCGGATTTCTCAAAGCCACTGCCTCAATTAGGAGGAGCCTAAACTATATTAATGCCCTTGGAACTAATTTGGGTATCTTCAAATATGAAATCCCCACCATATCTTAGATTATAGTTACTTTTTATAAGAATCTCTATTCAGAGTCCCTCTCGTGAGATAACATCAATTAAAGCTGGACCTTAATTTCTTTATGCAAATTAAATCCCCGAGTGATTTGACCTCATTTTACTCAAGTAGAGGTGGTTAAATATTCTAACAGCGGAGGAGGAATTTGAATATGAAGAGCTTTAATAATGTCATGCTCTCTTAAATTATTATTAAAATAATTACGATCAATCCACCTCTCATTCCCGTCATTATAAGTCACATTTCAATGGGTATCCGATCATAACGGATACCTGTTAATATCAACGGATAATGGATACATGCCTTTATTAAGTACAATTATATATGTATTTGATCAATATTAATCAAGGGTCAAAATTGAACGTCCCATGCACATCGACGATTACGGTTTCTATGTGTTGACAATTGGGATCGAAAATTACAAGTTCAACCTGGTTGATCCATCAAGGAGGAATACGGTGGTGGTGTCGTCGGGGTGGGTGACCATCAAATTCATGGAGGACAACCCCTAGTCTCGGGTGATGATGCACTGTCACCTTGACATGCATGTTCTCGGTGAGGGGAGCTTGGAATTGCTGCCTGCGGAATCTGCGCAAGTGCTCGTGATTTCAGAATAATAATACCCTCGTCACCTATTTTTTACTTGCATACCATTCTATATATGATGTCATTTTCATACATATCTTTGTTATATGTTGGGTTTGCGACATATGAACAATGTCCATAAAGGAAATATCGTCAATATTTTGCCGAATCCGGCACCAAATCAACTGTGTACCAAAAAAAGGCTCAAGGCAAAATACATCATTTTAGTAGCATTTTGCTACATCAACGAAATTGATATTTTTGACGATACTGAAATTTGACAAAAAAAATGAGTTATGATTTTGTTTGGACCATTGATTTCCACCATTCAAAATGGATACATGTAAAGTTAATCAATTTTTATTATTTTTGTATTATGATTTGTATCCATTTCATATCCATGAATTTTGAACGATTCAGTAACATTTTTTTCATATTTACTAATATTTGTATACGCATCCATATTTGTATTTTGAAAGAGATAGGAATAATGTTTATATATCAGTATTTGTAATTGATCATTTGCGTTGTTTAAAATAAATTAGGTATTAGAAGCTTCTAACAGGGTACCCGCGGGTACCCGTTAATTCAATTGGGTTTTTTGGATGGTTCACGAGTCATGATATTGCAGGTACCCGATCCATCAATTTGAAATGGGTACCCGTGAGTTTAGGTCAAAATGAGCGGGTTAAGCCGAGTAACCGTTGACCCGGAAAAATTTGAACACCCCTACTCTCTACCATCAATACGAGATTTAATTGAATAAAAACCCTGAAACTGGAGGTTATACAAAGATTACAAGGATAATTATATGAATTAAGAACTTGTATGGAGGGTCAGAGCTGAATCAGCTGATGTTGGATTGTTGATCTTGCCTTCAAAGGAACGTTCTCATCTGGACGCCAATCTGATTTTCCATCACGCCTCTTTAGTTTTGCATGGTGCGATTGCTATCTTCTCCTCCCTCTTAGTAGTTGTTCTTCGCATAATTCAGTTGGTCTTATAGTTGGTCTTTCTATGTTGTAGCCACTCTGAAATTACTCCGGTAGTTTTTCATTCGTCAATTCGAACAAGTGTAACGGTGTGTCTAACCGATGTTTACGAAATCGATCTATGCGGTCGTATATACGTGTGTGGCACCTTTAGGGCACAGTTTTGATGAATACTCTATTATGTGCCCATTACGCTTACGCGGGTTGTTGTGGGGAATAAACGAAATACATTCCATTAACCCTAGAGCTCTCTTATATAGGAGAAAAGCTCTTTGGGCAATTTACATAAACATGACAATTAAAAAGACTAAATAATATAATTACTCTAACACTCCCCCTCAAGCTGGAGCATATATATCCAACATGCTCAGCTTGGAACAACAAAGATGAAATGGACCGCTAGCAAGAGCCTTGGTGAACATGTCTGCAACCTGCTCTCCTGATGATACATGAGAAGTTGAAATAAGTCCTTTTTGAATTAAGTCCCGTGTATAATGGCAATCCACTTCAATGTGCTTTGTCCTCTCATGGAAGGTTGGATTATTGGCTATGAACAAGACTGCTTGATTATCACATTTAAGATGCATAGGAAGAGGAACATCAATAGTTAAATCAGTCAAAACGGATTTAACACACATCATCTCAGCACTACCTTGGGCCATTGCCCTATATTCTGACTCTGCACTGGATCGAGCCACGACAATTTGCTTCTTACTCTTCCAAGCTACTGGTGAGCTGCCAACAAATACAATAAAGCTTGAAGTTGACTTTCTATCATTAGGACACCCAGCATAGTCTGCATCAGCATAACCTGTGACGGATATAGAGGTATCTCTTCTAAATAGAAGACCAGTACCTGGAGATGACTTCAGATATCTCAAGATCATAAAAACAGCATTCATGTGAGCCTGCCTGGGTTGCTCCATGAATTGACTTACCCTACTAACCGCAAAGGCTATATCCGGTCGGGTAATAGTAACATACAAGAGCTTTCCCATTAGCTCTCTATATCGTCTCTTGTCTACCTCCTCAGAGTCATCATCATAAAGTTTGACATTAGGATCCATAGGAGTAGCAGCTGGTCTACATCCTGCCATACATGTCTCAGATAAAAGATCAGTAACATACTTCCTTTGTGTCATTACCATGCCTTGCTTGTTTCACGCAAACTCCAGCCCCAAAAAATAACGAAGTGTACCCAGATCCTTCGTAACGAACTGCTCGCTAAGAAAATCCTTGGCTGCTTGAATGCCCTGCTCATTACTGCCAGTAATAACAATATCATCAACATACACTAAGATGATCACAGTTCCTCGCTGATCTCTCTTTACAAAGAGAGTATGATCTGCTGTAGATCTGACGAAGCCCTTTTGTTCAATCAACTCCGAGAGCTTCCGAAACCAGGCCCGTGGACTCTGCTTCAGGCCATATATGGCCTTATGAAGACGGCATACCATACTTGACTCCCCCTCAGCAGCAAACCCTGGTGGTTGCTGCATATAAACCTCTTCCTGCAAGTCACCATATAAGAAGGCGTTCTTTACATCCAACTGAAATAAGGGCCAGTCACGGACAACAACAACTGCAATGAGAATCCGTAAAGTAGAATGACGTGCTACTGGAGAAAACGTCTCATGATAGTCCACCCCATATGTTTAGGTGAACCCACGAGCAACCAACCTTGCTTTATATCTATCAACCGTATCGTCAGCTTGATGCTTAACTGTAAAGACCCATTTGCTGCCCACTACTGACGCACCTGGTGGAAGTTGCACAACACTCCACGTACCACGCGACTGCAATGCCGCCATCTCCTCCTCCATAGCTAAACGCCACGGACCGCTCTGTAGTGCCTCATGATATGACCGTGGGATCTCCACTGCCGATAATCCAACCACAAACTGACGAAAGTCTGGGGATAAACGCTCCAACGAAGCCTGAAATCCAAAGTCCATCCCATATTTGGGATTCATCGTCCGAGCACGCTTCTGCCTTCGATGGGCAATAGGGATATGTAGGTCATCAACTGGAGGAGTGGAATCATCTGTAACCTGTACATCCATCTGTGCATGCAAATCACCCGTGCCATCAGAAGTGCTCAAATGATCAGTATATACCTCGGGCGTGCTGGATGATGGAGGAGGCACATGAGCAGAGGGCCGACACTGATAGACCTGAGGATAAGAAATAGTTGCTGGTGGTGGCGGTGGTGGCGGTGGAGTGGGTTGTGATGGTGGTGGTGATGTTGGAGTAGAACAAGGAACATATGGAGGAGGAGGCACATAGATGTCGTCCCCTTCCTCCGAGTGAGTGAGTCTGTCACCTGTAGGAGAAAAATACATAATGGACTCAAAGAAGGTGACATCTGCACTAACATAGTACCGTCGTCTAACTGGATCAAAATACCGATAACCCTTTTGGATTTTGGAATAACCAACAAACACACATTTGACAGCTCTGGGAGAGAGCTTGTCAAGATCAGGAGAGAAGCAATGAACAAACGCAACTGACCCAAAAACATGTGGTGTTAGGGAGAAAAGATCTGTCTCGGGAAACGCAGTCAAGAACGGGATCTTCTTCCCTAACACTGTCGACGACATACGGTTAACCAGATAGCAAGTCGTTAGGACCGCATCTCCCCAATAGGAGTGAGGGGCACGACTCTGAATCAAAAGGGTTCTGGTCATATCCAACAAATGACGATGTTTCCGTTCAACCACCCCATTCTGTTGGGAGGTATAAGCACAAGACGTCTGATGCACAATTCCATGAGACATAAGGAATTTAGAAAGATGAGTACTACACAACTCTAAAGCATTGTCAGACCGTATGTATTTCACTTTAGCAGAGAAAAGATTTTTTATTTCAATAATAAAAGACTGAATAACATGACCATCATCAGATTTATTTTTAAGAAGAAAGACCCAAGATAACCTAGAAAAGTCGTCGACAGCAACAAGATAAAACATGTGCCCTTGAAGATCAGGGACACGACTGGGACCCCAAATATCAAAATGAAGTAACTCAAACAGACCATAACGACTTGGACCTGGACGACTATGAAACGACGACCGGTGATGTTTCCCAAGCTGGCACGCCTCGCACTGAAAAGTAGATCTGGGAGAAATCCGTGGTAGGATATGGACCATCTTTTGCAACGGAAGATGACCAAAGCAGAGATGCCATGTGTAAGGAGAGACAGATCCAGCAATAACAGAAGAGACACTAGTATAAGGAGACTGCACCAGTCTATAGAGACCCCCTTGCTCACGGTCAGTTCCAATCACTCTGCCCGTTAGGATGTCCTGAAACACAAGAGCAGATGGGTCAAATATGGCACGAGAATGTAAATCTTTAGTGATTTGACTAATCGACAGTAAATTCATTGAAAAATCCTGAGCATAAAGAACATTCTGAAGCCTTATCACAGGGGTCAACTGCACCTCCCCCTGACCAGTAATGGGAGAGTGTGTCCCATCAGCTATCACCACAGATCGTCCAGTCTGAGTGGCATTAAAAATGTCCAATTGCCTTTTATCACCACATAGATGATGAGATGCTCCTGAATCCATGATCTATTCTGATAGATCTGCTCTGTAACAACTAGTAAGGGCATATGATGTACCTGACGTGGATGCTGATGCTGAACTTGCTATCTCCGAAGATCCTGATGTACTTGCTTGCCCCTGACCTGGCATGATATCTCTAAGCCGCGCCACTAACTCCTCGAACCTCTGATCCGGGACATGGGAAGGGCCCCCATTCTACTGAATCTGCTCCGCCACACGTGCTGTAGTAGGAGGAAACCCATGCTTAGAATAGCATGTTTCCTCAGTGTGACCAGGCCTGCGACAGTAAGTGCACGGCTGTCGAGGAGGTCTGTAACCTCCTCGAAACTGTGGAGATTCTCCCCTGCCACGAGATGCTGCCATGGCGGAGGACGTCTGAGAGCCACCATGAGATATGGAGAGTCTGCTCAACCTGCGAAAGGCCTCCTCCATAGGAGGTATGGTGGCGTCTGTAAGAATCTGTACTCTGGCGGCGTCATACTCCTGATCAAGGGCTGCTAGAAATACCCCTGTCATCACTGAGTCCCTATATGCCTTCAGCTGCTCTGGTGTGGCCGTCAAAGGAATGTACCCGTGAAGCTTCTCGAACATACCCCTCAAAGAGGTATACAGGGTACGGAGAGGACGGCCGTTCTGTTTCATAGTGAAAATGTCATGCTGGAGTTGCAAGATCTTGGACTCGTTCTTTGCCGGAGAATATGTGGCAGCAAGGATATCCCACATAGCCTTCACAGTGGGTTGACTCAGAACGTCGTTGGCTATCTCCATGGATACGGTACCTGATAACCATACACGTGCATATGCATCGTCCGCCTCCCATGAGGCGTTAACCCCAGTCTTCTCAACAGGTTCCTCTTGTGTGAGGATATGCTTCTTGCCATTGCACTGCATGAGACTCATGAACTGCATGGCCCACAGTTTATAGTTAGTGCCGTCCATTTTCACAACGGGTGCTAGACCTTTAAAGGCACCCAAAGACGGGAGATCTACCTTGTTGTCTGACATGATGACAACAATATTCTGCAACTAGGGTTACACAACTAGACAATAATGTCTTTGTGAACATATAGGAAGGCCGTTGTGAACGTAGACTCAAATCACAACGCCCTCCATACCTTGGATGAACCCTCTGTTTCGGTAGGGCTAGCGGAAACTGAGATTCACACGCACACCCTCAGTCACACGTGCGCAAGGGCTTCAGCAGGAACTGACTTCACGCGCAACCAGGAACTGTTTCACTCGCGAGGGCTGGAGAGTATTGGGCTTCACGCGCAGGACGTTACGCTAAGGTCTTCACGCGTGAGGGCTTCACGCGCAAGGCGTCACGCGCAGGGCTTCTCGCGCAAGGCTCCAGAGGGCTTCTCGCGCAAGGCTCCAGAAGGGCTTCTCGCGCAAGGCTCCAAAAGGACAAGGATGCGCTTGCAAGGCGCAAGGCAGCGCAAGGTGCAAGGCGCACAGGCGCAAGGAGCAGGGCTTCACGCACGAGGCTTCATGCACACGGCGTGCGCGAGGCTCACGCGCAGGAGGCGCGCGGCGGCGGAGGGAGGGGAGGGCAGCGTCGGAGAGAGGGCGGCACCGATCGGAGAGAGGAAGAGAGAGAGGCCGGCGAGTGGGGTAGGTTAGGGTTAGGGTTTCGAGAACTCCGGTCTAGGACCGTCGCTCTGATACCATGTTGTGGGGAATAAACGAGATGCATTCCATTAACCCTAGAGCTCTCTTATATAGGAGAAAAGCTCTATGAGCAATTTACATAAACATGACAATTAAAAAGACTAAATAATATAATTACTCTAACACGGGTCGCATATACAGGCTGTGCGACCGCATATGCCCTCTGTGTGTCTGCTTTGGGTTAATTGGAGCCGGATACGGCCGGGTTTAATCATCCGATTCCAGGCTCCACCCTTGTTTCTCCAGGAGCAAGAACCCCGCTAGTAGGGATGAAAACGAATGTGAATATATTCGTATCCGATCCGCTATCGTATTTGTTTTATACATATTTTGACATTCATATTCGTATTCGTTTTAAAATGGATGCGGATATGGATATCACTTTAACATTCACTAATATTCGTATTTGTATTCGTATATTCATTTTCATACAAAAGTATAGTGATAAATTTATTTATAACTATTCATGACAATATTTTATGATTGCTTTCATCATTGGTGATATAATTGTTATGAAATTACTATATATAATATATCTACTTTTTGTGTAAATCATTCTAAACATGTGTATTTTTATTAATCTATTAAATATTTCTATTATTATTTGTATCCGATTCGTATTCGTTTTACATTCATATTCGTTTTTAAGGATATGATAATATATTTTTCACATCTGTCAATATCCATATCCACATTCGTATTCGCATTTTAAAATAGACAAGGATATGATTGTACCTATATTCGTATTCTTATTCGACCATTTTCATCCCTATATGCTAGGGCTCGAAACCTCTCCACCCTTGTTTCTCCTCCAACCTCCGCCTCTTCCAACCTCCTCCACTGCCACCTCCACTGTTGCCTGGAAGTGATTCCGCCACCAAACGCCCCCTTCGAGTGTCGCTACTCCGCCTCTAAGGCTGAGGGAAGTTCCTTCGCCTCCCAGCTCGAAGCCATTTCGCCTCCTAGTGCCTCTGAGTGGCATTACTCCGCCTCTCAGCTCCTCCGTGCGAAGGTCAATCACTTCCCAACTCTGTCTAACCTCTGCCATGTAACCCTAGAATCCTTTTTTCACGTTCTTTTGTTATATTTTTATTTATGGTTTTATGAGCCATTTATTTCATGTTATTGTTATGAAATGTTTCAGATGTGTGTACGAAAATATATGTTACAGTATGATTGTGCCGCATTTTTTATGTGCCATGTTTTTTTATTTGTGCTACTTTTTTATTGTATGATTTGTGCTAAGGTGGAGTTCAAACAAATCATGCTTCTTTGATAACATGATGTTGTAATTACTACCTAGTTTCGAAGAAGGTAATATACAGTTGGGATAATTTGTTTGATTAGGCTAGCCATGCATATTGGTTTTTTATACAGCTCGTTGTTTCTTTGTTTAAATCAAATGCTTGTCTTAGATACTTGGACTGTTAGTTGAAAATGTTATACTTCTGATAACAAAAGAGGTTAGTTGAAAAAACAATTGATAACAAATGATGGATGGAAGCACAAATAACTCAAAATGTTGGAAATGCAAATTACCCAATGAGATGTCCAAATCGGCACTTGAGGTGTTGATTTGGGCAAAGTCATTGGTTAATTTGCACTTACATCCCTCAAGTCTCCAAATCGACACCTGAGGTGCCGATTTGGGTATTACTTCCCATTCCCAAATCGACACCTTAGGTTCCGATTGACGGTTTATGGTTGTTAAATTAATTAAGAATATTTTAATAATTATTTAAAAAATATCCTCATTATTCTCCTACTTGCAGTTGTATCTTTTTCACATGTTGTGCTTTCACTCATTGGTTGTGCTTTCACTCATCGGATGTCATTATTCTTGCAAATGTAGGCTACCACAAAGGATTCACGGTGATGGACACTTCATATATTGTACAATACATGTATTTACGTTCATATACGTATATTTGTATTTATATTTGTGCCCTCTTTAGAACAATCTTCTACCTCGGTCACTTCTCTTTGTCGTTCCGCTCTTCCACCTCTTCCTTGCGCTCCTCTAGTCGACTGTAATGTTGTGTTCTATACATAAAGCGACATACATCATGATGCTTTCATGGGTATCCACAAACAAACTAAACCCCATTGAGACGAGCACATATATAATGCCTCGGCGAGAATGTACCCTCCAGTATAGGGACAATCGAATGCTACTTCTGAAAGATGAATCGTGTTAATTAAACTTTTGTGAGGTGGTGGAGCGAGGGCGAGGTTGAAGTCATCAAAGGATGATGTCGCGGTCAGTTCGGATGAGCAATATTCAAGGAACAAGGTACGTTGTCACTGTCTTCTTTGTGAGAGAGAACGAGAGAGAAAGAACATGAGAGATGGGGGATTAGGTTGGGAGAGGGCTCCATGATGCGAGAGATCGTGTTGTCTTCCCCTCCCGGATGAGGTCGATACTTATATGGTGTGTATGTCTCTCGCACAGTCCATCCTTGCCCCATGCCTAATGGTTAACTCCCGGCCTCCGTAACGGTACTTATGTTTGTGGATCCGTTAGATTTTTGGTTCTTACTGCATGGAGTAAGATCATGGTTCAAATCCCCACTTGTGGGGAGTGGTGATAGGTAACCGATAACAAACGTAAAAAATAATAAGATCTTTCAACATAGATCTTTGAGCAAGAATTCATGTTGCCGACTCTACTTAAAATGAGTGAAGGTTCTGCCGTTTTACAAATGAAGTGATTATCTTATCAACATACTATTATCGCAAAATGAAGTCTTATTAATCGGGTTTCGAATCCGTTTGGGGATATCAAATAGTATAAGCCAAAATCAAACGCATATGCCTTTCATTTGGACATTCAATTCTACACAAATTGTTTTAAGTTTTTTTTAAAAGCCAGAGGCCATAATATGTACAACTTAAAAGTAAATTAATGAGAAAGAGATTAAAGTGAGATGGATTTAAATCTTGCTTGAGCCCATCTCGTGGAGAGGTGGATACTTGTGTTTTCTTGTATAAAATGACTACTCTATGGTAAGTCTTGACAGATATATTAATAGATGAGCAGTTAGTATGTTGGAGGTCGATTTTCCTTGCTGGTATTTAAGGCATTGACATGGCAATTGCGATCCTCACCTAATGCAACAACCCATTAAATTGATTGCTTGAGGTGAGGGGCATGTCCAAGTCTGATTCCGAGTCCAGTCAATTCATGTAGTCATTGTCCACACTTTTTGGCACACACCAGGTCCCCACACCACTTCAGGGAAATTCGAACTATCGCGATCATCAATCCCCATTCTCTTCCCTCCACCTCAGGCCATCCCAACTTAGGATCCTCCCTTGTGCACGACACCACTTGTTTTGCGAACCTCATCTATGATTTATATCAACAACTAGAAAAAGTTTGGGTGCATTATGACGGTGACTAACGCTAACCATGTAGTCTCTCTCTCCACACACGCACAGACACACCCACACCCACACCACGCACGCACGTACAAACGCACTGGCACGTCCACATGCACGTGCGTGCATGCATGCATGTGCGTGCACGCACACACACGTACACGCACACGCCCACACGCACGCACATGTGCACGCGCACACAACTCATTGAAGGAGTGGCAAATGCCTAAAAAATGCAAGAAAATGTTTTAAATGAAGTGATTTAAATGGGAAATAATATAACTCTTCGTATATTTCTCGTCAAACTACTATGGGAAGTTTTTTCTTTCAAATTCGGCCCATCATGGCCTCAATAAGTATTTTAATTGGTAAGATTCAAGTATTTGATTTGCAATTATAAAATCAATAATTGATTGATGAATCTCATGATACTTATTCTTTCGTTATGGGAGATTTTTCGACGAATATTGTATAAGGTTTTTCATGGACTATAAATAGATGATCTTTAGAGTTATTACTTTCCGTCATTTTCCTACAATTTGAAAGCAGTGTTGTCATCTTACCCTACAAATTGAAAGTAGAGTTGCTAGCTTGGTGATACTTTTCAGTCTACTTTTCTTCGTCATCAGTGATTTCTAGCACTATATAGAGGGTCGACTTTGGTGTGAAAAATCTCACCAGAGACCATTCGAGTATAAACTTGGTTTTTAGTAGTGACTAACCCTATGGTAATGCATTGATGGGACTATATTTAGAATGCTTTGATTACAATGCTTGGTTTGTTTATAGGGCTTACTATTAGTAGTGGAGGAGCCATGAGATAGGAAGTGAAAGCATGGATGACGATGCAGATTATGCAAAGAACACACTATTGCATTGGTACAAGGGGGTGTGCACTAGTGCATGCTGAAATTAGAAATTGGAAAAGGGAAGGAATGGAGCCTTTTATTTGGGTTTATGGGACAATGGCTTAGGGAACTTTTTGGGTAGGTAGAATGCTATAAAAAAATGCACAAAACAATAAAACAAGGTCGCAAAAACACAAAAAAGACCAACGGTGAAAACCTAAATTTCTCGTTTTTCTCCAACAAGTTCAACATCAAAAAGGACTACAAGAAGTGACTAGGGAGGTTACCTTGTGTCTGGGAGGTGCCATGGACGCGTTTGGAGAAAAACCCTTTGAGAAGGAGTGGAGAAACAAGGATCTTTTGATCATTTGAGACGTCTTTTCTTAGGGTTCATTTGGTTACCGGATTACTCCGAGGTAACGAAAATTTTCATAATGCATTCCTGGATGGAATTCTATCACAAATCAATGTGACATCATATCACATTCCTTATTCTAACACTCTCCAACCCTCATAATCATTCAAATAACTACTATTTATAGGACGCTACTCCATCCCACCCCATCCCAGTAACCAAACAGACCCTTAGATTTTGTTGAAACTCGAGGAGGTGCGTCCAGGTATGCCCTTTGCCTTCTAGACTGCACGAGAACGAGAGATATCGAGAGATAGATAATGGGAGAGGGCTCCCTATGGCGAGGTAGATCTCGGGATGATCTTCTCCTCCCTATGGAGGTAGGCATATATAGGGGCGTGAACGTCCCCTCGCCAAGTCCGCCCCCTCCCCCACGCCTGGCGGTTACGGTCCTCCCCGAGACCCGGCCACTCCGCAACTACCGCCCCCTGGATCGGGCGACGACAGTTCTTGATCACTTGGTCAAAGGTCGTTCTACGTCTCCCACTTGACCAAAGTGGTCAATATATATAATACTCCCACTATTCGTGTAGTATATACATGGAGATTTATCACGTGAGGATCATTATCTATGAAACCTCTTCCTTGACTCAAACATTCCTGAGTCCCATTAAACCAACATGTTTAATGTATGTTCCTGTTGTTATTCCCTTGATAAGGGAATCGGCTAACATGTCATTGGTAGGTATGTAGGTTACCGTGATTTCTTGCTTCGCCACTATATCTTGTATATAGTGATATTGGATCTCAATATGTTTTCCTTTAGAACTATTAGCCCCACTATTGATGAAGCTTATCGCATCTTGATTGTCACAATACATTTCAATTGGCCCTTTGACCAATTCGAGCCTTAGGTTCTCTAGAAAATGTCTGATCCATACAGCATGAGTGGTGGCCATGCTACATGCAATGTACTCAGCCTCCTGTGTATGTCGAGATACACATCCTTATTTCTTACTACCCCAAGAAACGGCTACACCACCAAACATGAACAGATAACCTGATGTGGATTTTCTACCATCCACATCCGCTCCGAAATCGGCATCGGAGTATCCTACAACTTCAAGCGATTCTGCTTGATACACAAGTTTCAGATGTACTGTTCCTTTCAGATATCGAAGAATCTTCTTTACAACTTCCCAATATGTTGGACGAGATTGCTTTGATATCTACTGACTAAGCTTACTGGATAAGCTAAATCGGGTCGAGTACACATCATTGCATACATTAAACTTCCCACCGCTTGTGCATATGGTACATCTAAAGATTTTTGCCCCTTTCCGGGACACTGACTCTTACCGAGTCTCTTTCCCATCACAAGTGGTGTTGGAGCTGGAGTGTTATTCTGCATTCCAAATCTCCTTAATACAGTATGCAAATATCTTTACTGACTAAGGCTCAATGTCTCGAGTCCCTGTCTCTTGTTATTTGAATTCCAAGAACATAGGATGCTTCATCCATGTCCTTCATCTCAAATTCATTGCTCAATTTTTGTTTGATTTCATTGAGCATTTGTATGTCATTACCTGCAAGCAGAATGTCATCCACATACAATGACATGATTGCAAACCGAATCCCACTCTTCATGACATACACGCAATTATCCAATTTATTTGAAACAAATCCAAATTGAACAACTTTCTCATGAAATTTGAGATACCACTGCTGTGAAGATTGCTTTAAGCCATATAATGACTTTCTTAACTTGTAAACCTTTTTATTCCTGACCTTCAACCTGAGATCCATCAGGTTGTCGCATATAAATCTCCTCCTTTAATTCTCCATTAAGGAAGGTCGTCTTTACATCCATTTGGAATAATTCCAAATCCATATATGCGATTATGGCTAATATCATCCAAATGGATGCAAACTTAGCCACTGGAGAGTAGGTTTCTGGAAATCTATTCCAGCTTGCTGAGTATAACCCTTGGAAACTAATCTGGCTTTGTATTTATCAACAGTACCGTCAACTCGATACTTTTTCTTGAATACCCACTGACGAGTCGCTAAATACGATAATTAATTCAAGCACGTTGTAGTACGTGTACTTAGCGAGTCGATCAGAACCGAGAGAAGATCTCCGTGAAGAGTGTCTCGGCTTAATTTATATCCCGGGCAAGTCCGGGGTCGAACACAGGGAGGCAAAGGAACAACTTGGGTTTAATTTGAAAACTTAGGTTTATATTTCCAAGCGGTAATTTTTTGTATTTTTTAATGCAAAAATAAATGCAAATGCAAATGCGGCTGAATTAATACATTAAGAAAGCATACAACTTAGCCAAATTAATTTGAATAGAAAAAAGTCCAATTTACCCAAGTTATATTTTTCCTAGAATCGTATTCCAGTGATGAATGCAAGACACATTTTTTGTATTTTTAGGAATTAAAATGCAACAATTAAAAATGCACATTTTTTATGGGTTTTTTCGCAATTTTTCATGCAATCAGTACGTAAAAATTATGAAAAGTTTACTGGAATAAAAACATGATAAAATGAGACAGCAGTATTTTTTTGGAATTTTTTGACAAAATATGAATTTTGTATTGATTTTTTAGTGAAAATAGAGCGACAATAAGTAAATAATTTCTAGTTAATCCACAATATCAAATTAATTAAAGTGCGAATTATCTCAAATAGATATTTTCATATAGAATCCAGGAGACTTGAAATTTCATAAAAATGATGTACGTGGATTTAATTGAAAATCAATACTAAAATCACTCTACAATTTATTTCAGCACAAGACAACTCCACTTTGAATGAAATTTGGATAGTAAGTTAAGCACTCTTCAAGGCATCATATTTATTTTTTGGGGAAATTTTAGAGCAACCATGAGTTAGATATCAATTTAAGAGTCCAATTTGGTTAAAATATCAAGAATTTCAGTTAGACAATTTTAATTAATTACCCAAATATCATAAAAATACAAATAAATATTCAGATGATAGAGACTAAGTTGCTCAACACAATGACATTTTTCATTTAATAAAATTATGCAATACAGACATCCAAATTAATACGCAAACATAGGGTTGTCTTTGCACATTCAAAAAAACAATATTTACAAAAAATATGTTCAGGGATTATTTTGTAATTACACAAAGAGGACGGAATAAGTATGCAATTTTTACAAATAAAAAATGAAAATAAAATTGACCTTTCTTCTGCCTTCAGAACGCAGATGGGGAACCCAACGGGGAGGTCGGCGGCATCCCACGGAGGCGCGACGAGGAGCGTGGAGGAGGCGGGCGGAGGGCTCCCACGGCGGAGGCGGCGCTGGCTCGGTGGAGCGTGTAGGCGGCGGCATTGGTCGGCTGAAGGGGCGGAGGGCCTTGGAGTGGCGCGGTGCTGGTGCCGCTAGCACGTGGCGGCCCACGTGCGGGCGACGGAGCCGCGCACGGCGGCCGCACGTGGCCGGTGAGGGAGAGACGGCGGGCGGCGCTGCCTCTGCGGTAGAGAGTGGGGGGTGGGGCGGCGGCCTTGAGCTGTTGCTCCACCTCCGTTATTTTTTTAATTTTTTTTCTATTGTAATAAGAAAAAACTTTTTTATTTTATTACTTTTAAATTTTTTTAAGTTTCTTTAAATAAGAAATGGAAAAAATGTGGGGAAAAAATGATGTGGTGGTAATATGATGGAGTAGAACAAATGAAGGATGGTGGGTGGTGATATGATGAATTAAAAAAATTACAAAGATAAAAATAAAGACAAGATGAAACGAAAATTACCTACGATGGAGACGGTCGCCTATGGTGTGCTCACGAGAGCACGGTCTTCGCTCGAATCGTCGACACGCAATGAGATCGAGCAGCGCACGACTGCGGCTGCGATGTTGGCCAAAAAACCAACAGATCTCACCAGAGAGAGGGATGTCGTCGCTCGACCGCTGTTGCGTCGCTGTCACCGATTCAACTCTGGGAACTAGGCTCTCCTCAAATAAGGATGGATCAAGTGCAAATTGAGGAGGATGGAATGTATATAAAGAGAATGAAATGAGAGGTTATTAAAATGGTGGGGGTTATTTTGTTAATGGAGTTGAATGGGAGGTTTAAAAAATGGTGGGGTTGAATGGAGGTTGGTGGTAGAATGAGTTGAATGGTGGTTATTGTAGAGAATGTAAAATAAATAAATAAATAAAATGAAATAAAGTAGTCTACTTTAAATACAACATAATATATAAAGAAGGAAAAATAGTGGAGAATTTACAAGGGAATATATAAAACATGTACATTTTTTGTTTGCTTTTCTAATATGTATTTTTTTGTGTTTTTAATAAGAGATATTTTTTACAACAAAAAAATACAGTAAAATAGTATAATCAAAATACAACACAACCATAATTTTTTTGTATTTTTAATAATTAGGATAGATAAAACAAAAAATGAAGAATGAATATATACATAATATACAATGTACATCTAGGTTTCAAAACCCAACTTTTGCAAATGAGCTTCGATTTTAATGAAACCACTTCCGTTGGATAGATAATTTTCTAACTTGAAATTTAAAAGTGAGTTGGGTGAATTTGGAATACATACGGAGCGAGAATTTGGCTTGGAAGTTGGTCTTTACGGCTTTTTCCCTTTCGGGATCAAGGAGCATTTATTTGAGGTAAAATTTGTTTTGTAATTTTTTTATTTTTATAAACATGGTTATGAACAAGTTGGAGAAAGAATTAGCCAAAAAGGAGTTGAAATGAAATTACTAAAAATACATGAAGTTTTGGGCTATTTACATGTGAGAAACTCATTTGATTTTGCGGCTTTTTATTGTTAATTTATTTTTTACAATCTAATATACAATAATTAGTGTGTTATTTACAAGAGTCATTTTATTAATTTATTGATTTTATGGACATTTTTCTGGGATTTTACTCGGAGATTTTGCTAAGATCAAGATATTGAGATGATGAATCGTGGATTCTTCACCCCCCATACTTAAACTTTGCTAGTCCTCGAACAAATAAAGAATGAATAAGTTGGATTAACCCCTGACTGTGCATGTAAATATAAGACTTGATCTGTTCAAGAACTCTCGGTTTTAGAGATCCTAAAATTCCAAGCTGAACCAAGCTCTAGTCAAAACCAACGTCACCTAAGGTTCCAGTCCAAGAGACTCTCCTAAGGACCCGATCCTCAACACTAGGGAATAAATCATTTCTTGCATCCAATCCACCATCTTTTTAGTTGTCAGACTTGAAAGTGTAGATGGAAGGCCAGTTGATGGAGGGCATAGGATTGTGTCATTTCTTCTCTCCCTCTCATTGGAACAAGGATACTCTCAAGTGACTTATTACGCAATGCATATTTTTGGTGTTGATGAGTGCGTCCGTCAAGAGAAGTTGGAGCCGTCTGCACTTGTTTTCCTAGGAGTACACTGGGGTGTACCTTTTTTAAGTACCTATCGTACCTTCTACACCCAGACTTGTAGCATTTACGATGCAGAGCCCTTTTTTGGTGCAAGCCTGACTACTGGTCCTAATAGCGGTGATCCAAGTGGACACTTTGAAATGTTTGGGAGCGCTCGCCTTTGGTGGAAGCTCTTTTGATAATTGACTTTGTGGAATGAGAGCTTTTCTTTATCATTTCATTGATTTGTAGTATTTTTGGCTAGCTCCACTGCTTTTACCAAGAGTTGGCGCACACTGATCAACATTTTTTTATTTTATCACACCCTGTCACATAGGTAAATGTCAAGAGATAGTACAAGAACCATGTTCTCATACTGGCTAAAGGTGCTGACACTCAGGTTTCATGAGGCCTTCATTGATTTTATCCCATCCTTGAGCATCATCAAATCAAGTCCAAACTCAAATCCCTCATCCCAATTCCTCAGGTGAAATTTCAACTCATCTCATCATAACTGCGGTCGTGTATGTGAGGTGCGGATCATATTCTTAAGGTGGAGACTAAGCATGCAATATAGCACACAAATCTTTCAAACTAGGGAAATGTGAATAATTAAGTCCAAGACCCTAATGACTAAGGCTGGTTAACTCAAAATCTCAAGACCTCATAAATCAAGTGTTCTTGAACTTCACTAGTCTTGTGTGAAAGTGAATTGTGTCAGGGATTAAACCAACTTATTATTTAGTTTTTTTAGATTTTTTTTTCAAAAATATTTTTTTAAAAAACAAATGAAAAGAACATTTTTTTGAAAAAGTTTTGCTTTTTTTCAAAAGTGTTGTTTTTTTGAAAAAGATAAGTAAATAAGAAAGGATTTTTTTTGAAAAGGTTTTTTTACCCACCCCATAATTATTGTATAATATATACAAAAATACGTGAAAGTACGAGCTATGGGTAAAGTATATATGCAATATATACACGCCCCTCTATATTTAGCATTTGTTATGTCCTCAGAGCACAAGAAGCGAGAAAAAGTCATAACTCGTGCTAAGCTTAGGGTGGATAAAATAATAAATATAGAAGTCGATCCGCCCCCCTATATTTAGGCTCTGGTCAGCCTAAGTGTAGAAGAAGAGTAAAAATGGGGCGGACGAGGTCAAGAGGAGAAATAGATGAGTATATACACCAGGCGAGCATCAGTTCCCCCTATACTTAGGCTCTAGTCAGCCTAAGTATAGGACAGGAGTAAGTGTGAGAACCGTTGTGATCTGGAGAATATACAAAGAAGGGCGAATGTACAAGAGGAATGAATCTTCTAAGATGTTGAATCTTGATGCTGCATCTTCATGACGAGTAATATGATGTATCTGCTCTGTGCTCATTCTGCATGAAGTTGATGACCTCGACTTGGACTAACCGCTCTTTTGAATCAACAAAATGCTTCAACATTTGTCCATTTACCACATGAGATTGTGCACCATCTATGAGATCAGCTATCTCTACACTTCCATTTTCGTGCACTTTCTTAACAACAAAGGGACCCGTCCATTTAGATTTGAGCTTCCCATAGAACATCTTCAACCTGGCATTGAACAACCATACCTTTTGTCCGGGGACAAAGTCTTTGCACCTAATGTGTTGATCATGCCATCTCTTTACTTTGTCCTTATAAATCAAATTGTTGTCATATGCCATGTTTCAGATTTCCACAAGCTCGTTTAAGTTCAAATCTCTACAAAGCTTCCCTAGGTGACAACTCCAATTAATCTTCTTAATTGCCCATTCGGATTTATGAATCAATTCTGCGGCCAAATGGCATGGCTTGTCATAGATCATTCTAAATGGTGAAGTACCCAATGGTGTCTTGTACACTGTCCTATAGGCTCATAGAACTTGGTCCAAGAGTTGAGACCATTTCTTCCTATCGGGACGAATCAATTTCTGCAAAATACTCTTCACCTCTCTGTTCGAAACCTCTGCCATGTCGTTGGACTGTGGATGGTAAGGACTAGTAACTCTATGCTCAAATCCATAGTCCTTAGCTAATCTCATATCTCGGTTCACAAAATGGCTACCCCCATCAGATATCAAAACTTTTGGCACCCCGAACCTAGCAATGATATGGTTTCTCACAAACTTACATATAGTCTTGCTGTCTGCGGTTCGGGTTGGGATAGCCTCCACCCACCTGGATAAATAATCAACCGCTAACAATATATACTCATGGCCTTGGCTGTTGGGAAAGGGACCCATAAAATCTATGCCCCATGCATCAAAAACATAACAAATAATCATCGGTTGTATGGGCATCTCATCTCTCTGTCCAACTATCCCTCCCATCCTTTGACAGATAGGGCACGACCGTACAAAATCAATAGCATCTAAACAAGGTCGGCCAATACAATTCACATTGAAGTACTTTGTGAGCGGTTCTCTTTCTCGAATGGTGTCCTCCAGCCTCAAGTGAATGACAATATGTGAGGACACTCTGGTATTCCTCCGGAGGAATACACCTTCTCCAAACACAATCCGATCCTTCGAAGAAAAGGAAAGGATCGTCCCAATGGTATCTCCTCGAATCTGACTTCAGTCGATCAATGCTGCTCCTGGTCCAACCATGGGGAACCTACTTAGAGACAAGAAAGTTCACCATGTTGGCATACCATGGGAGTGAGTCAATAACACAAATTGACTCATCTGGGAAGGTCTCTCTAATCCACTCATAATCAGGAGAATCCTTAAGTTCAATCCGAGAAAGGTGATCAGCCACAACATTCTTCACTCCAGGTTTATCTTTTATCTCCAAATCAAATTCCCGGAGGAGTAAAATCCACCTAAGAAGACGCGCTTTCGCGTCCTTATTTTCCATTAAGTATCAAATGGTTGTGTGATCTGTGTAAATTGTCACCTTAGAGCCTAAAATATATGATCTGAACTTCTCGAGGGCCCATACTACCATGAGCATTTCCTTTTCAGTCACTGTATAATTCCTCTGTGTAGGATCTAATACTTTGCTCGTGTAGTGGATCGCAAACGGGATCCCCTCTCGTCGTTGTCCTAACACATCTCCTATAGCGAAATCTGAGGCGTCAGTCATGATCTCAAAGGGGAGAGACCAGTCAGGAGCTTGTAGGATTGGCGAGGCACAAATCTTCCTCTTTTAGAGCTCAAAGGCCTCCAAACACATGTGATCAACAACAAACTCTGTGTCTTTCCCTAAGAGCTCAGTCAGTGGGCGGGCGATCTTTGAAAAATCCTAAATGAATCTTCTATAGAATCCAACATGCCCTAAGAATGACCGCACTGACTTCACGTTGGTAGGTGGATCGAGTTTCTTGATCACCTCCACTGTGGCAGGATCAGCCTCCATTCCCTTTTGGAGATGACATGCCCCAACACGATACCCTCCATCACCATAAAGTGACTCTTCTCGCAGGAGAGTATCAGATTCACCTCTCTACACCTCGTGAGGACTCGGTCCAAGTGCACCAAACATGTATCAAAAGAATCACCATGGATCGAGAAGTCATCCATGAACACTTCCAGGAAATCTCCCACCATCTCAGCAAATATGGCTATCATGCACCGCTGAAATGTGCCCGGAGCATTGCAGAGCCCGAATGGCATGCGCCTGAAAGCATATGTGTCGAATGAACATGTGAATGTGGTCTTTTCCTGATCCTCAGGGGCTATGACCACCTGATTGTAGCCTGAGTACCCATCAAGAAAACATAAGAACTCTTTCCCTGCTAGTCTCTCCAAGATCTGATCAATAAAAGGCAAGGGAAAGTGATCTTTCTTGGTCGCGGCATTCAGACGCCTGTAGTCAACACAGACACGCCACAACGTGGGTACTCGTGTCGTGATCTCTACCCCCTCCTCGTTGGTGACCATCTGAATTCCTGACTTCTTCGGGACAAAATGAAGCGGGGCCCCCCACTTGGAGTCAGAAATAGGATATATAAACCCTGCTTTGCACCATTTCTAAATCTCTTTCTTCACCACTTCCCGTAGATTGGGGTTAAGTCTCCTTTGGAACTCACGGGAAGGTCTCACATTATCCTTAGTAAAAATGTGGTGCGAGCAGAGAGCAGGGTTTATCCCCACGAGATCCGACACTGTCCAGCCTATTGCTTTGTTGTTCCTCTCTAAGACTTCTAACAACCTAGACTCATGTTCTAAAGTCAAGTCTGAGCTAATGATGACATGATATCTCTCTTTGGGTCCCACAAGAAAGGCGTACTTGAGTGTAGGAGGTAGTGATTTCAGTTTTAGCAGTGTGGTATCATCAAGCAGATCTGGCTGAACTGAATCTGAATCTGGTTCCGTGCTACATGAAGGTGGGCTCAACTGTTTAGGACTCTCCACCAAATCAGAAGTATCAGGAGTCGGATCGTCAAAAATATCCAAACAATCGGCAAAGGCCACGTCCAACTCGTCATCTATGTCCCATGATTGTTCCGAAGAGGATGGAACTGACAGATCCAGATGCATCTATACATCATCATAGGAATATGTAGATTCATCTCTAACAAGATCAGACAACACCTAGCAAACTGTATCATGCACTATGTCCTCTTCAGATGAAAGGGTCTCACTCTGTCCTGAAGGAATCTGTCCCCAAATCCCAACAGTGCTAATCATTCTGCAATCTGCCTCTGATGATGAGTACTCTGTGCTACTCTCTGAATCGGGTCGCTGGCACTTGGTTTGCTTCATCTCAAGGTTCACTTCTCCGCCTGGAGAACGGAACTTCATCATTCCCATACCATAATCGAAAGTTGCGCCTACGGTCCTAAGGAAGGGTCGCCCGAGAATGATCTGAGATTCCCTCAAATGATTGGGGGTCTCCATGTCCAAGACTGTGAAGTCAACCTGATAGTTCTGCCCCTCAATCGAGATAACCACGTTCTTCACTTCTCCCTTAGGTCTCTTCACTGAACGATCAACGAATTGGAGTAAATCTCTAGATTTGCGAAGTGGTCCCAACTCCAATTTCTGATATAGTGCTAAGGGAATTAAGTTAATCGAAGAGCCATTATCCAAGAGTGTGCGTACAAACGCAATGTGGTCAATACGACTCTCCACATAGTGAGCACCCATATCTCTCTTTTTCCTTGGCAAAATCCGATTCTTGAGACAATAGGGTGTGGCTATTGATAAGATATGTGTCTTTATATTTCGGTTATCTTTCTTCCTGCTAACCCTTGTAGGTGTACATCTCACCTTAAGGTATTTTTGGAATGTAGGATGGTTCCACATATTCATCAAACGGCACCTTTACAGTGATGTTCTCTTTACAAAACTGTGTCATATCGGGGTCATCTTTCTGAATCTTTTTTATGCGCTTTCCTGCCTAAGAGCACGTGGGAAAGGGATTGAAGCTAGGGAAACAGAGGATGAAGAGTCTGAATCATGAACTGAAAGATCATTCTTTGCATTAATGGAAACAGAGTTCTTCATATATGAATCTTTTTGATGCAACATGGGATCGAAATCAAAACTATCTACTAAAGGTTGTGGAATAGAAGATGGAGTGGTATCCGCCACAACCGGAGATGCAAGGTCCTCTGTAGAATCAGAAGTGTATCCATGTTGCCGTTGCTGCGTACGTGCTCTCCTCCTCCTCTCGGCTCCCTGAGTAGGTATCCTCAAATGTTGCTGATGAGGCTCCGAAATATGATGCCTCTCCTCCTCGTCCTCTGAAGACTCCTCAGGTAGAGCTCCAGAGATGCTCCTCCTCGTATCCCTCGTCCGGTCAGGTACGGTCACGGTCCTTCCGCTCCTGAGTGACATGTGGTTAACCTCGTCACACGAAAGAATCTCATGTTCAGATCTAGGAGATGATGAATAGTATACCTGACCAAAGTGTTGTTGAGAACTAGATCGGTTCAGGCTATTGGGGTTAGCCTGAACTTGGGTTGGGATAGAGTTAGAGGGTGCAGTCTGCTCGTCTTGCCATCTGGACAGGCAGTTGACATCCACCCGT
Source organism: Ottelia alismoides (assembly GCA_037367405.1). Classification (NCBI taxonomy): domain Eukaryota; kingdom Viridiplantae; phylum Streptophyta; class Magnoliopsida; order Alismatales; family Hydrocharitaceae; genus Ottelia; species Ottelia alismoides. The sequence continues at coordinate 472,330 of JAZKJV010004266.1, read as the reverse complement.
AAGTCATGAATCTCGTTCCTTTAGGAACGGAGCTCGTCGAGTATCTGCTGTTGTATATCCACGGGACTAGATGATGAAGGAAGTGGATAAGATTGGGAAGAAGAACGGGAAGTCTGACCCTGCTGGCCAGGGTACTGCCTCTATTGCTGCTGGGGTTGCGGGCCATGCTGGCACATCTGGTAATGGCCCTGTTGGCCATACTGCTGGTACTGCTACCGCTGCTGCTGGGGTGGCTGGAATCCAGGACTCTGCTATGAAGGAGGTGGTGCGGAGGTGAATGTGGTATTATGAAAGGTCGGGGGACGCTGATAGGTCTGACGGTCTCCCATACTTCCCTGCCTGACAGGGTCCTAAGTATACCATACTCCATTCACCTCCCAAACCGGTGGAGGCTCTGAACTGTCTCTGCTAATGGAGGTGGCTGCTGGAAAGAGTGGGTGTAGGATTGGTCCCGCTCCCACGGTTGGGGTTGCCCTGACACCAACTGCTCCTGAATATGGTGAACTCGGTATACGGGAGCAGAGGGTGCAGTCACGGCAGGTATCTTTATCTTAGATACCCTATCAATCAACTCCTCCATTTGTTTTGGAATCTTGGAGACGCTCAGGTCTAATTCATCAATTCTCTTGTCAATCCTCTCAACTACAGTAAGCTTGTCAGCAAGGAGTCCCATGCTAGGGATCACGTCCTGAGATAGATCGACTACAACTAATTTTCCCCCTCCAGATGAGATTGAACTGGGGGATGATGTATAGGCCATGCTGACCATCTGTGAGCGGCTAGTTTCAGCCATCTGCTCGAATACCCTCCAGACAGTATCCGCTCCTCGTGATGTATAGCTGCCTCCACAGACAGCGCTCACTAAACCCAGCATCTCAGGGTTAAGACCAGTGAAGAATGACCGGACCAAGATATTGTCATCTAGTCCATGACATGGACACTTCTGCAGGATATCCTTGAATCTTTCCCAAGCATCACAAAAGGCTTCATGGGGTAATTGGGAAAAACTCGTAATTCGCATCCTCATCATGTTAGTTCTACTCAACGGGTAGAACTTCTTCAGGAATAGGTCTTTGAACTAGGCATAAGTAGTGATTTTAACTCCCAAGTTCTTTACCCAGTAGTCGGCTTTGCCACCCAAGGCAAATGGAAGGGCTTTGAGCCTAATATAATTCTGGTTAATATTATTATGTTTGAGGTTAGCACAGATGAGCTCAAAGTCCCTTAAGAATGCATATGGCTCCTCAGAAGCATTCCCATCAAAGTGTGGCAGCAGGTTCAGAAAATGCGGCTTTAATTCAAAATCAATAGTGGGTTCGGCCGGACTCAAGTAGTTCCAAATTTAATATTGTCCAGGATTGTACGTCGCATCCATTGGTGGTTCAACCCCAACATTTAATTATCCTAACTGAGCTCTCAGTAATGCATGTTGCTGCTCAGATGCAGCTAATTTGGCAAGTATCATTCTCATTGGATCTTTATGGTTCTCTTCTTACTCGTCTCTCTTCTTTGGAGGCATTTTCCTTGAATCTTCTTTATGTCCTGAATCTGCAAGGTGTTCTTGATTAGAAGAGGATTTATTAATCAAGATATGCTCACCGAGGCGAAGGTCTTCATCGGTGAGGTGGGAAGAGATAAATGGAATGGTTTGAGAGTAACCATCTCGAGAGTGGGTGATCTTGGGCTCAAGAGGGTCATGAGTCCAGGTTGGTCCAAGTTGCGCATGGACCTATGAAGCTGTACTTCTTGGAGGGTTCAACGAGATATTCGCAAAGTCCGAATAAGTATCCCCCCAATTAGTCATCTTTGATGTCAAAAAGAACCGATTTGGATACGATATTCAATGAGGCACTAGTTCTACGGTGCACGTAAATGTGCGGAGTAAACTCACACAATACAAACACAATTCAAACCCTCAGTTTCACCACCTCAACACGTGATGGCCATAAGAGTTCGGCCGAATTATCTTGTCAATTTTAGTTGGTGATAAATACAATCTTGGAAAGATTAACGAGCTGTTAGGTGCCCATATTTTCCTATAGACTGGCCCGGTTCTTACGACTAGTTTGACCTACTTTCAACCAGTATAGGAGTAAGTACATGCCGAAGCATGTCCGTTGAGGACTAAAGCGCCCTCTAAACCTCCCACTCTGCTAAGGAAGTCCGGACCGTATAAATACGGCTACCCATATTCCTCACTGAAAAGTAGCTAATCGCCTGAAAATAAAGAATCAGTAGTAAGTAAGAAATCCTAGCTTGGCTCTATCTTAGGGTCGTCTCTCTCTCTCTCACTTGCAAGTAAAACAAACAATGAGGGCTTTATGCATCCAAGAACATGGGTTCTTTTTATTCCAATTATTTTAATCAACCTGCTCAATTCAATCCCAATTTTAGAGTTAGGTTATCACTTGAAATTTATATGAACACACAAGCACGTCTACCGTTCAGTTCCAATTTCCTTTTGACATTAAGTTGTAAAACAAGAAGGGAATCAGAAATCAGAATGCAAACAAGAAACTATGATGCATGCTCAGAAGAAGGTATACTTACAGTGAATCCCAGCACTCTCCATGCATTATGCAAAACTGAATTTGTAAATATTACACTAAATGCATGCAGATCGATAGAACCACACCTAAATAGTATACTATTAGCGAGGAAGAATTGATTTGATTTTGAGCTAAGTAGTACATGTCTATGTGCGTCTCATTATGAATCTTATAAAGATAAGTGAATCTTCTAAGATATGTGTGGCCTAATTACCGATGGGCACAAACAAATTTGATGCTAAACTACCGTGTGTCTAATCCTTAAATTCGCCACTCAAGTCGAGCACCACCCTCACCGGAGAGTGAAGCATGTCTCGACACACCACAAATAATGTCCAAGTCTTTTTACACACGCGAGCTGTCAAACAAGAGCCGCTATAAAGAAGCAAATTACCTAAATAATTACAACAATAATTTCAAAATTTTCTCTCGAAAGTAAGTGAATTCTCCTAGCACTTCAGCAGTCGACGCGCGTCGCGTCCGTCAACCTCCGATGCACTCCAAGTCCACTGGGCCCTCGCAAGGAAAATAAGATTTATATTAGAGAGATAAAAATAAAATATTTACAAGAATATGAAGAGAAATAATTGAAAGAAAATGGACTAAATACAAGGTGGCTCGGTGGTCAGACCACCCGAGTAGGTGAAATCTAAATCCAAATTTTTAAATTAGTCCCTAAGTTGTTTGCCTCCCCGACAACGGTGCCATTTGAAAATAATTCCCAAACACTGTTTCGCTCGATTGCCTACCTTCTGGCAAATCACATAATTCCCAAACAACGTTTCGCTCGATTGAGTCCGACTCATCTCTCATGGCGGCCAATCATGATTCCGACTTAGACGAAGCCATAGCTTCATCAAAGGATATGGGATATGTACAATCCGAGACATCCTCATTAACAATGTAGCACAATGTCTCACATCCATAGAAATGGTAATCTTCCATCCATGCGGGCTGTGTTCTGGGTCTCTTGTTGCCGAATTATACTCGTGGGTTGTGTGGGTCCACCCACTTCCTCTAAAGGATCATCATGTTCCATAGGTTCATTCTCTACATTTGGATGATCGATATCATCCTCAAGTTCTTGTCGAATGCTCAAGTCGTCTTCATTGTCCTGTAAGACAATCAGAGGATCTGATTCCTCTACTTCATGCTTCTTTTCTTGATGAATTTCAAGAAAAGTTGCATCATGAATTTTGATTAGACCTTTGGTTTCATGGAAGAACCTATATCCTTTAGAATGTTCATTATATCCAATAAATTTACACTTTAATGTTCTGAAGTCTAGCTTGTCCCTAAGCTGACTCGGTACCAGAACATATGCAACACATCCCCATTTCCGGAGATGGTCCAACTCATGCTTTCTGCCATTCCATATTTCATATGGCGTTGATTCTATGGACTTGGTGGGAATCCCATTCTGTATATAGTTCACAGTCATCATTGCCTCTCCTCAGAATTTCTTGGAGAGTCCTGAGTGTGAAAGCATACACCTTACTGCATTCATCAAAGTTCGATTCTTTCTTTCTGCTATACCATTCTGCTGCTGTGGTATATAGGACATTGTAGTCTGCCTACGAATGTTTATCTGAATGCAGTGATCCTCAAACTCCTTTGAGGTATATTCCCCACCTCTATGTGTCCTAAGAGTATTGATTGATTTTTCCAATCTTGTCTCCACTTCCGTCTTATATCTCTTAAATATTTCAAGTGCTTCTGATTTCTTCCTAAGAGATAGACATAGGAGAACTTCGAGTAGTCATCAATGAATGTTATAAAGTATTCCTTATTTCTATGTGTGCTGACGCTCAGTGATCCACATATTTCTGAATGGATCAAACCTAGTAACTCTGTTGATCGAGTTCCGGTTGAGAAGGGTCTTCTCGTCATTTAACTGGTCAGACAGTGTTCGGAAGGCAATGTCCTTGCACCTGTGATCTTAGGCAACAAATTTGCCTTAATCATTTGATCCATCTTAGAATTTCCTGGATGACCCAGTCGCATGTACCACAAGTCATAATCAGACAAATAACACAAAGAATAATCAGAAGCGACATTCATTGTATCACTAGAATTTATTACAGGAAGATAAAATAGGTCATGCTCGGGCACAAACTTTCCCATCGCATAGACCTTCTTATTCTTGCCAATAGAAACACGTTTATTGTAAAACCTAACTTCGAAGTCTTTCTTGAGCAGCACTGGGACAGATATCAGGTTCGACGTATACTTGGGGCATATAGTACATCATTCGGTACTATAATACTATCCCACAGGTCAAGTATGTATGTCCCAACACCTTCTACATCCAGGTAGGTGTTGTTCCCCATGAAGATCCTCTGTTCGCCTTTGCTCAGCTACTTGAAGTCCACCAGGCCTTCCTTCGTCTTGGCGATGTGTCTGGTTGCTCCAAAGTAGATCCACCATCCATCACTGTCCATGATGACGGAGTTGCATTCCATGACAGCCACGAATTCTATTTTCTTCTTGCCTTTGTTTTCGGACATTTTAGAATTTCCTGTCTTTTTCTTGTTGGGGCAATTGATCTTGAAATGGTCATATTTGCCACAATCGTAGCAAGAGTCGCGTGGGCATTTCTCACTCTTTCCCTTGAAATTCGCCTTGGAGGGGCCTAGCCTTTTCTTCGCGTGCACGACATTTGCTTCTTCTTCTTCCTCGACCTCAAAGATCTCAGCTTTCGATCTTTGTTTAGAGAGGTCCTGCTCAATTGCCAGCTGTGCAGGTAGGTCCGTCACGGACTTAATGTTGCCATTCATCCGCAGAGATGTGGCAACCATGTCGAATGGCGGTGGGAGACTTCCTAATATGGCTGCGATCTGCATCCTCTCCGGAATCGTGCCATCAGCAACCGCAAGATCCTTGTCCATTACGATCATCTTGTTCACGTGCTCGAGGACGCTTTCAGATTCCTTCATTCTACACAAGTTGTACTTGTGTAGAAGAAGCTGGACACTCAATTCTGACTTGGAGTGATATTTGTCCTTAACCGCGGTCCAGAGCTCGTAAGCTGATTCACTGGTCTCAAAGACCCGAATCAAGTTCAAATCCATGTGGGTCAGCATAAAGCTCCGATTATTTGTTTTCTCCCACTGTTCGTGGGACCTAGTTTCCTCCATAGTTGGATTTTTAGATAAAGTTGATCTGGGTTTATCTATGATGGAGTGTATGCTATCGTGTAATAAGCCATAGAAGATCTTCCTACTCCACAACTCGTAATTAGTACCGTTAAGGTACTCTATTTTCCCTGCCTCAGTGGCAATAGTCTTGCTTGTCATTTTTGTTGATCTAATGAAATAAATATAGGATTGTATGAGATTTATAGTATTTTGTCGGGAAAAAAACTTAACAAAGCAAACGGACAAAGAAAGTAATTTAGGTGCTTAAACAAAAAAAACAAGGTGATGTGTATCAAGAATGTTAAAAAAGTGAACAAGGTTAATTACTACTTAATCCTTTAATTTAAACTTTGATGAAGCAACATCAATGAAGATACTTGTTGATTTGAAAACTTATTGACAATTAAAAAACTGACTTGCAATATTACAAAAAAAACTTAATTATAGCTAGCTTTATTTTTTTATCTTAATGCAAAACAAACAACGGACAAGTATCATAACAATAAAAAAAACGACGATTATACACGAAAAGGTAAGATGTAACCATGTTAATAACTACGTGAATAGTTAATGATTGTTAACAAAGATCCTTTTTAATTACAAAGAAATATAATAAAAAAACTTAATACAATTTTTAAATAAAACAAATACACACACGTGGAAGGTTAATCCTAAAGCATACAAATTTCCTAAAAAACAGTGGAGATTTAAAGCAATTTGTTTTTTTAAAAAAAAAATTTCTTGCAACGTAATATGGCTTTGACTTGGCTTATCTTGGTTGTGATTAATTTATATTCGACGAGAAACGCAAAGGTTACAAAAAACTTGTCTTATTATAGTTATTTGTTCTATGAAGGGCAAGGGCCAATTGTATATATTTAGTTAAAAAAATAAGGTCTCGGTGCCTTAGTCACTAGGGTATTAGATATTTGAAATATTTTCCTAGTTGTTTATTAATGGGCTTAGCCACTCCTGGATTCTTCTAACTTGGACAATAATCAACAAAAAAATTCCGATAAAAAAAAGAAATATGAAAAGAAAAACAATTATTTGTCACAAAGTCATTAATTCATGTTTTTAAATATAACGTGCACCTTTCAAAATAAATACACACCCTTCCCAAAACGCGCCTCTTTCCAAGTCTGGAAAAGACTGCAATAATGTGCACCCTTAAAACGAGAGAAAAAAAATGCTTACCTCTCGGCTAGGGTTTCTGAATGAGGGGAGGCACAAAAAATGGTGTGCAGCTGCGACGACCAAGGAAGAGGGGGAGCGTCAGCCTTGATGAAGGTGCCGGTCGAGGTCGGATCGCCAACGGGAGCTCTGATACCGGTGTTAAAACTCAAGGAGGTGCGTCCAGGTACGCCCTTTGCCTTCTAGGCTGCACGAGAACGAGAGATATCGAGAGATAGATAATGGGAGAGGGCTCCCTATGGCGAGGTAGATCTCAGGATGATCTTCTCCTCCCTATGGAGGTAGGTATATATAGGGGCGTGAACGTCCCCTCGCCAAGTCCGTCCCCTCCCCCACGCCCGGCAGTTACGGTCCTCCTCGAGACCCGACCAGTCTGCAACTGTCGTCCCCCTGGATCGGTTTCGATCGGGCAGTGATTGTTCTTGACCACTTGGTCAAAGGTTGTTCTGCATATTTTGAATTCTTCTCTTAAGTGGATAATAAGTAGAAGAGTGATTGAGTGGGATCAAGTGGGTGGGAAAGGTAGATCGACTACTTATACCTGAATTTTAATAAAACCATTCAAAGTCTTAGTTTTAAAATAACTTTTGAAAATAAGTTTTATAGTTAATTCTCGTATTTGTCATGGTTATACCAAATCTGATGGGCTAGATAGAGGAAGGTATTGGATTCTCTTTTTAAAGCCTTTTAGAGTCAAACTAGGTTTGCCGTTCTTTTAGAGATCGAAACTCTTTATTTTTATTAGTTTAAGACACCTTTAGATAAGATTAATGACAATTGAGCATTACCAAACTAATAATTCACAATTACCCGATATTCTTCTAATAAAGTCAAATCTTTCACAATTTAGAGTTTTAGTGAAAAATACTTAATTGATTATTTGTATTAGTGAACTCTAAATCAATTATCATATTCTTTTAGAAAATAATCGCCCACAAAAAATAGCCTCATTTCTGCTACTCCAAATTTCCCAAAGGATGGCAAAAGGATAAAAACTATCTTCATGCACATTGCCACATACCAACTCCAGAAGGTGGAAACATCCTCCATCTTAAACCAATGAATATTGGCACTGCTCCAAATCTGCGTCGAGTATGCGTAAGAATAGAACCAATGATCCATGTCCACCTCCATCCGACTCTGTTGCAACTGCAATCCTCCACTCTAACTGCTGGCCTCGGGTGACTCTTAGTAAGAACCCTATCAAGTTCGAACAACCATATAAAACATCGACTCTATTAGGCATTCTGCTCCTCCATATGATCCCAACACCGATCCTCACATCAACATGCACCACTCTACCATCCTCCTCGTAAGCCTTCTTCACAGTGTACTTCCCATCTCCCCATACGAAATGGTCTCTACTAATTGACAGTCCCTCTAGTTGTGCTAATTCGCTCTACAATCTTGTAAGATCCTTCCACCTCTGATCAGATTAAATCGAAGAGAACGAAACAGTACACACTCCCTGCTCCTACAAGTGACACACCGATCCTTCCCTGTTACCTTCCAAACCAAAGAGTCATATGAAATGCTCCTTCAAGACCTCATCTCCCTTCTAGTCGTCCAGCCATAATCTCAACATCTGCCCATCTCCAAGAATAAGCCTCATCTTAACAACCATCTCCGGAAGGATCTTGGTAATAGTCGGTCACAATAGGGATGAAGCACGCATCTAATGGTCTCCAAGGACCCAAAAAATCCATAGATTCTCCTTACGAGCATGCACACAAGATCCTTCAATCTCCAAAAAAGTGGCACCACAAATTTTGCCACAAGGGCATTGTTCAATCCTTTCACTCACAATACCCCAAAGCACATTTCCTCTTCGCACTTGTGATCTTGTCCCAAGCAACCAAATAGATCCTCTTCTTCGATTGCCTCCCGTTGGACCAGAAAAAACATCTCATCAAAGATTCCATTTTTACATGAATTCCAATAGGTAGAAGTTTCGTGGAGTTGAAGAAAATTGGAATAGTTGAAAGGACATGCTTCAAAAGAATCAGCTCCCCTCTCTTAGCATAGATGCCTTCCAACCCACCGACCTTCCCTTGAGTCTCTCCAAGATTGGTATACAATCACAAGCCCTCAACCATCTGACCACCAAGGGGATCCCCATGTATGTAATAGGAAGGACCCTAATAGGGCATCTCAATATACGCGTCGTATCATGTGCCTCTTGGTAGAAAGACTAAAAGGTATCACCACAGACTTCTCCTTATTGATTTGAAGGCATGAGACGTCTCAAAATATGCCCATGACATGCGAAGCTCGTCAAATCTGCTCCATATTAGGCCCCCAGAGCATCATAACGTCATCAGCATATTGCAACATTGGAATCAAGATATACATTTCTTGTACCTAGAGCACCAATCCACGTCCGACACCAACTGCATCATAATTGCCAATGCATCCGCTACGATGACAAAAAGCAATGGATCTAAGGGGCATCCATGCATGATCCCCCTCTGTGGCTGAAAGAACGCCCTCAGGATTGTCATTGGCAAGCATCGCATATGAGGTTATCGTAGCACACCGCTTAATCCAAGAAATCCACAATTTGGGGAACCCCCTCTTTTATAACGAGTTACAAATGAAGCACCAATCAACACAGTCGTAGGCTTTTGAACAACTAACTTTTCAAAGTAGTCCTCTGGCCTTATTTCTCCTCCAGGCTGGCACCATTTTAGACACCATCGCGAGTCCATCCGCCGTGAACCTCCCATGAACAAATGTCGTCTGCTCAGGAGAAATAAGGCTTAGAAGGATCTTCCACAATCGATTAACTAGAGTCTTAACTACAATCAAATAAATTACATTGAAAAGCATGATATGTATGTAGTCCTTTACCATGTATGGAGTCTCCTTCTTAGGAAGTAGAAAAAGCAGTTCCTTAATCAGCTTCTCAAATCCATAATTCCCAATGCGAAACTCATGTAGAACCTCCAAGACATCCTTCTTCACCACGTCCCAAAACTCCTTGTCGAAAAGAAATGAAAACCCATTTGGTTAGTGAGCTCCATCCGTGTTGAGTTGGAATAAGGCATTCTTGGTTTCCGCCTTTGTAAACTTCTGGGTCAAAGTACTTGCATGAAGGTCAGAGATCCTCGGCACTCCTCTCCCTCGCCAACCCCATCCACCACGAGAGTTTCTCTGGCTAAAGGCCTAAAAATGTGATCTGAGCACTGCTCCCACAGCCTGATCTCCTTGCACCACCATTCCCCCAACCACAATGGAGTGTATAAGATTTCTGCGCCTTCACTCTTTAGCCATGGCATGGAAAAATTATGTCTTAGCATCTCCTTTCCTCAGCTCAATTGACCATGCATCATAACCACCACGATCCCCAGGACGATCCTCCGAATGGAGCGTGACATTGAAATCACCAGGTATAATCCACGATATCGAGGAGAAAGTCGCTCGTGTCATATGCAACTCCTCTTCCAACTTCCCATAATTGACGCCATTGCATGGTCCATAAACGTTGGTAATCATGACCCTCACCCTGTCTGCCTTTGACTGCATCAAGATAGAGATCAAGTGTCTACCCATCAGCTCCTCCTTTTCGAGAGCAAATTTCTCACCATTCCATCCAGTCATCAGGCCTCCAGAGGCCCCATCTGAACCAACAACTCAGAAATCCAGCAATCTGTTGCCTCCAATTTCCTTTTAGACGCCGTCAAAGCTCTGATGGAAGTATATAAAATATCAAAGTCAAAAACAATATTTTTCATCCATAGTAATTGAGTCTATGCTAAAGCTGCTTTACACTCCTTTTCAATCACCAAGAATATTGCCTTTTGGGGTGCTAGTAGGTAACTCCAAAAAGGGCATGTCTCCTTTGATGGTAGAGGGGATAATCATTAGCTGAATGTCTCCAATGCACGACAGAGAGGATGTTCACACATCATGTCCCTTCTAAAAGAACGTGTGTATACACAAAAAAATTCAGTGTGCGATTTGAATGAAAATAAGTTAAATTATTTCCAATTAAATTAGATTATTTCAAATTAGTATTTCGAGTAATGAGCGAGAAGAATAACCGCCACCCCTGAATATCATAGGGGATAGATACAGTCTCCTAATTTAAGAACAATTAATTGTTGATAAAGATGTGTAAGTTTGTTTATTTAGAAACAACGAAATCATCGCACTACCAATGAAATGACATGTTCCATTTGTACATTTGCAATATTTTTTGTTACCAACAAAATTGCACCACTAAAAGCATGTAAATCAAACGAAATTACTTTTACGATAAAAGAAGCCATGCTCAATAATATCAAGCAAGTATATAAACATCTATTTATTGCAAGTAAGTGTGATTCTTTAGAAGCAACTTGATATCTAGTAAAAGATAAAAAAACAAATAAAATGTAAGATCTCGGGGCACTTAAATAAAGTAAAGATCCATTATATATTGGTTGACTTTTGTGTCTATCGATTTACCTAATTCATTTGTGTCTAGATGTGTTATGATAATTGCAGTTTTTTTCTTTTTGGTTTTACCAAACCAACCTTCTTAGAAAGTTCTCGAGTGTGCTTTTGTTGGTGAATAAACATCCCTTAACTAATGGAGTTGAAGTACAACAACAATAACAAAGCCTTTTCCCTCAATTAAATATGATCGGCTACATGGATTCTTCGCCTCCATTCAAATCTATCTTGAATCAATCCCAGACTTATATCCACGTTGGAGTTGAAGTATGAGGAAAGTTTTATTCTCCTGTAATACCCATTTCAAACTAATCCTAAATTTGCTTAGAAAATTCTTGGTAGAGGATTTCATTAAAAGCATCAAAAAATATCAACATAATTTTGCACAATTAATAAAAGATTTTCCTTTTTTCTAATGAATAGCATTGGATTGACGAATTTGACCTTAAAATCAAAAGCTTGTAGGAAGATTTGCAAGTGATTGTAGCATGCATGAGGTACTTATCTTTGGCACACATTGGCTTTTTTCAAATGAAAGATTTGGTTTGAAAAAAATCAAATAGATAAACACCAAGATTTTGTTTTACAAAGGCTTCTATTTGATAAAACTCGCTAACAAACACACGTTTAAAGGCCATCTATAAAAGCTTGAATTATAAAACTGGCATGAGTCAAAAGTAATCGAATTGGTTCAAGTCTAGAAAATTATATGTTTTTATCAAAATTAGTAATTAGAAAATTATATCTTTTGAGTAACATTCTGGACTCATCACGTTTGTTACATAATACACATCTTCATGATAATACATTCTTCAATAATTTCATATTTAAATATTAAATAAGGGATGTCATTGGATGCATATTCATGATATTCTTTATAGAGAATATTGTTATCATAGTTTGTGCGTAGGAGACGCATCTACAAGGTAGAGCTCCATGCATGAGCATGTAGATTGGACCGCTTCATTTCCTGAAAGGGATGGATTGTAGGTGTACCAACCTTACTAGTGATCCTCATATAATTGGGGTGTTCTTGGTTTGCACGTAATGTGGCATTATGCTCATTAACAATAGTCTTATTTAATAACATGTCAACACGCACTTTCCTGACGGCGAACATGCGTATAAAGATCGAATTATTGGGAGTATAAGTTGGAGTTGCAAAGCGAAAAGAGTTATTGCTTCTTTCATTATAGTTTCATTTTCTCATATCTTTGGGATGCGATGAAAGTAGATCCCATATATTTCGGTTGGCATGCCTTTAATTTCAAAATATTGATTATTAAGATACCTTTACTTTATAATTATCTTAAACAAAATTTTCTAAAATACATACTATTTTGAAATTCAGATAGTGTCACTTAACCCACTCAGGAAGCTACTCAAAGTCAATTAGTTGACAAGATCAAACTTACTTGTTTTGGATTTGTATTTTGAATATCGTAGTTGCAGCCAAACGTATAGGATATGTGTTCTCTAATGTAAAGTATGGAAGTGTTCTCCAATGTAAAGTTTGGAGATCATGACAAATGAGGCATACAATTTCAATAGAAGTGGGATGAGGATCATATTATTGATCGTTGCTACGTTTCTCTCTCAAATGTTCTTTAGAAGCAACATGTTTTTATGGAATTTGCTCACAATATCCTCACTAATATGAAGGAGATCCACGTTATTACGTTGAAGGAGATGATTCACTGCAAGATATAATAAGATAACTTCGTTAGAGAACACGTACTCTAAATGTTTGAGTACATCTATGAACTTGAGACATTGAGGCCGATATAGAAGTAGAGATGCAAACTGACTTCCCTGTCTCTACCCAAGTCCTTTACAAACTTTGTTCTTTCATTTCAAGTGAATAAGTTGATTATTATGGATGCTGAATTTCTCTCCATATTGAAGTCCACTGAGGACATATCATGGAGAACCTCTTTGGCATTACAATGATTGCACATGTTAAAGAGAATAACAGCATGAAGCATGGACGTCGAAAGGGTCTGATCTGGTAGAAGAAGAAGAAAGTCAAAATCTTGTCCAAATCTCTTCAACTTCAACACATCTGGCATCTAAGAAGATAGATGTTTGCCATCACTAGAACAAGCAAGGGCATTTGATGTGCAACGGTCCATACTACCTAAATTTCTTAGAGAATGGGAAAGATATATAATAGACATGTTGTACATATGTATTTATTATTGAAACCATCGTGGTAGTTGGAAGAGAAAGCAATTGGGTTATTGATTCGAATTGCATGTGTTCATGTTACATTTTGTAGTATCTATTTTAGGAAACTAGAATGCTTGATCACAAGGAGATAGTCCTCTAGATGGGATTTGATGCAACCGTTGCATCAATCACCACTAGATTCTACAGGCTATCATTATCCAGTAGGAAAGTCCTATTAGAGAATGTCTTTAGAAAAGTCCTATATATTAGATAATATCATTATTTTCCAAAGGTGGTGATGCAAGTCACATTATATTGATATAAGTCCAAAGCGTGGAACCGTCCTTATGATCATTTTTATATTGACATTAATTATATATCATTTATACCCTTCTTAACTTCTACAACATCAGTTATGCTCCTTTTTTGTAATATTAGGTGTGCCCACAACTTCTTACAAAATCCATTGTTTTAAACTTCTGTTAAGGTAAAGTATGGGGCATAACTGATATTACAAAAGGACATTACTGTGAATTTTGCAAGAAGTCGGGATACACCTGATTAAAAAAGGGAGGACATTACTGATATTGCAGAAATTAAAAAGGCACAGATGATAAAAACACAATTATTTATATTGTACTGATACATTTTGGGTGTACATGTATAAAAGTACCTTATATTAGTTTACTTTAGGTGCACTAATATATATCCATATTGCATCATAACAAGGAGGGTGTACCAATATTTTAGCTCATGTGCATGCATTATTTTGTGTTACAATTAATAAATTAGGATTTACTATTACACATTGTATTTTCCTCTACTAGTTCTTGGACAGACCTTAAGTCGAGAATGTATAGCTATGTATTCGATGTATGGTAGTACATTTGTGCCATATAGTGTGTTTAACTTTTTTTTTTCATTTGTATTTTTTCCTTGCCCTGGTCCTTAACACTATTCTTTTACACACAATTATGTGTAACATATTTCATGGTTAACACATATCATTCATATTGTAGGTACCAAAACAACAACATTGCATATGCACAAGCCAAATGAAATACATATAAATACCTAGGATTTCTCATACATGTAGGATCAGGAAGCTAGCTAGAACCAACAATAAGGAGAGGGGATCGACTCTATGCATCCATGTATATTTCCACGAGATCTCTTCACACATATAAAAACATCCAAGATTCAGAAAGTCGGTTCGGGAGGCACATATGTAGAGTTGGGAGGCACAATGTACCGCACATTCCCTATTCTCTTGATATGTGGTAAAAGCGCGCATACGACTGAGTGCTCTATATATGCGATCGCATATTCAATAGATTTTAAACCCATAACACAACTAGGTACCCAAATCCCTAATACACGCTATTAAAGAATACATTCTCCTTGACTTCAAGTAAACCCCCATCCCAATCCTAGCATTTGGTCTCTAGTTACTCCCTTGCCGCTCCTGCCCTCACTCCCTTCCCATAGTCGCTTAGTCATTGTTCTCTCTCTCTCTCTCTCTCTCTCAAGTCGCCACGATGCCTCTCTCTATCTCTTTACGGTATTTGTATTGTTGCTATTTCTTAGGTTATACTTCTCACTTCTATGGTTAACATTTTTGAGTTCTAGGGTCTATCTCGCACCCTTTTTTATTGATGTTGCAATGGGAACCACCCATGATTTCCTTCTTCGAAATACACGTGTATTTCTACACCATTATATAGGTAGAATGAACTTTGAAGTATGTATACAAGTATGCATGTATGGTTAAAAGACAATGCACGAGCACGATCTTCTCTCAACAAACAATAACTCTAGTTTTGTATAGTTCAGACTTACTATTAAAACCATGGACATAAGTGATACCAAGGCCAATCTTAAATATACAACAATTAATCAAAATGAGATAAGTTTCCTTAATCTTGCTCACTTCCTCCATCCTCGAGCTTGTTGTTCTTATCATTACACCCCATTTGAGAAGTTTCATGACTGATTAAAAGCCTTGGAAATGTCCCTGCAAGGAATCTATTTTCCATATCTTCTTTCTTTGAGAATAGGGAGACATTTGATTATCCTGCAACCAAAGTTTGCTCTCTTGATTATGGAAGAATTGCTTCTTGACCATAGCAAATGATTCCTAACCATACAATAGAGAGAGAGATACTTGTGTTTACCTTTTTTTAAAGATGATGAAATATATAGAGTTAGGAAGTCCTTAGGTTTTCTTTTTTTTTGTTTTGAAAATCCGTATAGGCTAAATCAAATTTGTACACATGTTTTAGCAAGTAGATGATTTCATGTTGTAGTCTATAGTGAAGATCAAAATACCTAGTAGATAACTTACTCTTCATGTGGTTTTTTATTGTCTTTAGAATACTAAAGTTATCATAGCTTCTGAATCCACACATATTGCGGAATATGTATTTTTTGTTCCACCTAGATCCACTGTCTATACCAAAAATATGCTTACCTCATGGAGAAGATGTCGCTCATGTGGCAAGATTTCGAAAGGTGAAATTAGTTGGGTGAAACAACATATTGAGCATATCAAAGGGAATCGAAAATCAAGTCCCAAGATTGATTATGAAGTGCAAAAGGATGAGATTTTGTTGAAACTATTATGAAGAAGAAGAATGAGAAAGTTGTTAGTTTGAAAGAATTGAAAGTGAAGGCGATCGATTAGAGATAAAGGCTCTTTCACCACTCGACATAAAGGGATATATGCTGGAAAAGAATCACAAATATCTGAGGATTATGGCTCAATTTGTACAACATGCTAAACGGTTATCAAAGAAACATCAACTACCGAGGAATGTTTATGTGTCAACAAATATGTTGCAAATTTCTTCTGTGAGTAATGCTTGTGTCAACAAATATGTTGCAAATTTCTTCTACGACCATGGCATTCCATTCAATGTTGCGACAAGAACTCCTTTCTCCGCATATGTGAAGTGATTGGACAACATGGAAACAAATAGAAGCCTCCATCTTTTACGGAACTACAGAAACTTTGTTGAAGGATGAAGTTGAAGAAACAAATGAATTCTTGAAAGGACGCAGGAAATCACGGAAGAAAAATCGATATTTAATAATGACAGATGAATGAAATCATATAAGGGGAAGAAGTATAATGAATTTGTGTGTTGATTGTGAGTTGGGAACATGTATTTTAAAGTCAGTTTATGCTTTCATCTGGCTCTCACACTGTTGATAAATATCCTCTTTAGTTGATGATTGCATCAACAAAGTTGAAGTTGACCATATTTTGCAGGTCGTGACTGATGTGAATATGACAACCAGAAGTCTACTTAAGGTCAAACATATGGACATATTTTCTTGAACATCTCATTACGTAAAACTCATGTTTAAAGAAATTGGCAAAGAATAAAAGGTCATAAAATGCATTGCAAATGCTAGAATATTGACTAGTTTCATTTATAGTCATGAAAAGACGCTCAACTTGATGTGGCAATTCACCCAAAGTGGTGAGATGGTCATACCAAGGATGACAAAATTTACCACTACTTTTATCACACTACAAAGTGTGGCTAATAAGAAAGAAAAGTTGAGACCAACGTTCTCTCGTAATGAATGGAGAGAATGCAAGCGGTCCAAGACAAGAAGGTGAAATGGTTACGTAAATTGTACTTAGTGCAACTGTTTGAACAGATCGTCCCTGACTTTCAAGGTCTTTTCCACACTCGGATGCCTCTTGCGTATTGTTGATAGTGATCGAAGGCCATCCATGGGCTTTGTAAATGGAAGATTTGAAGATGTAAAGAAGGAGATAAGGAGCCTATTTAGAGATGTTGAGCCTCTGTATTATCCCTTCTTTGATGCCATTGTTTTGAAGTCGAATAGGGGATTGGATAGTTCTCTTCATCTTGTAGCTTATTATCTCAATCCTTATTCTATTTTTAGCGAGAACAATGCTAACTAGCTTTGTCATAGCAAGTTTTTTGCATACATGAAAACATTGTATCATGACTTGAACATCCAGGATAACATCACAATAAAAGAAATGATTCTTTGTAAAAGAGGAGAAGGTGCATTCAGAAAACTAGTAGCTCTCAAACAAAGATCGATTAACGATGACAACTCTAATACCAGTACTGGCATGCCATTTCTCTCATAATGCACTATTTATACATACATAACAATGGCATGTAAGAAGTTGAGATCTTATTCTTGTAGATAATTGGTGGTTGCTTTATGGTGGTGAAACATCATATACGAAGGCAATATCAATGGAAATCTTGAAGCTGACATCCCCTTCCTTGGGATGTGAGAGGAATTGGATCTCTTTTACCACAATTGTGACTAGGATTATACTAATATTGACATTTGTACAATATAATTAATTAAAATTTCAATAAATATTTATATTGCATATCCACGTTAAAGAAGACGAATAAACTTGCAACCAAGATGATGAATGACTTGATTTTTTGTAAAATTTAATTCAAGACTAAAGGAATGTCAATGTAGAAAGGAAGGGACTCATTCATTTCAAAGGATTTGATGCATATAAGCAACTTAATGGAACCAAATGAAGGAGAAGAAGAGGTCTTTTAATGGTCAGGACTGACTTGGAACTTGGTTGTTGAAGCAAGTGGAGCATATCAGGGGCCAAAGGGATGTGGGTGCATTATAAAATATGAAAATGAAGAAGAGCTTATCACATATTCTGACAACAACGATGAAGAAGTTCATCCTATTACGATGAATAAGTTCATTCTATTATTCTGTACAACTGACTAGGAGTTTGGTCATTGGTGTATGAACCTTTGTTTGAGATGTTATGATCAACTATTTTATCTAAACAGGTGTTTTTTTGAAATACTTTACTTGAAGTCACATACTACTAAAAGGTTTATGATTTATATTCCATTTATGTTATATTCTTCATAAACATAAATCTATGGTATTTGGATTTATTATTATACTATAAGTTATTTATATTAAAAACATACAAATTACATAATCTGCATATACTTCCACATATCCTTTTACTCACTTCAAACCGCTAATCGAATGAATACCACATACTGACTTTTAAACCTTGAAAGTTTCTTCTACTTATAAAAGTACAAATCATAGCGATGGCCTTGAGTCCTTATTATGCGATGGCGGTCTCAAGGATCGTCGATCTACATAACTTGGATGAAGATATGATGATGGACATGCAAGGTCTTCAAGAGAGGAGAGGTGAGTGCAATGAGTTTACATTTTCGGAACGGTCAAACCATTTATAATTTTACAGGATTACTCGCAAATTTATATCTAAATGGACATCATAATAGATCTTGATAAAAGTCACTAAAACGTTCAATCGATGAGACACACCCCTCCTTCATCATTATTCATATTTTAGCTAGCATGAAAATTTTGATGGTTGGAAAAGACAGGGCATTACATGAACAACAAATATGGACATCTTCAAGTCTCTATCACATGGTTAATAGAGAGATGGGGAAATATGTGTGAGCCATATTTAAATTCTTCACTGTAAATGTGATCCATTTTAGTTTGACTAGGTATCAAAATGCTGGGTAATCAACATTTGGCAGCATTTAGGGTTTCTCGACCAATCCATCGATCCCTCTCTATATATCCAACGATTGTAGATTTAGATAGGCTTGTGCTTTCAGGACAAAGTTAGTATACGAGTGGCGGTTGCACAATCCAAGCTTAGAGAGATGGAACAAAGTATTAGTTGAGGTATTCCACTTCATATACTCCATAGCTACTTACATATTGGAGATGGTAGGAAAGCTTAAGCTTAGGGATTTTCTCGACTCATTAAACTCAACAAAGTGGATGGCAAATTCATATATTTTCTTAGAACTCAAGGAATGGTCTAGTTGTAGTGTAGTGTGTCTACACCTTAAAGGACTCTAGTTCCAATCTCATACCGGATCCACTATTTAAAAAATCATAATTTTCTTATTATTTAAACGTATACATATTTGATATTAAATGTTGCACTTCTCTTGTAGATTAAAAAAACGAAATTTGCAACAGTTCCGATACTCTTTCCAAATACTAAATTAATGTTATATTTTAAAAATGGCTGTTATCTTGTAGAAAACTCAAAAAAAATCCTTTTATAATAATAACAAATGCATATGATTGACCACATTATTTATCTCATTAGCTCTCAAAGTTCACTCATTCTTCGCTCCTTAATAGGGATGCAATCGGACTGATACAGATACAGATATATGTGTTAACATATTTTTATTTATTTTTAAATGTGAATATGTACACCAATACTGATATTAACGGATGTAAAGTTTATGATATCATATCTTTAAAAAACGGACACATATGTAAAATGGGTATTTAATGTCTATGAATAGTACTAGAAATACTCTAGATATTATCTCAAATATACTTGTATTGGTAAAACACATGATAGAAATATAATAAATGTGATTATATCATAATATTTATACCAGATATCATAGGAGAATATGTAAAATTGTGCTATATATGGTTAAAAATAAATCTACAACTATATTTTATATGAAAACATATATACAAAGGGGATATGGGGTTGCCCCTAGGAGGAGCTAACTTGCCCCCTCCCACCCTATTTTTTTCATTTTTTTAGAATTACTTCCGTGAATTTTCATAAACTTTATTCTTATATTATGTCATTCAAGTTTCATGCGAATTAAATACTCATATGACCTCCATCCAGACGGGGTCGATTTCAACAATTCTATGATCACTAAAAAATAGTCGTCTAGATGAAGGTTGTAGGGTCTCTGTTTCGCATGAAATTTGAATGACATAATATAGGGATACAATGATGAATTTCCACAGAAGAATTTTTCAAAAAAATAAAAATAATGAGAAAAAACGGGATGGGGGCTAAGTTAGCTCGCGGGCTATTCCCATATACAAATATGAATGCTTGTGGATATCAAAGTGATATCATATCCGTATCTATTTTAAAATAAATACATATACATATGTCAAATTTTATGTAAAATAGATGCAACGACGGATCGAATATGGATATATGTCAATACATGTTTGCATCGTCCACTCGTTGAGCGACTCATAAGCAAGTTCTAAATCTCGATTTCGATTTCGTTCCGAGATGTTGAAAAAACGAAACAATTTTGAAATTTCATCGAAATTTTATCATTTTCGGCTAAAATCGGCCTAAATTTGTGAAGAAATTATATATATATCGATATTTCGATTTCGATTTCGTTAAGTACCGAAACCGAAATTTCACCGAAATTTGAAACGCTACGTGTCATAAGGCATCCTAAGTTCAAGCGCATAAGAACAATGTTTAGCCGAGACATTAAGCCAAGGTCAGCTCGACCCGATATCTCCTATGGCGGATCCTTGCCGGTGTTGTTGTAATAATAAAGTGGCGGAATATCTCGGAGAACACACCCTCACCTCGAAATGGCCTTTATTTACCATAATACTCGTCTATAGTATTAAAAGAATGCCACTAGTTCCGATGTCGGCGACGAGGGTAGGTGGCCGTGCCAATAGCCAACCACACCATCCACGCGGGACCGGACTCCGTAGCTGTCAACGAAAAGGAGCTGTGAACCACTTAGCCGCAACGCTTCAATTCAATGCCCGTTGGATAACGCCAACCACGTCCACCGAATCCCTTCCTTACACGTGGCGTACGACAACTCGGCACCGGCGTGACTCGCGTGGCAGTTTGGAAGCTTCGAAACGCACGTGACCCTCTCTACGTCCAAAATAATAGTCACGTGCCTCGCACGTGGGGTTGTTGGAAGCCGGAAAAACCCGTCTCTGGATTTTTTTTATTGTAATCAAATCGACTCACTTGCTCAACTATCGTTTAGTAAAACCGTTTAAATAATGGGCGAAAGGTATTGGAGATTAGTGGAAATTAATTTAACATTACCATTTGATCCACTTGGCAAATGAAAATGATGATAATTGGACATTATGGTTTGACATTGAGAGTTCTAACACAAGTGAAGGGGTGGTTCTCGATAACAATATCTTATTAAAATAATTCACAAATCATATAGATAGAAGTTGAAAAAAATCAAATTGTAATGTACGCAGTGATTTTTACGTGGAAACTCAAGCAAGTGAAAATCATGTTCCGGAATCCTATTGTAGGATTTACCTTTCGCTCTCTTAGTGAATCTTGCTTCCATTGTTCCAATGTTGTTTTAAACCAATGGCGGTACAACCTCTCGTACAACTTGTACCCTTCCTTGGATAACTCCCGAAAAAAGATTTGATCTATTGTAGAGAAAAGAATTCACAACTCAGATACATGTTTACAAAATACTAAACAGAAAATAATTTCACAATAAAACTTGAATTCACAAGTTTACAGTTTTTTTCAGCACATAGTGTGTTCGAGAAAGGTGGTGATCGCTATTGAGTAAAGAGAGCTTAAGTTGCTAGAAAGCTTTAGGCTGGAGAGAGCACGAGAACGCAAAATGCAAATAGAGCTTGAAATATCACACATAGTGGCACCCTTTCTTTTCCTTGGGAGTACTTGACGTTCTTGATGTTTCTCTTGAGCGTGCATCTCAGCAAAGAACCACAAGGGCGTTATTTATAACGTTCGATCTCAAAAGTCCAATGGTCAGCAAAAATGGAAATTCAACATGTTAATATTCAATAATCAGAGATGATATATCATAAAAAATAGGTTGATCGATCAGATCAACAAGGTGATTGATCATTTTGTGAATGTTAGATAGTTGTTGAGCTGTAATTTAAAAAACGATATATCATGGTCCAAAGATGGTCGATCGATGATCAATTAGGTTCAAAATATTGATCGATCAGATCGAAATAAATAGCCATGGGTGATCGATCTGGATTAGAAATTGATCGATGATGAGTGGTCGATTAGGGTGTCCAAAATGATTGATTATGTGACTAAAAATCGATTTTTATGATTTTGATTATTCTAGCTTATTTTTTTCTTGTTGATCAAGAATATGAAAAGATATATAATAATATTTTTCAACATTGATAAAAAACTTGCAAAAGTGTTCCTAAGTCTTATTTACTTATTCTTGACCTCCAAGAGCAAGCAAACATGCCAAATAATCAACCAATGAGCCTCCCCATTTAATTGATATCAAAAAATAATGGTTCAACTAATTTCATATTATCTCCCAAATTTTCTCAAATAATTCATAAATTATTGAGAAAGAATAAATCAACGAAATAAAAAAACATTTTCATTATAAGAAATAGAACTCCTCAATTTATTAATTCCGAGTGATGTCTCCAAATGAATAATCGCTTATTCTATGTGAAAGAAAATCAAGTCGGGATCTAATCGTCACGTAGAACACCAAAATCTGACCACAAATGTGCAAGTTATGGACAAATGAAGTCTAGGGTCTCAAATGCAGTAAAAACAAATATAAGTTCTGGCAATTTAGACCTTTGGAGGGCGCTTCTGCAATTTCCAGAGTTGCTTGGGCATCCTTTGATATTTACCCCGGGAGGGGTACGTGCGTTATATCCTAGAAGAGGAGGATGTCGATGCAGTGCATTGTGCATGGGGAGCAATGTTTTTAAAACCGAACCGGGGACTGAACCGCAAACCTCGTCACAGTGGTCGGATCGGGTTGAACCATGAAATTAAATCAACCAGATGATGACGTAATCATTCTTTAAAACCGGATTGAACCGAACCGGTAGGAAAAAAGTAGTTGAACCGGTTGATAAGAACCGGAATTAATGAAAATAACAAATAATTAAACAATTTCACATACACTCATATTCCATGTTTGCAAATAACCAGTGTCATCAACGTTATACAAAAGGCACTTTTGTGCACTAATGTGATATCTAAGTTTCTTTCATTACATACACATAATTATATTTCTTTATAACATCCAAACTCATCATTGCCTAAAAATGATTAAAAGTTTTCAATAAGATATGCATTGTTGCTTTCAAAAATATAGATAGAGAGACTGTGTGTGTGAACATGTTCCCTTCAAGAAGTTGTGGTCGTCAATACACAAAATTCATAAAATTGCCTCCTTGCAATGCAACATGCTAATCATTGCAAAAGACCTACAAAAACTTCTTGGTCAACATCATTTTTGGCTTCAGTTTCCTATCCAAAAGTAGCATCATAATGAGCTTATTAATAAACAGAATAAAAAGATAAATGCTATTGATGGCCATCAACTTACTTTCATTTTCAATCTCAAATTCACTCCAGTCGTTCAACCATGCTTCCAAATCTTCATCAAAGGCATCTTTACTTATAGGTGGTTGTTCCACCCATGTATAAAAAAGATGTAATGCTTCAAGAGATATTGGATCTGAACTCAATAATTCCTCATATTTTTTCCTATAATTTGCTAAGATGAGAAAGGTTTTTTATGATCAATTTGTATGATTTGAAGATAAAAGTCATAGTACCGCAAACGTAAATTAGCTTGAACAAAGACAAGGTCATTAAGCCTTTGATGCTCCAATCTGTTTCGTCGTGATGTATGCACACGTTCAAATATGCTCCAATTGCGCTCACAACACGAAGCACTGCATGTCTGACTAAGAACTCTTACCGCCATTGATTGCAAAGTTGGAGTTAACCCACCAAATTGAATCCACCATTCAGCTGTAAAATAACAATTATATTAGTGCCAATTAAACTATAAAAATCATTTATACAATGGAGAGGAAAAAGATTACTACATGGTTGTGTTTTATCACGACCTCGTACTGCTGAAAGACGACCAAAATCTCCAAGAGCATTTCTATATTGAGCAAAGTCTTGGTAAATACTATCCACCTTATTTGGTTCATTGTAATACATTCTTTCCACAACATCCATAAATCCTCTCCAAATTCTTCCCCTTGTAGCATAATTGATATCTCGATAAAAAAATTCAGGATTCAATATGAATCCCGCCGCATGAAGGGGATGATTTAGCTGGAGTTCCCGTTTTTCATCAATAATTCGCAAATATGGTTCACTCTGAGCAATATTTCCTTGAAAAACTTTCTTGATCAATTCTTTTGCTCTCAACATGGCTTCATAAATATATCCCATCGCAGGTTTATCTTCACTATCAACCAATCTCAGCACCCTCACAAGTGGTTCAACTACAACCACAATCATGGAATATATATTCCAAAAGGAAGACGATATAATAATCTCCTTAGCTTCTTTTCCAAGTGCAGTCCTTGAAATCTTGTGTTCATTCCATTCTTTGCTAGCCACCATGGAAATGAGCTCATCTTTATATGAAATAAGACTTTGCAATGCTAAAAAATTAGTTGCAAATCTTGTGCTTGCTGGACGAAGCAAATCACCTTTGCAAAATTTTCTCATCAGATGGAGTACAAATCCATGGTTGTAGATAAGCTTAGTTATTTTTCTAGCTTCATATATCACAAAAGAGATATCAGGAAGTTGGTCAAACTTCTCAAGCATCAAATCCACACAATGCGCAGCACATGGTGACCAAAATATATGACCATAATAAACAGTTAATAACCTCCCATCAGCAGAATAATTGGCAGCATTGTCAGTTATGAATTGAACTACATTTTGAGGGCCAACATACTCGATTACTTCTTTAAATAAATCAAATAATGCATCAGCGGTTTTAGAAATATCCGATGCATCAATGGACTTACAAAAATTGTACCCATGGGACAATAGACTAAAAAATTAATACGTGTTCTTTGTCTACTATCTGTCCAACCATCAGCCATCACACTGCATCCATATCTCTCCCAATACTTTCTATATGCCTCAATAAAATTGGATGCTTCATGCATGTTCTTTTTAAGTAATTTACCTCTACATGATAAGACAGAGCTTTATATCCATGGCCTATAGAGGCGATGGCATCCACCATATCTTGAAAAATGAATTATTAACTGCGTTGAATGGTATACATGAGAAATATAACCATCTAGATATGGCAATGTCCACAGCTTCCACATCCTTTTTCGTAGCCATAACACTTTTGATTCCTGGTTGACTTCCGGGTTTTGTCGCTGTGGAAAAAAACTCACTTCACCAGCGCAACTTGCCTTTGAAGATGAGATGGGAGGATGATTCACTACAAGATTGGTTTGTGTTGGAGCCTCAACTTCAAAATCACTAGCAACATTTCCATCAACTATTCTTTTGTTGACTCTAATACTTGCTAAAGCCTGTATCATTTGAAATTGCACATGCTTTGGAACTTTTAGACAGCCTTTGGAGTCACCCCTCTTATTTGCCAAATGTTTTTTCATCCTATGAATTCCACCTCCATTGAGAATTTGACTACACCATTTGCATTGCATGCTTTTTTTACCTACGAGAATGCAATGTTCCCATGCAATATCGGTTTTCTTTCTAACATTGCGAAACATTTGATCAATTAGTATTTCAGCTTGAGCATCCGATGGATTAGGATTGGACGTAGGCATTGAATTATCCATCTAAAAATAAGGGTAGAAAAAATAAATATTATACTGTTAGTAAAATTAGTTGCTTATGTTTAGAAATAAGATATTGAAATATAAATCAAACTTGCTTAAATTGAAAAATCATATAAACCAATATCATGACACATCCAAGGAATAAGGGCAAAGAGGGTCACTGTTATTCAACAATAAATGAGCAACCATGCTCTAAGAAATATAATTGTTTGGATTTTTGGACATTTAAATACTGTATGATGAATTTTTAGTAAAGGCACATATTTATAATAAAATGGTAATACATAATAACACTTGGAAAAATCATGCAACATAAATGTAAGAAGCAATGCAAAACAAGTTCTCGGATAATAGAATAATCAACATTGGAAACCCAACATGATTTCTGGATGGTAGAAAATAATGATTCATCTTGAAAATATCCACTTTAGATATTACATCATCGTGGATTCAATCAGCATCCAACACTTCCTATGAAAATTTAAGGAAAAACCTAATCCATTTTAGGTTAAAAAATTGAAAAACTAAAATACAAATGATGATCTGATCATGTTAGAGAATATAAGAAAACCTGATTTGGAGTTTGGAGAGGGGAGCCATCCATATCCATATTAGTCTTTAGGAGGAAGAAGACCTAAACTTTGCAGCGGCAATGGAGTTGGGGATGAAACAAAGCACTTCATCTTTCACTCTTCCAGCCTTTCCAACATACGAGAAGTATGTACTATGGAGTTGAAATTTGGAACTTGGGGTTGGTGAAAGATCGTCATATCACTTCTGAGCAATATCTTCAAGTGTCATATCACCTCTGAGCATATCTTGTATGTAATAATAAACAAGTCAAGTCATTAGAACATAGGGAAATGAAAATGAATCCAAACCGGAAATGAAGCCGGTTCGAAGTTGGTTGAACCGGTTTAACCAACAACTTTTCATGATGTCCAACCCTCCGGTTTGATTCCGTTTTCATTAAGTTAGACCGAACCGCTTTAAACCGGGATAACCAACCGGTCAATGACCGGTTCACTGGTCGGACCGGTCCGACCGGCCGGTCCGGTCCGATTTTTAAAACACTTATGGGGAGGATAGGTTCAGACGGAGCCTGCGGTTTGGGAGCAAACCCCCACATGTTTGTTGTTGGGTGCTTTGGGTCTACCCAAAGATATTGGCTCGTGTCCTTGGCTCGGTGATGATCTCGAGCATTCGATTGAAGACAATCCAGCGGCTGAAGTTTGGGCATGATGGGACAGCCAAGATGCGGGGAGTTCTTGATTGTATGGTGTATGTGTCTTATCCTTGCTCCTCTGTTTTGTTCTTCTTCAGTTCCATCCAAGAGGGATGTTCTACTATCATGTTCGATGGGGAGGACTTGTGAATTAACTACTGGTAGGATGGAGGTCTAGAGATGGCGGGGTATCTGTCGAAGATAGGGGTATGAGTCCAAAATGGCGGAGGACTGCGAGACATAGAATGGGAACTGGAGAGGCTTGAGGAGATGAAGATGGTGCATTATTGATCAGAGGTTTGAATTGCGGATGAGGATGAACTCTGATTTGAGTGGAGGAAAGAGGTAACATGACAAGAAGAAGAAGAAGAAGAAAGGGAAAGGAGAGCAATGAAGAAGAAGGGGAGGTGGTTAGTATCGGGAAAGGGGAATATGGACATTTGCTTGGAGATGGAGAAGCTCAACCCTCTCTTGATTGTTGCCTCAACCGTGGACAATCATGATAAAGCTTCTACTATTGGCTTGGGAAAGCAACAGCATACGAGGTTGGGAGCCCTCGTGGATCTCGTCAGTGGAAGAGGTCATCGTTAAATACTGAGGACTACTATCAGCAGTCCCCCATCTTCAACTCTCTCTCTCTCACTCATTTAGTTCGAAGTATGGCGGATAAGGATGAGAAGGCTAATGGTTATGGGTTCTTATAAAGAGGAGAAGGGATAAGATGGGTTCAATTAGTTGGGAGAGGAGTCAGAGAGGGATGTAGTTCTAATCAGCAAAAGGGATAGTCGGAGAGAACATGATAAGGACAATGATGGATCTCAAGAAGTTGGCGAAGGGATAAGGCAGATCATGTGATGGTTTCATAAGGTTAGAGTTTCGATCAAAGGTGGTTTGAGGCAATGGGATTGGATAGGATAAGTTTAGGTTGTTTGTTGGGTTCTTGGGCGAAGAAGGGGGAAGAGGATGCGAGAGATAGGTTCCGATCGTTAGTGATTAGGGTTAGGATTGAGGGGGTGGCCGAAGGAGATGGAAGGGAAGAGGAAGTGGAGGAGCAGCATCAGAGGGCATCACGTGTCTCGGTCAAGGATTGCATAAGGTGGGTGTACATATAGGAACAACGAGGGGAGGAAGGTAGTTGGTGAGCACGGAGGCAGTGGTGAGAGGCTGAAGGCGATGGCACAAATGTTGTTGGATCACACGAGATTCAACGGTGACGGCTCGACCAAGGATTGCATAAGGTGGGTGTACATATAGGAACAACGAGGGGAGCAAGGTAGTTGATGAGCGTGGAGGCAGTGGTGAGAGGCTAAAGGCGATGACACAAATGTAGTTGGATTGCGCGAGATCTGACGGTGGCGGAATGGTCACGTATGTCTCACGTGATGGGGGGATTGGTTAGGTGGGTTTAGCCATGACCGTTGGACCTAAGTTGATCCAACGATCCAAATGACTTGAGCTACAGGGCAAGCCTCGTTGACCAGGCTAGGGGGAGTTTGACCAGTATGTAGAGGTGGCCCAATAGGAGCGTGACACATGTGCGTTGAACTAGACCAACAATGTTGATCAATGCAATAAACGTAGAAATAAATACATAAAAATATAAAATGAACTCAAATGCAAAAATGTTGAACATAAAAAATGTTCATTTGAATGTAATCCATTATGTTCATGAAAGACTCATATCCAAATGGATTATGGAATAAAAGATATGATATTTTGGTGATATTATATATATAATATCATTTTTGTTTTGTAATTTTATTTTAGTTTTCTATGAATTAGCAATGTATACAATATTTAAATATGATGTGAAGTGATGTAATGGACTCAAATGTAGTTTTTGGCTTCAATGAGTTAATAATATTTAGAAAATGTGAGATATGTAAAGGTGGACCAGTTAGCAGGCTTAAGTCATATTATGCCTTTTTATTTATTTTTATTATTTTTTTTAGAATTTGATTTCTATGTGATTAGTTAAAGTACGAAAAGAAATGAAGAAATGAAAAGGAAATAAGTCAAGAAAAGTTAAATATGTACATGAAATGACAAGTAAAAAATCAGTGAATCTTTACAATGCATAATTAGGCCCCAAAACCTAATTTTCACAAATGAACTCCGATTTTTTTTGAATTTGATCTTGATTTGTAGATATCTGAATGTGTATTAATTTAAAAGTGAGTAAAGTGAATTTGGACATAGCTTTTTGTCCTGAAATTAGGGTTTGGATTCATTTCATATATGTACAAGTTAGTATTTTTTTAGGATTTTTCATTGATAATCAAATAAACTCAACTACTATTTAATATAATCATTTTAATAATGGGCGAGATGCCTTGGAGATGAGAGAAAAATAATTTAACATTACGTGTTAGTAGGCATTTGATTCAGTTGGCAAATGAAAATGATGCGTGGGTTCCATTTAGCATGGACTTTATCGAAAATAGAGAATTAACTAGGGTTAGTAGTTGAAGCAAATGTTTCTTTTTTTCAAAATAGGGACTACAGTCTGCCACGGTTGAAATCAAGAGAAGAAGAAGGATCATCTTGTGTGTATATTTATGTGTGTAAATCAGTATGTATGTATGTATATAAGTAGACGTCTATACATTCTTATGGTTGTATGCAGATAATGAGATTTGTGCTTTTGTTTCGTGGATATTGTTTACTTGAGAGACTGGTCTATTGCCTAACAAATAAGGCCAATAATCGTTGTGACAATCGACTCTCAAACGAGCAACAATTAACCCGCAATATTATAAATAAATCAATAAATACAAAGTGAGTTAAATTTTATTATAAATCTACAATAGATGTGTATAGGTGTAAGTACCATAAAGGCCTAACACAGGGAGAAAATGGGTGTAGATAATTACTACGACTAATTGCAAATTAATATATGTTTATGCATATGTATATATTTGTTGTTTTATTTTTCTTATTTTTATATAGGTTTAAAATTATATCTAATTTTTTTGTAGATTTTAAAGTGTTATATATATATATATATAATTTTGCAAAATTTTAACTTCCTTTTATTTTTAAAATAAATATATAGTTATATGTAATAAGAAGGATATTATATGCTAATTAAGTAATATATAATGTATATATTATATAAGTTATTATATTTTAAATATATCAAAGTATAGTCAAAATATAGGAAATCATATATTTTTGTGAATTTTATATTTTTATCTATTTTTAATAATTTGTGTGAAATTTTTATTAATTTTTAGGTATTTTTAAAGTAATAAATATAACAAAATAGTGAGTAGAATAATTATTCGAGATTGTTTTAGGTTTAATAAATATAACAAAACAGTGAATAGAATAATTATTTGAGATCGTTTTAGGTTTAATAAATATAAATAAGTTCAAAATTACCCCAAACTATTTTTAATATATAATGTAGCTAACATATTTTGGTAATTTTTGGAGATAACTTTATAATTTTCATGGGTTTTTTATGCTAAACAAGAAGAAAATATGTCTTTTATATTTTAAACAAATAGAAAGTTTAACTAAAATGCCAAATAAAAATTATGCGAGCTTGATCATGCTATCAAGCATCTATGATAATTTTCCTATAATTTTTAGAGACAAAAATATTTAATGTTCGTAAAATAGAAGAAAATAAAATATGACAAGAATAGGGACCTAGTTGCAATTTATAAAAATTCTAAATCCATTCAATAACAAATCCAGTAAACATAAGGTTACATGCACAAAAATAACATAGCCTCACGTGTTGCAACACATGAGTGGAAGGATCTAAATGTAATATCCGCAGAGTGTAAGGTTCTATTTGTAATTTAACTGAAAATATTACACTAGTTTAAATAATTACAGAATTAAACTTAAATAAAAAAGAATGGGGGATTAAGTGCAATATACCCCAGGGGTAGCGCTGTGGCACATGTTGGAGGGCTGAGCAAGCGCCACACATCACCACTTATGCCTCTACGGTCCGGATCGCATACCGCTTCGCCCCGATACCAAGGGCCCATATTAGATCTGGGTTGTCGCTTGCATTTGACAATGGAGGAGCAAGGAGGAAGAACATGGAAGAACTTCTTTCCTTTCTTCTATCATTCGTTGATTCTCGACGACTCCAGCCAGCTCCGGTGAAGCTGACCAGCTCCAAAGCTTCTTGGGATCCTTCCGCATCTACAGGAGCTCCAGCTAAGTCTAGTCCTTGTCGAAGGAGGCCAAGCGATGCTTTCTTCTTTGGGCACACTAGTAATGAATCCTCCTTCCAATCCGACTCCCAGGTTCTTCCTTTGAAGCCCTTTCCGGCACAAATGATTGACAGCTATAAGACAAGCATCCTTGATCGGAAATGAAGCTGAGATGCATAGGGAGGAGGTGAATGAGGATCTCCGATGATGGGGTGATAGAGAGGAGATCAGAAGCTCAATTCGTGTAGAATCAAGGTGACTTGATGGCTTGAAGAGATGGAGAAGGTGAGGGGGTGCTGAGATGATCGGAGGGGGTAGAAACAAGTGAATCACTATGGAGACAGTAGTCAGAGCTCTAAGCTCCGACGAACTACGATATGACAAATTAAAGCTACTAGACAAGGAATTAAACTAAACTAACCCTATGACTAAGCTAAGGAATCAAATGTAAGTAAAAACATAAAGAAAACAACTCAACATGGGTTACCTGGAGCAGATGGGAACCTTGTTGGAGGTGGTCTGGCGATGGGTGGATCTCACCTCGTCCGCCTTGTACACGTCGTAAATCAGGGCGATGACCTTCCAGTCACCAAGAAGCTTGACCTTGAGTCGATTTTTGGGGTTACGGTGGAGTGAAATAGATCAAAAAGCAAAAAGAGGTCGGAGGCTCTTATTTATAAACATGGGTGACCAACAACTTTGGATGGAGGTTACGAGAAGTAGGGATAGGGTTGGTGAAGGCTAAGAGATGGCGTGAGAGAGGGTGGGGGTGGTTGCAGGATGGTGGAGAACTCGGGGAGATGGAAATATGGAGAAAGAGTAGAAAATGGGAAAGAGGTGCACTCGTGACTCTGATACGAGTCAGAGGATTAGGCAAGGATAGATGACTCGAGGTCAACTTTCCTTGGATTCTCATTGGTCCATGTAGGATGAAATGAGACAAAATAGAAGTAAAAACCTTATTAATTCAATAGAAAAATAATAAATGATTATATTAATTAAAATTCAAAGCGTGAAAAAATTCCTTATTTTTTAAATTATTTTATCATCAATTTTTGTTTATATATAATTTAATTTATTTGGTGTTAATATTTACAAGTGAATATGTATGTATATTTACCTATATTTTACCTCTTTTATTTTTCTTTTGTATTTTTTATACTTATTAACATACTTACATATTATATATATATATATATATAATTACATATATTCATATTTTATTTTATTTTTATGTTTTTATTTATATACATTAATAGTTGTATGTATATACAATATAGGTATAGTATATTGTTGACCGAGTTTTTCTAGAGGAATCGAAAATTAATGGTAATTAAGTCGTCGTTGCTATCCCCAAAAAATCCGTGACAAACAAACTAATTTTTTTAGTTTTGCTACTTATTAACCTGTATAGCAGATAGGGTCGAACTCAGGGAGACTACAATTCCCGAGGGTTATTCAGTTAATCGAAAATCAATTAAGAGAAATCAATGGACAACTATCCTTGTTTTTTTTGTGAATTTTTTTATCTTTTTAATTTTTTTATTTTCAAAAATAACACAAAGCAATATTTCCAAGATCAAAGATACGCACACCAACTATTTTTGTAATTTTTCAATTAATCAAAAATACTCAGAAAAATCCAGAGAAAATATTTTTGGTTTTAAAAGTTTTGAAAAATTTTTGAGAATTTTTGTGGAATTTTCAGATGTTTTTGTATTTTTTAAAAATCAAACAGTGAGAAAATGTGAAAATGTGCATAGCCTGGAGTAATTTGCAATTTAAAAATATTTTAAGTGCCCAAAACTCCTGACAATTGTTTTTATGACAAACTACATGCAAACATCTACGAAGAGGAACCGAAATCAAAATTTTTGGATTTTTGTAGAATTTGTTATGATTTTTATAAGAATTTTGATGTTTTTTATTTTTTTGGGGATTTATGAATAACTAATGCGTGAAAATTGGTCAGAAAATAAAAGACAATGAAATAAAACTACCCTATTTTTTGGAATTTTCGGAGTTATTTTCGAATTTTTATGAATTTTGGAATTTCAAACAGGGAAAAATGACATGTTTTTGATTTTTTTAATAATAATAAATGAAATCAAAATGCAATGAAAGTTTTATGATAGATGGATATGCACATCAGGAACATAACATAATTTTCAAAAAAATTTGAAATGGTGGCCTCAGCACCACCCTCGGCATGTCGACTCGCGACCTCAGTACCGCACTCTGGCTCGGCAGCTATGGTGGCGTCAGTACCACCTCCTCCATC
This sequence comes from Ottelia alismoides, assembly GCA_037367405.1. Taxonomy (NCBI): domain Eukaryota; kingdom Viridiplantae; phylum Streptophyta; class Magnoliopsida; order Alismatales; family Hydrocharitaceae; genus Ottelia; species Ottelia alismoides. The sequence continues at coordinate 438,713 of JAZKJV010004266.1, read as the reverse complement.
TGGTGTAGTGACGGCCTCAGTAATGTCGTGTGGATCAACATCCATGGTGGCGTCAGCACCACCGTCATCATCTCTCGTGGCCTCAGTACCGCGCTCCTCCTCGCCTGGCGCTCCTGAAGTAGCGTGGGAACGTCGCTCAGACGAGGCGCTGCCTGCTGGCATCCTACCGCTCCTAAGTGTAACAAAATCAGTATCAAACAGATATGCAGACATATCACCAAATGTATCACTAGGAGTAACATACTATGTGAAATCTACCTGCTCAGATTTCCTCTTCAGGTTGTTCGGGTTCGGCTCAATCTGGGCAGGGATGGCGGCCTTCCCTCTCACAATCTCCCGCACCTCCTGGCGGAACTCATCCATCTCCCGTCTGAAGGTAGCCTCATGCTCTGTCACGAGGTGGGCTATGTCGTCCAAGGCATGGTTCTCATAGGATGGCCCATGAGAACCTGACGGGTGGCCTCGCTGGTAGTGAGGCTACTGCTGCTGGTACGGGTACTGTTGTGGATGGTGAGAGGGGTGTTGCTGATGCTGCTGCTGAGGCTGATCACGCCTCCTAGAATGTCCCTACTGATAGGGACGAGGACCATACTGAGATGACTGCTGTTGTTGCTGCTGGTATACTGGGGGTTGCTGCTGCTGGTACACTGGGGGTTGTTGCTGCTGGTGATCTCGTTGATGGCCGTACTGGCCACCCTGACTTGAAGGCTGCTGTTGGGAACTGGCACCTCCGACCGACCAACGGAATCCGGGATGGTCTCGTCGGATACCGGGCTGGGGTCGGTCGTACCAAATCCCGTTGACATCCATCAACGGCTCGGGCTCGTAGGAGGGTGGTGGGAGTACTGCCAGAGGCTGATCTGGCTGGTAAACCACCATCTGAGTGTCTGGGGATGGTGGTGACTGGTAGTAAGGCTGTGGCTGCTGGTACGGCTCCGCATGTACAAGGTGGACCTGTCTAGGTTGACTGGAGCTGGAGCGCTGGGACGAGCTGCCACTGCCACTCGGATCTCCTCGTGACTGAAGACGGGGCTGAGAAGCCGTCTGTGTCTCCTGGAGACACATGATCTGTGTCTTCAGGTCACTCATCATCTGTGTCATCTGATCCATCTACGAAATGCTCTGGCACTGCTTCTTCTCTATAATCTCCATCCGATCCAGCTTCTCGCTGATAATGCCCATGTCTGCGACTGTGGACTCGGCATGTGCGGCTGCCACTGACGAAGTAGAAGGACCGGCGTCAACCCGTGCTATCCTCTGGTACTGCACAGTCTGTGGCTGGGGGCGTCCCTGAGTGTAGAGTCTGGTCTGGGACATCACTGTATAGTTCTCGGTCATCTCCTCGTAGATGGCCCAGACCTGATCATGATCCTTTGCGAAGTAGGACCCGCCACAATTTCAATTAGTACTTAGTGGCTTTTTCCAAGTGTGGTTGCTTTTATTTTATACATGATTTAATTGTGCAATTATTTTTATTAATTAGGACACATTTTTATTTACAACTTTGGTTTTAAAAGTTATTTGATTTGAGGTCAATTAAGGCACAAATAAATTAGTGTAAGTTTTATACATATATACATAGAACACATTTTTTTGGATTTTTTGCTTAAGGACCCTATCTCCCCCTACTTTATTCTTGGTCGATCAGGTCCAGTCTTGACCTTCTCTCGGGATTTGGGTCAGCCTGTATACAGTCTTCTTCTTTTTTCTTTTCTTTATTTTTCCTTTCTTTTAAAATTAGTAAGAAGTGTACAATATTTACACACATATGCAAGTTAGTAAGAATATGGAGTTAGTGTTATATGCAGGTGTTTTATAAGGGATTTTAAACTAAAATAAATGAATAAAGATGATGAATCGCATATTCATCATATACCTATATATCTATTATTTATTTCAATATAATTTTAAAATAAAAATACAAAATGGAAGGTATTTCAAAGTATACCTATATTAGTATATTTACATGTGTTTGAAATATTATTTATTTATTTCATAGTACACCTATATTAGTATATTTACATGTGTTTTGTTAAGGATTTAAATATAAAATGTAAGAATAAAGGTAGATGAATAACTATTCATCATGAATGTATGTATATATTAAGGTATATAGCTGCATGGTTTTGTATGTATGTAAATATGCCCTTCAGTATATATATGTATGAATGTATATTAGTAAATTGGTTGATAAACGAGGTTTTAGAGAGGCTCGTACGGTTTCACAAGACGAAACCGTAGTCTATGTGTTGACCACTCAACAAACCTCGATTAGTCAGCAATTAACCCACAAAATATATAAAGTAATGAACAACAAAAATGTGAGTTAACATTTATTATTCTCTACTACAAAATGCATAGCTAGTAAGTAGGAAGAGGTCGAACCACAAAGAGCAAAACGAGTAGCCTATGGTTATTTATATACAACCAAGTCATTCATTACGTACATGTATCTTTTTGTAGGTTTTTGATTTTATATAACTTTTTATTATATATATTGTTTTATATTTTGTAGTTTGTTTATTTTTATAATTTATTTTTTCTTTCTTATTTTTTCTATTTTTTGTATTTCTTTTTCGTTTATTAAAGATATATACAATACATGTAAAGTTATATATGCCATATAGAAAAATATATTTTTGAATACTAATAAATATAAATAAAATGCAAATTAATTTTTTTGGGTTATATATATATATATCTAATTTTTATGATTTCTCAAGAATTTTTGCTAATTTTGATGTATTTTTAAAGTAAAAAAATATCCCAAATAAAATGTTTAAAAAATACCTGAGATCGAATTGGATTTTAAAAATAGTAAATAAGTACCAAAATTATCCAACTCAATTTTAATGCATACTTATTTATATAAAGAAAACTTCAAAATAGAAAAACATATTTCTATATTTTTTGTGAATTTTTAGATTTATATGAACACTTTTAGTATTTTTCAATTTTTAGGATCTTCCTTTTTCCATTTTTAATTATTTTTTGTTTATAGTAAAATATAGCAAAATTAACATTATATGATTTTTTAGGATTTTTAGACTTTTTTATGTTTTTTGGTATTTCATATTGTAAACAGAACAAAAATAGGCTCCTTTTCATTTTTAATAAATACATAAAATACCTAAAATGCGAAATAAATTCAAAATGTGAAAGTACATGGCAATAGGCATCTATCCTTATTTTTGTGGGTTTTTAGGAACATAATTGCTATTTATAAGAAATAGATGAAAAACACAAGAATATGTGTCCTAGCATGGGCATATTTGTAAATAAAATAAACATCTAGGGCTTACATGCAAATTTCCCAAAAATATACAACATATTATCGAATTTTATGATACCATTTAACAATTACAAAAACCGCCAGGGGCTTCAATGCAATTTCATCACCTCACATTGGATGACACGCGAGGTGACATGGAATGGACCCAAATGCAAATATAATAAATACATGGGCTCATGTGCAATATGTCCAATTTATTTTACGCAAATTTTTATTTGCATGACCCATTGATAAATATACAAAAAGTGGAGCTAAGATGTGCAATTTACCCCATATATGCGTAGAGGCAGACAATCGGATGTTTCCCAGTTAACCACGTGTCGCACACTCCGGGCTTGATGATGCTTTGCCGCTCGAGATTAGATCGTTGGAGGACGATCGACGGCTCTGGCGTGCTGCATCCAACGATGTTTGGAAAATCTGGGGCGGCATTCTTAATCGGACGACTATTGCTGTTGACAAAGAACAGGGAAGAACAACAAGCTTCCCTACCTTTGATCGATCCAATCTCCTTCATCCGGTAGTCTTTGTTGATGGCGTTCGACTCTACACCTCCGGGGAAGGTGTCCACAGCTGAAAACGCCCACAAAATGCTCTAGGAGCATGGGAAGGAGTTAGATGAGCTCAGGCGTTGCAAGGGGCTTTTGAAGCCACTGTACGAGTTGATCCAGGCATGTACGGGCTCCTTTGCGGGGTCTCGATGAGTGATTTAGATGGAGAATGCGCAACGGAAGGTGGTGAATGTGAAGTGGGAGTCGTAGATCGCTCAGATCAAGGTGAAATCAAGCTAGAACTTCCGGAGCTCGGAGGCTCCGGCGAGGGATTCTGTCTAACCTACTCTACCTACTGATTACAATGTTAAACTAAAGGCTAAAATCTAAATACAAGAATGAAATCTACCTAAAGCGGAAGAAAAGTTTCAGCTCTTATACATGCTTGGTCGATAGGGAGTAGGGCGTGCCGGAGCACCATTTGGACGACCACCTTGTCCTCACTGCACCATCTCCGAGCACGGGGAGATGCACAGCTGTCACCTGGATCTCAACACCGTTGCAAGAAGACCTGGCGAATCTCGAATGGGGATCAAAAGAGGAAAGAGGACGAGGGGGTTTTATTTATAAACATGGGCATGAACCCTTTATTGACGGTGTTATTGGAAGAAGATCACGCTATGTACACATAATCCATATGCTTGGTGTGGATTACAAAAGGTTAATGATGATTCTTCATGAAGGAAGCGAAGTCGATTGAACGACGGATCAAGCGGAAAAAAGCATGAAATAACGGGTCAAGTCAGGGATCGGGGGAGGCAGTTGACAGCAGGTCAACATGCAACCTGATGTGATTGGTTCACATCAGGTCACTACATGACAAAATAGCATGTTTATTCGTAAATAATTAAATAAAATTAGTAAACGATTTTATTAATTTTAATGTAAAAAAAATATTTATTATTTAATTTAGTATATTATTATAATTTTTATTTATTTTTTGGTGTTAGTTACTAGGAGCTAATTTTTAGGGATGTAATTATAGGTATATTCATCTATATTTTGATCAATTTATTTTTATTTTGTACATTTTATTTTATTATTTTATTTTATATATTTATAGATTATTTTTAGATGTATAAATATATTTTTATTATATTTTTATGATGTTATTTGTATACTTAAACAAATAGGTATATAAATTATATAGGTATTTTTATAGGTATTTTATCTACGTATTATGCACATTATTTTATTTAATGTATTTTATTGGGTTTTTTGAATTTATATTTTTAATAGAATATAAATAATATTTACAAGAGTATAAAAATATGAAAGAATAAATAATAAAATAATGAATTCCATTTTTATTTATATCCATGTGTTGTTATAGGTATTTTGCATGTGTATTTACATAGATTTATTTTATTTTGTGTCTCCATTTTAGTTTTATTTTGATTTTAGTATGTGTATAAGGTGTAAATAATGATTACAAAATTATAAAATATGAAATTATAAAAATAAAAAAGGATGAATAAATTGAATATTTTATTCGGGTAGTCTATACAATGAGGGTCCAAAACTAACTTTCACATCTTAACTCCAAAAATTATGAAACTACCTTCATTAAATAGGTTATTAATAGTTATATACAATTAGAGTGATTTTGATACATTTTGAATTTTTATTTGGAAGATATAGGTTTGTGAAGTTGGTATTTTGGAAAAACTTAATTTTGTATTTTTCTTTACATTATTATCTATAACTTTCATGTTTCTTCATTTTATGAATAAATAATAAATAATAAAATAGGTGTCAAAATGCTTTATTGAATGAATAAAGTAATTGGGGTTTTATTGTATTTTTTTGCCCTTATCTCTCCCTACTTTCTTCCTTGTCGACCAACTTAATTCTTGACTTGGCCTCGGGGTTTAGGGTCATAAGATATCTTTGACATGTTATTCTTTTTTTCTTCTTTTTATTTTATAATTTTGGCATAAAAAATCATGTTATTTACACAATAAATACAACAAATGGTGAATGTTATTTTGTACAAATTGATGCTATTTACATGCATTAGCTAGGGGTTTTAAGGCCAAAATGATATAATAAAGGTGACGAAATAGAGATTCATCATTGGTCCGAAGTCATGTATGTATATATGTGTATGAATGCTAGTAAAAAGATATGTATGAAGTTATGTGTGTATGTGTGATGAATCTCGTATTCATCATGCTAAAATTGGTCAATTAGTCTATGTTCCTCATAATTCATTTGTATTTAATAATTATAGAGCATCATTAGCATTTATATATGTGTAAATAATATTTGCATTTCATCATGCATAATTGCATTAAAAATCCCAAGTGTGAATTGGCCCAAAAGGCAGGTAAATTTCACAGTTTTTAATCACTTCATCCTAACTCCAATCGACCCCAAACCAGCTCCATTATATAGATATTACTAACAAAAATAAGTAAAAAAATATAAAAAAATCACTAACTCAAATAAGTGTCAAATAATTCCAAAGTCTAATTTCACATCTGACGGAGTAAAATACACATATCTTCCTCATACAGTGTCCGATTTTGGTTTATCACTTTTCAAGTACTCCATTTTCAAATACCTTCAAAACAAGATCAATTTCGTAAAATTCGGAGCTCATATGTGAAAGTTGGTTTTGGGCCTTTTTTGCGCATTTTAACTTTTTGCTATTTTTGACCAAACTTTTTATGTACACAATTAACCTTTTAATTTTATTTCTTCTTCATCGTTTTCTTTGATGAAAGTTTTAATAAGTGACACAAAAATCCAAATCTAGATCAAGACTGAAATCAAAGAAACTGACTGAGTCCAAGTGTCCGTTGTGAGTCTGTACAAAAGTCTCGTTTTTCGTACGTCTATTTTATTTCCCTATTTTGTTGTTTATTAAAAATAAAAAATAGATTAGTGAGTAGTATTTTATCATATTTTTTCTAGATCCTCCTTAAAAACCAACAAAAATTACAAAATGTCAAAAAAGCTAGTTGATCACCAAAAATTCCACTTCACACAGATGATCTCTTTTTCTCCCGACTCCGTCATGAAAGTTGTAGCTCTCGTCGAGACGAACAACATTCGTTAAGGAAATTTTTCGATACGAGGTCCTCTTATATTTATTTTATATTTTTTCTTCTTTTTTATTTTTTATTTTTTTGGGGGTGACACGTGCAGCCCCTAGGCATGTCGCGTAGCACCCCCACTCACCCATTCTCTCTCTCTCTCAAGGTCACGTGCCTAGGATGTGACCCATCCTCTCTACACAGGTCAGCGAGGCACGTGACCTGCCCCCCCCCCCTTCTTCCCTCCGTCCATGCATGTAACGCCCTCCGCACCTTCATTCCAACGCCCGCTCCTCCCACAAACGCCCGCCTTCACTCCACCACCGCTCCTCCTCATAACGTTCGCGAGCGCATAACCGTCGTCCCCCGCCCCTCTTATAAAGACCTATCGACCGGTATCCGCCCTTCCTCCAGCTTGACCGGTGATAGCAGCAGCCCCCTTCGCGGCGTGATCCACGACATGACAGCCCTGTCGCAGTTCCGTCCCCGGCGCTGCGAAGCCTCTCGATGTCCTCTACCGCATCGATTGAAGCGAAGACCATCGGAGACGAGGAATTTTTACCCTCTCCACCTCCTCCCGATGATCCACAACCCTCATCGTTCACCACCAACGTAGGCCTCTGCCCTCTGACACGTTCGCCTCTTCGCCCTCGTTCGATTTGCTTATAGGTACAAGAGTTGATCGAGCTCCCTCCTCTACCGTTGGTCAGCGTTGTGCCATCTCCGTGCTCCGCCTCGGGCGTGTGTCATAGAAGCTAATCCCATCAGCCCCTCCGCATGCGTCAGCCATCTCCATTTCCCACCAACCTCCTCGTTGCGACGCCCCCGAGACCCTCCGCCCTTTTTCGCATCGCGAGCCTCCACCACATACTCCACTCTACTCCGCTTGCTCCTCTCCACCATCGCTATTCCTAAAAGCAACAGCAACCGTTGGATCGAAGGATCCAACGGCCAAAAGGTTACCGCGTTGTCCCCCACTGAGGCTTTATCCAAGCCTCCTCCTTTGTCCGCCCCTCTGCCTCGGGCAATCCGAGCCTTAGCTTTAGTCCGAGCCTCCCACCCCATCGACCGAGCCTATAGATCAGGGCTCCGAACCTCAGCCCGTGCCCTAATCGCAGCTTCGCCCACACCGAGCCTCTCTTCTCACGTGCGCAGCACATGCTGCTGGGTAAATTGTGTCCATGCCCTCAGAAGTTACACATATTACAGAAAGGTCCCCACCGCCCAGGTCACGTACTGCTCACGTGATGACTTGGAAATTTTGTAAAAAGGCCCAAGAGATTTACTTTATTGCAGATAAGTCTTCCAGGGGCCAATTGAGAAAGAAACTTATGTGTTAATTGCATTTTAGACCCTAAACTTTAATTTACATATCTTTCTCATACGAAATCCGTTTTTAATGCACAATATGTCGTTTAAAGCTAATTTTTTGCTCTATCATCTTACATATCTTGTGGACAGATCAGAGAATATTTTTTGATGGTTATTATTTGAGGAGCACTTTGATTATTGTGTAGGCTGAAAATTAAATTATCAACGCTCTTTTATTGAGAAAGTCATTGATTTTTCTATAGAGATTCAATTGAAATTATTTTATGCGAGTAATATTCTTTCAGGGACAGGGGTACATTTTTTGAATAGTTTAATCTATGTAGTTGCTCGTCCAAAGTTGAGGAATGAATCATAAGGACTATTAATGATTTATTTCACATGAGTGAATTGATTGATTACTTTATAGCCTCCAGCCTGGATTTCATTGCTAAATATTTCTCAAAATTATCCTTTTGATATGTGATTTCATATCGAGGACATTGATTATTTTGTTTTGGATTAAAAATCATAAAATCTCAAGATCATGTGTTGAATTGTTTTCTCTGTTTATTTTCTTGCATCTCAATTCATTACATTTTATTCTTCGACACTTAAAATAATTAGCAATGAAATATTTATTTAACTTAATTTAAAATCACACAACTAAAAGTCATTGTTCCCTGTGTTTGACTTTGGTACACTTACAAAGTAAAAATTTTCTACAATATTCAAAGATTGTGGTTTTTGATCGACTGTTTTTCACCTCCTATACTACAATTATCAATTATTAAAAAGGCAGATTTCACGTTCATCAAATGATGTCATTGTTGGGGAACGGTGAATTTTTAGGGTTTTAACTTATTTTCTATATTTAATTTTTGTGAAAATTATTTCTGTGTCATTTTTTCTTTTTTTGCATTTCATTTTGACTTACGATACTAACCACATCCTCTCTCTTTGCATATTAGTCGGAGCATTTGGATATAAATCAAGGGTCTACAAGGACAAAGATTGAATTTTTTGTGAGAGAGCATTAGTTATAGTTTAATTCTCTGCATTATTCTCAGGGTCTCTCTCTCTGAACCCTTGTAATAATTCAGACTGGACTTTTTTATGGTCTGTCGGGTCTGTTTCAACCCCTTTTGTGTGATTGGTATCCGACTTGAGTGGCATAGGAATTAGGCACACATACGCTTGCTTGTTGATCCTTGATTGTGCTTGTAATTTTTAGGTCACACTTCTTCACTAACTAGATGCACTATAGATCGTTCAACATTTGCCAAATTTTAAATCAATTCTTTCCTGCTAATAAAACTATCTGCTTAGGGCGATTTCAACTGTGTATATCATTTAGTGTAATTTAAATTCCTTGTATTGCAACCTGCATGAAGAACATGAGGAATCACTGTAAGTCTTCTTCTTAGGCATGCATTAGCGTTTTTTATTCTCCCTCCTCATTTTTATAACTTAGGAATTAAAGGAATTGGGACTGCTCATTAGGTATGAATTTTTGTGCTCACATAAACTTCATTGATAACCTTAATCTAAAATTGGGAAAGCTAATCAAGGCGATTGTTAATAAAATTGTCATAAAATTAATCCTTGTATGGTGGAGATTAACCCACTCATTGTTTGTAAGGACCAGAATGCATACTTAGGACAGAGCCAGAAATCGAAAATATTCATTCAGAGTACTGCTTTTAAAAACAATTAGCTAATTTTCAGTGAGGGTTTCAGGTAGTCATTTACGGTCCGACTTCCCTTAGCAGATTGGTGGTTTAGAGGACACTGTGGAAGGCTTTGTCCTCAAGTAACATGGGTAGCCATTTAAACGATTCGTATTTACACCTATATTGGTTGAAGGTAGGTGCAACTAGTTGTATGAACCCGGGACAATCTTTGTGAAATATTTCAGCACCTAACAGCTCCGTTTAATTTTCAAAGATTATTTTGTCATTAAATTAAAATTGAAAAGATAAGCAGTCAAACCCTTCACTAGTATCGAGTGGGTGAATCAACTAGTTTGTTTTGTCTTGTGTCTATTTCGCTCCTTGTTTGGATCATCTTATTCTTCTTCCATTCCATCATATACTCATGATCCAACTCATATACGAATCCTGAAGTCGGAACTTCGACCGACTTCACGACCTCGCCTGACTTCGCCAATTCTTCATACTTCTTACCTCCTACGCATTCTTGCCCACCCAATACCCTCCCTTACCAGTTTAGCACACCATCTACCCATAAGTTTGCTATCCAATATGACATACATTAAGCAAACTACTGTTGAGAATGATGATCGGTGGACTTGCATGGGTCAATATTAAATCTATACACCTTTGACCTGAAGACAACCTGCTGAAGACTAAATAGAGAGACCTACACCCTACATTCACCCTAATTGGATCGAATCTCATAGGCCCTCTTGCTCTACACCCAATGAGCCTTCTGGGATTCAGGATCTGACTCCACCTTCCCACTGTCGGTGGATACCCGATTTTGAGGCTCAGACTATCTTAGCAAGAAATACATACTCAATTCATAAATGCCAGCCTATGTCTAGGCATGCTGAGTATGAAACCTCAATCTCTCAGCAAAATCACTCCAACCAGATCAGTAATCTTCCCAACCAATCACTAGAGGATGAATACTCGCAAATCAAAAGAAATGTGGAAGAATTGAGGAATGAATTCAAAAAAATGCTGGAAGCAGAAAAAATAGATTGTGTTAAACTTGGTATCAAGGTTTATTCAAGTGGAGATGATCCCGAGGAAAGAAATGATACTAAGGCACCAACATCTTTTGTACAATTGGAGTCACCACCACCCCATACCTCTGATCCCCCTAATAACCATATCATAGAAAATATCAAAAAAAATAGAAAATTCAAAAAAAATCAAACAATTCTGAAATGGAAGCATTTTATAAGAGTCTGATCTTAGAGCTTCCATTGATCAAGGTCATAAAATATGTGTCCGATCTTAAGCAATTTGTGAAGAGTCAACTTAATTCTAAAAAGATGGGCAAGAAATGATCTAGGAATGAATATCATGTCATATCTATGGCCAGTTCTTTAGTGATGAATGAAAAATCAAGAGTCGTAAAGTCAAGTGGTTGACTCGGAACACATGTGAAATCAAGGATACCTTATTCACTCATGTCCGGTTAGACACTGACTCTACATTAAACATCCTCCCCAAGTCCGTTTTTGACCAACTCAAACTCAGACAACAAAAAAAGACTAGGGTGATCGTTCAATTGCCTGATCGATCCACTAAAAGACCACAGGGGTATTGTTTCGCTCGTCATAAACTACCAAGGTGATAAATACAAAGTGGACTTTATTGTCCTTGACATCGAGCATTGCGGAGGATTCTCTGAGTCTCCTATAATTTTAGGAAAGCCGTTCTTAGCATTCGCTAAGGCGATTGTCGATTGTGAGACTCATGAAATCAAATTTCTGAACTTGGACCGCAATGAACAAGCCCTCAATTAGGGTGGAGCATTGGGCTCGACCCGGCCCAACCCGGGAAAGCCCAGCCCAAGCCCATCAATTTTCCGTGGGCCTTGGGTCGGGTCGAGGCCCGCTTTTTTCAGCAAACTGAGGACCCGGGCCCGGCCCAAGGCCCACGTGTTCGGGCTCGTGTTCGGGTCGGGTTCGGGCCGGGCTCAACCCGCACTTATTTTGATTCTATGGAATTGCACTTTGATTTCAATTTATTGTAATGGATATAATTCGTCCATAACACATGAATATTGGATGTATTGTTACGATATAATATTATTATTGATGTATTAAGGAAATATTGGATGTATTATGACTATAAACCCGTATCCCCTTATTCAGTTCTAATATGATATTTTGAAATATGAGGGCCCGGGCCCGGCCCACTTGTACTTCGGGTTCGGGCCCGGCCCGGCCCAAGTATAATATTTTTGAAAAATGAGGACCCGGGCCCGGCCCATTTGTACATCGGGTTCGGGCCGGGTCCGGGCTTTTGCGGGTCGGGTCAGGGTCGGGTCAGGGCCGGCCCGGCCCAATGCTCCACCCTACCCTCAATGATATGATCTGCTCTGAGGAAACCTGTCTTGAGACCAACAGTTGTGATCAGGAGACAAACACCTCACATGATCAGACCTCTCCTCATGGCACATAGATACAAACCCTAGGAGAGTCACCTAAGAGACCGACTATTGGACAAACATCCAATTCTCACCTTAATACAACTCCTTTGAGGAATAAAGATTTTGAAGCTTGTGCAGAGTTGGACCATATTTCTAAGGAACGTCACGATTATTTAAGTGTTCTAATTTCGAGTCGGCGGTAATCCATGAGATACTTGAACCATACAAGGAACCAACTTCCGAAACATCCGATGTCACCAAAATTCACAATCATCAGGAAGTGACATCAACATCCCTAGCCATAACTCACAAAACCACCAAGAACATTCTCCCTCACCCAAAGCAGTGTATGACCCTACAAGAATTGGTCGACTTTTACGAGGATACATCTGATAAGGAACTCATACATGCCACACCGGTTACTCACGAAAGGGAGATGAAGACTATCCAACTTCCTCCTAATACTTCTCAAGGAAACAAACCAACCAAGAAAGTCACCTTTGACCTTAGACACCAGGTAATATTTGATGAGTCATCGTCCGGCCCCGAAGTGATTCATCACGTAAGTGCAATAAGTACAGCTCTGATCCAAGGGCACTTACCTCTAATTGACAATAGTTGAAGATCCTCTGTGTATGACTACTATTCTCCTAAGGATGACTCTGATGATGGCTAGTCCTCTTCACCTGCCTCGTCTTCACCTGTCCCTTCTTCACCACCCTCCACATCTCCATATTATCTCCTGTCACACACCCGCAAGAAGGCCCGTCACAAACCTCCTTGGCCTTGTACATCCGCAAATCTATCCGATTCCTCACTTGTAATTATCCGATCATACTTAGGTTGATCTGAGCCTAAGTATAAGGGGACCGATATCATTGTGTATACATCACTTCTATTTTTTCCGCTCACCCTCGACTGCCTCATTTCATGCTTATATGTTATTCTTCTTAGTCCCTCAAAAGTCTAAGTATAGGGGGCATGTCGACTTTTATTATTCGAGACTCAACTATATTTAGTACGAGCTATGTCTACATTTCACTTTGTACCATGAGGACATAGCTTGCGCTAAGTATAGGGGGATGTGTTTGTATATTTTCTACCTACTTTATCCATAGCTCGTACTTTAATTGTTTTCATCTCACATCGGGGATGGGTATAAGTATTGTATATTATACTAAATGCTCTCTGTAAGTAATACATGTTTTTCAAAAAGAAACAAAAAAATTGCATAAAAAAATCACTCATGGTCTTGCATCTCATGCATTCATTGGTTGGATTATTCCTGACACATTCACTATCACTCAAGGCTTGAGGATTTTGAAGACACTTGATTTCTGAGATCTTGAGAGTTAGAGTTAGCCATCCTTAGTCATTAGGGTTTTGAACTTAATAGTCAACACTTCCCTAGTTTGAAAGAGTGCTATATTGCACTCTTCATCTCTGCCTTCAAAGGAATATGATCACCACTTCACTTTCACAACTGCATGATTGATGAGATGAGTTGAGTTATTACTTGAGGAACTAGGACAAGAGATTTGAGTTTAGACCCGATCTAATGATGCTCGAGGATGGGATAAAGTTAATGCAGGCTTCAAGAAAACTGAGTGTCAACAAAACTTTAGCCAGTATGTGAACAAATTCATGTGCTATATCCTGATATTTACCTATGTGCTAAGGTGTGATGAAACTTAATGTTAATTGTTGATCAATGTTCGCCAACTTTTGGTAAAAGCAGTGGAGCTAGCCAAACAAATGAAAAGAAAAGAAAGAAAAGATCTATCCTCCAAAGTCAAATTACAATTGAGCTTCCACAAAAGGCGAGCGCTCCCAACCATTTTCAAAGTGTCCACTTGGACCAAGCGCTAATTAGGATCAAGGAGTTGGGCTGACACCAAAAAGGGCTCTTCATCGTAAATGTTACAAGTCCGGGTATCGAAGGTATAATAGATATTCAAAAAAGACACACCCTGGTGTACTCCAAGAAAAACAAGTGCAGACGACTCCAACTCTCTTGACGGACAAACAGATCAACAAGCTAAAAATATATGTGTGTTGAGTAAAAAGACACTCGAGAGGCCCCTTGTTCTAATGTGAGGGAGAAAAAAATAGACACAATCCTATGCCCTCCATCATTTGGCCGTCCATAAACATTTCAAGTCTGACAAACTAATGAGACAGTTAACTGATGCAAGAATAAACTTATTCCCTAATGTTGAGGATTAGATCTAGAGGAGAGTCTCTTGGACTAGAATTTCGAGTGATGCCTCGACTCGATTCTCATGAAATGCAATACACTAAATTTCATATCCCTGTATTATATGTACAAAAAGAGAGTCGGATAAATAGAAAAGTTGGATTCCTTTTGATTAAAGCATGGTTGAGCCCAGAATTTTAGGATCACTCAAATTAAGAGTTTTCAATGAATTGAGCCTTGAAAATTCACATGTATAGTCAAGGATTTATCCAACTAATTCATTAATTGATGCTCGAGGACGAGCATGGTTTAAGTATAGGGGTATGATGAATCTCATATTCAACATACTAAAATTGGTCAATTAGGCTATGTTCCCCATAATTCATTTGTATTTAATAATTAATAGAGCATCATTAGCATTCATACATATGTAAATAATATTTGCATTTCATCATGTATAATTACATTAAAAATCCCAAGTGTAAATTAGTCCAAAAGTAGATAACTTTCATAGTTTTTAATTAATTCATCCTAACCCCAATCGATCCCAAACCACCTTTATTGTGTAGAGATTGCTAACAAAAATAAATGAAAAATACAAAAAATACTAACTCAAATAAGTGTCAAATAATCTCAAAGTCTAATTTCACATCTGACGGACTAAAATACGCATTTCTTTCTCATACAATGTCCGATTTTGATCTACTCACTTTTAAAGTACTCTATTTTCAAATACCTTCAAAACAAGATCAATTTCGTAAGATTCGGAGTTCATATTGAAAGTTGGGTTTGGACCTCTTTTGCGCATTTTAACTTTTTGCTATTTTTGACCGTAGTTTTATGTACATAATTAACCCTTTTAATTTTATTTCTTCTTCATTCTTGTTTGTTGATGAAAGTTTTAATAAGCGACATAAAAATCCAAATCTAAATCAAGACTGAAATCAAAGAAATGGACTGAGTCCAAGTGTCTGTTATGAGTCTGTACAAAAGTCTTGTATTTCGTACATCTATTTTATTTCCCTATTTTATTATTTATTAAGATAAAAAATATATTAATATGTAATTATTTTTTTGTATTTTATCATATTTTTTCTAGATTTTTATCCTATTTAAAAACCAATAAAAAATTACAAAACTCCAAAAAAGCTGGTTTCTATAGACATAGAGACCATCGAAAATTCCTCTTCACACAGATGATCTCTTTTGCTCTTGGGTCCTTCATGAAAGTTGTAGATCTCGTCAAGATCAACAACTTTTGTGAAGGAAATTTTTCAATCCGAGATATCCTTCTATTTCTTCTCTATTTTTCTTCTTCTTTATTTTTGAAAATTTTTTGAGGTGACACATGGCAGCCTTTGGGCGTGCCATGTGGCACCCCCACTCACCCACTCTCTCTTCAGGTCATGTGCCTAGCACGTGACCCATCCTCTCTACACAGGTCACATGTGAAGCATTTGACCTTCCCCCCCTCCCCTTCTTCCCTCTGGTCGTGCATGTAACACCCTCCGCGCCTCCATTCCAATGCCCGCTCCTCCCACAAACGGCCGCCTTCACTCCACCGTCGCTCGTACTCGTAACGGCCACGAGTGCATAACCGTCGTCATCCCCCTCCCCTCCTATAAAGACCTATCGACCTCCAGCAGCTCCAGCATCCGCCCTTCCTCCAGCTTGGCCGGTGACAGTGGTAGCCCCCTTTGTGCCGTTCACCACCATCGTGTGCCTCTTCACTCCGACATGTCCGCCTTTTCGCCCTCGTTCGATTTGCTTGCAGGTACAAGAGCTGATCGAGCTCCCTCCTCTGTCGTTGATCGGCGTCGTGCCATCTTCATACTCCGCCTCGGGCGTGTGTCGCCAAGGCTGAGCCCAGCTGCCCCTCCGTGTGCGTCATCCATCTCCATTTCCCATCGACCTCCTCGTCACGACGCCCCCCAAGACCCTCCACCCTCATTAGCATCGCGACTCCACCATGACCTCCGCTCTGCTCCGTTTGCGCCTCTCCACCATGTTATTCCCATAAGCAGCAGCAACCGTTGGATCATGG
Source organism: Ottelia alismoides (assembly GCA_037367405.1). NCBI lineage: Eukaryota > Viridiplantae > Streptophyta > Magnoliopsida > Alismatales > Hydrocharitaceae > Ottelia > Ottelia alismoides. The sequence continues at coordinate 422,152 of JAZKJV010004266.1, read as the reverse complement.
GATCCAACGGCCATAAGGTCGCCATGTCATCCCCCACTGAGGCTTTAACCGAGCCTTCGCCTCGGCACGCACCTCTGCCTCGGGCAATCCGAGCCTTAGCTTCGGTCCGAGCCTCCCGCCCTGTCTATCGAGCCTCTGGGTCGAGGCTCCGAACCTGAGCCTCGTGCCCTAACTGCAGCTTCGCCCCTACCGAGCCTCTCTACTTACGTGTATAGCATGTGTTGTTGGATAAATTGCGTCCACGCCCTCCGAAGTTACAGATATTACAGAAAGGTCCCCGTCGCCCAGTTCACGTGCTACTCATGTGGTGACATGGAAAATTTAAAGAAAGGCTCAGGAAATTTATTTTATTGCAAATAAGTCCTTCATGGACCCAATTGAGAATAAAACTTATGTTTTCATTACATGTTAGTCCCTGATCTTTAATTTAGCATATCTTTCTCATACGAACTCCATTTTTAACACATAATATGTCGTTTTAAAGCTAATTTTGTGCTCTATCATCTTATATTCATGTAAATAGATCAGAGAATATTTATTGATGATTATTATTTGAGGAGAACTTTGATCCTTGTGCAGGCTGAAAATTGACTTATATGCGCTCTTTTATTGAGAAAGTCGTTGATTTCTCTGTAGGGATCCAATTGAAATTATTTTATGCGATTAATATTCTTTAAGGGACAGGGAATCGTTTTTTGAATAATTTAATCTGTACAGTTGCTCGTCCAAAGTTGAGGATTGAATCATAAGGACTATTAATGATTTATTTCATAGGAGTGAATTGATTGATTAACTTTATAGCCTGCAGCCTGGATTTCATTGCTAAATATTTCTCAAAATTATCCTTTTGATCTGTGATTTCTCAAAATTATAAATCTCAAGATCCTATGCTGAATTGTTTTCTCTGTTTATTTTCTTGCATCTCATTTTATTGCATTTTATTCTTCGATATTGAAATTAATTAGCAATGAATTAATTATTTAACTTAATTTAAAACCACACAACTAAAAGTCAATGTTCCTTGTGTTCGACCTTGGTACACTTTCCAAGTAAAAATTTTCCACAACATTCGAAGATTGTGGTTTTTGATCAACTATTTTTGCCTCTTATACTATAATTATCGATTATTAAAGAGGCAGATTTTACGTTCGTCAATGTGTAGATGTGAATATGTTGTTATGGTTGTATGTATATAGTTAGACATGGGTATTTGTTAGGAAGTACGTATGTATGTATAGAGGTACATAAGTGTGTGGGTTTTTATGTATGTATATATGCCATTTTTTATGTATGCACTTATGTTAGTAGATGGGTAGGAAGTTATGTATGTATACATGCATGCATGCAAGCATGGATATATATGCATTTTATTAGATGAGTGCATATGTATGCATGCATGTATGTAGATTTGGATATGTTGTTATGATTGTGTGTGTAGTTAGTTTGTTTGTGAGTTAGATGTGAGTATTTGTTAGGTGGATATGTATGTTAGTATGTGCATATGTATTTGTGTATATCCTTATGTAGGTATGTACATACGTATGTAGATGGTTGTTGAAATGAGATGGTTACTCGAGCCTCTTAAGTAGATCGTTATTTATGTATACCTGTATGTATGCATATAGTATATGGGTATGTATGTAAGTATGTGGGTATGTAGTTAGGTATGGATGTATGTACAGAGACATATAGGCGTATGGGCTTGTATGTAAGTATGTACGTACGTGCGTACGTACACCCTTATTTATGTATGTTAGTAAATGGGTATGCAGTTATGTATGTATATATGAATGAAAATAGATGTGGATATGTATGTTGTTCGGGTTGCATATGAATGTGTATTCTCGAATGCAGATCTGTATGTGTATGCTTGATTGTGTGTATAATGCCTAAATGCATGGCTTATGTAGTTATATGTGATTTGTGTGTTCGAAAGGAGCGAAATCACCGAATTTACTTGGGTTTTTTTTTACTATAAGTAGACTTTACGACTACTAATAGTCCCTAGTGGTCGCACAAACTATTTTTTTAAAAAAATAGAGATAAAAATTAAATTTACGAGCACGAGGGAACATTGTGGTCGCAGCAAGCTACGACATTTGTGACTAATCTATGGTCGTCATATTATTACGGAACTGGTCATGTGATCAATGTCTTTCGACTACCATTTCTCGCATAAGGGATATTGCAAGCATATTGGGACTACATTACGAGCATATTAGGGCTCAATCGTGCTAGTAAATGAATTGTTTTCTTGTAGTGGATGTTACATTGACTTTCTTCTTATAATCATTGCTAAATTAAAAATGATTATTACGTTTTTTAGAAGGTATCGAATAATCTTTTTTTTAAAAACTTTTACGATGAAGATTATATTTATTGTGAATTACAAGAGTAAAATATAATTATGCTACAAATAATACATATTCTTATAAATTTAATATTAAACGATATAATAACAAATATCTTATTACATATTAAGCATCATGGTAAGGTACTGTTACATGGATTATATTGCAATGTTTTATCCATGGTTTAATGAGGTGTAGTAGTAATGCCTATTGTGATTGGAGTATTTCAAATCTTAGCTTATTAAATTAATTTTAAATATTTGAATATAATAAAAAAATCGGCATATACGGTAGCGAATGGATATTTTAATCTGCAACCCTCCATTAGTTGCGAAAGATTAAAGCATGGCTTGATTTGCAAGAAATCGGCCTGATCAGAAGCAAAAGAGACCAAATAGAATGGGTAAAAATTTATCCAAGATTTTGCTACGAACATCAATTCCAAGTGAACATCTCTAATGATCTGGTGGTAAAAGCAGTGACTCCCACTTTAAAGGATCATGGGTTTGAATACTGCTACTAGTAAAAAAAATCAATTCCGAGTGTTGGTCCCTCAGGTGCTTCAGAAAATTGGTTCGATTTGAAGCTATTACAAGGAGCGTTGCACATGTAGGTGATATGTATAGGCTCCAAGACAGATATTGTGACGATAGAAGGAGAGGCGTCGGAGGGGGTGAAGGTGGAGCTTCGGGTGGAGAGGAGGCTGAGGAGCGACACCTGAGTAAGTAGTAACCCTTGGATATGATGTAGTTAGATTAACTCAAATGGGTGGTTGAGTTAACATACCAACTTAATGGAGGGTTACAAGTGTGAGATGGAGTGATATTCGAGGTTCTGTGTGTAATTATGAATTTTAGTTGGTTATGTACGTAATTATGAGATTATTTAGGATTATGGGTATAGATATCTGAATTCTAAAAGGATGAGGATATGTATCACTTTATCCTATACATACCCCTCTATTCGCGTCCATATATGTATGTTTTGAATGACAATAAGAAGTCTATAGTTTATACTACATAATCTTATTACGGCTGACTTCTTAAGAGGGTGTCTTATTTAAATAAACATTCCAAGTATGTGTGTGTATATATATATATAAATATTAACTATAATTTTGATTTGATCTAATGAAAATTTGGAATAATACGTGCATTTTCCTCAAAATGTATACCGTTCAAGTATCCCTGATTCAAAGAAAACCCGAGTTTAAGTATACAATTAATCTTATATCATATGTCACATGAACAAAAGTTCGGGTTTCTACTGTAATTTCGCCATAGATAATTAAAATTGCATAAATATTCTTATATCCAACATAACTGCAAATATACCTTATGCATGTTACTTTCCTCCATATACTTCTCTGCTTAATTAAAAGATAGGGATTTTATCACTTATGCCCCTCCGAGATATCGCAATATCAGTTATGCCCCTATCTTTTTGGTAATATCAGATGTGCCCCTCACTTCTTGCTATTTTATCACTTGTGCCCCTCGGGTTAGTGACCATCCATCCACAGTGCAAACAGACGTTAACTTTGAGGACATAAACGGAATTAGTTTTTTAAAAAAGGTTATGGGGTAATTTTACACCATCTTCCTCATCCTCTTCTTCTTCCTCCTCTTCCCCATCCTCTTCTTCCTCCTCCTCCTCCCTCTCCGCCCCCCGCCCCTGCCCCGTGCCGCCCAGCTCCGCCCCGAGCTCCCCGCACCTCATCCCAGTCTGCCGCCCCCGCGCCGCCCAGCTCCGCCCCGAGCTCCCTGCCCTGCGTCGCCTCCGTCACCCCCCCTGTGCCCCCCGCTTGACCGCAAGCTCTATCTCACCGCCTCCATCGCTTGGTCGGTCAAAGCTCCAGAACACCCTCCTCCCCCGGCCCCCGCTCGGCCCGCAAGCTCGAAACCCGTGCCTCTGCCCCTCGCAAGCTCCAGGTCCCCCTCCACACCCGCCTGCTCTTGCCCCAGCCCCCCCGGACTGCACCTCAATCCCCCCAAGCCGCAACACCATCGCCCACATGCTCCAGACCCTCCCCGCCCCCAAACCCGCGCCTCCGCCCCTCGCAAGCTCCACGCCCCCCTCCACACCCGTCTGCTCTTGCCCCAGCCCCCCCGGACTGCGCCTCCATCCCCCCAAGCCGCAACACCATCGCCCACATGCTCCAGACCCTCCCCGCCCCCAAACCCGTGCCTCCGCCCCTCGCAAGCTCCAGGCCCCCCTCCACACCCGCCTGCTCCAGCACCCCCCAAGCTCCTGCCCCACGCCCGCCAGCACGCTCCAGACCCTCCCCGCCCCAAACTCGCGCCTCGCCCCGCAAGCTCCAGCCTCGCGTCTGCGCCCTCGACTGCGCCCTCGCGCCCCGCCCCCTGCAAGCTCCAGCCTCGCGTCTCCGCCCCCTGCAAGCTCCAGCCTCGCAAGTTCCACCCCCTCCCGCGCATCAGCAAGTTCAACATCGAACTCATCTCCAAGTTCGCAAGCTCCAGCCTCGCAAGTTCCACCCGCCTCCGCAAGCCTCCTCGCGCCTCCTCCCAGCCGGCCACCCCCGCCCCTGCCCCCTCCCCTCCCCGGCACCGTGCTCCCTCCCCTGGGCCGCCCCTCCCTTCCCTGGCGCTACCCCCTGCTCCCCCTCCCCCTGGGCCTCCCCCTCCTTCCATCGTGGTCCGCCCCGAGCTCCTCCATCTAGCTCATCCTCCATCCCTGATTTTGTTTTGACCATAATACCCTTCTTAACCACATCATGGTTTGAATAAACCATGGTTATTTTAATTTTTTGACGGTCAATCTGACGGAAGGGCACAAATGATGACGGAGAAAGAAGTGAGGGGTACAACTGATATTACTAAAAAGATAGGGGCATAATTGATATTGCAATATCTCGGAGGGGCACAAGTGATAAAATCCCTAAAAGATATATGTGTTAACTTTTCATGTTAAACATATAATACAATTATTCGTATAAAAAAATCAGATTGCTGATATGCTAACTTTATCTTTGAAGCCATTCTAAACGAACAAAGTTTGAATTATCACACGAATTTCTCAATAAGGTATTAATATTACTTAAGTTTTAGGGATTTTTACCCCCAAGAACCTTACAAACTTTGTCAATTATCTTCACGACCTTTGAAACAACTTAATTCTCCCCTTGACTCCGTAAACGTACTCTGTCACCCCACAGACCATGTCGTTAATTTGAGACTGCTTGAGTTAACTAGCATGGGTTTAATTTGAGTTAATCAAACCCTAGCAAATCCAATGGTATGTTTTTTTTGCTATCTCTCCTCCTTCTCTCCCCCTCCTTCTTCTCTCCCTATTCGTCACATGCTCCACGAACATGTCGTATAGCCCGACGCTGCCGCAGACGACAACCTCTGCGCACGAGTAGTCTCCCGTCAACGCAAGCATGGCAGAGGAGCTAGCGGCAGGGTAGTTGTGGGGGTCGCTGGGGATCTGCAGGTACTCTCCAGGGATCTGCAGGTACTTGTAGAGGCCATTTGGCATACCACCAGCCATATGAGAGTGAGGGGCCAAGGGCGGGGTGGGCAGAGCAGTCGCAGGAGCTGCGGTGGCGGAGGAAGCGATCGGTGGGGTAAGGGGACAAGGGCAGGAGGGCCAAGGCCAGAGCGGAGGGCGGGGACAAGGAGGGCAAGGGTACGGGAGGACATGGACCTGGAGGAGGATGGCGAGGGCGGAGATCGAGGGCGGGAGGGTGAGGGCGGGGCGGGGAGGAGGAGGGTGAGGGTGTGGGAGGGCATGGAGGAGGACGGTGGGGGCGGAGGTCGGGGAGGTGGAGGGCGAAGACAAAGGTCGGGGAGGAGGAGGGCAAGGGAGGATGTCGAGGAGGAGGAGGAGGAGGAGGAGGAAGGTGAGGGCGGCGAAGGTCGTGGAGGTAATGTGTGATGGGTGGGGAAAGGAAGACGAGGAAGGTGAGGGGAAGAGGCAATTAATGTAAGTTTGATAAACAAAATGAGTATAATGTAAAAGAATGCACATGAATCTGGTTAGTTTTAATGGGTAATGGATGTGGGTAATGGATGTGGGTAAATTTTAACAAGTTTACAGGGTCGAGGAGGGTATTAGGTTGTTTCAAAAATCGAGAAAGTAATTGACAAAATTTATAAGATTCCTCATATACAAATCCCTAAATTTTATTTGACCCAACCAAATTGGACACCAACCCTATGGTAATGCACTACACTAAAATAAAGCCACGATGTTCTCGTTTGTTTTAAATCTACTACCGAATCTTTCGTTGTTAAAAATACGACAATGATATTATTCGTTACGAAATAATTTCTTATACTCGAAAACATCGACAAATGTAATATCTTTTATTATATCATCAGCATCGGTACATATAACGACGTTAATTAATCTTTCGAAATGTATAAAAACACGGTGGAATCACGACCAGATCTAAGGAAACAGCTACGTACGATGCACCGACCGTTGTCATGCAGCAAATTTTTGTGAACGACGTGATGCCATAAGAAAAAGGGCTGCAACAGCCACAAGTTAAGCAAGCATGAAGGCCACGTCAAGGGAGAGCGACAATACATACATAGATGCCTTGCCACATATAAATAATTTATATATGTATCAAGGTCCCAGATCGTTTAATACAGGCTCTGTGTCAGGTCTGCGTCCTGAACAGGGAAGTCAGCTCTTGCAATCGAGGAGATGGGATGCTGGCTGTATAGATTCATCTCCAGAGGACGTATAATTGGACCGCCGTCGTCGCGTTGCGAGTTTTCGATACCCCTCCGAGACCCCACTTACAAAAAGGGTCCGGGTCGTCTGTCGTAGCATTGCCGTAATGTAAGCGACGGATGGGAAAGCGATGTATGGGAAAGCGACGATTCGGATAAGATGTCGGGATAGTCAGCCCCCTATCCGGATCGTCTCTTTCCTATCGGATGCATCCCCTACATTACAACAGGGGAATGCATAGCAGACGATCCTCTCGTTTACGAAAAAGAGACGGTGTTGACATCCTCACAAGTACTACAAACTGTAAAATATCATGCTGTAACAGTCCCTGCTGTAAAGCAGTGGATTAGTTGGATGAGGATCAGATGACCTTAATAAAAGATCGGAAATGATTGACATGCATTCTGAGATTATCCCATCTTCATCCAACGGATCCCCTGCAATACAACAGGTGTTATAACCCAGGATGCAAACGGATACGAATATATCCGTATCCGATCCATCACCATATCCGTTTTATGCAGATTTTGACATCCGTATCCGTATCCGTTTTAAAATGGATACGGATATGGATATCATTTTGATATCCGCAAACATCCGTATCCGTATCCGTATATCCTTTTTTGTATATAATATAGTCATATATTTATTTTTAACCCTATAGAACATAATTCTCTACATCCTTTTACCATATTTATATGATTTTTATGATACAAACATGTTTAGTAAATTAATATCCTGTGTTTTCCATCAAATTCTTAAATATTTAAGTCGATTTTATAGAGTATTTCTAACGTTACTCGTGTGTGATCAGTATCTGTTTTACATCCGTATCCGTTTTTTAAGGATATGGTAAGATAGTTTTAATATCCGTCAATATCCATATCTGCATCCGTATTCATATTTAAAAAACAGAAAAATACGATGCTACTTGTATCCGTATCCGTATCTGATCATTTACATCCTTAGTTGTAACAGAAAAGGATCCTCTCTGAAAATATCATGTCCAAGAAGAAATGGACAGAGGGTATGCCGACCACGAACTTGTCTGCAACTGCTCTTACTCTTTGAGATAAATCTTCTCATTCCATGGGGGAAAATGGAAAAAAAGGCATGTATTTTTTAAAACTTCAAAATCTACGGATAGGAATAGTAGACAATGAGTGAGGATGGGTTTTTTTTCCAGAAAACCTTCAAAATCTTATTGAAATAAAGATGTCATTGATACAATTATGTAAATTTGTTAGGATTAAAACTGTTGGGGGAGTCAGAGTTATAATTACTGTATTCCGATGTAAAGTCTCAATCGAGGTAGAATTATGAACTTATATTTGGTCGTATAAATATAAGAGTAGATGTTGGAGTTTAAGTTCTTTGACGACTCATTAATACAATAAAATTTATTTATTTCATCATCTGAATTAAAATATTTGCGTTAGCACTTTACAATTAAAGATCCCTTACTACAATGAAGGTAATGTACCATGTCCGACTTGATATCATATAGATGTTGATCTAAAGGATTGGATCATCGAGGTTGTTGTAGAGTTGTAGATCTAAAGAGTTAGATTGAGGATACAACTGACATCGTTCAAGTGATATTTAAAAAATGAATTCTAATCTAAGAAAGAGATGGCAATCTTTCTCTAAAAACCGATGTCCGACTTACCTCTTGATGCAAGTCCTCTCTGCATAGGAATATAGATTTTGAGTTGTCAAATTCGTCATGTCAAGGTGTTGAATAAAACTCAAAGTATTGACTAAAATTCAATATCTTGATCAAAAAGTTAAATATTGACCCAAAATCAAATGTTGATCTAAGAGGTCAAATGTTGATCAAAAGTCAAAATGTTAAGTTTTAGTTAAAGTGTTTACTTGACGAGATTGAGATACTAAGGACATGTACTGTATACTGACACAAATAAGTACATCATTTGGCCAGCGATGGATACACATCTATATGGTTGAATATGAACATTTTGCAGACTGTTACGTTGATGACCTGACAAGGTCTATGCCGATAAGTTGTTCTGCACATAAGGAGATATCATATGTATTATCTCTCGAAAGAATCATACATGTCCATACTTTTTAAATCAAAAGACAGAGCGTACTCGTGAGATATTTGGACACTTTGAATTCCATGAATGGTCATATCGCTTATGAAACAAGATAAGAATTCAGGAATATTAGTATTACTATATGCTTTTGAAAAATATATGATTGGTGTTGTCACCCAATGATCAATTGGGAAATCTATTGATAAATCTTCGAAGAAGACTGTCAAATAAGGGTTTAAACCTTAAGTTTAATCAAAGTCTCCAAGTATATAGGATGTTTGAGTAGCTAGTAGGAATACTTTGGGTTGATGCGATCATAATAGATTGCATATCGTGACATTTACATTCCGAGTGAGCGACGAAATCCGATAGATCATAGTTACTGAGTAAATGATTGAGAATTATTTGGATTCAATCTCATATCATAGAACCCTTTCTAATATCTATTTCTAGATCCAAATGGTTGGAAATAGAAATGATTATGGATTTGAAGAAATGATTCCAAATGGAGATGTGCAAAATAGTTTTAACATGATATTAGATGTGAACATGAATTTCAAATCATTATACATGGATAATATAATCTTTTTGATATTATCTCCAAGCATCTGTGAATGTTGCTCACAAGTTCTAATTGGATTAGGACTTGTGCATTAAGATATCAAATACCAGGATAATTCTTATTATCATGGATATAAAAAATCGAGAATATGTGAACAGATTCGCATCGTTAGATATTAATTTAATATGAATATGGATTCATAATAATTAACTCAGCCATGGCCGATCCCAAGTCCGGGTAAATGAGGAGGGTTACATTAGGTAGCCGACAACCAGCGTAAAATAGTCGGAGACAACTTCCTAAATAATACTTTTTAAAAAAATACTATTTAAGAAGTTGCCTCAAGATAGTCGGATCTTTTCAACATGGATTTAAGCAAATATACAGATTTCGTTGGGGCGTTCCCTACTTGCAACGCTTGCATCGTCCGAATGCAATGAAAATTTGGCAAGGGCCGCTGCATCTCATCCTGGATGTAATTCAAATTCGCAAGGGTTCTCGCATGAGGAACACATGCGGGTAATTAAAGTAGTTCCGCTGCAACACCGCCGGATGCAGTCAAAAAATTGCAAGGTTTCTTGCATAATGCACGCATGCGAGTAAAGAAGTTAGTCCAAAAGAGATTGCAACGAAAGTTGCGGATGGGTAGTTGAAATATTAGCACTTTTAACTGGAAAATTGATGAAGATAGTGGATACGATGGAAATAAGGAAGATTCATATACTATGTCTTCAAGAGATTAAATGGGTTGGAGAGAAAGCAAGGGAGATCGAGAAGACATGCTTTGGACTTTGGTATTCAGGTAAAAATAAGGGTAGAAACAGTGTTGAGGTGGTTGTTCATAAGGATTTGGAGGATTGTATGGTTGAGGTGCAAAGATTCAGGGATTGGATTATTTTGCTAAAATTGGTGCTTGAAGAAGAAAATTTGAATATCATCTCAGTTTATGCACCGCAAATTGGTTTAGATGAAAGGACCAAACAAGCTTTTTGGGAGGATCTAGATAAGATTTTATAAGGAATCCCACAAAGAGATATGGTTTGCATAGGTGGAGACCTTAATGAACATGTGGGAAAAGATGCTTCAGGGTATGCTAGTGTTAATGGATGACATGGTTTTGGAGATAGAAATGAAGAGGGAAAAGTCATTCTGAACTTTGTAACGGCATATGATCTTTTCATCCCAAACAGTCTTTTCAAGAAGAGGGAGGATCATTTAATTACTTATAAGAGTGGGCCAATTAGAACACATATAGATTACTTTGCGTTGAGGAAAAGAGATCGATTGTGTTGTAAACACTGTAAAGTAATTACAGGAGAGAGTTTGACAACCCAACATCGCTTGTTAGTCTTGGATAAACTATTAAAAGGGTTGGGAAAGAAAAGGAGGGTTCCTATGATCACTATAACTAGATGGTGGAATCTTCCACTGAAGAAATCGAGCTTCAGGGAGAAGGTTTTAGAAGACTTATCTTGGAATTTGTAGCAGAAGTGCAAATGAGATGTGGGACGCAGTAGCATCTTGTATCCAAAAGGCAGTGAAAGAGATGCTAGGTGAGTCAAAAGGAGGCTTGGCGGTAGAGTGAAGTGGTGCAAGAGAAGCTAAAAATTAAAAGAACATGCTTTAAAGCTATGTTTAAGGATAGAACGGAGGAAACTGTCACAAACTACTAATTAGCGAAGAAGGAAGCAAAGAAGGCTGTAAGAGAAGCTAACTTAAAAGCTTATGAAGTTTTGTATAAAAATCTTGACTCTAAGGAGGGTCAGAAGGATATTTTCAGGTTAGCCAAAGCAAGAGAAAGAAAGACCAAAGATCTTTCCCAATTGAGATGCATAAAGGATGAGGATGGTCACGTGCTTGTTACTCAGAAGGATATAGAGACTAGATGGGAGCAGTACTTCCATAAACTTTTCATCGGGAAAGGAAATAGAGAGATCACTTTGAGTGATCTAGCTAGTAGTGAAAGTTATTTGAATCATGCAAGCTATAGACAGATACAAAGAAAGGAAGTAGAGGAGGGTTTGAAGGTTATGAGATATGAGAAAGGTATAGGATCAGATGACATTCATGTATAAGTATGAAGAGTTTTAGGTGAGTGTGGTTTGACTTGGCTTACGAGTCTATTCAATGTTATTTGACGACGCAAGAAAATGCTTGAAGATTGGAGGAGGAGTATCGTGGTGCCTCTTTATAAGAATAAAGGAGACATTCAAAATTATTCAAATTACAGAGGTATCAAGAGGTTGAGGGAAGTTTCCAACGTAAAAGAAACAATTCAGATTCATGCCAGGTCGCTCAACTATTGAAGCCATCCATTGCTGAGGATAACAATGGAGATTTATAGAGCTAAAAGGAAGAACCTCCATATGATCTTTATTGATGTGGAGAAGGCTTATGATTCTATCCCACGAGAGATATTCTGAAGAGTTTTAGAGAAGAGATAAGTACATGTCCTATACATTAACCTTATAAAGAACATGTATGATAGAGCTTTATCTTGTGTAAGGATCATGTCTGGGAAGACTGGCTATTTTGACATCAACATTGGTTTACATCAAGGTTCAGCTTTGAGTTCATTTCTTTTTACTTTGATTATGGACGAGTTGACAAGTCACATTCAGGATGAGTTACCTTGGTGCATGTTATTTTACTGATGATATTGTGTTGATTGACAAGACTAAAGATGGAGTAAATGAGAAGATTGAGGTATAGAGACATGAGTTGGAGACTAAAGGATTTCGTATAAGTAGGGTTAAGACAGAATATATGGAGTACAACTTTGATGGAAGCAATGACGAAGGAATCGATGTGAAGATTAGCGACGATGACATTCGGAAGAGAGATTCTTTTACATATCTTGGATCTATTTTGCAACATGATGGGGAAATTGATGGAGATGGTACTAACAAAATAAATGTAGGCTGGCTAAAATGGAGAGGAGCCTCTGTTGTTCTCTGTGATAATAAAATTCCTTTAAAAGTTAAAAGAAAGTTTTACAAAGCAGCTGTGAGACGTGCTATGCTCTGTGGATCTGAATGTTAGCCTGTGAACCATAGACATGTGCAGAGAATGACTATAGTAGAAATGAAAATGCTAAGGTGGATGTATGGATACACACGTAAAGATCGGATTCCGAATGATACAATCAGAAAGAAAGTTGGTGTAGCTCCGATCGAGGATAAGATGCGAGAAAACCACTTAAGATGGTTTGGTCATTTACAAAGAAGATCAGCTGATACACCAGTAAGGAGATGTAAGTGTTGGGATGTTGAACCGGCTAAGAGAGGGAAAGGACGACCCAAGAAGTGTTGCAAAGAGACTATATGAACGGATCTTAATTTTTTGGATATAAGCTAGGATTGACCCAAGATAGACCAGAATAGAGGCGAAGAATCTATGTAGCCGATCCTACTTAATTGTGGGAAATGGCTTTGTTGTTGTTGTTGTGATGGATTCATAATAATTAACATTTATATCAATATGGTTCATATATATTCAAGACATGTGTGAATAATATTCACATAATAAAATATGAGTTGGATTTATATTTAATTTGGGACTAATGAATTGGATCCAATTGTTAGGGAGATATTTTTTATAAATCTACAAATATTGATATTTATTATTTAATTTTTAACTAATATTGATCAATGGATATTTGAATTAAATATCAAGTCTTGTTTGGAATCAAATTGAAGAGAGAGAGTCTCGTATGAGCATCCACATTGCATGCCATCTGGTCATCCACCATAATTGAGGCTAATTATTTAGCTTCTTTCCTTCTTGGTTAAGGACTCTCTTATTTATCTTTTTTAGTGATTGTGTTGGCTAATTAGTTGGCCATTTATTTAAGAGAGAATGAATCTCTAATAACCATCCAAAATACAATTGAAGGCTTCAATCTTGGTCGACCACATAAAGAGTTGGCTCTCCGTAGGCCGTCCAAAATTTTTACTTAAAAAGGTCTCTCTTTCATATAGATATTAATCTAATCCCACAAGAGTGCTCTTCAAGTTTAAATAGCGAGAAAATAAGTTAGAATAGAAGACTCTCTTCATAATATCCTTTTGGTGTACCCACATCTCCATATCTTAATCATCCACTTTCATTAGTCTCTTCTTCCTCTATGTTGGCTTGGCACTCTTAAAGAGGAGTCATATTTTCTTCTTGTTTTATGTATGTGGTGAAGGACTTGATTTTGTGCGATGAAATCAGGAGGTAGATATCATCTATACTCTATTTACTTGAACTACTTAATAGATGAGATATCTTTAGTTCATGAAAAGTACCATGAGTCATCGTTATGTCTGCAAAAGCAACCATCTGTTAGGTCGTACTTGATTCATGAGGTCTCTTTCATTAAAGACCAGCACTTCAAATTGTATTCCTATATACTCTTCTGATTATGCGAAATGATTTGGAGATTGTTTCATATACCATGTGATCTTGCATTAGCATTTTTTTGTTATACGATTACATAGGTGCTTATATAATGAACACCATGTCTTAGTATATTGATTCGTTTATTTTTGTGTTTTTTAGTTTGAAGATTAATCCTCCTTTCAAATGGTATAAGAGCCTCATTTAAATGATTCTGATTGCATATGAACCAATAAATAGTATGTCATATTTTTATCATTTGTTGGTACATTATTTTTGTAATATCTTTCCTATTTTGAATTATTCAACCACATATGATGTTACTACTATTTACCTGTATTTAGAAATTTAATTTTGGGATACTAAAATGTTTAAGTTCTAGACTCATATCCAAAAGATCCGTTAAAACTTGGTGGCATCCATATGAAGATTTGCATGTCGAAATTACCTGCAGGCTTGGATTTCGATCAAAGATCGTGGATAATAATTATATTTTTTTAATTTGAGTCATAGATAACTTTAAATTACAGATTAATAAGTCATTAATCAAGTACCTGATATGTGCTAAAAAGTTTCATGCAATCTTGATCATGTGGCTTCGAGAAATCGGATTTCTCCATAAGTAAAAACCAATGTTTTGTGAGGGTCCAAAATAATATCCTCACTGAAATGCAAAGATAAAATATTGCTGGAGCGACCACTCACTAAACCCAAAGTAATTCTACAATTAACCCAAAAAATAAATATGAAGTAATAAAAGCAAGAGACGTAGATCAAATTTTATTATAATCCTACAAATAAATGTGTATAGTGGTCAAGTACAAGTAGGGTGTCGAACACATGGAGCACGAGGGATAGACATCAACATTTGACTAGAAAGACAACAATTGTTTTGGAGCTTTTAGGGATTTTTGAATTTTTACGAATTTTTAATTATTTTTTTGAATTTTATATTTTTATAATTTTTAGATTTTTTACTTTTTTATTTTTCTTTTTAAATTTTCTGATTTTTAATTTTTATAACAATTATTAATAATAATAGAGAAAAGGGATCCTTCTCAATGGAGTAGGTAACATACCTACTCCATTCTCATTTTTTGCCACTTCTTTTTTTTGAAAAAATCTTCCATGGATTTTCATAACTATATCCCTCTAATATGTCTTAAATTTTACCCAAAAACTGAGACTCCTATGCCCTCCATCCAGAACAGGCCGATTACAGCAAATCTAAGACCATTAAAATTCCATGTTCTACATGGAAGGCATAAAAGTCTATGTTTATGACGAAATTTGAATGACATATTAGAGGGATATATTATGAAAATGCAGGGAAGAATTTTTCAAAAAAATAAAAAAGAAATGGCAAAAAATGAGATGGAGAAAGTAAGATACTTACTTCATGGAGTAGGATCACTTTCTTCATAATAATAATATAAGTATATATATATACATGTATACATAGATCTTTTATATGTATAAATATGGCTATAAGTACTCAAAAATCACAAAATAAAATATTTTTGTCTTTTTTATATTCTCCTATGTTTTGGTATTTTCTTATATTTTTTACTATTTTTTGTATTTTAATTGAATTAATAAGGAAAAACAGTAACTAAGATAAATAAGTCGAATTATTTTGGAATTTAAAAATAACTAAAAACCTCAAATTTTTTCAATAATATTTTTAATAATAAATATAGCAGACAAAATTTAGAATTAGAAATATAAATTTTTATGATTTTTTTAGATTTTTTTAGATTTTTTATATTTGTTATAAGGAATTTGGTGCTTTTCAATTTTTAGTGTTTTTTCAATTTTGTTTTTAGGGATTTTTGGTCTATGGATGCTAAATATAATATATATATAGGGTAAAATGGGGATGCCCCCAGGGGGTAGCTAACTTAGCTACCCCCGCCCCATTTTCCCCATGTTTTTAATTTTTTTTTGAAAATTTCTTCCATGAATATTCATCACTATATCCCTATATTATGTCATTAAAATTTCGTGTGAAACAGAGACTCCTACGGCCTCCATCCAGATAGTCATTTTTTTAACGGTAACAGGATTTTTTAAATCGTCCCCGTTTGGATGGAGGTCGTAGGAGTCTCTGTTTCGCATGAAATTTGAATGACATAATATATGGATTTAATAATGAATTTACACGGTTTTAGATTTCAAAAAAAAATAAAAAAATTGTGAAAAGGGGGCGGGGGGAGCTAAGTTAGCTCCCCCTAGGGGGCATACACATTTTACCCATATATATATATATTTGCAATTTTCAAAATATTTTATATTTTTAGTATTTTTATAATCTAGGTAAGGAAAAATAGCATTGTTTTTTAGTAAATAGAAATATAGGATAAAATACCTTAATAAAATTATATATGGTAGAATATTATATAAGTTATTTATCCTATTTTTCTATGAACTTTAAGGAACATGAACTATTTTTAATAAAATAAAATCTACAAAAAGAAAATACAATTTAGTAGGGGCATTTATATAACATTTAAAGTTTATGGACCAACCCAGAATAAAATATAGAAGTATAAGGTCGAAAATGCAAAATTTCTAGATATTTTAAATATTATATACCTGGAGGGGTATTTCTATAATTAATATAAAGTTCGGGGGGTGATGAATCTCTATTTCATCACCTTTATCCTATCATCTTAGCCTTAAAAATCCTTACTAATGCATGTAAATACTTTTAATTTGCACAAATTAGCATTCATTCTTTATTGTATAAGTACTATATAAAATATTGTTTTTATGCCAAAAGTATATAATAAAGAAAATAAAAGAAAAATAATAAAATACCAAAGGTATTTTAACGACGCTAAACCCCGAGACGTAGGCATCTTTATGACTAGGTCGACAAGGAATAAAGTAATGGGAGATAATGGCCATCAATACAATAAAAATCTCATTTATTAATTCATCCTTTATTCATTTTTGAGATCCATTTTTTCTATTTTTTCTACCTCAAATAAAGAAACTTTGTATATGAAGTTGTAGAAAATAATATATAGAGAAATACAAAATTGAGTTTATACAAAATAATACCCATTGTAAATGTTATACTCTTAATAAGATTCCAAAATCCCAACTTCCCATACCCATATCTCTCAAATAAAAACACAAAATATATCCAAATCATCTTTAATTGTATATAACTTTTAATAAATTATTTAATGAAGGTGGTTTTATATTTTTTGGAGTTAAGGTGTGAAAGTTAGATATTGAACCCCTATTGTATAATATACTCAAATAAAATAATCACTTTATTTATTATTTTATTATTTTTATAATTTTATATTTTTATAATTTTGTAAATGTTATTTATAACATATGTACATATCAAAACTCAAATAAACCCATAAAGAAAACATTACAAAAATACATAAATAAAATACATAGATGAATATTATATATACCTATTTATTTAAGGGTAATTATTATATCCTAAAAATACAATAAGAATATATTTATATCTGTAAAAGTAATTTATAAATATAGAAAATGATAAAAGAAAACAATAAAATCAAAATTATAAAATAAAAATAAAATACTTTAAAATGTATATGAATATACATATAATAAACCCTAAAAACTAACTTGTAATTAAAGACCTCAATAAATAATAATAATAATAATAAAATCCTTCAGAAAATAATAAACACTTTTATTTTATAATTTTATTTTAATAAAATCATTTATTAATTATTATATATTTTACAAATAATTTCATGCGAGCTTTTTCCTAGTTGGTCCACGTGGACCAACCAGGGGGCGTCAGAAGGTGACCTCAGTCAACTTCTCTAACACCCAGCCTAGGCTTTGACAATCTCGTTTGACCGCTGATGAAACTCGATTTCATCATCATAATTTCCCATTATTAACCCCCTTACTTAAGCTTAATGTCAATAAAATCCAGTTAATGTCCTGTAATTATTAGAGTCCTTAATAAATTAAAAACCACAAAAAAATGGCAAAACAAAAATTCATGGTATTTTTAGACTTAAAAATACCCTTAAAAAACTTTCGAGGCTACAGTTGATCTCATCTCCAGTTTTGATCAACATGAAACTTGTAGATCTCATCAAGATCTACAACTTTCATGTTTTGAGTTTTATCAAATTCGACCATCTAGCCCTTCAAAAATCAACTGGAAGATCCGAATAATTTGATTGGGCCACGTGGCCCGTTCTGGGTGAGCCACGTGGCCCCGCCTCTCTTGTCTCATCCGCCACCTTCCTAGACCGTTGGATCTCCCTCTGATCCAACGGCCAGCTGACGTCCACGCACGCCTCAATTTCCAGCCGTTTGATCTTCTCCCGCCTCGAATCATCGCCGCACGTTAGCGCCTCGCGCAGAGCACGCCACATGGCGGTTCGTAGTCCGCTCGATCACGCCCTCGATCCTCTCATCCAAGCCGCTAGATCCGCTCTTATTGCCAGCCATCTGATCAAAGTCTGAAGAACATCCACACCGTCTGCTAGCGCGCATCCCTCAGCTTGGCACGTGGCGTACTCCGCAGCCCTTCGATCGCTTCGCCATAGATCGAATCACACCCGTTACTTTACGCCTAATCGACAGCCGTTGGATCTCCAGATCCAACGGCCGTCAGTCATCGTCAACCTCCGACCCCCCTCTCTTCCCACGTTCTCCACCTGGCGAAGCCCGTCCGCCCTTTCCATTATCTCCACCTCCTCCGACCTCTTCTCCTCTCGCTAACCGCCGCACCATGTTCCCCCATCACCCACGATCCTCGCCAGCGACTAAATGACCCACGACATCCTCTCAGTCGCCCCATCTTCTCCTCTAAACCCACGATGCTATCACCATAACCCGCCACCTGCAAACCTTAAATACGTCGTCCCCTCTTCCCGTAACTCTTGTCCACCTTTACGTGGGGGATCGCCCAGCCCTCCTCCGTCTCCCTGTGACAGGGGGAGGCGGAGGATCGAGCGAAGATGACGAATCTCCCTGGTGATGACCCTCCGACCTCCAATGGCGGAGCTGCGGTGCTTCGCGTCCGCCCGAGCTGCACGGACCGGCTGACCGTGTCCAGCGAAGACCCGGGGCTCGATCCGAGCCCCAGCCCAAGCCTCTGACCGCCTTCCTGATCAGGTAAGCTCTCTCCTTCCTCCTTTGTCTCTTTCTTCAATTTCTTTGATTTAATTAGCAGCCTGCCGTAGTCCTCACCTTCCGATGAACACCTCCTAAGCTCCACCATCGTTCCCCCTTTCTCGCACACTCCTCCGACTATCCAATCCCTCCATCTACGCTGTTGACCACATCCGACCCATCTCCTCCGCCATCCACGACGGAGGAGCTCTGGTTCCCCATCTCCCCTCGCTCGAACGGAACCTCATTCCACCCCATTCACGCACGCAATTTTTTTGGGCTTCGGCTATGTATTCCTAACACTACAGGTCATCAATCTTCTTCAATGGTCGGAGAGCATGTCGGAGCCAGCTTCGTCAACTCCGCATCAACTACTCGAGCTCCGATGCACAGATCCAGAGGCTCCTGGACCTCCCCTAAGCTCCCATCTTCTCCGACGTCTATCTAAGGAGCTCTGGGGAGGTCGCCATCAGCTGATAATGAGCGGTGGAGGAGACGCACCTTCGCCGGAGATCTGAAATCGCCGTCCGCCTTCGGCCGAGGGAGACAGTACATGCGCCGTTGGATGTTCCTCCTTGGAGCCCATCCAACGGCTCTGATGCAGCCACGTCGTCCACCAGCTCCTTCACCGGTAGCCTTTGGATCTTCACAATCCAATGGTTGACATTCGGCCACATGGCAGTCTGAGAGTCTTCATCGAGCCTCAGCCTCCGAGCCTCCATGCTTGGATGCTCCGTGCCTCCTCCGAGCCTTTGCCGAACCATCAGCAGCTTCGACTGAGTCCGAGCCTCAGCCAAGCCAAGCCGAAGCAACATCGAACCCCTGCCGACTCCGCACCTATCTCCGAGCCTGGATGGCACGTGCCAGGCACGTGCGTATCTGGGCAATTTGCAGAGACGCCCTCCGAACTTCTCCAATTTGCAGATAGGTCCCTGGAGCACGTGAAGCACCTGCACGCCTGGGGTTATTTGCACTCATACCCTTGCGGGTTTAAATAATTGCAAATATACCCCCGCGCGTGAGGTTAATTTACAGGGAAGGCCCCACAACTTACTTTTATTGCATTTTAGTCCCTCCCAGGGACCTTGTTGTATTTTTCTTTTCATGTTTTCTTTCATTTATGCCCTTGTCTTAATTTATGCATATCTTGAGCATCATATGTCCAATTAAGTTGATTTCAGTTTCATTTGAAAGCTTGTTTGATGTACTTCATAATTGCATATTAAGTTTCGCATTTTGGACACTTGAATTTTTATGTATTATTGTATTCACCACGTGTCTCTTATTATTAACTTACGCCTTGTTCACATTATCAATCAAGCTTGACATTTTAAGCAAAACTGAAATTGACTCCTATTTAATTTGCTCATCATATTTACTCTGACTTAGGGTATATCTAATTGCATTTCATGGCATCTAATTGCATGATAAAAAAATGATTAAAAATATGCATGTTTATTTTTAATGCATTATTGTGTCTTTGCATGAATTTGACATGTATATGCTTCAACTCAACACTTAATTAGATAGATAAAAGTCCGAATTAGAGAAAGACTCGTGCCCCTGAGTTCGACCTTGGTTTCTTGCCAAGTAAAATAAATAAATTACGACCATCTCATTTTGATTGATAAATTTAATTCAGATGGTCTTTGATGAGCCCGAATTGGCCCGACTGCTACGACAATTCCAAGTGCTAATTCCGCACTATTAAAGGGCCGATTTTGAGGCTTATCAACCGCCTCTTCTCGATTTTTTCTAAGTCGATCCGAGCATCGACTTGGTTTAATCTCTTCTGCACTTTTGAGGCTCGATCTTCGACATGATCCTTCATGGAAAGCATCGCTGAATTGCTGCCATCGCCTCGTTCTTGGACCATTCATCACCATATGTAGAAAATCGCACATCCGCCCAGCCTTGAATTTTTGATCCCTCTTCCGCCGGTTAACCCTAAATCTAAGCCTTGAGCAACCTTCCTGGTGACAGCAGGAGCACGCTCGGCCTTCTTGCAGTCCATTCGCACGTCAAATTGAGGAGATCCAAGCTCGTCGTTGTCTCCGTCGGAAGGTCCCCTTTAGGTGGTGCTTCATCGGTAAGACTTCTACTTTTTACCCCTTTCCATTACTTAGCGTAGCAGTAACATAGGTCAGCCTTCTATTTCATTTAATTTAATTTTCATTTTCATAAAATCGAAACCTTTCCTCATCGGAGCACCAGCTCCGTCGCCTTTTTCCACCGTACTCCAACTTTGTTCCGACTCGCATCCACTTTCATTTCCTCCTTCATCACTTACCGAACACCCCACGTACGATCACTCACCTTGTTCTTGTACAGAACAAGCTATCAGCTCATCCCTCTATGCAGCTCGTCAAAGGAGCTCCACTCATGCCACCTACCGTTCGTTCCACCCTCTGAAGCTTTCAAAAGCTTCGCATTTTGTCGGCTAACGATCTCCTGCAAGAAACAACAAAGAAAGGATGCCTCTTTGAGGCGCATCGAAGCTTAGGGGTACCACCAAGTTCAGGTGCTTCGCCAAATGAATCGATACCTCTTGCACCATTTTGAGACCCTCCACCGTTGCGGGAGGCCGCTAGGTGTCTTTTGAAGCCTTCAAGAGACACGAAAGAACAGACGACCTTGAGCTTTTGCTAATCAAAACTCCCTTAGGTGAGTTCTTCATGAGACGACCTCGAGCTTTTACTAATCAAAACTCCCTCATTCATCCAGATCCTTCCAACATCGTTAGATCCTTCCCATGTTATTCGTGAGATGCATCTATCATCAGATTGTCTCCCCGCTCAGTTGTTAGATCCTCTGAGGCGATCTAATCTCGGACATTCCTCGCGAACCGTCATCGGTGCACTAGAGCACGATGCATGTCAAGTGGAGCACGCTACACCGTTTGATCCAGCACTTAGAGTTGGATATTTTACAATCTTGCCCAGCCACTTTTTGTATTTAATATTTAGTTCAAAAACATTCATCTGCCATTATTTACTTTCTATAATTTTTGCAAACAAACCCCTTTAACTTTATGTTATTTGTACCTTAGTCCCTCACCAGCTTACCTCACGTGGCCATCCACGTGAGGTGCACATTTTGTACAGAGGCCCCTACGAGTTTTGTTATTTGTCTTTAATCCATTAAATTTGAACTTTGGTTTGTATATTTTTGGTGAAATTGCATGTTTGACCTACAATGTATTTTAAGTACATTTATAACCATGTTAGTCCTTACATTTTTTATTGGTTTGTTGTGTTTAATTAAAATACCAATTGTACTCGAAAAAATCTCAAAAAATAGACTTAAGTGCCTGCTATAGTGTACTTTCACGCTACATTTTTGCTTTTTAATTTTACACACTTGTACTATTTTCTAAAAAAAATAGCCCACTTATTCCTTATTTAGCTTCTAAAACCCAAAAAAATATATTTTTTTTGAAAAATTCCAAAGAAAAAATAGATTTGGTGTTTATTTAGTTATTTTAAAACTCCAGACAAAGAGTCCACAAAAATAGTAAAGGAAAATCTTAAAAATTTAAAAAGCTCCAAAACCTATATAAAAATCTAAAAAATTCTTAAAAAACCCCAAAAGTAGTATTTTTATTTTTATATTTTTTATATTATTATTTATAAATTATAATTGATTTGGAAATTTTGGACTTGGATTGTTATTTTCAATTTTAGACATTTATTTAATATCTTATTTGGAGTATTTTTTACTCTAAAAATGTATAAAAATTAGCAAAATTTTCTAAAAATCACAAAAAAAATACTTTAAAACCAAAAACATTTTATTTTTATATTTTTAATATTTTTATTAGTATTTATAATTATATTAGCTTACATTGTATATATAGTCTTATATAACCTATATTACTTATTTTCAAAAAATAAAATATAAAAATATAAAACAAAATACAAAATAAGAAAATATAAAAACAAAAATAAAAGAACAAAAAAATAATAAAAACCCCATGAAAACCTTGTTTTGGTTAAGCATTTGAGAGGTACATTGTGTTTGATTTTGTTTTACTCACATTGCTCTACACCATTGCCTCCTGTGTTCGACCCCTACTTACTTGTCATAATAAATGTTTAGTTGGGGTATAATAAATTTTGATTCATACTATTTTGCTTTGATTTATATTGTGTGGGTTAATTGTTGAAACAACAGAGAAATTAGAGTAGTCGCCTCAGCGTCAGATGAAGCTGATTTGCCAGCTCATTTTAGAGACTCTGATTTTTCGTCTTTTCAAATGGATGCAAAATGTCCAAAAATTATTATACTTATAATTTGAGAACATGGACTAACAAATAATAAATAAACTTGAAGGTTTAGGTGCAAAAAGCCTTATCGTCTCATGCACACATGTAAGTGAGGTGACGTGGATTGAACCTAAGTGTAATTATGGAAAATACAAGGAGCTAATTACAAATATTAAAAAACAAATTACACTATAGATGAAAGTTTGGGCACCAAAAATAAAATACAAATGCAAGGGTAGAATATACAAAATACCCTCTATTGCACAATCTAATAGCTGGGACGAATACACTTGATGTGTGGCATGTTCTGGATGCACAATACCGATTCGCTACAGATATGCGGGATTAGATCCAGCGATGGGATCTGGCTGTTGAGGTGCTACCAATATAACGATTGTTGCATAAATTGGGCGAAGCTCCTGTTCGAATGGTAGAGAGACCAGTAGGTAGAACGACTGAAGAATATGGTGTTGGTGAGCTTTGATCGACACGATCTCCCTCGTCTGGTCACCTGGGAGGTTCTGGTTCGGGGCAAAATGGATCTACAACCCCTCCGCATTGAATGGTGTTTTCAGAAGGGTCCATGATCCATCGATGGGGTCCTAGAAGCTCGGGGTGCTTGGGAGTACTTCCTGGATTCAAAACCTCTGCAGAGGGGGGTTTTCTCTTAAATACTCGCATGGTTAGATAGGGGAAACAAAAAAACATCTCAAGGCTTCATCGGGAGAAAAAGAGTGGGACGAGGTGTGGCGGAGCTCTCTGGCGATGCAGCGGAGTGGGAGAGTTGAATGCTCGATCTGAGCGAGATCAGGAGGAGTGCAGGTGCTTGGGCCGAAGAGAGGATGAAGGGGAAGGAGAAGGATGCGATACATACATTGGAGGTGGTCAGGACGGGCAGAACAAAGGGCCGGAGATGGAGCTCCGATGAGTGCTATTTTTGGATGTTATAACGATTCAAAGCAAAATTAAAAGTAACAAAAGCAGATCTAAGCTACTAAGTAATGAAGGCAAAATCGAGAGGTCTAAAATGAGCCTCACAAGGTGAGGACTCTATTACTGTGACGACTCCTCAATAATTGTGTTCAATCAACAATAAACCCACACAATAAATAAATCAAGCTATGCAAGTATGAATCAAACTTATTATACCCTATTAAAGATGTATAGTGACAAGCAAGTAGGGGTCAAACATATAAAACAAAGTTGTAGAGAAAGGAAAAATATAACAACTAATGTCAAGAATATGTCTTCTTCAAAACTTAGCCAAATTATGGCTTTTGTGAGTTTTTAATTTTGTATGTTTTTTATATTTTTGTTTTTATACATTATTTATAGATTTTAATTTTTTGATTTTTATTTTCTTTTCATATTTTCATATTTTCAATTTCTTTAAATAAAAGATATATAATAATATATAAGGTTAAATATACAATATAGGATAATACATATATAAAAACAACTAAAAATAAATAAAAATTACAGATTAAATATTTTTGGGGTTTAAATATTTTTTACTATTTTTGTAAATTTTTAGTTAGTTTTACTATTTTTGATATATTTTAAAGTAAAAAATCCAAATCAGGGAATTGACAAATGGGTCGAATTGAAATGAAGATGAAAAATATCAATTCAAGTCCAAAATTCTTCAAAATTATTTTAATATATAAACAATAATAGAAAGAAAAATATAAAATAGGAAAAAATAATTTTGGAATTTTTGAGATTTTTTAAAATTTTTATAAAGGATTTTGGGGCTTTTTGATTTTTAAGAGTTTTCTTTTTCTTATTTTTAGTGATTTTTGGTCTAAAGGTTTAAAATAAATGAATAAAAATACATTTTTTTGAGATTTTTTCAAAAATTCTTTTATATTTTTTAAGGGTTTTCTAAGTCAAATAGGGAATAAATGTGCTCTAAATAATTTATATTAAAAGCTCCTAAATCACAAAAATAAAAATATGGCATGAAATTTTGTACAATAAAAAACTTAACCTTATTTTTTGGTAATTTATGGAGTACAAGAAATATATTTAATAAATAGATCAAACAAACAAAAATTAAGGGCTTAGCAGAGGCATAAATGCAAATAACGTAAAAGTACATGGCCTTTCTGCAATTTTTCCAAAGTTTTATAACTAGGATAAAACTTTCTAGATCAAAATGAAATACATAAAATCATGAGGACTAGTCTTCAAAATGCCCACCTCACGTAGGACCGCACGTGAGGTGAGCTGGCATGGACGAATTCGTAAATAATGAAAGTTCATGGACTTGTTTGCAAATTTTACAAAAATGTTAAAACAACATAGGAATGTTTATATCTTAAATATTCAATACAAAAAGTAGCTGGGTGGAATATGCAAAATACCCATATGTATGCAGGAACGGGCGGTTGGATTTTGATCACTAAGACACGTGGTGTCCTCCTACATTACGATGACGATTTGCAGGAGACGAAAAAGATTAGATCCTAGGTTAGGGTTGGACGATTTTGGCTTGGCTTCATTAGACGGTCGTTGTGCTCCTGGAAGAACAAGGCTGGATCGAACGGTGTGGGAGATGATCACCAAGAACGCCCAAAGAACAAAGACAAGTTGAACTTCGATCAACCAAAGCTCAAGGTAGACGACGCTTCTTTAGCTCCTGACAGCTTCAAAATGGTGCCGACGTCCTCCCGCTTTGGTGGAAGGTCTCAAAATGACACGAGAGGATCTGGTCTTAAGTGGAGGAGCACCTGGATCTGAGTCTGCTTCCTGCTACTCGACGAGGGTCAAGAGGACTCATTTTCTTGGTTTTTACTGCAATAGATGGTTAGCAGAAAAAATGCGAAGCTCCGACTAGTTTCGAAGGATCGAGGGAGAGAAGGGTGTGTCGAAGTGGGGATCTCCGATGAATTACGATGGGAGGAGATTTGATCTCCGTATCTGTGCAAGATCTGAGTGAATGAGAATCCCTGGGACGATGAGAACGCGAATGTGAAGGAGATGGAGGGGATGTGCGAGGCAGAGGATGATCGGGTTGGTCAGAAATAAGTGGTGGAGCTGGAGCTCCACCGATCGAAAACTTGGATTCAAATCGAAACAAAACAAAAACAACGGGAATAAAATGTAAGACCACTTTAGTGCTAAGCTACAGAATTAAAAGAATGAAAAAAGGAGTGGCTACCTGATCTGGTCCGAAGCTGGGCGAACTCGCGACGGAGCTGGCAATGGTGACTCGAATCTGCCTCGATTCGACCCAATTGACCTGTTGAGGATACCCAGACCTCCCTGTTGTCACTAGGGATGAGCATTGGGTAGGGCCGGCCCGGCCCAGCCCAATGCCCGGCCCGATCAAGCCCGGCCCAGACCCGAGCCCGAGTAATAGCTGGGCGGGCCTGGGCTCTTTTTTTGGCCCAATCAGAATTTCGGGCCGGGCTTGGGCAAGGTGGGCCCGAGCCCGAGGCCCGTGGGCCGGCCCGACTATAGGCCCGCCCCGAGCCCGCATATATGCCCGATCCGACTTGCATTTGTTCTTGTCAAGAACATAAGCAACAGATGCTCCTTATCTAGGAAGCACGGTTGTACAGTCCCATAGTATATAGCATTGTATTATTTTAAATAATGACAACATATAGAAATCAATACTATAACCAGCATAATACACTGTACACATATGCTGATCATTGCTCTAAAACAGCTTCAGCTCATACCTCAGGATCTAAAAGAACACATCCACAAAAGCATCTGATTCTGCTAAACTTCCAGAGAACTTCACCCTGCAACATTTGGGGAACTGCAATCCTGCTTGCTCGCAACTTAGCTTTGTAATATGTGGGCAAGAGCTCACATCAAGGCACTCCAAGGATGTGCAGTACTTAAGAAGCAAAGCAACATCAGAAACTGTGATTCTTGAGCAATTGCTTGCCTTCAAAGCCTTCAAACCATATGTAAAATTTGCCTGACTCAATGCATAAAAAGATGAATCAGTCACCCTTTCACAGCAGCTTATGTCTAAAGCCACTAGGTTTTGGCAGGTTGCAAGGATGCAGCCCAAGGCCAAGTCACTACGGTTTGGACCCATAACGGGCCGGCCCGAACCCGGCCCGGCCCATTTAATTGCAGGCGGGCTCGAGTTTGGGCCACATACCCAGATATCTCGCGGGCTTAGGCCCGGCCCGTTGACCCGAAAACCGAAATCGGGCTCGGGTCGGGCTAGCTTGGGCCCGGCCCGACCCGGCCCGATGCTCATCCCTAGTTGTCACCAAGAAGAAGGTTCACACCTTATATTTAGGGTTCGATGGTGGAGGAGGGATAAAAAATCAGAGGTTGGACGGAGGCGAGGTTTAGCAGGGGCAAGTGGTCGGTTGGGAAGATCGAGGGGGATCTGACGACGCAGTGACCCACAACTCAAGGAATCGAGCGGGCGTTTATCACCAATGATTGAGGTGAAAAAGTTCAAAAGAGATCCAACCAAGTCGATGCTTGTATCGACTTGGACAAAAGAGTGAAGAAAGGTCAAAACCTATGTGTGTCAGAGAGGCAGGCGAGGGTCAGTCAGTTGGAGGTCAACTGACAGAGCGTCCTGGTAGGTCCACATGGACCAACTAGGAAAAACCCTGCTCAAAAATAATTGGAAATTGAGTAACAATTAATAAATGATTTTATTAAAATAAATTTATAAATAAAAGTTATTTCTTATTTTCTAAAGTATTTTATTATTATATTTTATTTATTAGAGCTCTTTATTTACAAGTTAATTTTTAGGGTTTCCTGATAGGTATATTTATGTTATATTAACTATTTTATTTTATTTTTTATTTTTGATTTTATTGATATATATATCTATAACTTATTTTTATATACATAAATACATTTTTATTATATTTTTTGATATAATATTTACATTAATTAAATAGGTATATTTATTATATAGGTATATGTATTGTATATTCATCTATGTATTTAGTATACATATTTTATTTTAATATTTTTGTTTATGGTCTTATTCTAGTTTTAATATGTACACATATTATAAATAATATTTACAAAATGATAAAAATATAAAATTATAAAAATAATAAAGAATAAATAAAATGAATATTTTATTTGGGTAAAATACACAACAGGGGTCCAAATCTAACTTTCACGTCTTAGCTCCAAAAAATATGAATCTGCCTTCATTAACTAGCTTATTAAAAGTTATATATAATTAAAGGTGATTTTGATACATTTTAAGTTTTTATTTAGGAGATATGGGTCTGAGAATGTGATATTTTGACTTTTTATTTAGAGTATAAAAAAGTACAATGTATATTATCTTTGTACGAATTTAATTTTACATTTTTATTTATATTATTCTCTATAACTTTCATGTACAAAGTTCTTTATTTGACGTGTATAAAGTGGAAAAATAAAATAGGTCCAAATGAATAAATGAGAATTTCAATGAATTATTGGCCTTTATCTCCCTCTACTTTATTCCTTATCGATCTAATCATTTCGATGCTTATGTTTCGAAGTTTAGGGTCATAAAATATTTTTGCTATTTTATTCTTTTTCTTTTCTTTTCTTTATTGTATAATTTTGGCATTAAAAATAATATTTTATACAGTATTTATATAATAAAGAATGAATGCTAATTTGTACGAATTAGTGCTATTTACATGCATTAGCTATGGGTTTTTTAAGATCAAAATGATATAATAAATGTGATGAAACGAGGATTCACCACTAAATATCTTAAGAATTAAAATACATAAAGAAAGAAGGCTCACCAGACCCGGGGTGGCCGGGAGTGGAGCTCGCAGCAGATGAGGCGGCGGAGCTCGCAGCGGATGAGGCAACCTACCTCCCTTTCTCCGAGAAAGAATTACAAGGTACCGGTTACTTTAAACAAACATTCCTCGTAGTTTCCATTTTCTTTCCAAACAAAGTACCTTGTGACTAATGCACATATTTTTTTTTGTAAAATCGTGCAAACAATAAAAAAACTTTAGGATCTTTCTATTGTAGAGTTGCTCGTGGATGGATTTTTTAAGCCTGGGCATCTACAAACCCTGCAGATAATGGTTGATAACAAATTTATCCTTTAAAAGAGATTTTGGTTTTTTTTGCCTCGAGGCCCTTGTAAAAAAACGGCATCATCTAATTATTCCCAGTGAAATACTTGTCTTTGTCTGATTTAAAAGTTGCTCTGTTGTCATGAATAATCATATGTCACATCTCAACTGCCAATTATTAACAATGATAACATGCTAAAAACGTTTCTAATTAAAAATGTGAAAACATATAATAGAGTCTATTTAAGATTTAGGGCTTAGGGTTAAAAGTGATAACAAGCTAAAAGCGTTTTTAATTAAAAGTGGCAACACACTAAAAACGTTTCTATGGAAAAATTGGGGCTGCTCCCTAGGGACAACCAACATGACTGCTCATGACCAATTTTCTGAGTTTTTTTATTTTTTTTCAAAAATAAAATCATGTATTTTCATCACTATATCCATCTAATATGTCATTCCAATTTTGTCAGAAACAGAGACTCCGTATGAATTCCATTTAGAACATGTAGTTCTAACGATCTTAGAACTGTTGTAATCGACATGTTCAAGATGGATGGTATATGAATTTCTATTTCTGACGAAATTTAAATGATATATTATACGAATATAGTGATGCAAATACACCATTTTATTTTTGAAAAAAATAAAAAATGCTGAAAATTGAGACAGAGGCATCACCATTGAACCTTATATATATATATATATATATATATATATATATATATATATGGGAAAAGGGAGTATGCTCCCTAGTTGTAGCCAACTTAGCTACTCCCACCCCTATTTTTCCCTCATTTTTTTATTTCTTTGGAAAATAAAAATTTGTAAATTCATCATTATATCCCTCTCACATTCTATTAAAATTTCATCAGAAACAGATACTCCTACGGCTCCATCCAAACATGATCGATTTAAAAAATCCTACGACCGTTAAAAAATGGCATTTGGATGGAGGGCTTAGGAGTCTCTGTTTCTGACGAAATTTTAATAGAATGTTAGAGGGATATAGTGATGAATATACAAATTTTTATTTTCCAAAGAAATAAAAAAATGAGGGAAAAATATGGGTGGGAGTAGCCAATTGGCTACAACCTGGGTGTAGCCTCATTTAACCATATATATATATATATATATATATATATATATATATATAGGGTTTGATGTGGCTGCCCCTTGCGGGCAGCCATGTTGGCTGCCCCGCCCTTGTTTTTTCCGCATTTTTTTTATTTTTTGAAAAATTTCACCATGTATATTCATCTCTATATCCCTCCTACATGTCATTCAAATTTCGTCAGAAACAGAGACTCGTACGACCTCCATCCAGACATTCATTTTTTAACGGTAACATGATTTTTTAAATCGACACCATCTCGATGGAGGCCGTACGAGTCTCTGTTTCTGACGAAATTTGAATGACATATAGGAGGGATATAGGGATGAATATACATGGTGGAATTTTTCAAAAAAATAAAAAAAAATGCGGAAAAAACAAGGGTAGTGCAGCCAACATTGGCTGCCCGCAAGGGGCAGCCCCATTTTTTCCATATATATATATATATATATATATATATATATATATATATATATATATATATATGTGCATATGCATGCACACATATCCAAACTAAACATTCACTATGACTCTTATGTCAAATGTGACAAAAATACGTGATATCTATATTCAAAAGTGGAATGTTTTATTTATAAAAAACCGAAGAGGGAAATCGCAATTCACCATATATTACATAATCCGGATAAATTCACTTTAGGTTGGAATCAAATCAACAAAGGTCATTGTCTCCTTGATATAATCCCTTTTATAGCAAAGGCGTTTTGATTCCCTTTTTTTCCGAGAAATTGATCCCTAAAAGATCAAACCATGTGGATTGAATCTTCGACTAATGATCTACATACGTACCAAATTTCTCTAATATCCGATGATATTTGTTATTTTATTTTAACGATTAATAGTCATGGCAATATTTAAGCAATTTAAATCTTGTTTATAAAAGAATCGAATCTTGGCTGTTAAGATAAAATAGTAAATGAGATCGAATTTGAACGAAATTTGATAAGCCTGCAGAGCATTAACCGGAAATTCAATCCATGCGGTTGGATCTTTTGGAGTCGATTTCTCTAAAAAGGAAAGAATCACAACACCTCTCTGTAAGGGGATTACAACGTAAAATTCCATGACAATAAAATAGTACATTGTCGCTAAAAAAATCATACTCGTTTTATCTTTCTGCTTGATGGCTACGTTGGTACCAAGGTTTTAATAATCGGACTGAACATTTAATTGGTCAGTCTTCGATTTGGTCCAACCGGGTTTGACCGTCGGGTCCAACCGGTCGGACTGATGATGATGTCAACATGACACCATCATTCCTACTGACTTGGAAAAATCGAACCGATTTTAATTTACTGGTCCGACAGATCAAACCGTTTTTTTGAACCGATGAAATCGGATATATATATGTATTTATTTATATATCAATGAAATAATCATTTAAAATGTCAAATCTTTCAATAGAATAACATGATTGTCTATTTCAACTAAAACTCTACAAAAGGTAGTCACATTTTCTAGCATTATATATGAATATAATATTGTAGTAATTTATTTATAGTTGTTTCTAAAAAATTACTCCAAGAAAATAGTGGTACAAGTTATAATCCAAAAGAGAGAGTGACATAACGAAAATTGTAAAAGTTGAGGACACAAGTGATAGAAACCCTATTATTTTATTATTTAAAGCTTTATTTTTTGAAAATATACTAAACTATCAAAACCAGGTCAATGCTTGCTAACCTGGTCCAACCACTCGGATCAAGTCGGACTCGATTATTTTATTTTTCTTTTTTTTAATTTAATTATATGAAATCGGCTGGACTGATCGGGTCGAGACCGATTCCCTATCCAACTGATTCGGCCGGTCCGATCTGGTATTTTAAACTGGTTATTACAGACAAATGGAAAAACATGGAAAGAGATTTCGTGCAATCCACTTCCCCGAGGGCAACCCAATTAAATCTTCGATTTTGCTTAACTATGAAATCATCGCCCCTTTCCCTGAGCGGGTCATTGATTGAGCCTTGAGCGTGTTAATCACCGCCCTTAATGTGATTTCCAACGCCTGTGCTCAACTACCATCGTATTATGATCCAGCTAATACCCATCCCATCCCTCCCCATCTTGTCCCCAATCTCTCCCTCCTCGGCTATATATACCCCGCCATGGGGGGCGTTCTTCTTTTCCTCTCCTTCGGGCAACCCCCCACCTCCGCCGGCACTCCCCTCTCCCGGTGGCCTCCATTGCTCCCCTCAGGTCTCCGCAGGTTCGTTCTCCGCTCCCAAACCCTCCGGATCTCGCTGCTCGGAAGCTCAGATCTGATCACGCAGTCACTCATCCACGCAGATCAGTGGGGAGCACGCAAGCATTAGATGGATGTGACGGCGGGAACGCGGCAGATGGGCTCGGATTACTCGTCGGAGGCGGTGGATTACGACCTCTCGAGGCTCCTCGACCGGCCGAGGTTGAACATAGAGAGGAAGAGATCCTTCGACGAGCGATCCTTCAGCGAGCTCTCCATCAACGTCAGGGCGGCAGGGGATCTCTTCGAGAGCATGTATTCGCCCGCCACCGGTGTGAGATCGGTGTTCGATACCCCCGCCTCCTCCGCCAGGAACTCGTTCGACCCGCACCCCATGGTCGCCGACGCCTGGGACGCGCTCAGGAGGTCGCTCGTCTACCTCCGCGGGCAGCCTGTCGGGACCATCGCCGCCGTCGACCACGCGTCCGAGGAGGTCCTTAATTACGACCAGGTAGAAATGTGGATGTGCAGAGTATGTTTCGCTTGGCTGTAAACTGTGTTTATTAGGCTTTTTTGGCCGTAAACTGTGTTTGGACTGCAATTGTTCCAACCGCGGGCGGCTAACCTGCAGTAAGTCGCTGCGGCCACAAAGGGCTCAGTATCACGATGCGGTTACAATATGTTTGGTACCTGCACTTGGGCAGTACAAACATCGAAACAAACAGACAAGTATACTCAGTTGTGGATTTTTTTGGGCTTGAGTTTGCAAAAATAAAAATTGATTTTTTTACCTTGTTTTGCTTGTTCAAGATTCATAATGGGGCATTGGTTGGTTGTGTCTCGTGTCGGTGAGACTTATAATAGGCACACTTGTCGGGTTACTTCCATGAGTTCTCAAGCATAATCTCAAGTATAGGATTAGGCTGAATTCCAGGCATCATGCATAGTGATTCTGTTTGGTGTATATAGTTTCTAAGAAGTTCTAGTTTTGCTCCGAATGATGGTAGTGGATATGGAGGCTGTGAAGAATCATAAGCCGGAAAAAAAAACACCCTGAAATTTCACATCTTTGGATCAAAGTTAAACGGTAATGCCAAAAATACTGAGGGAATTTTAGTGGCATGCATATAGTGTGGTTACGTGGACATGCTTGCTTACAATTCTTACGAAGATTTAATGAAGCATATGGAATTATCAAGTTCACTTGGTTTTGTTCTTAAATGCAGGTTTTTGTACGGGATTTTGTACCGAGCGCACTTGCATTTTTGATGAATGGTGAGCCAGATATTGTGAAAAATTTTCTCTTAAAGACCCTTCTACTACAGGGTTGGGAGAAAAAAATTGATCGCTTTAAGCTCGGGGAAGGAGCGATGCCTGCCAGCTTCAAGGTTCTTCATGATCCCGTTAGAAAAGTGGATACTATTATTGCAGATTTCGGCGAGAGTGCGATTGGACGAGTTGCTCCAGTTGACTCTGGCTTTTGGTGGATAATACTTCTTCGTGCATACACAAAGTCAACGGGAGATATGTCTCTAGCCGAGACTCCTGAATGCCAAAAGGGGATGCGTCTTATTCTTGCCCTATGCCTCTCCGAGGGATTTGATACATTCCCTACGTTGCTTTGTGCTGATGGATGCTCAATGATTGACAGAAGAATGGTATGAATGCCCTTATTCATTTCTCACTCTTGTTGCATAAATCAGCTCGTGTGTTGCATGGGGTGATATTCCATATTTTGTTGGTTAATTGAAGTAATAGCCTTGTACAGTTATAATTCTACTGAAACACTTAGATTTTTTAATATGACACTACCTATTATACCTGATATATTGCTAGAAGCTGTATTCGCCTGTTTATTTTACGAAACAGCATCCATCGTCTATTACTTTTCGCTTTACAATATCTATATGAACTGAAATAAGTATAACTTCTGCAATACTTTTAAGCATTTCCTGACTGTTTCTTCATTTTTGTTTCTTCTTATAAGTCATGAATGATGTAATATAGATTCACTTCACAGGGTATCTATGGTTACCCAATTGAAATCCAAGCACTCTTCTTCATGGCACTACGATGTGCTTTGACATTGCTCAAGCCTGATGCTGAAGGAAAGGAATTCATAGACAGAATAGCCAATCGCTTGCATGCATTGAGCTATCACATGCGGAGCTATTTTTGGCTTGATTTTCAACAACTCAATGACATATATCGTTATAAAACTGAGGAATATTCTCATACTGCTGTCAATAAATTCAATGTTATCCCAGACTCAATTCCTGACTGGGTCTTTGATTTTATGCCGTGCCGTGGTGGGTATTTTATTGGAAACGTAAGCCCTGCAAGAATGGATTTCCGGTGGTTTTGCCTAGGAAATTGTGTGGCAATTTTATCTTCTTTAGCCACCCCAGAACAAGCTCATGCTATTATGGATCTCATTGAAGAAAGGTGGGAAGAATTGGTTGGAGAGATGCCTTTAAAGATATGCTACCCAGCCATTGAAAGTCATGAATGGCGGATAGTAACAGGTTGTGACCCAAAAAATACAAGATGGAGTTATCACAATGGAGGATCATGGCCAGGTCAGTCCAATTTGTGGCTAAACTATTATCTTCTCTTGAATTGGTGTTTGTCTTTCGTTTTCCATTATGAAAGTTTTACTCTGTCTGCCAGGATAAGTAAAGATCAAAAACATGTTCTTGCTATTTGAGAGAAACTCCTTACACTGTCTGCCGAGATAAATAAAGATTAAAAAAACCTCTTCTTGCTATAGGAAAGAAACTTACTTATGGAAGTTGGATTTTTTTGCAACAGAAAGAACCTACGATTGACCTCATTTTGCAGAAAATTGTCTTTTTGTTTTAACAGGCATCAAAAATTGCTTTTGCTGCACAGATTCTATGTAACATGACTTTTAGTTCTTTTATATATCATAGTTCCGGTACCAGCAGACTAGCTGCCCCCCAATATGCTCTCTCCATTTAGATATTGCATATATTTGGCATTTGGAATAGCCGTTCAAACCCAAGGATTTTAAGACCACTCATAACATCGAGAAGTAGCGGGTCAGGTTGGACATGCTTGTGGATTTTAAGCCTTGGTCTTTTTTCTGAACAAAATCTGAATAGTTTGCTCTGCCTATGGGATGAGAAATGCTAAGAAATGGCTAGAGATGATCTCCAATGAACATGCAACTTCTGCATTCAGCTAGACTGGTGTTTTCTTGTGGTGTTTTCTTGGAAGTATATTTCATGATTAGTTGAGTGATATTCTCCTCTGTGGATCACTTGATAGATTTAGTTCTTGCAGTTTCTCTTGTATATTTTTTGTAATTTCCATGCTATTGGTACCCCATTACTGTTATCGTTGGCAAATATTAGAGCCTTTAATCTTTCTATTTGGTGCGCTACATATTATATAATGCTCCATTCATCCATGAATTGGGTTTCTTATCATTAATTTATATTGTTGACAAGATTTCACAATCTTGAATATTGAATTTTCTTAAGGAAAGTAAAGTGGAATTGATCGGATGTAGGTGATATTTGACGCCATGGCGGTGCTTGATGTCATATATACTTCAATAGGGATCACATAAGACAATTCCCTTGTGCAAGTAAGATCGATGTGGTATTGTAAAATTGACCAAGGCATAACAACCAAGGTTGCAAGATGCGTTAATTTATTGGAGATAGTTGTTAGAAGACTAAGTGAGCAGAAGACTAAATTTTGGAAGCCCTACATCAAATTCGTATGAGATAACCAAGTTGGAGCACATGAGAGCAACAATAGGTAAGACATTGTTGTGCTTGGATAATGACGTATTATGTGCCATACGTAGTGGCTTTAGGCGATGCAACATGGAATTGATGAAAAATGGGGCTCAATTATGACGTGTCGTCAATTCTATTTTTCCAATTAGGATCAATTAATTAAGAGTTTGTTATGGTTCGATTGGTTATTTTAATGTTTTTTATCTAGGCCATCTTATATAAAGGGGCTAGGGGTCTTGTAGCGTCTTACCTCATGTAGTTTAATTTGAATAGAAAAGTAGAGTTATCTCCAACCCCCCTCTTCCTCTTCCTCTCGCCTTGTGCATCTCAGCGCCACCTCCGAATCTCGCACAATCGGCACACTCCCCAACTCATCCAATCTTCCTCCTCCCAAATCTCTGACCTGAAGGTAGGATTGCATTATTTTGATATGATGCGATGATGATTGATATCCAATTTGTAATTTGAGATGCTTATAAAGGTCTAGCTGTTTAGGATATATCTGTAAAAGATGATTGTCTAAATTTGATGGTTCTTTCTTATTCATGTTTACCATTAAACATGCCTAATTATTTCAGTAAACTCTTAAAATTACACCCTTAAACGAATGGATCATCGCCTAGGCCACCATCTAGATGGCAGGCTTCCCCCAATAGTGTTGGGTAAGGTCACATAACATGTACAATGTACGATGCATAATTGGCGGGATATGATTCATGGCATCTAAATATTTTGCTTTTGTGATAATTATATTTGTAAAATTACTAGCATTAAATATTTGTTACTTTACCTCTTCAACATTGAAGGATTATAGTAAAATTCCTCACATGATTTAAATGCGTATATATCTATCTTATAATATTATTGTCATCTTAATATTAATATAATATTTTTGGTTATTTTAGTATTTTTAGGAGGGAATAATGAGACCTACGCCTTGCCTACATCTACGTCATTATCTAGATTTTGGGGAATTTCTTGATAAGAGAAAAATAGTAGACTTTTGATCCTGGGTGGTCGAGTCGGGAAGGTCAAATCGAGAAATGAACGCGAATGATGACCATTGCAAAAGAGTATGACGTCTCAGAACTGCTTTCTTTCGCTCCGGAGGTGGGCGAAGGCTTATCCCAGGGCCAGGATGTGAGTCGTGCGAAAGATGGTATTTTTAGGAGGGAATAATGAGACCTACGCCTTGCCTACATCTAGGCTATGTCGCACCTCGACCAAGGAAAACTCCTCCTTTAGGCTTTTGTTTTTTTTCAAACCTTGCTTGGGGCATGGTCAAGGTATGTTGTCTCTCGAGTTTATTTAGCGTGTTTTTGGTGGTTACTGACTTACTGTAAGGCTCATAAGGATATAGTGTTTTGACACCAATTGATGATAATGCTTTGTGTTCGTTTATGTCACCTTCTTTAACACAATTTCATATTTTTCTTCTATGAGTTGTGGTTTCACATATTCGAGTTTGATGAGGGTATTTACCTTCCTTTTTGTGTACTAGAGGATACCCATACTATTCAACTCTGCATGTTTGGCCTAGTATGTGAGAATATTTTCTTATGTGCGAGCCTACATGAGGAAATAAGTATGGAGCAAGTACTTAATTATACGGCTGAGGGAGAGCTCAAAAGATTTACATGCTTCCATAAGGTCACTTATGACCCTAAGCAGATGGAGTCTTGAGCTTGGATTGATAAACTATCTCAAGCGCCGGAGAAGAGATGCAGTTTATAAGGTCCAGTGTAAATCATCCTCTTCTCATGCTACACTTACCTCATCGGATATCCCTTTACAGTGAGCTAGTCTACCAGTTTATTAGTTATCTGAAGAGGGTACACCTTGTTGCTATGCTATGATTTACATTTTGAGATATCTTAAGCATGCACCTTGAAAAGAAATCATGTTTTTAGAAAGGGTTCTCCTTTTTTTTAGGCTCAAAAGAAGGGGGATACACTCGTTGGTGGTCGCCCCAAAATTATATATAACTAAAATGAGAACAATGAGAGATACTTACAAAGGGAAGGTGGGATAGAAGGAAAGAGAAGGCGAATGCGAATACAAGGAGAAGAGCCGTCACAGGTAGGCCATTAACCTATCGAGTACACCAATCGGAAATAAATCGAGTACCCGAAATAATGACGTTTTCACGATAGAAACGCTGCCCCGAGAAAATAACCTCGTTCCTGCAAGCCAAATGCACCACAACCGCGCGATAGGAGCCAAGAGATCACGCCTGTCCCTGTCCCTGTTCGACCAAAGAGTCTCGCAAAAGCCTTCGATATTGTCCGCTCGAGCCCAGGGCAAATCATGTTTTTAGAAAGGGTTCTCCTTGCATATGGTAGAATATTTTAATATGAATTATACTAGGAATAGACATGACAAAATATTCTACATAGTCATGCACCTTTGTGGGACACAATCTTGTTGCATGGCACATAAAGAAATAAAGTATTGCTGCTCAATCTAGTGCAGAATAATAGAACAGAGTTACGGCCTAGACTATAGCTGTCATGGTGTGGGTAAGATATGTTCTACAAGTTTTAGACATCGAGATGACGAGATCACATATCCATGGAGATATGATGTGATAGCCATGCTGTCAATTATTGCAAATAACTCTATTTTAATGAGAGGACTACGCATGTGGATATTAGCGTCACTACACTCGTGGTAGGGAGGACTACGTCAAACACCAAAATTTTCTGTCCATTGACCAACTTGTTTCCAAGGACCCTTTTTGATCAACATGTTTCCAAGTTGTGCATGCATGGTACTTTTCTCCCATATTAGGGGTGTTGAGATAACGTAGAGCTGTAGGTGCTTTTTTTGTATTTACCATTTCATAATATGTTTTATGTTATGAGATTCTTTTATATGTTTTTTGTATGTACCCTTTCACTATATGTTTAGAGCTGCAGAGCTGTATGTTTTATATTAAATCAATACATGGATTACCGTTCCTATTCCCATGGAGTTGAAAGGGCTGATCTTTAGGACGTACATATCTTATATGGAACATTCTTCCTAGCATGTTTAACCTGACCGAACATATGTTTAGGACTTATCATGTCATTCTAGAGGTACATGATCACCAAGATGGGAGATATTTTGAGTAGCTTCTATAAAACTTTGAAAATCCAAGTATAAGGACTGTGGATTACTATGCGAAGGATGCTTGAGAGTCTCTAAA
Organism: Ottelia alismoides; assembly: GCA_037367405.1. Taxonomy (NCBI): domain Eukaryota; kingdom Viridiplantae; phylum Streptophyta; class Magnoliopsida; order Alismatales; family Hydrocharitaceae; genus Ottelia; species Ottelia alismoides. The sequence goes on along the minus strand of JAZKJV010004266.1, from coordinate 382,385 downwards.
GAATCAGAAGTATTAGTGTTATTGAATCTGGAAGACTCGTTTGTTCAATTTTCTTATACATTGTAACTCTGCACTTGAGAATTTTTAGGAGTCAAATGCTCAACTCTGACAACTGACAAGCGTCCAACCTTGGAGTTGGTCTATCGAATTTCAGCGAGAAGGAGAGGACGGGCAATGAATTTCAAGGTTATAGATTCGTATGTTGATTGCAAATCATGGTGCCTTTCTAACTCTAGACACTATAGAAGCATAAACATCAATATATTGGGGGCAAATAATATATGTACTCATCACGCCAAGCTTAGTTGCACTATCAAGATATCTTGGGATCTTCATCAGGATAAGATGCCTTGAAGAGTAGAGACATGGAAAATCAATCTTCGTTAAATCCAAAGAGTTTTTATGCAGTTGTGAATTCATATATTGGTAGTAACTGTGGTTGGAAGAATTTTTAGACCAAGTTTGGGAACATTAGGGTCCTTTATACAAGGACATGATGGCCAAGGGCTATTTTAGTGTTCCTTCCTCCATTGATCAAGCTTGGTTTTGGACATGAGAGGTATGCCTTGTGCTACTTTTACAGATGTTAATGAGACAAAACTAAATAGTGGCAAATAGTGATGCCACTAACTACTGACATGAAACACCCAATTCTTTTGTATATGTAGGTTGGAGTCTGGTTGCAATAATGTGGTCCCTGTTGATAAGTCTGGTGTTGCCACTGTTGAACGAGAGTGCAAATATATGTGAAGTATTTTATTATAAAATGCAAGGTTATAGAAAAACATAGTTTTAGATGAGATGGGAGAAAGAGAGGAGAGTTGTAGATGAGATGGGGAGAAAGAGAGCTCAGAGGTGATTTTTGTGAAATGTGTTTTCCTCCATGATTAAAAACTTGGCCTTTAATACATAAGGGAGAATAAACTAGTTAGGGAAGTCCTATGCTTAATAAAGACTTAACAATATTATAAAAAAAAGGAAAGAAATAAAAAAACTTAAAAGATAGTAGTTATACTACTTTTGAAACTTAATTCAAAAGAATAAATTGTACTTTTGTGTCTCCCATCCTAGATTTATATTTTCAGGGTGCTTTCTATGAAATTTCTCATAATATGCTCTGTAATGTTTTTGTTGCATCAACTTAACCTCATGTTCGCCAAAATCTTTCCCATGAGGATTGCCTTGTGCATCTTGCTTAGATCGATGCCCTATGAGTGGACTAGCTGTGCTCCATCCTTTTGTGTAAATCATGACAGGAACAACTTCTCTTGACCCCTGTAACATGGCGCTAGATTGTTCAAGAGTTTCCTATCCAACTCGATGTGTATGCATGCCATATTACTGGTAACGGGTTCAAAGAATCATGTTGAAGGCTACTGGATGACACTTATCCTATAAATGGAAGGAATTTAAATGTTATTTCGCCAATGTTTGTGTGAGAATAAACAAAACAGTGAAAGTGGAATCAAAAAATAAGAAAATTTTGATTTTATGTGGACCTTCTCAAACGGGATGAAACCATAGTCTGGTGTTACCATTGTTGAACGAGAGTACAAATATATGTAAAGTGCTTTACTATAAAATGCTTTTAATGTCCTAACTAGTTATTGAATCTAATTTCCATCAGCAAGGTTACAGGAACACATAGTTTTAGATGAGATGGAGAGAGAGGGAGAAGAGTTGTAGATGAGATGGGGAGAAAGAGAGTGGTCAGAGGTGATTTGTGAAATGTGTTTTCCTCCATGATTAAAAACTTGTCCTTTTATATGTAAGGGGGGATAAATTAGTTAGGGAAGTCATCTGCTTAATAAAGACTTAAACATATAATAAAATATGAAAGAAATAAAAAACCTAAAAAGATAGTATTTATACCACTTTTGAAAGTTAATTTGAAAGAATAAAATGTAGTTTTGTGTCTCTCGTCCTAGATTTATATATTCAAGGAGCTTTCTATGAAATTTGTCATAACATGCTCTATTCTATTTTTGTTGCATCAACTTAAACCCATGTTCGCCAAAATCTCTCCCACGACGACTGCCCTGCGCATCCTGCTTAGATCGATGCACCATGAGTGGACTAGTTGTGCTCCATCCTTTTGTGTAAATCATGATAGGAACAACATCTCTTGACCCTTGTAACATGGCACTAGATTGTTCAAGGGTTTCCTATCCAATTCGATGCGTATGCATGCCATACTATTGGTAATGGGTTCAAAGAATCTTGTTGAAGCTATTGGATGTCACATATCCTATAAATGGAAGGAATTTAAATGTTATTTCTCAAATGTTTGCATGAGAATAAACAAAACAATGAAAGTGGAATCAGAAAGCAAGAACTTAGAGCATGATGAAACCATGGGAGAAAGCCACAAAAGGTTGTTTTCTATTCATTTTCTCAAAATTTAAAATGTATTTTGGGTTCTATAATATAGGTCTACCAACAACACTGAAGTCCTATCAATAGTCGGTATGAGACTGAACATGAGAGCATTGTAATTGGATCTTGGAGAGATCCAAGACATATTTTAACACTCCCTCTCAAACCACAACATGCAATGCTTAGTTTGGACAAATAAAAATGTGCATTGAATACATAATAATATAGATAACCTGGACTCGGCATATACTCTATCGGTTGCCGCTGATGATGCTTCTCCGATCATGTTGAGTAGGAGGAATTGGAGGGTTGGAGTACGAATGATGATCCCTTGAGTAATCTGTTAGATAATTGGCGTGTGTGCTTAACATTGCATCAATCAAAGTTACCTCCATTGAAATGAATCTCCCTCATAGAATACTCTGACGTGCAACATGTCTCCTCAACGGAAGATGACTTCATTTCTCTTAAGGCATGAACGAACAATGTCTATCGATGCACATATCTTGAGAACACGAGTCACTTTCATAGGAACAAAGCATGTTCTCTCTTATAGGAACCTCGGAAGTATCTCATAATGAAGTTGACGATCAATGAAAGATGGAGCTTACAACGAGTCTTTCTTTGACGATCTTTGAGAAAATAGCCACCCTATATAGAATGCCTCAAACTAAGGTAGAGCTTGAAAGTTCTTTCAACACTCCTTTCCCAAAATTTGTCGGGAACATGATATTCAATCAAGTTGGGAGAAGCGAGGTAAAACAAAATTTCTTGTCTTTTTTAGTCTCATTTTTTACTCTTTCCTTTTTTTCCAAAACTTCACCCTTCCTTTTTCTCTTTTTTCCTCTCTTCTCTTATCTCTCTTTAAACAAATATGGCCCATTGGGCATGAAATAGAACAAAGAAATAGCTTTGAACTGTCTTCCTTATTTAGCCAATCATTTTTTCATGTTTGTTGCTTCCCTTTTTTTATTTGAATCACCGTCATCAATTTAGTTTTTGCAATCTCTTTTTTCTTAGCAACCTCTGTTGCTAAGAAAGATGCTAGTAAGAACTTTGCCCTAGATTCTCTCGTGAAGATTTCTTTGAAATAAAAGATCTTTGCCAATTTTGAGTAGGTGTTTGTTCTCCCTTCCTTTTTTTGAAAGAAAAAAGAGCCGGCATTGTATAGGTGTGTACCCAAAAACTTCACCATTTATCACCAGCAAAGATTATACACCTAAAATAGTCCAGAAAAGATTACGTCGCATTTACATATTCCACCCCTCAACAAGAGTTTTAGCATGTATCACCACATTCTCTCCGTACGCACGCTCGCTTCGGAAGACAGCACCGTTTCTGGCAATCCAAATTCCCAGATCATTGCTATCATCTCCGATCTCCTCCTTTCCGTGCTTGTCCAACCAGCCCCTATGCAATCCCTGAAGTCCACAACCCCATCAAAGTCACTCACAGGTCCCCCAGCAATCTCTAGGCCTTAACCGAGCACCTACATTAGAAGAACAGATGGTCCACATCCTCGACCACATTCTGACATCTCTAACAGACAGGATCTGCAGCCGTCACAAATCGCGCAAAACATTCTCTTGTCAAGAGCCTATCCCAAATCTTGCTGTAGTCAGATTCACAACCCCCCAGAACAAAAGTCGCAGCTCCCTTTAGCGCTTTGTTTGCCTTCCCCACGGAGAATGTACCATTGCGCCAACACTAACAATCCCTTGCCTCCGTGGGCCTAAGTTTCGACCCACAAGCATCACCATCAGGTCCACCACATGTTGATCTGACAAATCTGATCTGAACCTGAAGATATAGTTCTACAAAGGAAAGAAAGGGTCCGGAGGATGATTTGGGAGGGCGAGCATGTTTGGAGAGAGGTTCGAGCCTCGGATCAGAGTCAGGTTGCAGGTGGTGAGGGCGCTGCTGAGGGTTAGGCGTTGGTGTCCCACCATAAGCGTGGTCGCCAATGCTACCGATGCGGTGAGACGGGTCACCTTGTCTCTTCATGCCCTTCCCCTCCTCGTTGCTTCTCATGCGGGGAGGTTGGTCATCGTCGGAATGACTGCTCTCTTTGGTTGAGGAGCTATTCTAAGGGGAGTGCCACTGGGGCTTCCCCCTCCTCCGTTGGGTCAGCGGAGAGGGGTATACGGGTTGAGACGATGGATTCTACAGGTAATGGCGACGAACTTGAGTGGTCTTGTATTGATGTTGTTAAAGGTGCCTCTTCGAATGTGCCAGAGAAGAAAGAGGGTTTCTTGATTGGCTCTTAGTCAAAGGCATCCATCTCCTTGGATTCAATTTGGGGAAGCATCTCGCTCTTGTTTGGAAAAGAGTTCTCCGGCGACGTGGTAGCTATAGGCTCGTGGCCTCTCTCAGCTTCAACTGAAGCGTCTTCTTCGCTCCTCGGAGAACAGAGATGACGTCGAATGGAGGGTTTTGCGTTTTGCCGATGTCTTCGATGATGCTCTACTCAAACGCATAGCTCGGGTGACGAGGGTGCTCTTCCTTTCTCGGTCGGTTCATCGTCTTGGCCTGACGATTTCCCATTTGGGTACGGTGGTTCGTATCCTCTCTGATGGTCGCTCAAGAAGGCCCATTGACTATACCGCTATTTATGGAATGCCCTGCGAGGGTGGCATTGGAGGCTAATGTAACTCTGTTGTTGGGATGCTTCACTTTCACATTGCGAGTGTCTTTCCTTCTGCCTCCGCCGCCGCCAAGGAGATCAAAGCTCTTCCTCGTTGATTCGTCTTCCACCCTTGTGCCACATTAGCATCTTTCTGTTTTAGTTGACCCACCATTCAAGGCGTTGTTAAAGCACATTTCCACCTTAGCTTCCGTTTCTGGAAAATGTATCGGTTACACGGAGATCCCGCCTCGATATGCCTTCCATCAAATGCTTAACATTCTCAGATCTGAGAGGGGGAATTCGAATCCGACCCGGGTTTCTCTCTCAGGGTTCTCTAAACTCACCTTTGATGGGGCTTCGTTCTTGACCCGGCTGTCTATTTGGGGTTGCTTCACTGCAGATCCGATCCAGGCCATCCTTGTGGATCCAAGTTGCCCTTGGAAATGCCATTCGGTTAATTCCTCTTCAGTGTCTACATGCCCCTGTCTATTTGAGCGACAGAACTCGGGGCAATCCTTTTCCAAAGGGACGACCCCTGCTCCTATGTGGAATGCTTCCAAGACCTTGGGGGAGGTCATCCCTCTGCTGCTTTTGCCACCTCCAGCTTTTCCCTCAGAACCTCTTGTTGGCTGCAAGGTCGTCGTCGAGAAAGGATTGGGTGACTCCGATTCTATAGAAGGCTCTAAAGAAGCCGAGCATCGAGCCTTTGATCAAGTCTCATGGTGACTGAGTTCACTACCGAAACTTCGACCTTTGATTTCGTAGAAACTGAGGTTGACGCCAATCTTTATGCAGATAAGAGATCCGCCAAAAGGTATCGGAGGAGACAACGTGCCAAACAACACCTTATTGAGTTTTCTGTGATCTCTGAGCGCAAGGCTCAGGTGGCCCTGCTGGCGGGAGCAGTTTATTTAAGGGAGTCAACTTTGGGTTTTAAATGAAGATACTATCTTGGAACGTAAGGGGATTGGGTGACCCGAAAAAGAGGACAATGGGTTTGAGGTTCTCGGAGTGGTGTTGTGATGTTGTCTACATACAGGAAACTAAACTGAACTCCTATCCGTCTGAGGTCTAAACCTGCTTTGGCGGGGGTTTGATCTTTGGATTCCACTCACTTGACGCCTCTGGTAGTGTTGGGGGCATGGCGCTCTTCGGTTTTCGAGCAGAACTAAAGGGTACTTGTGTGCTCACGGTGCTATTGGAGCATATTTAGATGAATACGTTTGCTTTCTCTTGTGTTTATAGGCCCTGCCTTCCTGCCTCTCATTAGTTTTATTGGTCTGATCTGCGGGATGCGAGATCTACTTTTGCAGATACATGCTGGTTAGTGGACGGAGATTTTAATGTCTCCTTGTTCTCTTCCGACTGTCTGGGGCTTCATGGTGGTCAGGAACCGGGCTTTGCAGACTTCCCGAAGTTGATTGATGACTTGGGGTTTGAAGTGTTGGATGTTGCTGACACAAAATACACTTGGGGGACATCAGGTTCTCGTTCTCGTATTGACAACTTCCTTGCCTCTGGGGAGTTACTAGAATTGTTCCCTCTCCTTTTCCTCAAGCAGAGCTAGAACGAGATCTGATCACACATCAATTTTGTGGGATTTGAGGGTGGTCTTGCCACCAAGGGGTTTCTTTAGGTTTGAGAAGGCTTGGCTACTGGAGGAGTTGTTTAGATATCTGGTCTCCTCCCACTGGTCTTCCACGGTTGTGATCGGTATTATTGCAGTGAGATTTGCTCAAAAGCTGATTTCGCTTCGTATATGACTTTGTGCTTTCAAGAAGGAAACTGGAGAGGCTCGCCGCACTGCGAGGGTTGAGGTTGAGGGAGAGGTTGCGGGGCTTGATGGTCTGGAGGATGACAAACCTCTTTCGGTTGCAGAGCTGGATTAGAGAGCGAAGGCCCAAAAGAAGATTGTTGTTGAAGACAGGAAACATGTTGTGCAATGGAAGTAGATATCTAGACACAACTGGCTCAAGGAGGGAGATGTTAATACGACGTTCTTTCACAGAATGGCCTGTGGGAGGCATCATTGTAATAGCGTTCGCTCGATTATCGTTGATGGCATTAGAATTCAGGATCGTTGATGGCATTTTCTAGGCGTACGATGGTGAGACCTTGGAGATGGACTGGCCATGGTGCCTCTCAGCTCTCGGATGCTCATGCTAATAGTCTTATCCAGAAGGTTACTATGGACTATGGAGCAGTTGAAGACAACGATTTGGAACCTTAATGCGGATGGCTCGCCTGGCCTGGAAGGTTTTCCTGTCAGCTTCTACAAGGAATTCTGGGATCTTGTGGGTGATGTAGGTTGTAGAGGAATGTTGTCAATGCAATGCAGGGTTTAATAAGCTGAACATGGCTCTTATTTTCCTCCTTTCGAAGTGTGAGACAACGGAAAGAATCGAAGCGTTCAGATCGGTTGCCCTCTTAAATGCTATTTACCTGATCGTGGCTAAGGTCTTTGTTATTAAATTGAGCAGTATTCTTGAATACATTATCTCCCCTTTTCAATCGGCTTCCATTCTGGGTCGGCAGATTTCAGACAACTTGGTTCTAGCCTCATAGACCATTGCAGAGTGGAAGAGAAATGAGGCGAAACTATGCTTTGGAAGGTGGATTTCGCCAAGGTATATGACATATTGAATTGGCAATTTCTTTGGTCGGCTTTGCACAGAAGAGGTTTTCCAAAAATTTGGGTGATTTGGATAAAGCGTTGCGTCACCACTGTGTCTTTAACGGTTCTAGTGAACGACTGTTCGGAGAGGGGTTTTTTCCAGCCGCAGAGGGGAGTCGGACAGAGCTACCCTCTTGCTCCTTTACTATTTGTCATTGCTTTAGACATCCTTGCATGCATGGTTGAAGGTGTTCAGAACTCTGGGATCACGAAGGGTTTTTCTTCTGGTGACTTTTCGATCCCGCTTCTTCAGTATGCTGACGACACGATTTTTTTCATCGAGGGGGGGAAGGAGGCCACCGGTATGGCGCTCACTTATGAGATTTTGGAGAGATGTTTGTGTTGGCTTTAAATTTTGCCAAGTCCATGATGATTCCGTTTGTGCTCTCAGACGATGAGGTGCAGGCAATAACGCGCTCAACGCAGAATGTGGTTCATTACCTATATGTTACTTGGGCTTTCCACTGACGTCAGGCAGAATCAAATTGGCGGACTGGTTATAAGTGGTGGAGAAGATGGAAAAGAGACTCTCAGGGTGGAAGGCTTCTATCCTCTCTAAGGGGGGTCGTCTTGTGTTAGTGAAGGCGGTGCTCTTTGCAATCCCGATTTATTTCATATCCTCTCGACTTCTACCTGTTTGGGTTAGGAAACGTCTTGCGAGACTCATGAGAAGATTCTTGTTGAACAAGTCTGGCATGGAGACTGGTGGGATGCATCTGGTTGACTGAGAGTTGGTCACTCTTCTGAAGGCAGAGGGTAGTCTTGGAATAAGCGTCTGAACTCGATGAATGAGGCGTTGCTGATGAAGCAGGTAACCAGACTTTGGGGGAGAGATGATGATCTCCGTTGCTCTCCCCTCAAGTGCATCTACGGTATCTCTTGTTCGTCGGTGCATGCTGCCTCTGGGGGCCTGCGACCATTTGCTTTCTGGAGGGGGATTTTGAAGGTTTTACCGTGCTTTGGCGAGCCCTCCCGCCTCATCTTGGGGAATGACGAATCCTTTGCTTTCTAGACCAACGCCTGGACGGGTGAGGGCTCGATTTGCATTCGTTCCCCGCGACTTTTTGCCCTTCCTTTGGGTCGGGAGGTATGGGTTGCTAATTGTTGGTGTGATGAAAATTGGATGCCTTTGTTCTTGGCAAATTTTTCAGACCAGCGACTGGAGGAGTTTCTACTTTTGTTGGATTCATTGCATCATGTTGGGGGGCGACCTTGGGATGTGACTATGGGTTTGGAGAGGAAGCTCCTTTTCAGTAAAGAAGGCTAATGGGGCGATTTGTAGACCTCCACCTTCGAGAATGGATGACTTGATTAGAGATTGCATATTTATTTTGACATTCGTCTTACGAGAGAGGATCTGGTTTTTCTTATGGCTTCTCAGGAGAAAGAGACTTATGAGGAGAGACCGTTGTGCCAGATTCTTTGAGGATGTTTCTGACAGTTGCGCTCGTTGTGGGACTGAAATTGAATCTATAGAGCACCTTTTCTTCTTATGTCCTTGCTCCGCTCCTGTTTGGGGAGATTCCGACCTTGGATGGGTTTGTAGTCGTACCATTGTGTCTTTCTGAGCATTTTTAATGGTGCTTCGACGGCGATCGAGGATGGATCTGCTGAAGCCTCTGGCCTTAATATGGTCTATCTGGATTGCTAGAAACACTCTTCTTTTTTCGGGTCAATGATTCTATTGTGAAAATGTCCGTATGCAGTCTAGGGGGGTTCTTGGATCGTGGCTTACGTAACAGTCAGATTTTGTTTCTGTTTTTCTTTAATTAGTCAATTTAGATGGGGCGTACACCGTCGCATGTTCCCCGATTTTTTATTTAAAAAAAATTTGATCTGAACCTAAGAAGGAAGTTGTGGCCATCACACACATCTGCCTTGGAGACATCCTTATTCACGACCGTCACCATGAACATCGGAAAGCAGGTACCAAGTATACCTCTCGCTCCAATCATCCTTCCATAACTTGAACTCCCTACCCCAACACCGGTCTCATGAAGGTGCGAACCTCCTGCGCCACTCTACAAACACCGCTCCAGAAGCAGAACGACTTCCTCCTAGTCTCTCGAGCATTTGGGAATGAGCAACTGGTGTCGTAAATTTTTCAAATTGTCTTGCACGCCAGGCTATCACAATCACCCCAAACTCGAGAAACCCACTTCCCAAGCAGGGCCTTATCTTTTCTTCCAAGCTGCGCACCCCAAGACCACCATCCTCCACAGAGCGAGTGACGGTTTTCCAATCGATGATGGAGAAACCATTCTTCTCACCAAAGGAGGACCAAAAGAATCTCCTCATGAGAATTTCAAGCCTCCTTCGCACCCCCATCGACATCATCCTGGATGAGAGAAAGAAAATCGGAATTGTCGATAGGAGCAATTTTAGAAGCACAAATATGTTCCCTTTCGACAAACATAGATTTCCAGCCTGCTAGTTTTTGCTCCAGATTTTCTATAGTAGGTAGCCAATATGTGGCCCTCATCTTACCCGACGCGAGAGGAATGTCCAGATAGCGCATCGACAACTGAACATGCGGATCGTAGCCAACTCTCACATCTCCCCACCTCCTCATCCAGCCCGAAAGAAACAAATCCAGATACCTTCTGAAGATATCAAGAACCATAGAAATGCCTCGACATCTAGCTTCCCCTCCTTTAGAGAACAGAATCATATCATTAGCATACTGGAGCAACAAAATTGAGACCTCATCACGAATGCAACCATTACATAGACCGTCTGATCCATCATGATGGACAGCGCATCAAAAACCAGAATGAAGAGGAGCAGTGCTAGAGGTCCACCCTGATGGACCCCTCTCTGAGGTTGTAAAAAAACGCTCCTCGGTTGCTCATTCACTAGCACTGTGCTCGAAGAAGTAGTCATGCACCTCTTCATTTAGGAAATCCACCTATCAAGAAACCTACGCCTATACAAGGAGGCCCATATGAACGGCCAATCCACAGTCATGTGTCGTGGAAAAATCCATCTTCCATCTGACCCCCTTTGTCCCATGCTTATGCTAGTCAGCTACCACCTCTGTCGCCAGGACCACACTCTCCAAAAGTTGTCTACCCGGGAGAAAAGCGCAGTGGGATGGTGCCGCCAACCTCGAAAGGATTCCCCTTGGCATGTTTGCCATGACTTCAGTGAGAATCAAGTATATTGCATTCAACAAAGTTATCGGCATGTAGTCCTCCACCCTTGTAGCGGTATCCTTCTTTGAAAGAAAAAAAATAAAGGAGATGTTCAACCTATGCAAGGAGGCCCATATGAACTGCCAATCCACAGTCATGTGCCGTGGAAAAATCCACCTTCCATCTGACCCCTTTGTCCCATGCTTACGCTAGTCAGCTACCACCTCTGTCGCCACACTCTCCAAAAGTTGTCTACTCGGGAGAAAAGCGCAGTGGGATGGTGTCGCCAACCTCGAAAGGATTCCCCTCGGCATGTTTGCCATGACTTTAGCGAGAATCAAGTATATTGCATTCAACAAAGTTATCGACATGTAGTCCTCCACCCTTGTAGCGATATTTTTCTTTGGAAGAAAAAAAATAAAGGAGATGTTCAACCTCTCGAACCCGAAGTGAACCTCCACAAACTCTGCCACAATCGTCGTCTCCTTTTCATCCATCAGGGACCAAAGCTCCTTGTAGAAGTAAATCGGGAAACCATCTAGACCTGGGCAACCATCCTGATTGAGATCACATAGAGCTTTATGGACCTCCGCCTCTCGAAATGGTCTCAAAAGATCCTCTTTTTCTCAGTTGGTTATGCAAGTCACCTCTGTACCCAATCCACCTCTCAGTAATGTGGTTAGACCGGCTACTCTTCTGCCTGAAATATTGGGTAGATGCCCTTGCGATCGCCACGCCAACATACACTTCCACCCCCAACTTTGATTGCATGAATCAAGCTTCGCCTTCTACCATTAGCAACATTATGGAAAAATCGAGTGTTGGCATCCCCTTCTTTTAGCCACCGATGCCTAGATCTCTGCCTCCACTCAATCTCCTTCTTATCCTCCTCCAAAGTTTTGAGCACCAGCCCACGACAAAGCACCTCATTACCCTCAAGATCCCTTTCATCCTCCAGCGAGTCCAGTCTCATCAGCTCCTTAAGCGCCTAATCTGTGCTCATGGCACGATCAACTCAACTCACCTTCGTGTACTCCGATAATCTGTGACGAGGGCATTCAACTTTAATGCTAATTTGACAGTGGTGGGCCCTTCCATTGACAGCCCTGCCCAGAAGGAGGTACCTAGTCCCGGAAACTATCCTTAAGCATCCAACACCTTTCGAATCAAAAGTATGAGGATGAGTTGGAGCCGTTAGCAGTATTAAGGCGCATGGGTGAGTGATCAGACTACGACATGGGTAGTGATTTCACCACCGCCATGTCGAATCTCTCAAAAGCCTCAACAGAAAAAATGAAATCATCGATCCGTGACTGTGATACTGAATTCCTCCAATTGTACATGCAGTTTGCCGCATCAACCTCCAAGCAGAGCGCCTCCACAACCTCCGCGAAGAGTTTCGACCTCGGGTCCTGCGCACCTCTACCCCCAGGTCTATCATCCGTGTATAGGGTGACATTTAAGTCACCCCCTAGAATCCAAGCAGTCTCTCGAACTCTTCCCCGAATGTCTCAACTCATCCCATACCGCCACATTCTGAGAACCTCCCACAACACCATACACTGATGAAATCAAGTGTCTGGTCTAATCTGACTTATTAACCAGAAGAACCGACACCGAGTGCACCAATTTTACCTCCTCGACCAGATCGAAAAGGCCCCCATTCCAGATCACCACTACACTAACCAAGCTACCATTCATCAATACCGCTTTGAAATCCGAAAGGAAAGGACCCGAGACTAAGCTCCATCTCATGAAATCCCACGAAGAAATCTTGGTTTCCTGGAAGCTAGCGACATCTGTCTTCCACTTTGCCATCATAGAACCAATTTCCAACCTCTTGTCAGGCTGCCCCAGCCCGCATATGTTCCACGACAGCAGCTTCATCGAGATACCAAAGGGGTAGACCCTGCCAGCTGAACCTCGATCACTCGAGCAACTTCCATACAAAGGCCTCTTCCGACTCTCCTCGTTCCACCCCTACCGAGAGGACCAGAACTACCTTAATCCCTCTTCTCCCATTTTCAGGCAAACCACTCCCCTCAACCTCACCTGCACATCTTGCATATACCGCACAATCATCCTCTCGACGAAGTTCAACCCCAATGTAGGCCTGGTCGGGCTCCTCCCCACTAAGCTCCACCCTTCCTTCCATGCTCACCGAACTTTTCCCGACAGGCGCATCTTCCCTCAAGCGGCCCAGTTTGGAGGTTTCCCAATCCAACATGTCCGCATGCTTTCGCTTCCTCGAGAACCTTTTCAGTGGCAAGAAATCTTGTGATGTTCTACCTTGTGATGTTCCATTCTGCTGAGATGTGCAGTGGCAAGAAATCTTGTGAATATTTCCTGCGACAATGGAAAATCTTATAAGTAGCTTCTCAAGCATTACTATATCTTAAGCGCTTACCCACTTTCTCGTATCTTGACTAAATAAGGAGAGTGTATCGGAAGTACTAATATCCCCACGACTTGGAAGCAAGTTAAAGAAACCATCGATTAACATAATGAATTACTTATAAAAATTAGTCAACGTACCATCAAGTGAAAGCCAAAATCAAAGTGAACTAATTCAAAAGGCTTCGTATGTTTACCCCTCTTTTCAATAAAAAAAGCTAACTCAAAAGTTTATTTTTTATTTTCAAAGATAGAATAAATAGCATGTGCGCTTAACCATTAAACATACATGTCCTACTAAACTCTCAGATCCCAAACCTTGAAACAGTTAGGAAACGACTTTTTAAGGGAGATGAAAATAAGGTGACCCGCACATTCGTGCCATTGAATAGCCAGATGTTGACTGTTTTTCGCAATCTTATTTCCTACCACAACTATGCCTTGTCATGTTTGATCTTGCTTCCCGTGATATAGCGAACGTCGCCTCTACTTCAACTATGGCCATCCTAATGGCAATGGAACATACGAGATAGTTATCTTTAGTCAACTTTATAGGGCAGTAATGTGTCCGATATCAACCTTTTCTGGTTCTCCTCAAAGGGCATCATATAGGAGAATGACACCAATGGCTGATCATGCAAAGGAAGCCAACCATGATCCTGGATTACGTTCCTCCAAGAAAACTGGGCCCATCAGATCCTTAAAAAATAGACAACCTTTGGATCACGATCCTCCAAGAAAACTGGGTGGCCATTTGTAGGGCTGCTAATTGAACTAAATCGTTCGAATTCGATTAGGATTCGTTCGATAAGAATCAAAAAAAGTTTGACTCGAAAACAAATGAATTGTATTTGAATTTAACTTGCGGATTCGATTCCCAAATGAATCGAATATGAATTCACCTGAATTCGTTTGATAATAATTCGATTCGATTCGGTATTTAAATGCATACATATGTGTATATATGTGTCCATGTATTTATATATACACACTACATACATATACATGCATATAATACATACATATTTACGTACCTACATGTAACAACCACTCTGGGTTGATTATGATCTTTTCTGAATATTCTTTGTACAAGGAATTCTAGCGTAAGTATATCTAAAGGTTGACATGTGTAAGTAAATAAATACAGAAAATAATATATGATTATGTATTAAAAAATTTACTACATTTAATTTACATAGAAAGATTTAGCATTTGCATTATATCACTAAACATAACGTGTGCAAGTAACTAAAGGTACTCTCTAACCAGCTTACTGCAATGATTAAGTGGTTAATTTTAAACTTCTAATCATATCTAGGCTTCACTAATATGATTTATCATATGCAACATCACTGCTATGATTTCCATACTCCTACGATACATCGACATGACTTGTCAATGCGCGACGTGTATATGCAACATTAGCCCCCCCTGATGATACGCAATATTTTTCCTTTCCTCTTTATATTTAAGTTCAAGTGGTTTGACTGCAAAATATGTTATGAGTTAGAGATGCGGGTCATTCATGCATCGATTATACAAAACATCTAAGTCCATGCCTTTACTTCTTATTTTAACCTAGTGACGGTAGCTTAGGTATGAGTTACTTTGTATAAGTATAATAATCAATCTTAGCATTCTATACAGAAATTTTGAGACATTAAGTCGATACAAAGCACTCTAAACCATACCCAATTTAATAGGCATATATGTATGTATAGTCCTATTAGTTAAAGACTGAATATTGAGTATAAAATAGAGTAAAAATAATTGTTATAAAATCTAATAGGAAAAATCAAATGTTTAATATTGTTATTCTATATTCTCACCGACACACCCACGACCACACATTTATTTTCATGTTCCCACATTTGTTGCACTGCCTTTTCAATTCCCCTTTCATTGTCTACCGAAGATCACAAAAAACCATGGTAGATTATGTGGTCTTTCTCCTAGCACGCGAAAATGTTGTTTTTGCTACTTCAAGTTCCTCGTTAACATTTGTCATGACTCGAAATTTATCTAGATATATCTCATTTACTTTTTTGTTTTTTTGATTTTCCTTGTATGGTAATCTATGATGATCATCATTGTCAAGGCGAAATTTATCACATGAATAATATACAAGTTCTTCTCACCATACATCAAAAATTCATATATTTCATTTTCATGGCTTAGTTTTTTGATATTGAAGATCCTCACGCTTAATGACGATGTTTTATCTTTCTACATATTTTTTTATGATTTTCGTTGTTTCAAATAATAATATTAATTTGTATCAACTTTTTATATAAGTTTGATCTTGTCTTGCTTTAACATGCAATGGTAATTATAATGTTTTCAACTTATATAAAAAGTATGAATAAAAAAATACAATGATAACAGAGGGATGTATTATGTTATTCCTTGCTTCCTCGATATGGTCTTTGGCCTTGTCTGGTAGGTTTGAGTAAAATACTGCATTCATGTTTCGACCTACGCTACTGACTTGCCACAAATGATATCTTAAAATAAGTTAGATGAAAATACTTATATATTCGAATATCCTGCTGATGAACAAAGTGAGCATAGTTTCTTAATCTGAGGTAGATTCCATTAAATGTATGTTAACTTACTCTCACCAAATGAATGTGATATGCACAGTTCCAACTATACTGTGCACCATGGACTTCTCAAAAATCAACAAGTATAACCCTGCCTACTTGACAAAAATGATCACATTTAAAACTTCTGGATACATATTAGAGATAATTTTTTAGTTCTTTAAACTTTTGGCTACTTCAAATTCGTTTTGTTTTTATCAGATGTTACTTATGATGGAACAACGAGTATGATTGGATATTAGGATGCATATATAGAGAGGTTGATGGGGCTGCCCCCGCCCTTATTTCGATGTTTTTTTTCGAAAAATATCGCTATATATATTCATCCCTATATTCCTCCTATATGCCATTCGAATTTCGTCAGAAACAGACTCCTACGTCCTCCATCCAGAGAGTCTCTGTCACCAGGACCACACTCTCCAAAAGTTGTCTACATGGGAGAAAAGCGCAATGGGATGGTGTCGCCAACCTCGAAAGGATTCCCCTCGGCATGTTTGCCATGACTTCAGCGAGAATCAAGTATATTGCATTCGACAAAGTTATCGGCATGTAGTCCTCCTCCCTTGTAGCGATATCCTTCTTTGGAAGAAAAAAATAAAGGAGATGTTCAACCTATGCTAGGAGGCCCATATGAACTGCCAATCCACAGTCATGTGCCGTGGAAAAATCCACCTTCCATCTGACCCCCTTTGTCCCATGCTTACGCTAGTCAGCTACCACCTCTGTCGCCACACTCTCCAAAAGTTGTCTACTCGGCAGAAAAGCGTAGTGGGATGGTGCCGCCAACCTCGAAAGGATTCCCCTCGGCATGTTTGCTATGACTTCAGCGAGAATCAAGTATATTGCATTCAACAAAGTTATCGACATGTAGTCCTCCACCCTTGTAGCGATATTTTTCTTTGGAAGGAAAAAAACAAAGGAGATGTTCAACCTCTCGAACCCGAAGTGAACCTCCACAAACTTTGCCACAATCGTCGTCTCCTCTTCATCCATCAGGGACCAAAGCTCCTTGTAGAAGTAAATCGTGAAACCATCTAGACCTGGGCAACCATCCTGATTGAGATCACATTGAGCTTTATGGGCCTCCGCCTCTCGAAATGGTCTCAAAAGATCCTCTTTATCTCAGTCGATTATGCAAGTCACCCCTGTACCCAATCCACCTCTTAGTAATGTGGTTAGACCGCCTACTCTTCTGCCTGAAATATTGGGTAGATGCCCTTGCGATCGCCACGTCACCATACACTTCCACCCCCAACTTTGATTGCATGAATCAAGCTTCGCCTTCTACCATTAGCAATATTATGGAAAAATCGAGTGTTGGCATCCCCTTCTTTTAGCCACCGATGCCTAGATCTCTGCCTCCACTCAATCTCCTTCTTATCCTCCTCCAAAGTTTTGAGCACCAGCCCACGACAAAGCACCTCATTACCCTCAAGATCCCTTTCATCCTCCAGCGAGTCCAGTCTCATCAGCTCCTTAAGCGCCTGATCCGTGCTCATGGCACGATCAACTCAACTCACCTTCGTGTACTCCGACAATCTGTGACGATGACATTCAACTTTAATGCCAATTTGACAGTGGTGGGCCCTTCCATTGACAGCCCATCCTTATGCATCCAACACCTCTCGAATCGAAAGTATGAGGATGAGCCAGAGCCGTTAGCAGTATTAAGGCACATGGGTGAGTGATCAGACTACGATATGGGTAGTGATTTCACCACCGCCATGTCGAATCTCTCAAAAGCCTCAACAGAAAAATGAAATGATCGATCCGTGACTGTGATACTGAATTCCTCCAAGTGTACATGCAGTTTGCCGCATCAGCCTCCAAGCAGAGCGCCTCCACAACCTCCGCGAAGAGTTTCGACCTCGGGTCTTGCGCACCTCTACCCCCGGGTTTATCATCCGTGTACAGGGTGACATTGAAGTCACCCCCTAGAATCCAAGCAGTCTCTAGAAATCTTCCCCGAATGTCTCAACTCATCGCATACCGCCACGTTCTGAGAACCTCCCACAACACCATACACTGATGAAATCAAGCGTCTGGTCTAATCTGACTTATTAACCAGAAGAACCGACACCGAGTGCACCAATTTTACCTCCTCAATCAGATCGAAAAGGCCCCCATTCCAGATCACCACTACACCACCCAAGCTACCATTCATCAATACCGCTTTGAAATCCGAAAGGAAAGGACCCGAGACTGAGCTCCATCTCACGAAATCCTACGAAGAAATCTTGGTTTCCTGGAAGCAAGCGACATCTGTCTTCCACTTTGCCATCATAGAACCAATTGCCAACCTCTTGTCAGGCTGCTCCATCCCGCGTATGTTCCACGACAGCAGCTTCATCGAGATACCCCTTGGTAAACCCTGCCAGCTGAACCTTGATCACTCGAGCAGCTTCCATACAAAGGCCTCTTCCGACTCTCCTCGCTCCACCCCTACCGAGAGGACCAGAACTACCTTAATCCCTCTTCTCCCATTTTCAGGCAAACCACTCCCCTCAACTTCACCTGCACAGCTTGTATATACCGCACAATCATCCTCTCGACGAAGTTAAACCCCAATGTAGGCATGGTCGGGCTCCTCCCCACTAAGCTCCACCCTTCCTTCCATGCTCACCGAACTTTTCCTGACGGGCGCGTCTTCCCTCAAGCGGTCCAGTTTGGAGGTTTCCCAATCCAACATGTCCGCACGTTTTCGCTTCCTCGAGAACCTTTTCAGTGGCAAGAAATCTTGTGATGTTCTACCTTGTGATGTTCCATTCTGTTGAGAAGTGCAGTGGCAAGAAATCTTGTGAATATTTCCTGCGACAATGGAAAATCTTATAAGTAGCTTCTCAAGCATTGCTATATCTTAAGCGCTTCCCCACTTTCCCGTATCTTGACTAAATAAGGAGAGTGTATCGGAAGTATTAATATCCCCACGACTTGGAAGCAAGTTAAAGAAACCATCGATTAACATAATGAATTACATATAAAAATTAGTCAATGCACCATTAAATGAAAGCCAAAATTAAGTGAACTAATTCAAAAGGCTTCGTATGTTTACCCCTCTTTTGAATAAAAAAAGCTAACTCAAAAGTTTATTTTTTATTTTCAAAGATAGAATAAGTAGCACGTGCGCTTAACCATTAAACATACATGACCTACTAAACTCTCAGATCCCAAACCTTGAAACAGTTAGGAAACGACTTTTTTAGGGAGATGAAAATAAGGTGACCCGCACATCCGTGCCACTGAATAGTCAGACGTCGACTGTTTTTCGCAGTCTTATTTCCTACCACAACTATGTCTTGTCATGTTTGATCTTGCTTCCCGTGATGTAGCGAACACTGCCTCTACCTCAACTATGGCCATCCTAATGGCAACAGAACAGACGAGATAGTTATCTTTGGTCAACTTTATAGGGCAGTAATGTGTCCGATATCAACCTTTTCAGGTTCTCCTCAAAGGGCATCATACAGGAGAATGACACCAATGGCTGATCATGCAAAGGAAGCCAACCATGATCCAGAGCTCATAGAACCCATCAGATCCTTAAAAAATAGACAACCTTTGGATTACGGTCCTCCAAGAAAACTGGGCCCATCAGATCCTTAAAAAATAGACAACCTTTGGATTACAATCCTCCAAGAAAACTGGGTGGCCATTTGTCGGAAACCTCGATGCAGAGAGCGGAAGGATCACACCACAAGAATCATATACATCGACATGAATCATATACACTGCGAACCTCCACAAAATTGCCTAGCACATAATCAGATTGGCTCTAATTTCATGAAAATTATACAAAGCATGGAGAACACAAGAATTCATGCAGA
Source organism: Ottelia alismoides (assembly GCA_037367405.1). NCBI lineage: Eukaryota > Viridiplantae > Streptophyta > Magnoliopsida > Alismatales > Hydrocharitaceae > Ottelia > Ottelia alismoides. The sequence goes on along the minus strand of JAZKJV010004266.1, from coordinate 362,754 downwards.
AAACACTTCTCCACAGAAGTGAAAAGAAACCATGGGAGAGTACCCAAGTGCTCTCAAGTGTCTAGTATTGTCTTCACTTAACACGCGAAAAAGGATCGATGAGTTACATATATAGTCCCATGAGGTTAACAGATCCTCACCCGGGACCCATTAATCCACATAATACAAAACAACTCAACACTCTCCTGACAAGGGACTAGCCATCATAAATTGTAGATTTCATTGGCATAAAAAACTGCTTATTTCCTTGTGCGCACTTTAGCATTTTTTATTTATATTTGAGGTGTGCACCATTCGGTATGCACACCCCTCCCTTGATATTAGAAAAATAGAAGCTGCAGGTTTGCTTGAATAGGTTGTAAGCCTGTGAAACCAAGAACGTGCCGAGATTCTCCAAGTTTATTGCTATCTCGTGTCAAATGCAATTCAAATAAATAATTCTCTAATTCAGAACAGTTTTTTATTTGTAGGATTTATTGCGTGCACTAATTTTCCATTGATATAAATTTTAAAGAGATTTTTACACCCATAACCCTGAGTAATTTCGCAATAACAATCATAAACCCCGCATAATTGCGAATTACATGCAGGACCCTGAGTTGTGCTTAACTCTTACATCCATAACCTCTTGTTAACTTCTATCCAAATTTCCGTTAACTATGACGGTATCTGTCGCATATTTTTCATTTATTACCCTTTAAATCATAATTATTTACAAAAGATACCACTCTTTCCTCCCTCCTTAAATCTGCCAGCAGCACCTCGTCGTCCCCTTCCTCTGACCTCCTCCTCCCCTTCATCCTCCGGCAACTACCTCCGTCTCCTCCCCCCACCGACCACCTACTCCTCTCATTCCTCCTCCAGAACCAAGCTCCATCGAGACCTTCCCCCCGCCCCTATCGAAGCCCCCCTCCCCCAGCCTGCAAGTCCCGTCTCTCGCAAGACCCCGCAGCCGTCGAAGCCCCCTCCCCTGTCCACAGCCCCCGATGAAGGCACCCCCTCCTGCACTTCCGACAAAGCCAGACCCGCCACTGGCCGCAAGCTCCCGACGACCCGCAAGCCCCCGATGAAGGCACCCCTACCCGCAATCCCCCGGGAAAGGACCCACCTGCAACCCGCCCTCAAGCTCCCGGTCTACAAGTCCCCCTGCGCGCTCCTGTCGACGACCCCCACCCACCTCCCGCTTGCAACCCCCGCGCGCAAGCTACAACTCTTGTCGATGACCCCTCCCGCCCGCAGCCCCCGATCTGCAAGCCCCCCTGCGCGCTCCTGTCGACGACCCCCACCCACCTCTCGCTTGCAACCCCCCGACAAAGGCCCCCCGTTGAAACCCACCTGCAATCCCCCCCTCCCCCGCAAGCTCCAGCTTCTGTCGACGACCCCCCCCCCCCCCACCCGCAGTCCCGATCCGCTAGTCCCCCTGCTCGCAAGCTCTGCCCGCAACCCCCAATTTGCAAGCCCTCCCCCTCGTAAGCTTCAGCTCCTGTGGACCCCCCGATGAAAACCATCCCGCAAGCTCTGCCTGCAACCCCCAATTTGCAAGCCCTCCCCCTCGTAAGCTTCAGCTCCTATGGATCTCGATCCCTCTGAACCCCCACCCGCCCGCAGCCCCCGATGAAGGCCCCCCTGCTCGCAGCCCCTGATGAAGGCCCCCTGCCCGCAAGCCCTCGACAAAGGCTTCCCGACGAACTCCGTGAAGCCCGCCTATGACCCCCACCGCCCGCAAGCTCGTCCTCCATCCTTGCATGCATGACCAAGTGGGTGGATAGGGATGATATTTTTTATTTACTTATGGTTAATCTCAACCGTTAGATCGCAGAACGGTTAGATTAACTCAACCATCCGGTTCAGTTAATGCACTAAACTAACGGAAGGTTATGGATGTAAGACGTCGTACTACTCAGGGTTCTGGATGTAATTCGTGATTATGCGGGGTTATGATTGTAATTGTAAAATTACTCAAGGTTATGGGTGTAAAAATCCCAATTTTAAAAATATCCAGAGGGAGTTGTATTCATGTTGGAGGATAGGAATTACGACGAGGTTTATCTCACATAAGGGCCGAGGGTTTGACTTGAGAAAATTTTGACCACACCATGCAGTGTAGTTTATAAATTGTTGAAATGGGCAGCATGGAACTATAAGTTACTTTTTGTCCAGTAATTTGGTATACTTCAACAACAAAAGTCTTTTCCCACAATTAAGTAGGGTTGGCTACATGGATTTTTTGCCTCCGTTCAGATCTATTTTGGGTCATTCTTGGGCTTAAATCCAAATAACTAAGATCCCTTCTTATAGTCTTATTCCAACACTTCTTGGACCTTCATCACCCTCTCTTAACCGGCTCAACATCCCAAATGTCGCATCTTCTAACCGGTGCATCGACCGACCCCCTTTGCAAATGATCAAACCATCTTAAGCGGTGTTCTCTCATCTTATCCTCTATTGGAGCTAAACCAACTTTCCTTTTGATTGCATCATTTTAAATCTGATCTTGAAGGTGAAAATTGGCATATTATGTCAATTAAGTTGCTCCAAGATATACAACAAACTTGGCATGAATCTCACTAGCTCGTCAACAAATAGTAATATATTTCACAAGTCTAAAAGGATGTCACAAATTTCTCTACTTATGCTCGTTTTTATTACTCATGGAAAAGTATACGATGAGCATGCTTTTTGTATATGTATCGACTGAAACATTCGGCAATCGTCTTATGCAGTCCTCCTGTGGTTGCTGACAGCAGCCTGCATTAAGGTGGGGCGTCCACAAATTGCTCGAAGAGCAATCGAGCTTGCTGAAAGCCGATTGCTGAAGGATGGATGGCCGGAGTACTATGACGGTAAGCTTGGACGTTACATTGGGAAACAGGCCAGGAAGTTCCAGACATGGTCCATTGCGGGGTATCTTGTCGCAAAGATGATGTTGGAAGATCCATCACATTTGGGGATGGTCTCTCTGGAAGAAGACAGGGCGATGAAGCCGTTGATCAAGAGATCAACTTCATGGACCTGCTAAGGCTCCCCTTGCTGGGAGAGACAAAACCGCGGGAGGCCGAGAAAAATTCTTTGGAATCAGCATTTCATTTTGAGGTCAGTCTCTTACTTAATCCCTAGGAAGAAGTTGTTAGCTAATCTACCTTATATTGGAAGGCTGCGGTTGTACAATAGGGGAATGTCCCATGTGTCTAGTTTCTTCTGCTTTTCTTTTAGAATAAAGTTGCAGGTTCTATTTGTGTTCTAATCAATTAAACATCTGCACAGCTGCTCACCTACAAAACATTGCAGTTTCTTCTCCTTTGATTGAAGATAATGGTCAAAAATATTCCCAATGTCGCTCTTATCTACCAAACTCTTCCACGTCTTGACTACTGTTATTTGGGTTAAGTTTTCATTGTTCTATTGTTGATTCGACTTCTTCGTTAATCTTTGTAAATTTTGATTATGCTAGGTTGGAAAACTTTAATATGACTTCTCCTTTGACTTCTCATCTGGAAGGCTTGTTTGCAATGTTGGGGTGTTTTCTTCTGTATCATGTGCATGGCAACGTCAAGGGGCAGGGATGCAAACGGACGGATATGGATACAGATATATGTATTATTGTATCATTATCTATCTTTTAATACGAATACGAATGCGGATACTGATATAACGGATATTAAAACTATCTTACCATATCCTTTAAAAATGGATGCGGATGTAAAATGGATACTGGTCGCATTACGAGTAATATTAGAAATATTCTATAGAATGGACTTAAATATATATGAATTGGATAGAAAGGATATGATATAAATTTACTAAATGTGTTTGTATCATAAAAATTATACAAATATGGTAAAAGAAAGCATAGAATTATGTTATATAGGGTTAAAAATAAATCTATGGCTATATTTATATACGAAAATGAATATACTGATACGGATGTTTGCGAATATCAAAACGATATCCATATCTGTATTTATTTTAAAATGAATACGGATATGGATGTCCAAATCTTTATAAAACGGATACGTTGACGGATCAGATACGGATATAATCGTTTGCAACTTTGCATCCCTATCAACGGGTTATGTTTCGCCAGAGGGATTTGGGAGAAAACCAGAGTGATTTGGGACAGAAGGGAGAGTGAGCAGTGCACGTTAGTGGAAGGGTGGAAAATTTTGTAGTTGAATACAGTGCACAAAAATTATGGCAGATATTTGGGGAAATCTTTTCAATGATTCCAATTGATTTTCTTCAATATTGCACTTAACAATCAAACAACACGTCAAAAGATGGGTTTTTTAAGTGGCAGCGAACAGGATCGCAATGTAGAATTCATTTTCATACTATGAGTCCATTACCATTTTATTTTTATTAAATATATCGAGAGCAATTGAAATTTCTAGCAATAAGATTCGTTATTTAAGTTGAATCTTTTTAGGAGTTAAGTTTTTGTTAGGATTTTATTTGTTTATTTATTTTGTAATCTCATATTCTCCATGTTTGGATATAAGGAGGTTAATGGGATGATCAGAACAAATTTGAGTAATAAAAAAAATAGAAATCTCTCTCCTTGCGTATAGGGGTGAAAACTACAAAAATAGATATGTGCTTACCGTATTAAAAAATTACTGGATATGGATGGTGAAAACTACAAAAAAATAGATATGTGCTTACTGTATTAAAAAAATTACTGGATATGGATATCCATATGTGAATACTAACCGAATATGGATCGAATATGGATATGGGTTGTAAAAATTTCCGGATACGGATATGGTATTGGCTTGAATATCCAAATTCGGATATCCAAATACAATATTTAATATTGTTTTATATATATTATACAACCCTGTGTTATTATATTAGTAGTATATAACAAAATATATTAATGATATCAATAAACTTCTATTTTAAGATAGGCACGGACAAAAGTTACCAAACCCGATCCTCCTTTTTGCTTCCCATGAAGAACGCATGTCAACTCCATGCTCTCTTTTGTTATAATGCAACTTATTTATATTTCGTTCTCATTTTTCAAATTCATTATGAACTTTGATGAAAATTTAATTCGTATTAGTATGTGATCTTTATTCGATCCGTATTCGGATTCAATGTTTATTGGATCCATATTTGGATTCACTCTTTATTCTATTCATACTTGGATTGGTTATTTATTTAATATGTATTCAGGTCCGCTCTTAATTCAATCCGTATTCATATTCGATTTGAATTCGTATTCATATTTTAACGATATGATTTCCTTAATGCATATTCAAATCATATTCATATCCGTATTTGCTAGACATGAAGCAAATACATATATGGAAATAGGAACATCAGATCCGTTTTCATCCCTACTTGCATCACATTTTCTCTACCAAAATCCACATTTCTTTTCCTTTTACTGCCCAATCCATTTTGCGTTACGTTCGGGATAAAAAACAAGTAAAACAAGTACCAAAGAAAAATCCAAATCATTTCATTAAGGAAAATTTTCTGAAGACCTTTGTCAAGGTTACCTCGTAAACATCATTATGCCGCGGCCATTTCCCTACGACAACATGTAGTTTGGTGCGATTTGTAATGTGTATGTTGACTCCTTAAGGGGGTGTTTGTGGAATAACCTCAAGAATAAGGATGCTATTCCCTTTCTCTCCCCTCTTCTTTCTTGTACGACTATTCCCTCGTGCGCATCTCTACCCTTATTCCTATACTTATTCCACCTTACCTAACTTTATCCCACCTTATCCATATCCTTCCAGTTCCAGCTAGGGCTGTCTGAAAATTCTCAGGTTTGACATTCGCTCAGATTCAGCTCGCTAAAAGTTCGATTTAGATTCGATTCGAAAATAAACGAACCGAACCTGAACACGAGTTTGGGCTCGATTAAATAAACGAACCGAACCTCAAAAACATAGGTTCGCTCAGGTTTGATTCGTTAAAAGTTCGATTATACACACACATACATAAAAGTTTATATGCATACATACTGTATATATAAGGAAAAAATACATTCTATATTAACATAAGGGTTATTCACTTATTTTCGCAAATCCATCCAGTCATCCACTCCCTATGTCCCTATTCCTGAAACCCCACAAATCCCTTCCCTGTGGCTGCGGTTTTTTCCTTTGAACAGAAACATCTGCACAATATTTATTCTTAAACAAACCTAACCTTTACGAACCTTACCCGAGCCGAATCAAACCTGATTACAGATTTCATTTTATCGAGCCGAACCGAACTCAAGCCTGAAGGTACGCTAAACGAACCGAACCGAGCATGGGTTGGTTCGCTCAGGTTCGGCTCGTTTACACTCGTACTTCCAGCCAAACAAGAATAGTGCATTATTCAGCTTATTCCTTACAATTATTCCTGCTTATTCCCGAATCAAACACACCTTAAGATAATGCACCTTTTCTCATCTTAATCTTCGAAGATTGCGAGGTCTAAAGAAAATGTATGTGGTGGTACAAAGCTCCTGCAAGTTCAATTAACTGTGTATACGGTGTACATGATCAAAAGAAACCCTCACTTCTCACAATCTCAAATATAGAGGAGGCCTCAAGGGAACAACCTACTGATGTAAAATATACATGTGAAAAACTACAACAAATGACTTCAATAAGCACTAGCACTTCTCCCACCTCTCTTGCTCACTAATTCACATAGCCGACATGGTAATGTGTCGAGACTTGTTGCACGAGTCTTGCCATAGTTTCCCAGTACGCCACACCGCCTCCATGCATGGTACTCCGCATACGCGACAGGGTCATCCGCAACCGCCTTGACATATGAAGCCAGATCCTGCAAAGAGCTGAACTTAGATCCATCTATGATGGAGTTGGGAGGTACAAAGTCCCAAACGTTGGGCGCCCCAAAATAGATGGGAACTGCACCAGCATCCAGAGCATAGAAGAGTTTCTCCGTAACATAGCTGTCGGTCATGGTGTTCTCAATGGCAAGAACGAATTTGTAGTGTGACATGGCGCAGTGCAGGTGATCCCACCATTGTGGGGTGGAACCGTCATCGTCGTTGGAACATTCAGGATAAAATGACAGCGCCATGTCAAGACCGCCTACGTTGTTGAGACATTTTCCAAATGAATGATGAGGTACCAGGGATAGAAACTTTTTTGCGAGTTTGTTCCTTTCAGGAAGGCATCTAGAGGAGGACCAATAGATAATAGAATCCTGAAAATATGAGCAGGTAATTTTTAGCAGGAAGATAGATATGGATAACATAGATCAGATAGGCTGCAAAATTATGCGAAAATGTTTTACGTGTATACCCCTGTAAACTTATGTAATTACATATATATCCATGTAAACATTGTGACTTGCACATTACCCAAAATACCATAAATTGTTAGCTATAAGAACTTTCATCGTCATGATGTTAGCTGTTCATCTTCGCACCATGTGGCGCATACAGAGGAACCGAAGATATAGAGAGGACAAAGAAAGCCTGGATCATGACAGACCGGTATTTATGTTAGGGGCTTATAAGTAGCCACAAGGTTCGTAGGGAATATTTGTGATTACATAATTTTCCAGGGATTTACATGTATACTCCCCGTAAAATTGACAATCAATCATTTTCTTTAGTCAAATGGAGGCAGTAGGTGTATTGACCACAGAAAGCAACGCAAAAACTCACACCGACACCATAAGATTTGGATGCAAATAAGCAGAATAACCTAAATCAGAAACTACTATAACAGACTAGGCAAACAACCACCTTGTAATATTCATAATGGTAATAGTTGACTTACACAGGATCTTGCAGTTAGACATTTAACAGGTTTTCCTTGATACATTTATATCACTCCCATGGATTTAATCGTTCTAACAACTAGAAGCGATAGATTTTCCTTTGAAAGAAGGGAAAGCGAATACAGCCCAAAAATGGATGCCATGTGCACCAGGTGGATCTAGTAAAATAATTTATTAGTCGTATTAACAGCCGATTCTAGTATGTAACACCCCCCACCCCCCAATAAAAAACACACCCACACCAAAAGTCAATCCTGTCCTTCTGCAAAAATAGTGCTAGATAAGAAGGCTTGTTTGAAGGGAAGAAAGTGATTGACGCATAACACATTCTTATTGGAAATCTTTAATATCTGAAGATTGACAAAGTGTGAATTTGAACCATCAAATGCACATTGTTCATTATACATTTATCAAAGTTGCGAAACTAATCCACAATAAAAGAATCCTTTCTACGGGGGCTGACTGATAAGAACAATAAAAAATATACAGATTTACTCAAGTTGTATGCGATGCTCCCGTTTAGATGTGTTGGGAGAAGAGAGGAACATGTTTATTCTGAGAGGCCTATCCCTCACACAGGGAGAAGGGCGGAAAAATAGTACAAGGACCTAGGAACCAAAAAGAGATAACATAAAGGTATATTAACAATGAATATACCCACAACTCCATATTATCTCGACACCCCTCGTCAAATTAGAATAACTATATCATGCATGCTCGACTAAGAGATACATACTGATCAAACAAGGTCCCTGTGAGAGACTTGATGAAGATATTTTCAGGCAATCTCAGATCTACTTAAGGTGACTCCATTCACTGTAAAAGCAATATCAGGCCTGGGACCTCCATACGAGAAATTACCACAATGTGACAAGTTTTTTGGTAACATTTGCTTTACACCTTTTTTGCTATGGAGATGCAATCTGGGTCACTACCCATAACTACGTCGTCAATCCCATGTACGACCTCCTCACAAAGAAGGAATGCATTCTACTAGATCACACAAACTGCATCTGTTCCGTCACCTTAAATAGCTTGTGGACCATGCTTTAGAAATCTGCTCAAAGCCATGAGTGATCTTACGAGGCATGCAAACTCTATGAGACTCTTAGCTACATAACGAGGCAGCCTCGACATATACCTCATCATGTAAATCCCCATACAAAATGGCGTTCTTCACTATAAGTTGATAAAATGGCCAGTCCTATACAATCATCCGATAACGAAATTTGCATATTGATTATACAAACGACGTAAGAAAAGAGGTCAAAGTAATTCATGTAGCAGGCCTGAGTATAAACCTTGGCAACCGGGCAAATCTTGTCTCTAAATGGAGCCATTTGCATTGTGCTTGATCACATGAAGACCTATTTGCATGTGAAAAATGGTAAAGTGGAAGCAACAAACAAGAACAAACACAATAAACATGAAGAACATAGAGATTTTACATGAAATCCTACTTTGTGAGGAGCGGAATGAAACCACAGAAGAACGCCTCAAAGGCAGATTCTTATATTTCATTCTCTCAGTAAGTATAGGGGTGTGGGGATCTTTATATAGTCCCACTGACTTCCAAAGTCCCGCCAATAGACGGTGTGGAACTATTCTTCATGGTGTGGTAATTGGATCCTGGAGAGATCCAATTACCCACCAAGGTCATTCTCCAACAACCAATAATGGACGCATCAACTAGTACATCAACCACAAACCAAAGTATCCATCTCTGATCGCACAGCCTCTCTCATTTAGCATCATGCGATCCTTCCTAAAATGTTCTTAGGATATTGACAACAAATAAAGTACTAGCCATGGCCTCAAATTTCAGCGAAATTCGGTCGAATTTCTGTCGAATATCGATATCCAGTCGAAATCGTAATTCGACCGAAATGATCGAAATATGGGGGTCCTAGTACAAAAAATGACCGAAATGACCGAAATTCCGGTCGAAATTCCACCGAAATTCTGTTTTGGTCGATACCGAAATGGTGACCGAAACCGACATTTAGGGCCTTGGTACTAGCAAACTGCCAATACACACGGGATAAGTACTAGAGTATAACATACCTAGATATAGGATGTTGACTGCATGTTCTCTCGCTTATTATCAAGGCATTAAGAATATGAATATATAAATTATCACCTCTATCACCTACCACGTCACCATTGACATATACATAATCAATCTCAAAATGTACAAGATGTACCCCACGGACCACCTCTGAGTTAGAACTAAAGAGGGGTGTCAGGCTCACCTAATCTATGCCTCATCAAACCTGCATGGTTGAACAATATGGATCTCCTTTAAAATATGTGGAGGAAGATGCATTTTTTAAGAATCAATGGGAGGAACCTCCTTTAGAGATCCATCCAAAATATATATTAATATATATAATAAAAAAATAGTTTTATAGGCGCCAAATTTCAAACAAAACTCTGTCTCTGACATGCTCAAGAACATTCTCCAAATAAAATCTACTACCTTTGAAAATGATGCAATTTCTAGCTACCCAGATGGCCCAAATGAGAACACAAATCTTTCTTCCGTTGACCGATCTTGTCCAATCTCTGCATAAAGAATTCCAGAGGAATCCACATCACCCCCACTGAACACCTGCAAAATCAGCAGTTCTCCACACATCTCTTGACCGAGGGTAACTGAAGAATAGATGATCAATATCTTCAGCCACACCACATCAACTGCAGGGCTCCTCTACCCCAAGAAAAAAATCTAGCTCTCCTAACACCAGCCATGATTTTCTCTCTCCTCAATTGTCAAAGGAAAATTCGTATCCAATCAGGGACCTCCCACTTCTAGATCCTGACACATTTCCAAGTGAGATCCTCCGTATCCGCCAAGCTTGGATCAGAGATAATGCTGTAAGTTTTATTGATCGAGAAAACACCATCTCTCCAATACCGTGAATCCCTCCAACTACATGGCTCCTCCAATCTCGTTAGTCTGTCCGAAAGCTAAGAAATTCCTCCACTCTCTGGTCCGACAAATCTGCATCAAAAACGTGTGTCCGCTAACCTCCCATCAGACATCCACCACGTTAACATCCCTATCCCATTCCAACGCAAATATCCTAGGATACAAGTCATAGAAAGCTCGTTCCTCTATCTAATCATCTCTCCAAAAGCGAAAGCTTGCACCATCTCCCAAAATCGGTCGGCTCAAAGTCACCACATTCGGGAGAACCGATCGCATACCCCTTCAAAAACTAGTTGACGAGGGTACACCATCACTACAGACACAAACAAAAAAGAAACCCTGTAAACCAATCTAATAAGCTTGGTCAGAAGATCACTCCCATCTCCCCAATTCCTCAACACCCACTTCGCGAGTAGATCCTTATTCATATCACCCAAATGTCATACACCCAAGCCCATTCTGTCATAAATGTCGTAACCGTTTCCCAAATACCGTCCCGAAGAACTGTTTTAGACGTAAAAAAAGAGGAATAGCGCAAGCATCGCCTTCACCGAAACTAGCCGCCCTCCCTCGAGAGAAAGGAATCCGTCCACCTCGCCAGCTTCTTTCCTAGCTTCTCCTTTACAGGTTACCAATCCACCTGCCTACTTCTCCCATACAACAATGACAATCCAAGGTAATCGATAGAAAGATCTTTCCATGTTGTCTCCAGAATCTCCATGCAAGCTGAAACATCCTCCGCATGAAGGTTAAAAGTAACATGTTGAGATATTTTCTATCTTTTATCTCTTTTGTGTATTTTCTATTCTTTTCGTCTTCATTATGTAATTTACCCAACAGATCTCTCCTCTATATAAGAGAACCCTGGGGCCTCATGAGAATGCATGTCAGTTTTTTCCATCAACATGTTATCAGAGCGGCAGTCCTAGACTGGAGTTCAAGTACCCCAAATGTGCCCTAAACCCCACCCGCCAGCTTCCGTATACACCCCCGCGCTCCTCATATGCCTGCCACCATGGCCATCGCAGCTCCGACATCGCCGCCACCAGGGCCCCATGCATCACCGCGGCAGCCGCAACAACAACAACGATCCCGCTTCAGCAGCCAGCGAAGGCCCCAATGCTGTCGCAAGGGAGTTGCAGCGTCTCCGCGCCGCCGCTGCTCGCCCTAGCACAGTCCCTTGCAATGGCTCACGCCTCTCGAGGCCACATAAGATCTTCGGGGGGCAATTTATTTCCTCTTCAGTGCCAAACTGTGGTCTGAAACGATCTGATTTTGACCGAAAACCTGATTTCAGACCTCTAAATCACGTTTTCCGACCCTAGCGCAGATCAAGGATTGACGAGGAAGGTTGTATGAGTCAACACGTACAACCAATCCTCCATATGACGGTGTAGACTCGCTCAAATCGGTCCACTTCCTTAATCGAGTTGCACTTTCGGTCGTTTTTCTATCATGTCAGAAAATAAGGGTGATATCTGTTCTTCGTCCAGTGCCTTCAAGGGTCCGGCTCCCATCGTGAAGATGAACGGGACCAACTATGAGTTATAGTCCATGCAGTTTCTGACCCTTATGCAGTGCAACAATAAGGAGCACATTCTGATAAAGCCAGTGCCAACGGATAAGACAAGGGACAATACTTCGTGGAAGCAAGATGACATGTATGCACATATTTGGCTCTCTGAGACCCTCACCATAGAGATAGCTAATGATATTGTTAACCAGCCCACCACCAAGGCGATGTGGGATATTCTGGCATCTACTTATGCCCAAGTGAAGAACGAGGCCAAGATTCTTCAGCTTCAGTTTGACATATACATGGCAAAGTAGAATGGTCGTCAACTGCACATGTTCTATTCCTTGCTTCATGGCATGTTCGAGAAGCTTCACAGCTTCATGTTGATTATGACCTCTACAGAGCAGCAGATGGCATACAGGAACTCCACGATGGTTGTAGTTTTCTTGATTGCGCTTGACCCAGAATATGAGGCAGCTCGAACACAACTCCTTACCGAGGAACCCTTTCTGGGTATGTGGTTTTGCATTTTTAATTAATAAAAAATTATTACATATATATAATTAATAAAAAAAGTATAAATAAATAAGAAATATAATAATAGATTCACAATATAGATCAAATATTGTCAAATTCAAGGAATGTTTCATCCAAATTTCAAAATAGATAACATAAACAATTAGAATTCATAGTCAAATGTCAAAATAGACAACATAAAAGTCATGTATAATGGTGATCCTTTGAAGAAAGTAGATCAATGCGTTTAAAAGGCCATTTAAGGCCATTTAAAAGACCGTTTAAACGGTCGTTTAAGGTTGTTTAAGCAGCCTGGTCGTTTATGGACCGTTTTTTATTAAATGATGCGGTCGAGCATCGCATGCGTTTAAATGGTCGTTTAAACAGCTGTTTAGACCGTTTTTTGCATCCTTGCCTGGAGAAGACTTTAGATATCTCAAGATCATGCAGACTGCATCCATATGAATATGTCTGGGTTGCTCCATAAACCGGTTGACTCTGCTTACAACAAATGATATGTCAGGCCTGGTAATAGTAACTGTTGGAGTATAAGTTGTATGCGCCTACTGTGTTGTAGCAGGGTAAATGGATCCTGGAGAAGATCCATTTACCCCCATCCAGTGTTTAGTCCCACATGGACCAGCGGTGGGACTTGGAGGCTCTGGGAAGGCTATATAAGGAGCCCCAGACCTCCTGTACTCATAGAGAAAGTCAATAGAGAAACACGCCCCTTTGAGGGCTTCTCCCGTGGTTTCATCCCGCTCCTCACGGAGTAGGGTTCCACGTTAAATCCCGCTGTTCTTTCTTGTTCTTATTCTTTTTCCATGTTTTTGCTTCCGCTTCATATTTTATAACATGGTATCAGAGCGGGTTCGTTTCCCGAGGCTTGTTCTTAATTTTTGGTTCGAGATTTGATTATCAAGATGTTTCGATTCTTGAAGACTATTTTTTTTCGAATTTCTGGAGTTTGTTCAACAAGTCTAGGGTTTCTGTGAAACCCTAATCTATATTCCAGCCCAGATGTATGTGCGCATCTCCAAGCAGCGCCAGCAGCAATGCAGTCATCCTCCGAGGGCAGCAAGCCCCAGCCGCACTCAAGGCGGCCCTTCTCTCCAGCCCTTCGCGCGCACCAGGCAGGCCGCATCGCCCTCTCCTCTCGCTGGCGGCGCTCCAGCGTGTCCAGGCGCGATACTCCTCTCGCTGTCATGGCAGTAGGATCGCACGCGCCATCCAGCGAGCCGCGCTTTCCAATCCTCGCACCCTCCAGCGCGCCCTCCTGATCTGCGGCGGCTCCATCTCCTGCTCCCGCAGCCCAGGCAGCAACATCGGGCGGCGATTCTCCCTCCCTCCATGGCGCCGCGCCGAAGGCGGCGATCCTCCTTACTCTCCAGCAGCGGCGGCGCATATGGCGCCATCGCAACACCCAAGCCTGCTCCCAGTAGGCGGCACGGGCTCGGCTCGTCCACGCGTGCCCATCTCTCGCAGACGGCGCGCTCGAAGCCCCATCGCGCGGGTGCAGGTGCGCCTCCAGCAAAGGATCCCCAATCGCGAGGCGGCGTGGAGCGATTTTCACGGGAACCCTAATTAGGGTAGCGTGTTTCCCATGGCCATTATTAGTGTTGGGCCCCTTTTTTTTTGGGCCGAAAGAAGAAAAAAAAGAAGGGGGAGATGACGTATGATGAAAAAAAAGTGAGAGAGAGATTGGTTTTTGTTGGGCCGATATTCAAGTAAACAAAAAAAAGGGGGTTACTTTATTTTGGGCCTAATTTGGCCGTGTATTAGAGAGAGAGAGGGAAGAAGTAGGAGAAGGTTGCAAGTTTTCAAAAAAAAATCAGAGAAAAAAAAAGAGGCGCGTACACGAAAAAAAAAGCCGTACGCATTTTTCGAAAAAAAAAGGAAAAAAAGGGTCGCATACAAAGAAAAGCCGTATGCATTTTTTCAAAAAAAAAACAGTGTGATGTAAAAGCCGAAAAAAAAGGTAACGGCTTACAAAAAAAAAGGTAACGGCTTATTAAAAAAAATGAAGAAAAGCCGCAAGTTTTTGGATGTTCATATTTTTACCCCTATTCATCTTGTCTTCTCCCAACTTGGTCGATGTCATTTTCCGACAAGTATGGGAGAAAGGGGGAGTATATGTAGAGTCACAGGTTTTATATTCTAGATCCAGATTTCAGATGCCAGTCTCCAGACCAGTCAGATGATCAGACTCTACAGTTCGGTTTCAGACTCGGCGATTGTCTTCCGAGTCCAGTTTCAAACACGCACAAGTGTGCGGTCATTATCAGATGAGCATATGTTGCCATCATTTGTTCGAGGTCCCCATCATTCTTGTTGTCAGGCCAGAGTCTTCATGTGAGCCATAGGGACTCCAGAGCAGAGGACCATTCCCTTGAAGGCAAGGGTTTTCATGTGGTATCATAGGTACACCAGAGCAGTGCACCATTCTCTGAGCCAGATGGGAGAGACCCAGTTCTCCGACGAGGAGACTTCAGGCGCAGTTTCAGACTCGACGGTCAGATTCCGAGTCTTCAGTTGACTCACACTCCAGCCCGTTCGTCCTCCTCACCTGCACGGCATGAGAAGCAACGTCCTCTGTTATAAAATAGAAAGCGGAAGCGGAATAACAGAATAAAGAAGAATAATCACGAAGAACACAAAGATTTTTATGTGGAACCCTACTCCGTGAGGAGCGGGATGAAACCACGGGAGAAACCCTCTAAGGGGCGTGTTTCTCTATTGACTTTCTCAATGAGTACAGGAGGTCTGGGGCTCCTTATATAGCCTTCCCAGAGCCTCGAAGTCCCACTGCTGGTCCATGTGGGACTAAACACTGGATGGGGGTAAATGGATCTTCTCCAGGATCCATTTACCCTGTTACAACATAAAGGGCGCACAACCAAATACTCTAACACTCCCCCTCAAGCTGGAGCATGCAATGCTCAGCTTGGACAAACAGAAAGAAATTCAACTCAACTCTACAGGACACTACGGACAATATCAACCCAACGCGCACATGCTGCAGTCGAGGACGTTGCTTCTCATGCCGTGTAGGTGAGGAGGACGAACGGGCTGGAGTGTGAGTCAACTGAAGACTCGTAACCTGACCATCGAGTCTGAACTTGCGCCTGAAGTCTCCTCGTCGGAGAACTGGGTCTCTCCCATCTGGCTCAGAGAATGGTGCACTGCTCTGGTGTACCTATGATACCACATGAAAACACTTGCCAACATATGGCATAAGGAATGGTCCTCTGCTCTGGAGTCCCTATGGCTCACATGAAAACTCTGGCCTGACAACAACAAGAATGATGGGGACCTCTGACAAAAGATGGCAACTTATGCTCATCTGACAAATGACCGCACACTTGTGCGTGTCTGAAACTGGAGACTCGGAAGACAATCATCGAGTCTGAACCTGGATCTGAACCGTAGAGTCTGGAATCTGATCGGTCTGGAAATCTGAATATGCATCTGGAATGCAAGACCTGTGACTCTACATATACTCCCCCTTTCTCCCATACTTGTCGGAAAACAGATAAATCGACAAAGTTGGGAGAAGACAACATAATGGGGAAAACAAACATCACTTGCGGCTTTTCATTTTTTTTTAAGCCGTCTCTCCTTTTTTTTTACAATTTTTTTTAAGCCGTTCTCTTTTTTTTTCGGCTTTTGCTTTGCACTTTTTTTTTTTGAAAATGCGTACGGCTTTTTAATTTTGTACGCGCCTTTTTAAAACTCCCCCTTTTTTTTTTAAACATAACATCTCCTCCTTTTTTTTAATACAACCCTTCATTTTTTTTCATATACAGATCTCCCCCTCCCCTTTTTTCGTTTATAAAAAAACCGGCCACTCTGGGCCCATATCAATACACCTTTATTTTCTGCAGCCCCCCTCCTTTCAATCGTACCAACTTTCCTTTCAATTGGATTTTTTTTTGTTAAATGAAGGGCAACAGGCCTCCTTAGGGTTCCCAATCGTGGGAATCCCTTCGTATCCCTGCGCCGCCCCCATGGACGAGGTGGGTTTCACGCTGCTGGGGATAGAGTTGGAGCGCACACGGGGCTGGAGGCGCCGCCATGCGGAGTGTGCGCCGCCAGAAGCTTCATCGCCGCCTCCCCCTTTGGGGTTTCTCGACTTGTTGCTGCGCGAGGTGGAGGCACAACCTTTCGCCTAGGGAGGTCAATGCTCAACCGCCTGGCGAATCGGGGAGCCGCGACGTCAAGCGAGGGGAAGAACTGGGCGCGATGGTGGGTCACCTGCGCGAGGGCGATGCGGTGCCTGTGGAGGTCTGAAGATTCGTATGCGAGGGCTTGCCTGGGAAGCAGGCGACTGAAGGGCTCGCCTGGGAGGGTCGAGCGGCAGTGGCTCCACCATCAAGAGCTCCGCCTGGAGCACGGAGGAATGGAGGCGCCGCTTGCAGCCTCTGAATGGAGGCACACTGGGGACTTTGAGGCGCGCTGCGTTTCTCTGCTCGTGGAGGCTGCGCCAGTGCTGTTGTGTTGCCGCCTACGGCTCTTCCCCGCCGAAGCACCTGTTGGAGATGCACGGCCTGATGCTGGATCTTGGCAGATTTAGGGTTTCAATGAGAAACCCTAGAGAACAAAAAACTCTAATCTCGAGAACTACAGAACTGAATACTTTATAGGGTTTTATCTCAACCCTAGAACATGAACTTGATAATCAAATCTCGTGAAAAATAAAGCATAATGAAAAAAGCCTCGAGAATCGAACCCGCTCTGATACCATGTTATAAAATAGAAAGCGGAAGCGGAATAACAGAATAAAGAAGAATAATCACGAAGAACACAAAGATTTTTATGTGGAACCCTACTCCGTGAGGAGCGGGATGAAACCACGGGAGAAACCCTCTAAGGGGCGTGTTTCTCTATTGACTTTCTCAATGAGTACAGGAGGTCTGGGGCTCCTTATATAGCCTTCCCAGAGCCTCGAAGTCCCACTGCTGGTCCATGTGGGACTAAACACTGGATGGGGGTAAATGGATCTTCTCCAGGATCCATTTACCCTGTTACAACATAAAGGGCGCACAACCAAATACTCTAACATCCTCGACTGCAGCAATGTGCGCGTTGGGTTGATATTGTCCGTAGTGTCTTGTAGCATTGAGTTGAGTTTCTGTCTGTTTGTCCAAGCTGAGCATTGCATGCTCCAGCTTGAGGGGGAGTGTTGGAGTATAAGTTGTATGCGCCTACTGTGTTGTAGCAGGGTAAATGGATCCTGGAGAAGATCCATTTACCCCCATCCAGTGTTTAGTCCCACATGGACCAGCGGTGGGACTTGGAGGCTCTGGGAAGGCTATATAAGGAGCCCCAGACCTCCTGTACTCATAGAGAAAGTCAATAGAGAAACACGCCCCTTTGAGGGCTTCTCCCGTGGTTTCATCCCGCTCCTCACGGAGTAGGGTTCCACGTTAAATCCCGCTGTTCTTTCTTGTTCTTATTCTTTTTCCATGTTTTTGCTTCCGCTTCATATTTTATAACAGTAACATATAGCAACTTCCCTACAAACTCTCTGTTTCGTCTCTTATCCACCTCCTCAGAGTCATCATCATAGAGCCTAGCATTGGGATCCATCGGTCTAGTGGCAGGTTTGCATCTCGTCATGGTTGTCTCAGCTAGAAGGAGAGTAACATACTTCCTTTACGTAACCATGCCATGCTGATTTTGTGCAAACTCCAAGCCAAGGAAGTAATATAGCTTACCAAGGTCCTTGGTCACAAACTGTCATCCAAGAAATCCTTAGCTACATAAATACCATGTTCATCGCTACCAGTAACAATGATATCATCAACATAAACCATAACAACAACGGTACCTCCCTGAGTTCTCTTAACAAAAAGAGAATGATCTGCAACAGATTTGACAAAGCCATTCTGTCAATGCTGAGAGCTTCTGAAACCAAACCCTCAGACTCTGCTTAAGGCCATATATGGCCTTGTGAAGTCAACACACCATAATGGACTCCCCTTCAACAGTAAACCCCGATTGCTGCTACATGTAGACTTCCTCCTGCAGATATCCATACAAGAATGCATTATTGACATATAACTGGAAAAGTGGTCACTCACGTATAATAGCAATTGCAATAAGAATCCGCAACGTGGAGTGACGCGAAATGGGAGAAAAAGTATCTTGATAATCTACCCCATAGATTTGGGTGAACCCACGGGCAACCAGCCTGGTCTTATATCTATCCACAGTCCCATCAACTCCAGTGTTTTATAGTAAACACCCACTTGCTGCCAACCACTTACGCATCCGGAGGAGCCTGTACAACACTCCACGTACCACAAGATTGTAAACCTATCATCTCATCTTCCATGGCCAGACGCCACGGACTTCTCTGCAATGCCTCCTGATAGGACCATGGTATCTCCACGACAAGGTTGCAAAAAGCGGTATGATGTATTCAGTCGGTCGGGTCACTGATTACTGACTAAACGGTATGCGGGAGTTTAAACGGAAATTAAACGGGTTATGCGGTTTTGCATTTTTAATTAATAAAAAATTATTACATATATATAATTAATAAAAAAATATAAATAAATAAGAAATATAATCATAGATTCACAATATAGATCAAATATTATCAAATTCAAAGAATGTTTCATCCAAATTTCAAAATAGATAACATAAACAACAAGAGTTCATAGTCAAATGTCGAAATAGACAACATAAAAGTCACGGATAATGGTGATCCTTTGAAGAAAATAGATCAATGCGTTTAAAAGGCCGTTTAAGACCGTTTAAAAGGTCGTTTAAGGTCGTTTAAACGGTCGTTTAAGACCGTTTAAGCGGCATGGCCGTTTATGGGTCGTTTTTCATTAAACGATGCGGTTGTGCACCACATGCGTTTAAACGGCCGTTTAGATCGTTTTTTGCATCAATGCTCCACGACAGACGGTCCTACAACATTGTCGAATATCGATATCCAGTCGAAATCGAAATTCGGCCGAAATCACCGAAATATGGGGGCTCTAGTACAAAAAATGACCGAAATGACCAAAACTTCAGTAGAAATTCGATCGAAATTCGACCGAAATTCCATTTCGGCCGATCATCGAAATGGTGACCGAAACCGACATTTAGGGCCTTGACTCAAAGAATGTGACATATACACTAACGTAGTACTTTCGTCGAACATGGTCGAAGCAACGATATTTTTTTTGGGTCTTGGAATACCCAACAAACACACATTTAACAGCTCTAGGAGAGAGCTTGTCAAGAACATGAGACACCTGATGAACAAAAGCCACATAATCCAAACACAAGGCGCAAGAGAGAAAAAATCTGTCTCAAGAAACGCAATCAAGAACGGGATCTTTTCCCCCAGAACAGAAGAGGACATACGATTTACCATATAACAAGCAGTTAGAACCGCATCCCCCCAGTACGAATGAGGAGCACGACTCTAAATCAAAAGATTCCTGGTAACATCCATAAGGAGGCGCGTTTTCGTTCAGTCACCCCATTCTGTTGGGAAGTATAAGCACAAGATGTCTGATGCACAATACCAAAGGACTTAAGGAATTGGGAAAGTTGAATACTGCATAATTCTAGAGCATTATCTGAACGTATAAACTTGACTTTTGTTGAAAAAATGTTCCTTATTTCATTAATAATGGACTGAATAACAGGACCAGCATCAGACTTATTCTTAAGAAGAAAATCCCAAGACAATCTTGAAAACTCATCAACATCCACAAGAAAAAACATGTGTCCCTGATGATCCGGGACACGACTGGGAGCCCAAATATCAAAATGAATTAACTCAAACAGACTATGACTAGTCTGAACCTAACGACTCTGGAAAGTGGACCGATGATGCTTCTCAAACTGGTAGGCCTCGCACTGAAAGGTCAAGGGAGAAATCTATGAAAGAACGTGACACAGCTTTTGCAGAGGAAGATGACCAAATCGAAGATGCCACATCGGGAGAAACATATCCAATGCAAAGAGAAGAGATATCAACATAAGAAGATTGCACCAGTCTGTAGAGACCTCCTTGCTCACGGCTAGAAGCCAATCACCCTTCCCGTGAGAATGTCCTGAAACATAAGAGCAGATGGATCAAATATGGCATGACAATGTAAATCCTTGGTGATTTGACTAATTGATAGTAATTAAAAAAATGTACTAAGCCTTCTCAC
This sequence comes from Ottelia alismoides, assembly GCA_037367405.1. Taxonomy (NCBI): domain Eukaryota; kingdom Viridiplantae; phylum Streptophyta; class Magnoliopsida; order Alismatales; family Hydrocharitaceae; genus Ottelia; species Ottelia alismoides. The sequence goes on along the minus strand of JAZKJV010004266.1, from coordinate 341,861 downwards.
ACTATAAGCAGGGTCAGCTACATGGATTCTTGCTCGAATCCATGTTGAAAGAATCAACTATTTTTTACGTTGGCTGACATGGATTTGACTAATTGACAGTAAATTCAGTGAAAATTAAGGAGCATAGAGAACATTCTGAAGTCGCATTACGGGAGTCAACTACACCTCCCCCTGACTAGTAATGGGAGAGTGTATTCCCATCTGCTATCACAACAGATCGTCAGGCTGAGTTGGATGAGAATCACTAAACGGCCCTCCGTCACCACAATGATGGTGGGATGCTCATGAATCCATGATCTATTCTGATAAATCTGCCATGTTAACAACTAGTAAAAGCATATGTTGTACCTGATGTGGATGCTGTTGCAGAGGCAGCTACCCCTGGGGATCCTGAAGGAGAGCTGGTTGACCCAGAAGTAGACATGATCTCCCTAAGTCACCTCACAAGTTCGTCAAATCTCTGATCGATAACTGGTGATGAACTCCCGACATGTTGGGTCTTACCTGCAACCTGAGATGAGCAGGAAATCCATGCTTAGAATAGCAGGTTTCCTCATAATGTCATGGTCTATGGCAGTAGGTGCACGACTGACGGGTTCGACCACCCCCTATGCCACATCTATGGCCCCCCTACCACGATAGGGTGTAGGGCTTCCCTACCACGAGATGCAGCCATAGCTGAAGATGTCTGAGACTACAAGGTACCACTGGAGGATATAAATAGCCTACTCAATCTATGATATGCCTCCTCCAATTGGAGGTATGATAGCATCAGTAAGAATCTAGGCCCGAGCAGCATCGTACTCAGGATCAAGAGCAGCTAGAAAGACCCCAATCATCACAGGGTCTCTGTATGCCTTGAGCTGCTCTGGCGTAGCAGTCAAGGGAATGTAACCATGTAACTTCTCAAACATACCCCTCAAAGAAGTGTAGAGGGTATGAAGGGGGCGAACATTCTGCTTCGACGTGAAGATATCGTACAACGTCGTACTCAGGATCAAGAGCTGCTAGAAAGACCCCAATCACCACAGAGTCTCTGTATGCCTTGAGTTGTTCTGGCGTAACAGTCAAGGGAATGTAACCATGTAACTTTTCAAACATACCCTCAAAGAAGTGTAGAGGGTATGAAGGGGGCAACCATTCTGCTTTGGTGTGAAGATATCGTGCTGGAGCTGCAGTATCTTCGACTCGTTCTTCGCTGGAGAGTATGTAATGACGAGAATGTCCCACATAGTCTTTGCAGTAAGCTGACTCAGAATATCATCAGCTATCTCTGGTGACAAAGTCCCAGATAGTCACACACGTGCATAAGCATCATCTGCTCCGATGAGGCATTTATCCATGTCTTGTCACTTGGCTCCTCCATTGTGAGGATGTTCTTCTTGCCATTGCATTGCATTAAACTCATGAACAGCATAGCCTACGGCTCATAGTTTGTCTCATCTAACTTGACTATGGGTGTTGAACCTTTGAAGGCACCCATGGATGGAACGTCAGCCTTGTTGGACATGATGACAACTATCTCCAAGACTGGGTTATCAACAAGAACTTGCGCCAACACTGACATACGGGAAGATGGTTGTTGGTGTAGACTCATACCACAACCTCTTCAATTCTTTGGAGACGCCTTTGGGTAACTAAGGTGTTTTGGATAATCAGGTCACAGCGCAGGACAAGTCACCCCGGGTAACTAGTGTGTTTTATAAAAATCTGTCTCGGAAAACACAATCAAGAACATGATCTTCTCCCCTAGAACAGAAGAGGGCATACGATTTACCAAGTAAGAAGCAGTTAGAACCGCATCCCCCAGTACGAATGAGGAGCACGACTCTAAATCAAAAGAGTTTTGGTAACATCCATAAGGCGGCGTGTTTTCGTTCAGCCACCCCATTCTATTGGGAAGTATACACACAAGATGTCTGATGCACAATACCAAGGGACTTAAGGAATTGGGAAAGCTGAGTACTGCAGAATTCTAGAGCATTATCTGAACGTATAAACTTGACTTTCGCTGAAAAAAATTCCTTACTTCATAAATAAAGGATTGAATGATATGACCAGCGTTAGACTTATTCTTAAGAAGAAAAACCCAAGCCAATCTTGAAAACTCATCAACATCAACAAGATAAAACATGTGTCCCTGATGATCTGGGATATGACTGGGACCCCAAATATCAAAATGAATTAACTCAAACAGACTATGACTACTCTGACCCTGACGACTCTAGAAAGTGGACCGATGATGCTTCCCAAGCTGGCAGGTCTCACACTGAAAGGTAAAGCGATGAGAAAACTGTGGAAGAACGTGACATAGCTTTTGCAGAGGAAGATGGCCGAATTGAAGATGCCATATATAGGGAGAAACAAACCCAGTACGAAGAGAAGAAATACCAGCATAAGGAGATTGCACCAGTCTGTAGAACCCTCTTGCTCGCGGCCAAAACCAATCACCCTGCCTGTGAGAATGTCCTGAAACATAAGAGCGGATGAATCAAATATGATACGATAATGTAAATCCTTGGAGATGCCTTTGGGTCACTTCCATTCTCCAACTGGCAGCAAGATCACCGCCTTCTCTTGCATGACGCACATAAGGTCGCGCTGCACAAGCCCAATCCAGCACGAGACCTCACACGAGTACCTCGTCCATGCAATGTCGCTCAGCTCCAGGCAGTGCCGCAAGGGCAACATTCTCCCCCTTTGGTGGCGGCGACACCCCTCCACCTTCCTTCTCGCAGTTTCTTAGCCCCAGGCAGAGACTCCTTTCTCTCGCCTCAAGCCCCGTAGAGGAGACGGCCCCATCTCTTTCTCTGTGTGCGAAGAAGCCCCAACGATTCGGCAGTGATGGGTTCCATGATGGAACCTTATTCCATCGGGGGCGGCAGATGTCAAGGAAAGAGGGTTCCCCAATGGAACCCTAAATAATGCCCCATGTGGGCTGATGGTTTAAGGGCCCAAATGGGCCGTGCTTTGTTAAGAAAAAAAGGGAGAGATGGAGTAGTCGTGTATGAAAAAAAAGAGGCTGCAAGTTTAAAAAAAAAGTTCTAAGTTTCAAAAAATGATAAAAAAGGAGAGGATGTTTGCAAAGAAATGGGGTTTGAAAAAGAGGTGCCTACAAAAAAACCGTATGCGAAAAAAAAGAAAGATAAGTCGGCTAAAAAAATGGATTAGCTGGAAAAGAAAAGAAAAGCCAAAAAATATTTTTGAATGGTTTATTTGGCAAAAAAATGATTTGAAAAGTCAAAAAAATGAGATCGATTTATGTGATAGTTTGTTTCTCATCTTCTTGTCTTCTCCCAACTTGGTCGATGCCATTGTTTTCCGACTAGTCTGGGAGAAAGGGGGAGTATTGTGTAGAGTTTCATTTCTATTCCAGATTCAGATGGTAGATTCCAGACTGGCCAAAATTTCAGACTCTACAGTTCTTCATATTTCAGACTCAACGTCATATTGGTTTCGAGTCTTCAGTTTCAGACACGCACATGTATGCGGTTTTCAGTTTGATGTGCATATGTTTGCCATCATTTTTAGGCGGTCCCCAAACTTTTGTTTTTGGTCGGAGTTTTCATGCGTGCCATATGGACTCTAGAATAGAGATCACATTCCCTATGCCATGTGGGCTAGGGTTTTCATGTGGTATCATAGGGACTCCAAAGTAGAGATCCCATATGGGAGAGACCCAATTCTCCAACGAGGAGACCTCTTCAGACTCCATTCTCCAGCGATCGTAGACTGTGACAAGGATTGTCTCAACGGCTTTTTCAGTTTGACCCTTTCAGAGATGGAACAGTTGTCCACAAGTTGTGGCAGGCCACAATACTCTGACGTGGAGACTCATTTCAGTTGCATGGCAGGCAAAGTATAGAACACATGCTCTTCGACGAGTAGATTCATTTTGACTCACACTCCAGCCCGTTTGTCCTCCTTACATGCACGGCATGAGAAGCAACGTCCTCGACAGCAGCCGACAGTTGTGCGCGTTGAGTTGATATTGTCTGTAGTGTCTTCTTTGTGAGTTGAGACTTCTTTCTATTTGTCCAAGCTGAGCATCGCATGCTTCAGCTTGAGGAGTATTAGAGTATGTGTCATTAACATGTAGATGGGTAAATGGATCCTTATAAGATCCATTTACCCTATCCAAGAGTTTAGTCCCACATCAACCAGTGGTGGGACTTAGAGGCTCTGTGGAGGCTATATAAGAAGCCCCAGACCTCCTGTATCAGATGAGAAAAGTGCAATGTATAAATCAACCCTTCAAGGTATTCTCCTGTGGTTTCATCCCGCTCCTTACGGAGTAGGGTTCCACTTAAAATCCCGTGTTCAATATTGTTTTTATCATTTTACGTTGATATGCTTTCACATTATATTTTCTAACATAGATAAATCATCAGTAGAAGTAAAATGTGACATAGAGTGAAAAGTAGATTGTATCTTTTACTTACGGAGAGCAATCGAAAGGCTCCTCAGTTACATCAAGGGCATAAATGGTGGGAGCACTAGAAGATGCCATATATCCTGCATAAAAGGAACATGAAATGGAAGAGACCAAGGAACAGATGCAGGTGTAGTGGTGTGTTTGTCAGTATATACGATTAGTGGAGGAGGAAGATCCAAAGGGATGTCACCCACAACATGTGTAAAGAAGCAGGTCCACTTAAAGAAAGTGACATTTGCAGACACATAGTATCCACAGCCAACCAAATCATAGCACCGATAGTCTTTCTGAGTAAGGGAGTAACCAAGAATGACACTTGATGGCCCTGGGTGACGATTTATCAACATCATGAAAGTTGTGAACAAAAGCAATGCTCCCTAAAATTCGTAAACGTAAAGCAAAAGCAGACTTAGTAGGGTATAGTAAAGATAATGGAGTCCACCTTTTCAATATAGAAGAGGGAACCATGTTGATTAGATGGACCGCGATAAGAATGGCATCTTCCCAATAGTACTTTGAAGCATTCATTTGAGTAAGAAGAAATCATGCAAGGTTAAGCAAGCACCGAAGTTTCCTTTCCGCCACCTCATTCTGTTGCGAGGTATATGCACAGAATCTTTGATGAACAGAGTTCCTTGAGAGGTGAAGAAAGATGTCAGATCCTATTGTGCAAACTCAAGGGCATTATCAGTTCGAAGAATTTAAACACATGTAGAAAAAGAGGTTTTAACATATTAAAAGAAATTTTTGACAATTTTAGTAATCTCCGAACACTCTTCTATTAGGAACACCCAAGAAGATCTATTATAACCATCCACAAACACAATAAAATAGCACTGACCACTCAAAGTTCGGACCAGGAAAGGCCCCCAAACATCACAATGAACAAGTCAAAAAAGAGTGGTACGATGAGAATCAGTACAAATCGAAAAAAAAGCTCGATGATGTTTCCTGAACCCACACACCTCGCATTGAAAGGGCTTTAGAGTAGGGAGTTCTGGAAACATCATGGAGAGGGTGCACTTACGACTTACGGGGGTGCAACAAATGCTGGAAGAGGTTGTAGCATGCCCGAGAAAGTGCAGCAGCAGCTGTATGCGGAAGAGAGGGCCTCGCGTGAGGCCCTAGGTCAAGAAGGAGGACCTCATGTACGAGGAAGGAAGACTCGTGCAGGTGCTTAAAAATCGGAGAGAGGCTCGGATGTAGCGGCAGGATGATTTTAAGTCAGGACCACGATCTAGGATCGTTGGTCCGATACCATGTGGAAAGGAGAATGAATCGTTGTTGTATTCTACAGGTATAGGGTCTCTTATATAGAGAAAAACCTAGAGAGTAAATAAAGGGGAAGGAACAGGAATGACCCCGAAGGGTTACAGGGCTAAAATAAAATAGGCATAACAATAATTCTCTATATGTAGCCAAATGACAAAAAGGTCATAAGAGATGAAGGTGGTACAGGGCCTAACCCAACAAAGCCTATGTGCTAATATCTCAATATGTTCAACTACAACATCTATATGCCTTAGTTAAAGCTGGGTTTTTTGCTCAGCTAAGACACGTGGCTTCTTCCCGCGTCTTCCACCTCGCACCTCTCTTCCCCCTTTCCCCGCCCACTGTCTCTCTCCCCCTTCCGCATCTCCCTTCCCGAAATATCCCCCTCTGCTGACCGCCTCCTCTTCCGCGTTGACGACTACTCAGAGCTCGATCTCCATCCTTCTCATGGATACGACCGGTGAGCCCTTCCTCACCATTCGACACAAGTTACGCACCTCGATCTCCCTTCAAGATCGATTCTTTTTGGAAAACCCACCTCCATCAACAGGACCAGCAATCATCTGACATCTGAAGGATCAATGAAGCATCGCAACAGATTAGCCACCACCGGAGATTGAGAATCGAACTTCATTATCAGATAGTAAACCACCTGAGAACCGATTGAAGACGCCTAGATCAATCCTATGTCAACGGCCATCACCACATTAGAGCATCGAAATTATTGTCGTTAGCAGAAGTCGAATTGGGGAAGAACACGGTTGAATCAAAGCACAACCTCCATCTGATCTTTGAAGAGGGACATGATTACAACCGTTCGATCGAAGTCTATTTACCATCGTTTGATTGTCGACCCACCTTGCATCATCTGAAGTGTCGCGTGTCCAATTCAGTTCTTCTATCATATATAGCCAACGTGAAGAGAATTGTTCACCGCTTAAACGACGCACAAGTTGAGCACTTAGATCTCTAGATATTTTAGCAATTTGTGCAAGATACCCTCGGAACTTCTGGTTATTGCAAACGAGTCCTTTTTGTAGACACAGGATCATACACGTTTATATTTGGAAATTTTACGCCTGCGACTCCATACTAACTGCAACTTTCACGCATGCGTATTTATCTTCACGTTATTACAAATTGGTCTCTATAAAATGTATAATAAATAAATCCTCGTTATCTCTATAATAAATCAAATATAAACAATAAAAATACAACAAAAGTATTATAAATGGTGTCAGGTTCGAACAATGTTACAGTGAGGTCGAGTATGGGTGGGTATATGATACAACATTCTCCGACATTGCTTCGCCTCTAGCAAGAGCATAGTCCCCGCACCACGACCAGCAACTTTTCGAGCTCCAACACATGTGATCCACTCCAGTAAGGTGATGTTCTTTCTCCTCCTCGTTCTCTTCTCAATCAATTTCTTCTCTCTTTTCAACTGTTCTCTCCCTCTTTGATTGGAACCCAGTTGAGACCACTACCATCAATCATCAACTTCACCATCGTGTACCCCTACACATTTACGTTCTACCTTACGTATCCTTTCACCGACTACGCACAATGACCGGAGCTCGGAGCTTCTCCACTGCTTCGTCGGATGGCCCTCGCTAACAATTTTTGTTCTGTTATGGACCGAGGCTTCATCCTCGAGTTGTTTATATCCTTGCAGGTGTAGATTTGTAGAATATCATCATGCCATCGATCACTTGTAGGTGAGACCACATGGAGTTGATCAGATCTGCTATATCCATGCCTGGAGCATCGAATCCGTGTACGCGAGCATCATAGAGATCAAAATAAGTATCTTCAACAACATGCAACAACATCCGGAGCATGAGGCATTTGCTTCTATCCTTGCATATCAATGCACCTGAACACCATCTGAAGATTGTCCAACCAACACCAAAACGTCAAACATCGACTTGAAGCATCTCCGCCACGACTTCAATAGAAATAGCATATCATCAACGATACCTTGAACATCAGGCGCACATTGCTGAGCAACAATAGTAACAATAGCGATCATCTACAAGCTCTATACATTTGGGGGAGAACAGCTATTGTATCATGTTCGTAAATATATCTTAGGATCAAATTTGATGAAAAGTAATTCGAGTTGCAACGAGTTGATTTATAGCTATCAAATATGTGATCATATGACAATACAACATATCACGTGTTCACTTCAACCTCCACCACCAACTACCGCTCAACTTCTCTCCCTCGCGTACGATATGCATGACTTCTAGCTATTTTGGGCCATTTGCAATTATGGCCTCAAATGTTTTCATAATTCGTTCTAAGCTGGAAAAATAACTTACAAAGAAAGATAATTATTTATAATTACTTATTTTAATAAAATAATATATTTATTTAATATTTTTATTAATTTAATATATTTGTAGGATTATAAATGTTTTACATTTTGTTTCAAAATATTGCTTAATTTGATAAATAAAAAGTACTACGTATAATTTTATTCCTTATTTTTTATTTATATTTTATTCCTTTTGTATTTTATTTATAACGACATACACTAAGGATTTTAAATAACTTTTTAGTATATTTTATATCTATATTTACAAGGGGAAATAAATATGACTATTTACAATATACGTACCAATATAATAAATATGATATTAAGCTGAAAGAAAAGTACCAATAGTCAAAACCTGCATCCTGCAATAAAGAACAAATATTAGAGGGGAATATTTTGAAGACATTGCCATCTAACATTTGCGTCGTTTAATAAACAAAAAATTATAGAAACAAAAATGTTAAATGTACCATATTCGACATCTATCCTTTTTTGTCGTGTAACCAAACCATAATAACTTGACTGGGAAGAACTAATGGAACAAAGTAACAATTAGTAAAGATCTCAATCCTCTCTCTAGCATACATGGAGTGGAACCCTATTGCTGAAGCTTTAAATTTTCAAAAGAAATATGTAGTTGTACCGGGCGGTCTTACCAAAAGTGAGTGTTTATACAAAGAAATAACACATTCATGGCCAAAGCCTACATGTCCCTTTATAATTTAATAATCACTCATCGTATTCTTCAAATCCACAACGAAGCGCGAGGTCATGCACTAGTTCAATTTAAATGCAAGCTAAAGAAAGAATAAGACCGTTTCAAGATAATGCAGACACCACCATAATTCATAGTAGAATGCACAATAGTTAGGAGTTTGAATATGCACAGCTAATAGTAAACTCCATTTATCTTAGAAGATTGACAAGATAAAGATCAATTGGCAATCCTCCGTGAGGCCTTCGTTTACGTGCCCTACCCAACATGGCTAAAAGTCTTTAAATCATATTCAAATATCAGCCTTCCATTGATGGGATTATAGATGACATTGGAGTATTGTTTAAAAGGTTCAGATAATTTTATAGGGATATGAATGTAACTATTAAAACTGGAATTCCTGTGAATATAAATTTATAGGAAGATAAATCTAAGTACAGTAGTTCATAGGGCTGTATATGCAAAAAAACATAACATGTATAACACACGAATTTATATTAAGAAGGGTTTGACATTTATTAGAAGATTCATCATAAAATATTATTAGCATCAGGTAAGTAGCTTATTAAAATATTTCAGTTTCTAAAGAAATGTAAATAATTTACAATTATTTTTTTGAAATAAAAATACCATTAAATTGATTTTTATAAAGCAAACTGAAATAAATATATAATCGATGCAAGAACTCTTCATTGATTCATAAAAAAAACATAAACAAAGATAAAAGATTGGAACTAACATAACATCTGTTACAATTTAAGCAGATTTAGATATGAATTCATTAGAAAAACATCAACAATGAAATAATATGTGGTACAATTTAAGCAGACTTAGATATGACATGAAGCTCAATAGACATCACCATTGTCATTTCCGTGGAAGATATAGAGATGATCGGAAACATACATTTCTCTTGATTGGTGATAAGTGGTAATTTCGGCTCTTGTGGAAACGACCGCCAGCATAAGTTGTTTGAACATCATCAGCAGCATGGTAACTAATAAAAATATCCTCAAAACCTGAAGGTTTTCTACCAGCTTCAAGATCCATGTATACACGGAGAGGTTCACCCTTTCGCCTTTGTAACAATTAGAAAAAGGAAATAACATCTTATAGATCTCTGTAAAAAAAGCAAAAAAGAAGGATGTTCAAGAAGTAATTCTTGGTAACAGAATAGGCCAAACATTAACCTTCCATTCAAAATATATTGTTCAGCTTGAAAATACCTTCCCATTAGAGATGCAACTAGATTTGGATATATTTTTATGGTATTTAATCCGTCAGCTATCGGTTTTGTCAATCTTGACATTTGTATCCATTTTAACATGGATACGGATGTAGATCTCACTTTGATATTTGCAAATGTCAAATCCATTTACACGCACACATGCATATGCATATATATATTCGTATTAGTTTAAGGTTTATTTTTTGCTAGAACCGACCATTAATAATAAGAATATGATATAAAATTTGTAAGACAAAAAAAGTTTGCTCAAAATGATCGTAAACACTTGTAAAAATGAGTGTGCCCGTTACAATCCTAATGTGTTATATGATTGTTGGAAAATTTCCCTGTATGCGTATATAATTGCATGTTTATTTACAATGGTATATAACACATTTTATTTATTGTCTAATCTCTTTTTTATCAAGGGAGGAATGTGCACATGAATGGCGCACACCTCAAAATTTTGTTTACACGCTAAAATACGTTAAGAGGTTACAACAACCCAGATTCGAACACTGCCCATGCATGCTCCATTATAATTTTCAACAAAAAAAATCTCTTGTGACAGAAGATTATCCCATTCCTTGCCAGCCAAAATCGCCCATAAGTAACAAAGTGTTCCATACAGTCCACCCTAGATCTATAACACACTGCAAAAAGCAAGCTATAGATACCGGTATTTGAGGTGGCTTCCACCAATCCATTGTCGCAATTCTCCGAATCTCCTTGGCCTCCTTGCAAGTGAAGAAGTGGTAGTTGTTATCTTCCGAGTTTCTTGGACATGATGGGCAAACCACGTCGACCTCTCAAAGTCTCGTCCTCCGCACCTTGGTTGCCGCCATCCCCCTTCTCAGTAAATGCGTAAAAATCTTCACTCTCAAGGTGGCTTTAAGCGTGCAATCTCTGGTCAGGTTACTAGGGTCAAGAACGAAAGTTGCAGACAACACCCTATAAGTCTTCTTAATTGAGAGGCCCCAAACAGAATTTCCGATGGTATGTACCTTCAGAATTCCGAAAATCCAAAATCTTCTGCAGTTGTGGTTCTATGAAGATCAAATAGAGCATGGGCCATGCACCATTGGACTAAGCTTTAACAACCTTTACATATCGATTCATAGCCAGCACACACAGAGAGCCTTAAAAAAACGATCAATCATATGACCCTATTCTCCGACCATATTTCGAGACGAAATCTTTCACATCGAAAACGTCATGATTGTTATTAAATAATTACATTTTTATGTAAATATCATTTAAAAATATATGTTTAAGCTAATCTATAAAACATTTCCACTAATAATGTGTTCGACGTTTTTTATGGATATAACAACATATTTTTCAAGTATGATAATATGTATATGTAACCAAAAATCAAAATGGATAAGGAAATAGATAGCACTAGTATTAGTAACAGGCGACCACCTACCGAGCGTTGTCCGTCTCTTCTTCTTTCAAAAAAACACTTATATTGATATTTGTAGATGCTTGTTTGTGTCCCTGATTATTAGATGTAAGTACTGCATGCTGCATGTATTTAATATAAATTGTTCTTCAGGATTTCTTCTCGATACTCACATGTTGGGTGGATCTCTTTGATAATTTTAATCATCTCATTCTTCTGGGTCTTTTCATTTTTATCAATGACTTGATAATAGCGGCTAAATATTTTACAACATAAATCTTTTCTTCCGCGGCAAATATAGCATAAACTCTCAATTAAGTACTAATGATGTATCAGCCAAATAAATGCACCTATCGTTGGGACTTGGGAAGGATAAGCATAAATTTTCCTCACGTGAAAAAATATGCCGGCAAGTAACAGCATATAAAATAGTATTGCTAGCTACATATTTTCTTGAAATAAGCTATAGTTATTTAAGAAGTAGTGCTTGCATTAATTGAAAATAGCCCAGAGCGGTGGAATTCACATTTGTTTTACAAGTTTTGCAAGATAGAATTAAAAAGTCATATTTTAAAAAATTAAAAATCTGCTTGGTTACTGTTAGAAAATAAACATGCGGAAGCAAATGATAAACAAAACATAATCTAGAAATATAAACTGGAAGAATACAAAGATTTAACGTGGAACCCTACTCCCTAAGGAGCGAGATGAAACCACGGGAGAAGCCCTCAATGGGTTGTATGCTTCAATTGCTTTTCTCAATGGATACAGGAGGTCTGGGGCTCCTTATATAGCCTCCATAGAGCCTCCAAGTCCCACCATTGGTCAATGTGGGACTAAACATGTGGATGAGCTAAATGGATCTTCTCCAGGATCCATTTACCCTTTACAACTCATATGGCGCACAACCAAATACTCCAATACTCTCCCTCAAGCTGGAGCATGCAATGCTCAGCTTGGACAAACATAAAGAAACTCAACTCACTCTACAGGACACTATGGCCAATATCAACTCAACGCACACAACTGTTGATGTTGAGGACGTTGCTTCTCATCCCGTGCCGATGAGGAGTACGAACGGGCTGGAGTGTAAGTCTGCTGAATCTCCTCGTTGGAGAGCATGCACTTTGAACTGCGCCTGTCAGAGTCACTGCTACTGGAAATGAGTCTCCTCGTCGGAGTACTCTGGCCCGCACAACATGTGGACAACTGCTCCATCTCTGAAAAGGGTCAAACTGAAAAGGTTGTCGAAGTGCACTACTCATCGAAGTCCACGGTCGCTGGAGAATGAAGTCTGAAAGAAGCCTCCTAGTCGGAGAACCGGGTCTCTCTCATCTGGCACAGAGAATGGTACTCTACTCTAGAGTACCTATGATACCACATGAAAACCCTTGCCAACATGACATAGGGAATGGTCCTCTACTCTGGAGTCCCTATGGCTCACATGAAAACTCTGGCCGACAAAACAAGAAGAATGATGGGGACCACTACAAAAGATGGCAAACACGTGCACATCTGAAAAGACCGCAAACAAGTGTGTGTCTGAAACTGACTCGGAAATCACGATCGTCGAGTCTGAAATCTGTTGTAGAGTCTGGAAAATCTGACTGGCCTCGAATTTGGAGATCCGAATCTAGAACAATTGAAATGACCCGTGACTCTAGAAAATGAACATCGACAAAGTTGGGAGAAGACAATGACATGGAATTATAAAACAAAAGAGCAATAAGACGTTCACACATTTGTCGGCTTTTCAAATCATTCATCATTTTTTTCGATTTTTTATAAGCCGTTTGACATTTTTTACGGCTTTTCATCATCATTTTTTAAGCCGTCTAATCCTTTTTTTCCGGCCTTTCGTGTAAACTTTTTTTCTTCTCCTCTTTCTTTTTTTTATAAGGCCGTTCACCCATTTTTTCCTTTTTTTTAAACGCAGCTCTCTCTCTCTTTAACACAGCTCACGGCCCAAAGGGCCCCTCTTTTTTTCGCTTAGACTTTAAAGCAACCCCCTCCATGATTTTTTTAAACTATCGGCCCACATGGCCCCACAAGCAGCAAAAATATTTTTTTAATTAAAAAAAGCAATGCCCCCTTAGGGTTCCCGCCTGGGAACCCTTATGTTCTTTGATTAGCCGCCACTCCCTCGATGGGGCATGAAACTGGGGTTGTGCGGTGCTGCCTGCACCGCCACGAGAGGAGAGGGAGCCACGATCGGGAGCAGCCTGAGCGAGATCCGCGCCGCCTGCGCAAGATGGCTTGAAGAGGTGCTCTGGGAGCGTACGGTGCTTTGAGCGATAGAGAAGCCGCAGCCTAGAGTTGATCAAAGGCACGCGATGCTTTGGGCGATGGCTTGAAGAGGTGCTTCCGTGAGGAGTGGCCTGATGCGGCCTTAAGGTCGTGATCGTCGAGGAGATTGAGGCTCCACGTCGCATGTGGTTGAAGATGAGCCGCAAGATGTGCGGCACTGGCTGGGCGAGATGTCGCCTTCCCCGATTGGGGCTTTCGATCTGGACGAGATGCCGTCGCGCGATGCCCTGCAACGGCTAGGGCTTTGGTGAGATATGGGCAAGATCGCCACCTGCGATCGATTGTGCGCAGCCGAGCGCCTGGGACTGGTTAAAAAGGGGCGCGCGGGTGTTGGTGCTTAAGCGCACGGAGGCTCCTTTGATATGTGGGTTGGGGCTACCTTCATTGCCTGACACGCGGTTGCGAGAAACTTCTGGATTGGAGACCGCACAAGGCTCTTGTTGGCTGTTGGCTGGAGGAGCACAGATCTGGAATATGGGGTGCTCGCGCACCAGTAGGAGGAGCACGCGCATACTGCTGGGACTGGAAATGAAGGAGGACACCGCTTGCGCCTGTTGTGCTGCGAAGATGCAACCAACGAAGATGCTCCTCCACCTGGGAGCCTGGAAGATTTGTTGTGCCTTCAAGTACTAGGGTTTCAGAAAACCCTATAAACTGGACCTCAACATGAATATGTTTGCAAATCTTCACAAATAATATAAAGGACAGGCACACAATCTTCAGAATATAATAATCTTCAAAAATGAAGAATCGATCTCGGAAATAAAGAATATGAAACCTCGAGAATCGAACTCGCTTTGATACCATGTTAGAAAATAAACATGCGGAAGCGAATGATAAACAGAGCATAATCTAGAAATATAAACAGGAAGAACACAAAGATTTAACGTGGAATTCTACTCCCTAAGGAGCGAGATGAAACCACGGGAGAAACCCTGAATGGGGCGTATGCTTCAATTGCTTTTCTCAATGGATACAGGAGGTCTAGGGCTCCTTATATAGCCTCCACAGAGCCTCCAAGACCCACCATTGGTCGATGTGGGACTAAACATGTGGATGGGGTAAATAGATCTTCTCTAGGATCCATTTACCCTCTACAACTCATATGGCGCACAACCAAATACTCCAACAATTACAAAATGTTATATATTCTTGAGTACCAAATTTTCTTATCTCTCTCTAAGATATTTATAAATCTCCCCATTAACTCTAGTCTCGTTCTCGATATCTCTCGCTCTTCTATATAAAAGGAGCCTACATTAAATAATAAACATCTTGTTTGTTTCTCCCAACATGCTAATAGAGCAGCGATCCTAAATCGATGGTCTAATTCTCCATAAAAATAAGCCTCCACCCCCTACAAAAACCCTAATCTCATTGTCCGAGTCTTCCTTGTAGTCATCAATAAATATTCCAAAAGGGTTGAAGCCCACGGAGTCGACGTACTTTGAACCATCAAGCCCCATCTCCTCATGATGCAGCATGATTTTCACTGGTTAGTTTTTCAACTTTTGTATTTTTATGTTTGCAAATCCAATACATATGTCCTTTTGAAGTGTATTTTAGGTAGGGTTACACCTTTTTTGAAGGGACGTGTCTCTTAGATGGTTTAGGGGAAAATCGGGAAAACACACTAAGGTGTCTGCCCTAGAACTATATTTACAAGCAATAGAAGTTACCAAATCCAATGTTCAAAGAGAATCCTGACATGATGCGTTACATTTTCCACATAAAATGTTCGCTCCGACAAACTGCCATTCTGGGCGAGTCGATTTGCCCGGAGGACAGCAACCGCCTTCAGGGAAGTAGTGTAGGACACAAACGAGCCAAATATGAGGCCTCCTAAGACCTTCCAAATTTTACCAACATCCAACCATGGTATACTTGCCTCTGCCCAGATATCCTTTGACTTGAAGCAAGCAAACAAGAGGTGTTTCACAGTCTCAATCTCCGTCCCAAGGTACCAAATTTGGCGAAATTTCGGCGAAATTTCGCTGAATTTTCGGTTTCGACAAGGAACCGAAATTTCGAGCGAAATGGCAATATGAGAGCAGTTTTCGGTCATTTCTTCACAAATGATGATCGATATGGGCGAAATGTCGACGAAATTTCGACGAAATATCATATCGACATGGTATCGATATGATATCCGAAACCGATATTTAAACCCTTGCTCCATCCCATATAGGGAGCACATATTCTTGTTGTCTGAGCAAATCTTCATCGAACGCACCTTAACCAGCGGCCTTTTTTACCGCAACAACCTAAGAAATACCTTGATCCATAGCGGAATGTGCATATCCAAAATGTGTCTACAATCACGAATCATATCCTCATTGTGGGATAGTTGTCTGACAATGCCCGGTATCCCCCCTCATCCTAAGAATACAATCCCGTTGTCTCCAATGGCCATGCCCCTCAGTAGATCCCTCTTGGGTGCTAAGGGAATCCATCATCTCCAAGAACTCATGCAACCTCTGATCTGAAAAGTTAAACGAAAGGTCGAGAAACATGAGTCGACTGCCCACTTATTTGGGACAAGCATGTACTAATCATCATCCAGAGCAAATAACCATGGTAATCTCTCTGATAGGTGCCCCACATCAATCCAATCATCCTTCCATGATGCAAAGGAAATGCAGTCACCCACCACTAGTCACCCACCACTAGACAGAGGTGCAAAGGGAATGTTGAAAGGACAGAGCAAATCCCTTTCCAGAAAGTAGAGGCCCAGTGATGGGTGCGTGACACCATAGATGCATGTGCATCATAAATCCACCAGGCCTTCATGCAAGGGATACATATACCCATCCTCCTTCAGGAGCGTGACAATATCCCAATCCATATCCCAATCCATCAAATGTACACCTCAAGAGTTTTGTGTTGACGAGCCCCAGAAGAACCTCCGCATAAGCCTCACAATACAATGTTTAATTCCGACTGACAACATCCTAGAAAACATAAAGAACACTGAAATTGCTGCAAGAACTACCTTTATTAGCATTAGCTTAGAAAACATAAAGAACACAAGAATTGCCATATGGTCGTTGGAAATTATTCTTTTACTTGATAAATCTCAGACCATAAGCTTTGCAAACGTCTAAAGATTGCCATAGTTGGTCGGTCCACTTGCTCAACTTGGTTTGTTTATTATTGTAGCAGAACCACATCACACCGCCATCCCTGAACAATAGAATTCTCTGAATTCCTCTTCTCCATAGCTCCGGGTTCCTTAAATTCCAGGATGCCATCCTCATTGACACCTCTTGTTTGAAATAGTGGACCTTACCATTCTAGCCCCGCATGCAACATTCTCGTGGGGGCCCTCTTCCTCATATACAATCGGAGTATATATGTGTGTCAGCAAGTCGTAAATTCTCATGTACAATCGGGAAAACATGTTGGCTCCGCTGCTCTTATTTCTCCAAACCTCCACTTTTTAAAATACACTTTTTACGTCTCCCCAAGCAGCAGCATCTCTTGATGCTTTCAATTCCACGGTCGGTATTGCTTTACCTACCTATTTTGACCTTCACCCAAACTCATGGTTGTATTTGATGAAGATGTATCGCCAAGTTCCATCATTTCTAACAAGTCGTTAACAACTTCAGACTCAAACGTTGTGTCTTTCATCTCCTGTCGGGGATCTTGCAACAACACTTTCATAATCAAATAGTTCACAATGAAAGCAGATATCGGGTTAGATATCTATCAAGTCATAAACAGCTTCAACCTCATAAGATAGGTTTTTCATCGCTAGCAGGCCACGATCGGTGATCTCACAAGTAACCCTTTCACGGTCCAACAGCTTCCATTGGATGCAGACTTCAGAAAAAGCCATATGGGCCAAAACAACCCCCCCCCCCCCTCAATTCACATTAGAAATCGAGTACACTAAGCAAGCCCAACCGAGCTTTGGAAAACAATGATCGCTTGAAAAAATGTCAAGTAAAATATCTGTTTAGACTTGTTCCCAATCCAAACTTGCGAAGGAATGGTTAGGTTAGAATGGCACTTTCTGCTCCCACAAAAGAAGGATCTAACTACGACCATGTACTCTCCGTAAAACTCACCGTGAACTTTGTCATTCTCGTGTGAAGAGTAACCAACATCACTAGCAACTCAACCTCGCCAACAACCTCCATCGTAGAAGACTCTTCCACCAAGCAAGGGGTCGACGACGAAGACAACTCTGACCTCGTATTTAATGTAGCATTGAGCACCTTCCTATCGCAAACCTTTGACAACGGTGGTGGTGATGGATTCACCACCTCAGCTCGGGAGCGAAAACCAATTATCCCACCTTCATTGAACATGCAAAACATGAGGTGGTGATGGGCTCTCCAACCACCTCAACAAAGATCTAATCTACATCATAGCTCGAGTTCTTGTCATCTGAAAGAATTGCAATCACCTCCCGAATGTCCAGGAGAGCTTTCTTCAAAGGAGTGAGATCCCTTGACGGCATGGACATGCCATAGATACAGAGTTTCTAAAGTTGGATCCTAGATCTTTTCCACATTTATGAACCTTAGTTTTCGCCAACGCCAAGGACCTTCCAAAGGGTCTTCCAACATACAGCACTCTGATTTCGTGCCTCATACACACATAAGTTGTAGAGATATTTACATATTCCTATATTCTATATGTATTGTTTCTTTATTTTTTTTATTTCCATGTTTCCACCTTGTGTAATTTACCCATAGGTCTCTCCTCTATATAAGAGAGCCTAGGGTTCTCAGAAATAATAAGGCACTCATTTCTTCCAACACGGTTTCAAAGCAGCGGTCCTAGACCGGAGCTTGTATACCTAACCCTAACCCTAGCCCCCACCCGCCAGCCCCCCCTCTCCTCCTCGCACCGCCGCTGCACGAAAGCCGCCCGCCGCCGCCTCCTCTGTCCTTCAGCGTCGCCGTCACCAGGCCGGGTACCGCCACCCCAGGCCAGGGCTTCCGTCTTCCCGCGGTGCCGCTTGCGGCCTCCTCCTGCCGACCTCCTGTTGCCCAGGCCCCGCCAACCTACTGCGGCCTTCGCCTGCGGCCTCCTCCTGTCGGCACCGTCGTTGATCGCGGGCAACCTCAGCCCGCCTAAGTCGTCGGTACCCAAGTGTCGTCGGCCCCAGTGTTCGCTCTACTCCTTCTTCGCATATATCGGTAGATGGATTTGATTGCATAAGTCTACAAATGCAACTCAAATCCCCCATATGTCATTGTAGACACCACTTTATTGGTCTACATACCTTGTGATTTTCATTCGGCATCATGTCAGAAAACAAAGTTGACGTACCCGCCACAGGTGCCTTCAGAGGTTCGGCACCGATTGTCAAGATGGGCGGGACGAACTATGAGCTCTGGACGCTGCAGTTCATGAGCCTCATGAAGTCTAACGGTAAGAAACGTATTCTTACCGACGAGGAGCCGACGGAGAAAACAAGGATTTACGCCTCGTGGGAGGCGAATGATGCGTACGCCAAAGTTTGGCTTTCTGGGACGTTCACGATAGAGATTGCCAACGATGTGCTGCATCAGCCCACGGCAAAGGCAATGCGGGATATTCTGGCTGCGACATTTTCGCAGGCACGTAATGAGACCAAGATACTTCAATTGCAGCATGATATTTTTACAGTCAAGCAGAATGGACGACCTCTTCACTCACTGTACACATCCTTGCGAGGGATGTTTGAGAAGCTCCATAGTTTCATGCCTTTGACGGCCACTCCTGAGCAGCAAAAGACATACAGAAATGCTACCATAGTTGGGGTATTCCTTGCTGCCCTTGATCCAGAGTACGATGATGCCCGCTCTCAGATTCTTGCTGACGCCACTATTCCCCCTATGGAGGAAGCTTTCCGCTGACTCAGTGCGATCACTGTCCCGAGCTCTACTACTAGCCAGATACCTTCGGCGATGGCTGCATCCAAGGAAGAGGTGGCTCGTCTACTTTTCATGGTCGTGGTCCCAGTCCCCGTGGTAAAGGGGTCGGATCCGTCAGCCCTGCACTTACTGTCGTCGTCCTGGTCACTTTGAGTCTGAGGTTACAGTGCTATTCTAAGCATGGTTTCCAGCATCAGCTCGGGTAGTAGAATAGGTTGAGTCTTCTGCACCATCTTCTTTGGACCAGCGATTTGATGACCTCGTAGCTAGACTGAGGAACATCAAGCCTCCATACACAGCTTCAGGAGGCCTTTCAGATGTAGCAGTCTCTGCTTCTGCCAGCACATCCGCCTCTGCCAGTACCTCAGGTAGCCCTTATGCCCTCACCTCTTGTGATGCATCTACGATTACAGAATGGATTATGGACTCAGGAGAGACACATCACTTATGTGGAGACAAAGAGCAACTTACTGCATATAGACGAGTTCCACCAGGACAGACTGTAGTGATAATCGATGGGACTTATTCCCCGATCACAGGATAAGGGGAGATTAGTTTGTCACCTTCCATGCGATTGCAGAATGTGTTACATGCTCTTGATTTCTCTACGAATTTGCTGTCCATTAGCCAGATTACAAAGGATTTGAACTGTCGAGCTATTTTTGACCCATCGTTTCTTGTTTTTCAGGACATATTTACGGGCAGAGTGATTGGTTGTGGTCGTGAGCAGGGCGGTCTTTATCGTCTGGTCCGTCCTATGCAGGCGCGTCACTCCATTCCACAGGACCTGCCTCTCCATATACATGGCATATGCGTTTTGGTCACCTACCTCTTCAGAAGATGTGTCGTATTTTGCATCAGATGTCTCCGGGATCATCCTTCCAGTGCGAAGCGTGTCAATTGGGAAAGCATCATCGGTCCGCTTTTCCGAGTCGTCAGAGTCGGAGCAGTAGCTCCCTTTTTTGAGTTAGTCCATATTGATATTTGGGGTCCCAGTCGTGTTCTTGATCACCAGGGACACATGTTTTATCTTGTTGCAGTCGATGATTTTTTCTCGTTTGTCTTGGGTATATCTATTAAAGAATAAATCTGAAGCAAGCGATGTGGTTCAAATGTTTATCAATGAAGTGCAAAATATTTTCTCTACTTCTGTGAAAATTGTGAGGTCTGACAATGCATTGGAATTTTGTACTCGTGCATTTTCATTGTTCTTGTCATCTCGTGGTATAATTCATCAAACATCATGTGCTTATACTTCACAGCAAAATGGTGTTGCAGAGAGGAAACATCGTCATCTACTTGACATCACTCGGACCCTACTTATTCAGAGTCGGGCTCCACATTAGTTAAGTAGGAAATACTTTGTTAGCGTCGATGTTACATTCTTTGAATCTGTGATGTTTTTCTCTCCTACAGGTGACAGGTTAACTACTTCGAAAACTGATACTGAGATCTACATGCCACCTCCTCCTACGAGTCGGTTATCTCCTTTACCAGTCATACCACCACCACCACCTCTTCCATCTCCTCCCATCTACACAGACGCCTATGACTGTTGTTCCACTGTTACCGAAATTCTATACGTGTCGGCCACCTTCTGTTCACGGTTGTCGCCCATCATCAAGCATGCCCCAGGTTTGTTTTGATAACATGGCTTCTAACGATGGGTCTGGAGATATTTCTGTACAGGGATCAGTGGAGGATGAGGTTCTCGAGGATCTGGACTTACCCATTGCCATTCGAAAGTAGAGGCGTACTTGTGCATCTTATCCACTTGCTTCTCAGGTCTCTTTTCATCGCCTAACAGGAGATTTTCAGAGATTTGCAGTTGCTCTATCTGTCGTGGAAATTCCACGGACATACCAGGATGCCTTGAGAGATAGCCGGTAGCGTCTTGCTATGGAAGAGGAAATGGCTGCTTTGCAATCCCGTGGTACATGGAGTCTGGTTTCTGCTCCTCCTAACGCATCTGTTGTAAGTTGCAAATGGGTGTTTACTGTTAAACATCATGCAGATGGGAGCATTGATCGTTACAAAGCAAGATTGGTGGCACGTGGTTTTACGCAGACCTATGGTGTTGACTATATGGACATGTTCTCACCAGTTGCTCGACACTCCACTTTGCGTGTTCTTTCAATGTTGTGGTACATGATTGGGCCTTATTTCACTTGATGTTAAAAATGCTTTCTTGTATGGAGATCTACATGAGGAAGTCTATATGCAGCAGCCTCCGGGGTTTACTGCTGAGGGAGAGTGTCAACAGGTTTGTAGACTCCATAAGGCAATGTATGGGCTTAAACAAAGTCCGAGGGCATGGTTTCAAAAGCTCTCAGATCTGATTGAACGACAGGGGTTCAAGAGGTCAAAGCAGATCATTCTTTATTTGTGCAGAGAACACCTAGAGGTACAGTTGCTATCATGGTTTATGTTGATGGTATAATTATTACAGGAGATGATGAGCAGGGAATCAATATGGCAAAAGAATTTTTGGGCAGTCAATTTGTGACCAAGGATATGGGTACCCTAAGGTATTTCTTAGGGTTGGAATTTTCTAGAAATGCATAGGGTCTTGTAATGACCTAAAGGAAATATGTTACAAACATTCTTGCTGAGACGGGCATGATTGGGTTTCGACCCTCTACTACTCCTATGGATCCTAGCATGAAGCTATATGATGATGATACAAATGAAGTCGATAAGAGGAGATACAGAGAGATGGTGGGAAAGCTCCTTTATGTTACAATTACCAGACCGGATATCGCCTTTGCAGTGAGTTGAATCAGTCAGTTCATGGAGCAGCCTCGACAAGTACATATGGATGCTATAGTACATGATATTGAGATATCTAAAATCCTCTCTAGGTGCAGGACTACTTTTCAAGAAAGGAGAAACTCTCTCTGTATCCGCATATGCCGACGCAGACTATGCAGGGTGTCCTAAAGGACATGGTTTCAGATTTCGCGAAATTTCGGCAAAATTTCGACGAAATTTTGGTTTCCGACAAGGCACCGAAATATCGAGCGAAATGACGATATGAGGGCGGTTTCGGGTCATTTCTTCACAAATGGTGGTCGATATGGGCGAAATGTCGTCGAAATTTCGACAAAATTTCGTACCGACACGGTATCGATACGATACCCGAAATCGATATTTAAACCCTTGCCTAAAGATAGGAAATCGACTTCGGAATTTGCAGTGTTTGTTGGCAGCTCTCTCGTTTCTTGGAGAAGCAAGAAACAAACAGTTGTAGCGAGATCAAGTGCTGAATCTGAATACAGGGCTATGGCTCAAGCAAGTACAGAGATGATGTGGGTACGATCAGTGTTAGCGGATTTGCACATAGATGTTCCTCTACCCATGCAGTTACAATGCGATAACCAGGCTGCCTTGTTCATTGCAAACAACCCTGTGTTCCGTGAGAGGACGAAACATATTGAGGTAGATTGTCATTACACCAGAGATATGACTCAGAAGGGCTTGATTTCTACTTCTCATGTTAGTTCAGGAGAGCAAACAACATATATCCTTACCAAACCATTACTCAGAGGACCATTCCTGAAGTGTTCGTCCAAGCTGAGCATGATTGATATCTATGCTCCATCTTGAGGGGGAGTGTAGAGATATTTACGTATTTCTATATTATATATGTACTGTTTCTTTATTTTTGTTATTTCCATGTTTCCACCTTATGTAATTTACCCATAGGCCTCTCCTCTATATAAGAGAGCATAGGGTTCTCAAAAATAATAAGGCACTCATTTCTTCCAACAGAAGTCTATCTTCCAATAAGGATACGTCCTCTTAAAACCAACAACATATCAATATGAACGTCGCTCCTTGTCGCTGAAAGCTACGATTCTCCATCTGCCAACACCCCTACAACTAGGTGACATCGATCTACATAAGCCGACAGAGTCCATAAAATGAAGGATGCTCCCTTAACCACATATGCAAAAGACCTTCCACAGACTGAAACCGAAAACTTCTCCGGCACAACCTCTCGAGGTGGAGGAGACCAAACACACTCCCTCGATCTCCAGACATGGCACAATCAACACCCTCGTCGGCAATGCCCTTCCATCCAACATTTAAATCAGCATAGGGGAGCAATATCAGCAAGTCTTTGCGAGGGACACCATCGATGGGAAACCAAAACCCGACCATCCCTATCTCATCTGCCCCTCGATGTTTGTTAAGCCTTGTTCTCAACCCCACCCCTCCAAAGCCCAACGGTTGTGACCAAACCTTCAAGTGCCCCTCCTTTCTTCCCTGCTCCATCCACCGTATGACTTGTTTTGAATGACTCTTAGATGATATCAACTCTGCATATAAAGGCATATTATTGTGGTTTTCTTTCAGTATAATATCCCTCTCACCTTTTGAGTTCTTTTTCCTCCTAAACCTTCCACTTCGATCTTCGCAATCCCCAATACGTAGCTTGACAAGCCCCTCCTCCCTTCCATTCCATTTCTTCCTTCTTACCTCCAATTTCTCCCCTAATTATACGAGTTGTATTAAATACCTCTCAGTTTGATATATCTTTCCCCTTTGGATATTTTCTCCTTTTAAACCCTTCATTCCA
Source organism: Ottelia alismoides (assembly GCA_037367405.1). NCBI lineage: Eukaryota > Viridiplantae > Streptophyta > Magnoliopsida > Alismatales > Hydrocharitaceae > Ottelia > Ottelia alismoides. The sequence goes on along the minus strand of JAZKJV010004266.1, from coordinate 317,721 downwards.
ATCATCCCTCTTTTTTCCCCTACCCAACTTGGTGTGCTCTTTCTCCCCCTCATCGTATTTCTTTCCTCTTACCGTCAATACTTCCCTCCTCAAAAATTTGAGCTACATTAATTCACAAACCCACTTCTATTGGTGTCACCCCTGCATGCTTGACAAGACTGTCATCAACCAACTCGTGTCATCCGAACCACAAGACTCAGTGATGGCCTCCATAGTTGCCAAGACTGAACACGACCCGTTTGTGAACACCAAGGCATTGTGTTCAGCATCCAACGAACTTTACTCATTCACCAACACTATGTTGTCAACCCAGCGACGAAGGCATCCAAGCCAACAGTACAAACCTCTTAACCCTATGATCATGTGCCTTTTACCTTGTTGGTTTACGAGTTATATGAGAACTACATTTCAAGGTTGCATCTTTCCCTTGAGATTGATATACTCGTTGAGGAGTCATCATCATGTCATGTGACTGCTTTCGAGACAAAGCCAATTGTCTCTACCTCTAATGTAGAGATAATGAATTATATGTTGATTGATATAGAAGCAAAAATTGCTTTGGTACATAAGGCAAAGATGAAAGTCAAGATATTTTGGTCGTGATTCAAGCAGTGGGCAAGGATGTAATTTCTCTCCTTATAGACATTTTCAATTGACTGACCATCCATCTAATAAGTGATCGGCAAAGTTTGACCAACTGTTACTTCCAATCAAGTCTCAATTGATACCAATGGTTACTCCACTACCAACACAATACGCAACACATCCACTAAGCGGATCGAGTCAACTGATGTACCTTATATAAATTAGCTCCTTTTTTACTCTAGGTTTGTCGTTAATAGCCTTTCTACTACCTCTAGTGTTATTACTCGTACTACTTTTGCTCCATCTCCTCAATAAAGCATCGACACAAGGGTTTCTAATCATCTTCCCCGAAGAAGTTATTGCTCTTGTGACTTTTAACCTTCTGTGGATATCAGATTGGTCAGGTCTGGCTAATATCCCTCAATTGTTGGACACTTCAATTCATATTGTTCATTTATCTCCAGATCAAGCTCTCTGGAGTTTATTGTGCACACAAGGTTCCTCTTAGCTTACCGTCTGTAAGCATATTATACTCTCCAACTAGAATGTAAAATTATTTGTTATTAGTTCTTTTGCTATTTGAGGACAGTTGGAACACGAAATTATTGTTGTAGGATATGAAAAAAATGATCTCTACTAATTAGGTGTCTCATCAAATTCTCCTATTGTCGGTACTTCATCTATCTCAATCAACATGTTCCTATGGCTTCTTCGTTTAGATCACTTGTTTCCATAACCCTCTATATGATGTTTCCTGAATTGTCTATCCTTACATCTTTTGAGGGTCTATCCTCACGTCTTTTGAGGGTGACGTATATTATTTTTGCCAAACATCATAAAACCTCATTTCCCTAGTGTATGGAGCCTCGAAACTCGTTGCGGACTCATCTGCAAACACCTCTGACGTAATGGGCCCAGTCAAATGCTTCTTGATGGCATACCACCAGCGATCGGCATATCCTGCTAGTTAGTATTGTTCAAAAGTCTACCAAGTGTCCTCTAGTGTGTTAGTCATCCTCATGACCTTGGACACATGGTCCATTCACAACTCAGCCTCATCTGGTGTAGAGATGCCAAAGAACTACGGCACCCAAGCCCTTTGATATGCAGCGTTTGTGCTCTAATGCGTATGCAAAGCATCCAAATCCTCGGCTCCTTATTCCAAAGACATTGTAGGGTGAATGATATCCTCCTCACGAGAGGGACGATAAGAGGAGTCATCCTTTTGTTGGAGCCTCTTCTACATCACATCTTGGTGTTGTGTGTGTAACATGTGCAACGTGTACCAATAAAACCAACTACTATGATCAAACACCTCTTCTTCCACTGTGATAAGACATCCGCTATCTGGTTGGAGCTAGAAATAGAATGGTTGAACCTGCAGCAGAATATGGAATCTTTTAGGACTCGATGTATCATGCTAAACAACGCTCTAGAGAGGAACTTATGTGTTCTTTCGCAGCTTTATGGGCAATTTGGTTAGTTAGAAATGATGAATTGTTTTTCTTACTGCATTTTTATTGTAATAATGTAATTTCTCGTTCTAAGACTCCTCTCAAGTCCTGACTTGTGTGAGTCTTCTTGTAACTTTTATGTGTTTATTCGATTAAATTTGGGGCGGACACCATAGAGTGTTTCCCCCTTCTTTGGCTCAAAAAAATGATATGTCAAGGTCAACTCAAGGCGGCATAGTTCTGCGAAGGCAACTATGGCATTAATACTTGTTCTGTACTTAGAGAGTCATGGACATGGTATTTAAATTATGTTGTTATCCTTGTACTTGCATCAAAGTCGAACGACTACTGAATCCCATTTTTCGAATACCAATGAGAATATAACATGCATGAGATGAGTTGTCGAGTATCCATGATGGGGGTTGGGGCATGGCCAAGATACTTTCTTGATGTAGCTCAAACTCTTCTAACTCAAATGAAGGCTCCTGAGACTTTTTAGGTAAACTCAACTTGAGTGAAAACTATTTGGTTAATAGGGTTCCCATTATTTGTGCTTAAAGTTGCTGATCCTTATCTCTGCTTTACGTGGAAATCAAGGCTTCCCCCTCCTTAATACATTTTTTTACTACACTTCCCTTTTCATAACTTTCATCCTATATATAAACTCTATAATGTGCATCAAATGTGCCTTTCTAGAGTGTTCTAGAACCTGTAAAGGATACATATATTATGATTCCGTTACTCGTCATTTGTGTGCCGACGATGATGTCCCATTGTATTAAGCAGTCCAGCTATATCACTACTGTTGTTGATGACATTTTCCTCGAGTTAACACCTCGAATCCAAGTCTGCCAAAGGAGGAACTTAAAGTGTCTATTTCTGAATATCAATGGTAAAATTTATGATTTTTTTCAAATGTTCCAAAAGAAAATGTTTTCCTTCATTGCCTGGAATCATTCAATTGAGAATGTAGAGATATAATTGTTTACACTATTTATTTCCATGTTTCGTACCGCTTCTTAATTTCATGTACTTATGAATATCTTATGTAATTTACCCATAGGCTACTCTCCTGTATAAAAGAGCCTAGGGTTCACGAAATAAACAATTCTCTTATTTTTCTCCAACATGGTATCAGAGTGGCGGTCCTAGACCGGAGCTCTCGATCCGAAACCCTAACCTTACCAACCGACCCCCCTCCCTCCTCTCTCGTGCAGTGCCACCCTCGCCCCAACAGCACCGCGCCGGAGCTCCCAGCAATCGTGCCAGCCCTGCAGCGCGGCAGTGCCGCCACCCCCTCTCGTGCGTGCTCCCCCTGTGCGCGGAGCTCCTCCATGCGTCGAGCCACTCACGACCTAGTGCGTGCTCGTCCTAGCGCTCGTACACGGTACCCTTGCACGCGGACCGTGTCCGTGTTCTGCGTTTAAGAAATCTGGCATTGTGGTTTCCACTTGGGTGATGGATTTGAGTGCATATGTCTACATATGCATTCGAATCCCACGTATGATTGTGTAGACATTGATTATTTGGTCTACAAAGCTCTAATTCTCTACATCCGGCAACATGTCATAAAGCAAAGTCGATGTACCCATTACGGGTGCCTTCAGAGGTCCAGACTCCAACGTATATTGTCAAAATGGATGGGACAAACTATGAACTGTGGGTTATGCAGTTCATGAGCATGATGAAGTCTACCGGTAAGAAACACATTCTTACCGAGGAGGAGCCGGTTGAGAAGACTGGAGGAAACACCTCATGGGAGGCGGATGATGCATATGCCAAGGTTTGACTTTCAGGCACATTGGCAATAGAGATCGCCAATGATATACTCCATCAGCCCACTGCCAAGGCGATGTGGGATATTCTTGCTACCACTTATTCCCAAGCTAAGAACGAAACCAAGATCCTACAGCTCCAGCATGATATTTTTACTATCAAGCAGAATGGACGGCCACTTCACTCCCTTTATACATCGTTGCGTGGGATGTTTGAGAAGCTCTATAGCTTCATACCACTCACATCTACTCCTAAGAAGCAGAAAATATATAGGAATGCCACCATGGTGGGTGTATTCTTGGCAGCCCTAGATCCCGAGTATGAGGCTGCCTGCTCTCAGATTTTGGCAGACTCTACTATTCCTCCTATGGAGGAAGCCTTCCACAGGCTTAGTCGAATCATTGTTCCATCTTCTACTGCTAGCCAGACGTCCTCCGCAATGGCGGCCTCTCGAGGTCGAGGAGGATCTTCTCAATTTCGTGGTCGCGGACCTAGGGAGTAAGGAGGTCGCATTCGTTAGCCATGTACTTTATGCCATCGTCCGGGACATACAGAGAATACATGCTACTCCAAGCATGGATTCCCTGCCTCTGCTCGAGTGGTTGAACAGATCGAGCCCCTAGTTGCTTCCTCTTTAGATCAACGTTTTGAGGATCTTGTAGCACGTCTGAGGGGCATTATACCTCCTTATGGTTATGTAACATCTTCATCAGCCCTTGAGAGTCATTCAGATGTAGCTGCTTCAATCTGGTGCCACACATCATTTTTGTGGAGATAGGGGGTCAACTTACGGCCTACAGACAGGTTTCCCCAGGACGAACTGTGGTTATTGCAAATGGGATGCATTCCCCGATTATTGGACAGGGGGAGATTAGCTTAACACCGTCTATGCATCTACATAATGTGTTGCATGCACCAAATTTCTCTATGAATTTATTGTCTATTAGTCAGATTACAAAGGACTTACATTGTCGAGCCATTTTTGACCCATCCTCTCCTGTTTTTCAGACATCCTTACAGGCAAGGTGATTGGTTGTGGCCGTGAGCTAGGCGGTCTCTATCGCCTCATCCGAACTCCCTATGTCGGACTCTCCTCTCTATCTGCTGGACATGTCTCACCACTTAGCATATGCGCTTTGGTCATCTCCCGCTCCAGAAATTGTGCCGTGTTCTGCACCAAATCTCGCCCTCACGCATCCTTTCAATGTGAGACATGTCAGTTGGGAAAGCATCATCACTCTGCCTTTCCCAGTCGTCAGAGTCGGAGCAGTAGCTCCATTTTTGACTTGTTTCATATAAGATATTTGGGGTCCCAGTCGTGATCCTGATCACCAGGGCATAGGTTTTATCTTGTTGCTGTGGATGATTTCTCACGTTTGTCTTGGATCTTCTTATTAAAGAATAAATATGAAGATGGAGATGTTATCAAAATTTTCTTAGCTGAAGTCCAAAATATCTCTTCTGTCTCTATGAAAATTGTGAGAACTTATAATGCCTTGGAATTTTGTACTAATAATCTCTGCAGTTATTTTTCATCCAAGAGAATTATTCATCAAACAACATGTGCATATATTTCCCAACAAAATGGTATTGCAGAAAGGAAGCGTCGTCATTTACTTGATGTTACTAGGATGCTTCTCATTCAGAGTCGTGCTCCTCATTCCTTTTGGAGCAATGCAGTTCTAATGGCATGCTATCTTATTAACCGCATGCCCTCCTCAGTACTAGGGGAGGAAATTCCTTTCTCACTTGCTTTTCCAGAATGGGAATGGTTCTCACTCACTCCCCGTGTGTCCGGATATGTCGCCTTCGTCCACCAGCTCTCTCCAGGTATTGGCAAGCTCTCTCCTAGAGCTGTCAAGTGTATCTTCGTTAGGTACTCCAGGATATAGAAAGGATACAGGTGTTATGATCCAACGTGCAGGAAATATTACGTTAGTACAGTTGTCACCTTTTCGAGTTTGTGATGTATTTTACTCCTACAGGTGATCGATTGATGTCTTCAGATAATGATGATAATATATTTATGCCACCATGACCATTATCTCACATACCTCCACCACCACCACCTTCTTCCCCCACCTTCTCTTCCTATAATAGTCCCAGTTCCACCTTTACCACACCACTATACCCGTCGGCCTGCTTCTGCTCATGGTCACCGCTCATCATCTAGCACGCATGAGGTGTGTTCTGATAATACAGTTTTTAACTTTTTAATGATGGGTCTAATGGTCTACCTGAGCAGGATTATTTATAAGGAACAGATGTAAATGCTGCAGATTTGGACCTACCTATAACACTTCGGAAGCAGAAGCGTAAATGTGCATCATATCCTATAGCTTCCATGGTCTCCTTTGATCATTTGACTTGGCGATTTCAAGAATTTTGTAGTTACATTATCAGTCGTGGAAATTCCAAGGAATTATCAAGAGGCTCTGAAGGACAGCCGCTGGCGTTTGGCTATGAAAAAAGAGATGGATGCTCTTCTGTCGAGAGGCACTTGGAGCCTCGTTCCAGCTCCTACTAGAGTGTCTACAGTAAGCTGTAAATGGGTGTTTACAATTAAGCATAATGCAGATGGTAGCATCGACAGATACAAACCGCGCCTGGTCGCACGAGGGTTTACTCAGACATACGGGTTGGATTATCTTGATATCTTTTCACCAGTTGCTTGTCACTCCACCTTACGGATTCTTCTCTCTGTTGTTGTCATTCGAGACTGGCCGTTGTTTCAGTTAGATGTCAAGAATGCATTTTCGTATGGTGACCTTCAAGAGGAAGTATACATGGAACAACCACCTGGATTTGCTGTTGAGGAGGAGTATTTACAGGTGTGTGGACTTCATAAGATGATTTATGGCCTTAAACAGAGTCCTAGAACTTGGTTACAGAAGCTCTCAGACTTATTTGAGAAACATGTGTACAAACGTTCGAATGCAGATCATTCTCTTTTTGTACAGAAAACATCCACAGGTATGGTCGCTATTATGGTGTATGTGGATGATATTCTCATTTCAGGAAATGACAAGCGAGGAATCGTGAAGGCCAAAGAACTTCTGGGTCAAGAATTTGTCACAAAGGATATTGGAGCTCTTAGATATTTTCTGGGATTGGAATTTGCCAGAAATCAATAAGGGCTTGTGATGACCCAGAGAAAATATGTCACTGACTTGCTAAGTGACACGAGTATGCTTCGATGTTGACCTGTCACCACGCCCATGGATCCAAGCATGAAACTATATGATGATGATACTGATGAGGTTGATAGCAGGAGATACAGAGAGCTGGTAGTACCATTACCAGACCTGATATTTCTTTTGCTGTTAGTCAGGTTAGCCAGTTCCTAGAGCAACCACGTCAGATCCATATGGATGCTATACATATGATACTCAGGTATCTCAAATCATCTCCAGACGCGGGTCTATTGTTTAAAAAGGGCAAGGAGGTCACCATCTCAACGTATGCAGAAGTAGATTATGCAAGGTGTCCGCAGGATAGGAAATTCACCACTGGATTTGTTGTATATGTTGGGCAATCCCTTGTCTCAAGGAGGAGCAAGAAGCAAACGATGGTAGCCAGATCTAGAGTTGAGTCTGATTATAGGGCCATGGTCTAGGTTAGTACAGAAATGATATGGGTTCGAGCCATTCTTACAGATCTATATGTAGAGGTTCCTCTTCCTATGGCATTGGAATGAGACAATCAGGCTGCTATATTTATTGCAAATAATCCAGCATTTCATGAGCACACCAAACATATCAAGGTTGATTGTCACTATATACGAGATATGATTCAGAAGGATTTTATTTCCACATCTCATGTCAGCTCAAGAAATCAAACTGCAGACATCTTCACCAAGGCCTTAATCAGAGGACCTTTTCAGAAGTGCCCGTCCAAGCTGAGCATGATCGACATCTATGCTCCATGTTGAGGGGGAGTGTAGAGATATAATTGTTTACGTTACTTATTTCCATGTTTCGTATTGTTTCTTAATTTTTTGTACTTATAAATATCTTATGTAATTTACCCATAGGTTACTCTCCTATATAAGAGAGTCTAGGATTTACGGAATAAACATCTCTCTTATTTTTCTCCAACAGAGAGCATTCGAGTCTGTAACTTCAAACCCTTCAACTAAAACCATCTTCTTTCATAACAGTTTTCTTTACATCACCTATATCTGATAATCTTATAGTCATTGAACATACAATTAACTCTTATTCGAACATTTCCTTCAGTTCAAAAATATATTCGGCCATCCTGTTTCGTTTATCCTTTAACTGATTGTAGTTATGTCATCCACAGCAAGAGATGGAGAAAGAGGGGACGAGAGGAGCTGACCATACGCGGAGGCGTGGCAGTCTCAAAGAGCAAGGCGTCAGGCTTATCGGCGAGGACGCTTGACTTGGTCCAGAGGCAGGTGAGGCCGCATCGGCAGTAGTAGATGTTGTCGAGATTGTCCGGGATCCAAGTCCAGGCCTTGACGAGGACGCTAACGTGGGGCGATCCCGTTCGATTGGGTTGGCATCCCGGAAGGTCTTGGACCTGTTGAAGGGCGGAGGCGTTGGGCGACCAATTGGAGTGCCTGGCCTTGAAGGCGGGGCAGCCCACCTCGGAGTCCCAGAGGGAGAAGGCGGAGTGGAGGCTGGTGAAGGCGACGGGGCGCTTGTTGTAAGCGGCGGAGGCGGAGATGGAGAGAGGGGAGGAGAGGGTGGGGAACTCGAGGAAGCGGGAGAAGAGGAGGAGGGTGAGGATGAAGGCGAGCATCGCTCCTATGTAGTTGCTCGGTCTTATGTGGAGGATCATGAGGATCCGCCCTACCAATGGGAATGAATTGGCTGTGAGGAGGACGGCTGCCTGTGGGGGGAAGACTTCACCGAGAGGAGATGAGAGGAGGCTCTGCTGCGAAATGGATCTCCGGTTAGTTACCTTTTGCGTCCCCCCTGCTACCACCAATACGTTGAAGGGGGGAAGAAGACAGGCAGGGAGTCTCTCGAGTAGTCCGAGCTGGTTAGACATAGGTTTACTAGATGAGTAATTCCTCTCAAATAATAGTAGACTTGTATATTCGCCCGCGCTCGCATTCTCCATTGGAGGAAAATTTTTGAAATATCTTCTAGATTATAAAAATTAATCATGATTTTAGAGCATATTTTTTTAAATAAGTGAAGATAATATTTTTAGAACAACATTAGTTCTAAATAATATTATATTGGTTATATTGGTGAAGAGTCTAAAAATGTTAAGGTATTTGGTTGTGTGCCTCTTATGATGTAAATGGGTAAATGGATACCTCCATGATCCATTTATCACATCCATGTGATTAATCTCACATCTATCAGTGGTTGGACTTGAAAGCTCTGTGGATGCTATAAAAGGAGCCCCAGACCTCTTGTATCCATTGAGAGAAAAAGGAATGCAATATCTGCCCCTTTGAGGACTTCTCCTGTGGTTTCATCACGCTCATTAGGGAGTAAGGATCCATGTAAAAATCTTTGTGTTCTTCATGTTTTATCATTCTAGATTATGCTCTGTTTATCATTCCGCTTCCGCATTCTTTATTTTCTAACATGGTATCAGAGCAGGTCGATTCTCGAGGATTTTCATGTTCTTTATTTGTTCGAATCTTTGATGTTTTGTTCTTGGAAACTTTGTTACATATGTTTCGATTCAAGTTTTTATTCAAGATTTCTAGGGTTTTCAGAAACCCTAAATCCAAACCTCTAGGTTGTTCCAGATATAGGCGAAGCAACATCTTCATATTGTGAGAAGCTTCACGCTAGACGATTCTTCTATCAAGCCTCAAGCAATCGCGTATCCTCCATGCGATAAGCCTCATCGCACCAAAGGTCGATTTCCATTTGGCAACGGAGGCCATATCTCTAGGAAGGGTTCTTCCCATCTGCTTGTGTCATTGCGGCGCAGGCCCGCTTCTCCTCTATGGCACGCCAACAATAAGGAGACCCTGTAGGATGATCCAGAACTCCACCAGCACCACACTCGACTTCTCCTGAACTCCATCAGGCATAACACCTTGACGTCAAGTCCCACGAGGGCCCTTCATCCATTTCCAAACGACCAGCATACTCCCCCATCCCGGTGGCGGTGACGTAAATCGACTGCGGCCCTCCAGGAACCAGCCCTAGCGACACGCGAGACCTCGCGTGCAGGCATTGCACCCCTTGCATGCACCCTTCAGATAGCAAGCGCCATCAGCGGTGCTCCTCCATCCTCAATAGGAACTGGTGACGCAACTGGCGGCGCAAGCTCCTCCCCTTCATCACATACAGGCCTAGGCGCTACTCAACGCCCTCCTTCCTCTCGTCATAGGTGATGGCGAGTTCCTGCGCAAGCAGTGGCACACCGCATCCCCATCGTAGCAGCAGGTGGTGTCGTTCCTCCTCTCCAAGCTCTAGGCGAAGGGATCAACCTCGTTGCGGCGTTTGTCCTGGCGACGCTCCTCCGCTGCGCCTCCAGGAGAGGTCCTCTCCAGATGAAGGTGGCGGCACTTGCCGCTACTCCCGATCCAAGCGATGCAGGTTCCTAGAGGGGGAACCCTACGCTATCGTACAAGAATAGGAAGCCCAATAGGGCTTAAATGCTTTGTATTTAAAAAAATGATGAAAGAAGGAATGGAGGCTGAATACAAATTGGACGGCTGCTCTTATGGGGCCAAAGTGGTCCATGCTAGATTAAAAAGAAGAAGAAGAAGAAGAAGAAGAAGGTGATGAGCAGAAAAAAAAAAGTGAAGAGAGACTTGGTTTAAAAAAATAGAGGAGGTTGCAAGTATTCAAAAATAAAAAAGGCATGTACAAGAAAAAAGCACATGCAAAATATTTGCAAAAAAATAGAAAGCCAACAAATGGTGAACAACTTAAAAATTGACGATTTGAAGAAAAAAAGAAAAAAATAGTGACAGCTATTAAAAAGGAGAGAAAGAGAGAAGGAAATGGCTAGAAAAAAATTATTTGAAAAGTCGATATTTTTTTATTGATGATTATTGGCTTAGGTATGTTTTATTTACCCTCATTATTATTGTCTTCTCCCAACTTGGTCGACGTCCATATTTTCCGACAAGTATGGGAGAAAGGGGGAGTACTGTATAGAGTCACATGTCTGTTGCAGATTCAGATGTGATATTGCTGACCAGCCAGTTGTCCAGACTCGATGTTCAGATATTTTCGAGTCTCCAGTTTCAGACACGCATATGTATGTGGTCTTTTCAGATGAGCACATATTTGCCATCTTTTATAGTGGTCCTCGTCATTCTTCTTGTGTCATCGGCCAGAGTTTTCATGTGAGCCATAGGGACCCAGAGTATAGGACCATTCCCTATGCCATGTGAGCAAGGGTTTTCACGTGGTTTCATAGGGACTCCAGAGTAGAGTATCATTCTCTGTGCCAGATGGGAGAGTCTCAGTTCTCCGACGAGGAGACTTCTTAAGACTCCATTCTCCAGCGACCGTGGACTCCGATGAAGATTGCAATTCCACGGCCTTTTCAGTCCGGTCCATTTCAAAGATGGAGTAGTTGTCCACATTATTGTGGCGAGGCCAACGTACTATGATAAGGAGACTTATTTCAATTGCAGTGACTCTGACATGTGCAGTTCAGAGCACATGCTCTCCGAAGAAGAGACTCAGTTGACTCACACTCCAGCACGTTCGTCCTCCTCATCTACACAGCATAAGAAGCAACGTCCTCGACAACGGCCGACACTTGTGCGCGTCGAGTTCATATTATATGTAGTGTCATGTAGCGAGAGTTGAGTTTTTTTTCTGTTTGTCCAAGTTGAGCATTGCATGCTCCACCTTGAGGAGGAGTGTTGGAGTATCTGGTTGTGCGCCTCTTATGATGTAGATGGGTAAATGGATACCTCCAGGATCTATTTACCACATTCATGTGATTAGTCCCACATCTACCGATGGTGGGACTTGGAGGGTCTGTGGAAGCTATATAAGGAGCCCCATACCTCCTATATCCATTGAGAGAAAAAGGAATGCAATATCTTCCCTTTGAAGGCTTCTCTCGTGGTTTCATCTCGCTCCTTAGGGAGTAGGGTTCCACGTAAAAATCTTTGTGTTCTTCATGTTTTATCATTCTACAGTATGTTCTGTTTATCATTTAGTTTCCGCATTCTCTTATTTTCTAACAAAAAATATTGAGAATATTTTCAAACTATATTTTGTGGGAGCACCTGAAATATTATTAAAAGACATCCTTATATAGTATTATACAAATAGACAGTGGAAGTAGAGATAGCGAAGTCTGAGGGTCCCAAACAAGATCAAAGGGGATTGGATGATGTACTGCATTGATATGACTCCACCCTCGAGCCAAATGACTTACTGATCGATTAAAGGAAGGCATGTTTAGTAGACATCGAGCGAGAAGAAAGCATGAGGAAGATGGTAGTCTTTCCACTTAGCTTATCATGATTCGACAAAACTTTCTTAGTCCAATTTAGCTCCGCACTCTCTTTCTCACCACGACTCTCTTTCTTTCTAGTTGTGTGTCTTTTTGCACAGAGATAATTGGGGATAGACACCCTTCACGTCGACTCGACCCTTCCAGGTAATCTATTTTTCATCATCTCAAATTTGTCATTGGGAAGATCATCTATCAGATTCTCGAATCAATTAGGGGCTCTCTCGGGCATTTCTCTCTTCTCTATTTAGGCCTCATCTTGACGTGTAAGAGGAAAGCGGGAGAAGTGTAGAGGATAAAGCCATAACGGCTCGAATTTTAAAATACCATATCCCATGCAATTTCATCTAAAATAGGATATATTTTTTTATAAAAAAACATAGAATATCCCGAAGAACAAAATGTATAACTGCACATGAAAATAAATTCATACAAATCAATGGAAGGAACTATCCAATGATTGTAATTAAGACCATTCTTTCCTCTTGTGATACTATAAGATCCGCGTTGAACCCTTTATTTGATAATCAGCATATTCCTCGTAATACAATGCTTATTTGATGTATATATCCATTTACTATTGTAGACTTACCTAGTGGACAAATGTTAGTATACCTCTTCTACAAACTGTACTATATAAGATGATTACTAATACCTACATATGTGAATACTCTTCTTTAAAAGGATTTAGCAAACTTACCAAGTTGCATATAAAAGTTACCAAGTGCACACATTTATATTCACACGAATATAATAAAAAATATATTATATATACTAATCAAAATAGTGGCCAAGTGCCTCAATTGCTCAGATTCGTTTCGGATTCTCAATTACCTCTAAATCAACATTGTCACTCACTAAATCCCAACTCTGTCTCACATGCTAGAAAGAAAACCCCTTCAACATTTTTACCAGAAAAAGAAAATATCCAAGTAAATGATCAAAATCTACAGGGAAAACGCTATGAAGAGAATCAAAGATCAAACTCCATTCTTCTTGCCGTGGACCTTCTTGACATAACATCTGCAATCATCCAGAGCTGACCCCTCCTTGCAACCAAGCTTCCACTTCACCATCTCCCTCCAAAACCCTAAACGCTTCTTCTCGCCCTCCCTCTTTCTCCTCCCCCTATTTCCATCACCACCGCATCTATTGCATCTCTCCACCTCCTCCATCTTCACCACCACCCCGTCTCCCCCTCCCATCACCACCACCTCCTTCTCCTCTTCTTCCTGCTCCCCGTCCACCTCTTCTCCTCCTTCCTCAACAACCTCCTCCAAGACACTAGCAATCGCCTCTCTTATCCTTAGCTGCTCGACAAGCAGCACCTGCGTCACCACCCTTATCGGCAGCCTCTCATTCCTCGCTGCGTGCTCGCGTGCCTCCGTCGACAACCTCCTCACGTCCAGAACCCTGCACACATCCTCCCTCTCCGCTTGCGTCAAGTGCCCATGCGCCACCAAATACGAGTCCACCGCCCGGTACACACCGTCCGTCTTCCTTTCCGTCCGGCCCACCACCGCCGCCAACACCCCTGCCATCGACGCAAACGTCTCCTTCTTCAAATTAATGTCCTTGGCAGCCTCTGGAAGGAAGCCTTCCACCAGCTCCGCCACCGCCACGAGCTCCTCCATGTCACCCGGGCAGGGCTCCGAGCAGAAGAGCCCGAGGATCCTCCTCGTGCATTCGACGTCGTGATCGGTTTCGATCGTGTAACCATTCCGGGGAACGAAGAGGTCCTCCGCCGAGGCCCAGGGGAGCTGCCGAGCGATGCGTAGTTCAAGCTTGTGGCGGCACTCGGAAGAAACGTCGAGAAATATAGCTCGCCGGAGTATGCCGAAGAGGTAGCTGACATGTAGGGCATCTCGTTTCTCCGGTAAGAGCCTCTCCACGGCTTCAATCACGTCCTTCTCCAACGTCCTCTGAGAGACCATAGATTCTCCTTCCGGCTCCGTTCCTACGTGCGCCCATAGCTTCATGTGCCGGTAGAGGCACCGCGCTACGTACTCATCGGGCGCGGCGGCACGGATCACGGCCCTCATAGCCGGGATGAAGAGAAGCGGGTGGAGTACCGACAAATCCTCGGCCGGCGATCGCTCCACCGGCTGGAAGAGCCGCCGCTTCACGCCGATGGTCACGCTATTCATCTCCGCTGGGTCGTTGATGAGTCCGGGACTGGCGGTCACCATGGCGATGATCGAATCGAGGCACGCGTCGATGAGGCCGAGCCGTGTCGCATAATAGAGCACTGGGAGGGCGGCGCCGAGGGCCCGAAGGGTCTCGTTCCAGCGAGGGAGGACTCGAGGAGGACTCGAGAGGAGAAGAAGGAGAGTGCTCGGTGGAGGAGGTTGCCGGGGCAATGCTCTTCCGTCATCTCGAGATAGTCAGCGAGGCACGCCGCCGGTATCACGTTGTCCGGGGAGAGGTCGGGATCACGGCCGAGAAAGAACCGGGCGACGACCTGGAACGTCTTGGCGTCGGCCGGCATGTCCGGGAAGGTGTACGAGGTGACCAGCTGGTGGCCCGGCCTTGACTTCAGTACCTCCGCCAGCTTCGCCGACTTGGAGATCGCATCTCTCTGCGGAGATCGGTGCAACTGTTAGTTAAAATACCATGCAGATTATATAGATCAGAAGAGAGATGAGGCTGACCTTGTTGACGACGATGGTATCAGTGGTGGGGAGACGTATCCAGATAACAGGAGATGACCTGAACGGAAGGGATCGAGCAGTACCGATGAGATCACCTGATAAGATGAGATATTAGAGGCGAATCTGATAGTATTACCTGTCCAGTTCTTCCTCCGGAGATTCACTGCCCATCGTTCTTTGTTGTGATTCAAGTTTTTGCTCAACACTTGTGTTTGAGAGGAAATCAAATGCTATGTTATTCGTTCTTTTTGACAAAATCAAATGGGATTGTAACGGTTGGCAGTGGGAGCAACGTGAGAACGGGTCGGCCCTCCCCGGAGAAGGCGGAGGTGATTTAGAGGATACTTAAACTACTTTTAACGTTCGTTTTTTTAGTATTTCGTATTTATTCTATGTTATTTTGACATCGAATATGAAAGCTTACTGAAATGGTCGGATCGGGTTGAATCATGTAATCAAATCAGCTCGATCGGATAATGACGTCATCATTATTTGAAATCGGATAAAATTGGATTGGTGAAAAAAAGTTGTTGAACAGGCTAATCAAACCGAAATGAAATTATATATATATATATAATACACTTAAATATACTTGAAATATATATATATATAATGCAAAAATAATGTATATATTTCACACTATACATAAAAGTATTTTTCTTATACACCAAATATCATACGTATCATATATGGGTTAAATGGGGCTGCCCCCTGGGAGAAGCTAACTTGGCTCTCCCCACCCCATTTCGCCCGGTTTTTTTTATTTTTTTGAAAGTTTCTTCTGTGGAGTTTCATCATTATATCCCTATATTATGTCATTAAAATTTCGTGCGAAACAGAGACTCCTAAAGCCTCCATCCAGACAGTCATTTTTTAACGATAACAGAATTGCTAAAAACGATCCACCTAGATGGAGACCGTAGGAGTCTATGTTTCGCACGAAATTTTAATGACATATTGATGAAAATCCACGGAAGAAATTTTCAAAAAAAATAAAAAACCGGACGAAATAGGGCGGGGGAGCTAAATTAGCTCCCCCATAGGGGTAGCTCCATTTTACCCATATATATTATTTAGACTAAATGCTCTATAACATGATAATAGTTTAATTATATTTAAAATCCAATACATGCAAAAAGTTGTGTTAATGTAGTTGGTTAGAAATTTGAAATAGGTAACCAAAGGTCATGGTTTTATTAATTGTAATGCGAGCCTAATCTTTAGGGATGTGCATGGTTTACGGGTTTCACGGTTATCCGACCCGATTCATATGGATCGACCCTAAACCTATTGTTATCCAAAGAATCACATCGGATTGGGTATCCAACCCCATTTGACCCGTGACATACGGGGCTCCGATCCAATGGTCCGCCGATAACCATGGGCCAACCCATCTCATAACTCCTTCAATCGAGATGATGTCTATGGGTCTACATAGATGGTATTAATTATGAATGCAAATGGACGGATACATATATGGGTATAGGTGTTACCATATGCATTATTATATATTTTGCAGCGTTACTTTGATATATCTGTTTAATTTTGTAGGCCTTTGTAGACCGTTAATTATCGGTTGTTTGAGCCGAATTGTCGAGGATAGTGTAATAATGATAATCAATTTAATAACCATCATTAGTTAATTTGCTTTATTTCGGATGTTGTAATACAATCAACTGCTAAATTTCACAACTATATTTACTAGTACTAAGATGAAAATATAGCAAAGAATATTTTTTTGTTCGTTTTCATATCTTCGGCAGTAAGATATATAATAATTGAATATTATTTGTGACTTGATTTTATTAAAATCAAATGAACTTTGAAAAAAACAAATCGTATTCGTATGTAGTCTTTATTCGACATGTATTTAAATTCCATGTTTACTTTGGATTTCACTTTTTATTCGATTCATATTTGGATTAGCTCTTTTATCTGATATGTGGTTGGTCCTGCTCTTTATTCGATCCGTATTTCAATTCGATAAATATCCGATTCAGATTCGTATCCATATTTTTTAAGGATATGGTTTCCTTAATGCATATCCGAGTCATATCCGTATCCGATTCGTATTCAATAGAGATGAAGCGAATATGGATATGGAAATAGGCATATCTAATCCGTATCCGATCCATTTTTATCCCTAGTCTTAAGCACAACAAAAACAGTTAAGATTTATGTCTATCTGACCTACAAGCAATCGATAACAATGCATGTTTCGGCAGCGATGTTTGGGAGGGTGAGGCTCATTCGCCCGCTGCTTTGTTTCCCATATTTTATACGGAATTACCGTTGAAGATAAGAATTTTTAAAAAAACACTAATTTAATCATAGTTAGATAAATAGGAACGTAGAATTCATGATTAAGAGAAATTTTATATTTGAACATTGGAGAAGTCGAAATAAAAGCCCGTGCCAAAGCGATATCGATATGAAATTGTCCCGTTCTATATCACTATGTAAATGTAAAATTGATATATCCGCGTAACATCTGGCATATTCATTTCATACATATTTTGACTTTGGACATTTAAATTTTAAAATATAATCGTAAATTGTAGTGTTTGACTTTTTTTGTCATTTATATTTTTACAAGAAATCCTATTTTGAAAGCTTTAACAAATTTTGTTTGGCTTGCATCTAATTCTTTTGGATCCGCGGATACCCACGGGTAATTCGATATCCAATGGGTATCCAATCTAGTGGATAACCATTTTGATTAGAGCGGGTTGATCCGTTGATCCAATATCAGGGATAGGATCGGGTCAACTTTAAATGGAGCGGATTTTCGTCCCACGAACACCCCTGCTAATCTTCAACCAGTCAATAAAGCAATTGAAGCTCCAACGTTTCTACATTGCACTAACATTAGAAATATCATGGAATTCCATGTGAGGGAACGGAGAAGGTAACTAGAGTGGAGAATAATTTGTATTGTATTGTAAACACCTCAACATTGTCTCAAATCGGATACTCACGAAGTGTGAGAGTGTCTTAGTGGGTTATATAATTAAGTAGTGGATATTACTACTTGAACTTAAACATTTTAGGCGGTTGTCAATGGTCTAACTATGACTAAAGCATGCAACAAATTGTCAAGTTCCATTTTCCTCGATAACGGTCCGGTGACTTAAACTCGAGATCTTATGAAGGATATCTGAGCTAGTTCGATCTTACAAAGGCTATCAAAGCAGTTTTCCTCTTATAATGAGAAGTGAGGAGGAGATGCACGGAGTTGACAATGAGATAAATGAGTCGTTTAAAATTGAGTTGCACTTGCAAAGATACATATATAAATTTGTTTGAATTAATATATCATAATGTTAATAGGGTATAATGGGATTGCCTATTGGGACAGCCGATATGGCTGCTCCTGCTTTATTTTCGGTGTTTATTTTTTTTTCCAGAAATATCACCATGTATATTCATCTATATATCTCTTCTATATGTCATTTGAATTTCGTCAGAAACAGAAACTCTTATGCCCTCCATTTAGAATATGTCCATTACAGCAACATTTAGACTGTTAAAAATACATGTTCTAGATGGAGGGCATATGAGTCTCTGTTTCTGATTAAGTTCGAATGGTATATTGAAGGGATATATAGATAAATATACATGGTGATATTTTTCAAAAAATAAAAAAAAATTACGGAAAAATATGGGCAAGAGCAGCTACATTTTTTCCATGTTAATATCTCTGTGATCATATATGCCATAACATAGCTGTGAAGATTCAGTTTGAACTAATATTTAACTCTAGTTGTGCCAAGACCTACAAGGCTATAACACGCAGAATCCCATCTTACAAAACGTTGAGTAGCAAGATTCAAAAAGAAAAGAAAAAATAGAAATCAAATACAACATCACAAACATTAAACAAATAAAGATAGTGTTGGATTTAGAGATCATTGAGAGTTCATTACGATATTTCCTTATATAATAGTGCATGTGCTTCCACTATATATCACTATGGTGGGTCTGGCAGTGGGCTCTTGACGAATAAGATATTCTCAATATGGCCAACTGTAAACCAAACCAAGGTAGCATGCATTAACACATTATCTGAGCATAAATCACAGGGAAAGGATTCTCTACTGCGGTAAGGGATGCAACGGAGTCTGTTGTGGTCTTTGAAGTCGTTCGATCATGATCGAGCGATTCCCACAAATTCTCACTTTGTGTGGATCCGGATAAGGGAATTCGTGGGAACCGCCGGAGAGGATCAATAAATCACATACATCTACCTTAGAACATTGCGATGAGCTCATCCTGAAATATTGTAAAATAAAATACTTTTGAGAACCTAAAAGCTCTCACTAAGCCCTCAAAGCACTTTAACAATAAATCTTCGTGTATTCCAGGAGAATCTGAGGGCTCTGACGTAAATTCACCATAGTCACGCGAATGAGGCACGTGACTGGTCTTCTCTGTCCTGCAATGAGGGAGAGGTTCCTGTTGCAAATAGTCCCAACTCACGTGGGTCGCATGTGAGTAGGACACTCGATCGAACGTACCCGCTCCTCTTGATCTCGTGGTGAGGGGTGCGCCACATGGTGCTCTGATCTGAAGCGGATTTCAGTGATTGAATGACAGGGTTTTGGGGCGTGCACCGACGGTGCTGATGTCCACGCGTTCTTGATCGGAGAGTGGCTTCGGCCTGCGGGGAGCTCCCCCTTCTTCCTTTGTCCAGGTGACAACCTCCTTCCTGTCGACACACGACGAGGAGGGTGGCTCCGGTGAGAGCGTCGTTCCCAGATGTTCTTGCAAATAAGGGCGAGGCTTAAGCCGTGAAGGCTTGGCCTTGTCGTAACCGCACAAGGGCAGATGAGGGGTGGTGCTCCGACGTGCAAGTGGTGGATTTGGAGCTGCTCGATGATAGGATCTATAGAGATAGAATATAAAACGGAGTGCTCTCGGGGATGAAGACGATGGTCGGAGGTTGAGTTGATTTTCGATGAAGAACGAAGAAGTAGGGTAACGAAGGGAGAAGTGCAAAAGGAGAAGAAATCAAGGGGAAGAAGTAAAGGAAGAAAAGCGAAGAAAGATTAGATAAAGAAGATACCTGGGGGATTTGCCTGAAGGATTGGAGAAGCGGTGGCACAATCTGGTGATCACTCGAGTTCCTCGGCGGAGGGGAACGAGCTCTGCTGCTCGATGAGGAGCAGTAACACGGAGTGAACTCCATGGATCACGCCTTGCAGGTCATCACCAGAGATGGCACGTTGCTGTCACCGACGTGTCTCTAGCTAGCTCTCTCTCTCTCTCTCTCTCTCTCTCTCTCTCTCTCTCTCTCTGTGTGTGTGTGTGTGTTAAAGATAACCACAGATAAATTCTGGAGGATGGAGGAGTAGGGTCCACATAGGTAAAAGGAGGAGAGGCGATAAGGTTTGGTGGTTGGCGAGAGGCGGACGTCGGGAGGGTTTCAACTGGGAAAGGATAAAGGGTTTTGAGTGTCGTCGGAAAAGATGTAGAGGATAAAGTTGGTTTATGGTTTTGGGAGATTAGGATATAGGGAAAGTTGGGTTTGGTGACGGGGACTAGATGATGGAGGAGAGGGTGGTTGGTTAGAGGGAGGATGATCTCAGGCGGTGGAGAGATCGGTGAAGGGGGGATAGAGGATGGTCGGAGGGGAGATGTGTCGAGAGGGTCGGTGGAGCAGGCGATCGAGAGGTTAGGGACGACCCCCAGTTGTCGTTAGATTATGATCCAACGGTTTGTACGACATCACGTACCAGGCACGTGTTGAAGTAAGGAAAAAGCAGGGCAACGTTTCGACTGTTGGACGTGAGTTGGATCCAACGGTTGATGTTGATAGCGCTAGGAGACAAAAAGTGTTGACCAAGACATGGTAGTTTAACCGGAAGTGGGAGGTGGCTCTCGTAGAGTGCGTGCCATGTGGCTTTGACTTGGACTATGCAAGGAAAATGCAAAGAAAAATAGGGAATAAATGGCAAATGAAATTAAATGCAAAAATGATCAAAATGAAAGATGCAGAACTAAATAAAACCTACAATGTTGATGAAGTACTCAACTGCAATCAGAATTAAACATGAGAGATGTGACTTTTTGATGTTATATTGTGTACATAAAATACCATCTTTTTAGTTTTGTATTTTTATTGAATTTTCTATGTAAAAATCAGATATGATGCAAAATAATGCAATGGACGCAAATGTGATTTTTTAGATTTTTATAAGTTAATAAAAGCTCCAAATAAATTAGGGAAGTGTATTTATACATGTGAGTTAGGTGAAGGTACTCAATTCAGAACTTGTCTTTTCATTGATTTTTATGATTTTTTATTTTGAATTTTATGTATAGTGAAAACATGAAATGAAATAAAAAATGAAAAATAAATAAATAAAAAGGTATTTATATGTTGTGCCCTTCTGAGATATTGCAATTTCAGTTATGTCCCTCCCTTTTTGAGAATATCAGTTGTGCCCCCAACTTCTCGACGTTCTACCATTTGTACCCCTCGATCACTTTAGCCATCAATGAGGTAAACTTAAACATAGTTTTTTCAAACTGTGTTTGGGTAGGAAGGGTGAAATTGGAAACTCTCATATTCATCCTCTTGTTCGTTAGCAGGCGACATCAAGAGGAGTAGCATGCAGTGTTGAGGGTGAAGGAACGGGTGGTTACTCCACTTGACCTACCCATCCAACCGATAACGTCAAGGGAGGAGGAGCAGGTGGTTCCTCCACCGACCTCCCACTCCAGTTTGCTGTGTCGAGAGGAACAATAGGTAAGAGGAGATCACATAGAAGGATGTCCGCGGAGGAGGAGGTTGGGGTGGAGGGGGGAGGTGTGGGGGCAGAGGTGGGAGGCAGGCGCGGAGGAGGAGGTTGTTAGTGGAGGGGGGAGGTCGGGGATGGTGGGGAGATCAGGGAAGGGGGTAGAGGAGGGGGTTGTTGGAGTTGGGGGAAGGGAGAGGGGGAGGTCGGGACGGAGGAGGGGGAAGAGGGGGAGGCATGGGGTGGAGGGGGGAGGCAGGCGCAAAGGAGGAGGCTGTTGGCGGAGGGGGAGGTCAGGGACGGAGGAGGGAGAAACACGGGAGCATAGCAAGGGGCCGGGGGGCTCTGGGCGGAGGAGGCAGCAAGGTACCTTCCCCTCCAACCGACGATGTTAAGGGTGGAGGAGCAGGTGGTTCCTCCATAGACCACCCCCTTTAGTCTACGACGAGGGTGGAAGAGCTACGCTAGCAGGGATGAGCAGGGGCAGAGGGGGATCGAGGGTGGTGGAGCTAGGGTGGCGGGGAAGGAGGAAGAAGATGGGGGAGGCGAGGGAGGAGGAAGAAGATGGGGGAGGAGAAAGAAGATGTGGGAGGAGGAAGAAGAAATTGATGGAGTTTTCAATCCATTTTAATGTATTTCCTGATGTATCTTCATAGTTAATGTTCATTTGTGGTTGGGATAGATGACAACTAACCCGAGGGACACAAATGATAGAATGGCAAGAAGTTGGGGGCACAACTGATATTCTCAAAAAGGGAGGGGCATAACTGAAATTACAATATTTCAGAGGGGTACAACTAGTAAAAACCCCAAATAAGAAATAGTCAAATATGTACTTGAAATAATAGGTAAGAAATCAGTAAAAATGTACAATTTACAGTTAGGTCCCAAAATTCAAATTTCACAAATGAACTCCGATTATTTTGAATTTGATCATGATTTGTATATATTTGGATGTGCATTAATTCAAAAGTGAGTTTAGTGGATTTGGACATGGTAAGATATATATATATATATATATATATATGAGAAAAGGGAGCCTACACCTGACTCATTTTTTCATAGATTTTTGATATTTTTGAAATAAAATCTTGGGGGAACTAGATCACTATGTACCACCATGGTGTCATTCAAAATTCAACTTAATTCGAGACTCCTATCATCTTCATCAAGACTATCAAATTTTAACGGTCTCAGAATTACTGAAATTGACCCCTTCTAGATGAATGCGTTAGGAATGTTTGTTTTGCATGAAACTTGAAACACATATTCCTCTCAATATATTAAGAAAATCCTCCTAAGGTTTCATTCAAAAAAACTTGAAAATCATGCAAAAAAAAGGCCGGGTGTAGGTAGTTACCTACACTCTGGGCTTAGGCTCCCAGCTCCCTGTATATATATATATATATATATATATATATATATATATATCAACATTTATGGCTTTCTGTCCTGAAATTATAGTTTGGGTTTATTTCATATATATATATATAAGTTGTTATTTTTTAAGATTTTTATTTAATTAATGTTAATGTTACGTACACAATAGAGTTAATTTTATGTCAATTTGAGTTAGGATGAATTAACTAAAAAAGGTGAAGTTAGGAGAATATTTACAAATGAATATAAATGCATAATGGAATGCTAATTATTTACAAGTGCATGAATGTGAATTTTGAGATATAAGCATATGAATGCATCTAATTTTTTGGGATGAAGCTGTATTATCAGCTAATTAGGTGATGTATCTAATTAGTCAAATATTTAGCACATGAGTGTGGTTCTAATAATAGTCCACGGATGGCTTTGACAACTAGTGGGAACTACTGAATATGTAAGCTAATGACCAACCATTGTGAAATAAATGTTATTGCAAATTATATCTTTTCGTTATATGAGGAACAAGATGTAATTGAGTTTGCATTAATAAGGACCCTCTATACAATTATGGTTATGTACCATCGCCATCTTGGTATCATACAACTACTGATCTAAGGAGTTAGATAATAGAGGTTAATGGCGAATTATAAATCTAAAGAGTTTGATAGAGGACACAACCATCATAATCAAAGAAGGATCTGCATTCTGAGAAGAGATTACTATTTTCTCTAAAAACTAATATCCATCTGACACTCTTGATCCAGATCCATTACATAGGCATAGATATTCAAAAATGTCAGATGAGTTAAGTTAAAGAGTTAAATTGATGAAATACTAAAGACATGTATCGTATGCTATCACAAACATGCACGCAACTTTGACCAGAGACTAATATACATCGATATATCCGAGTATGTACATTTGACTAACCATTAGGTTGTTGACCTGGCAAGGTCTATATAATAGTGAGGTGGTGTGCATATAATGAAATATGAGATATATGATCTTCCAAATGTGTCATACATGTTCATACTTTTTGAACTAGGAGATAGATCTCATTCAAACATTGGGGTCGCAACGGATTCCATGTATGGTAATCTTGTATATGAAATAAGATAAGAATAATATTAATATATGCTTTTGAAAAATATATGATAGATATTTTCACCCAATGATCGAATGAGAAATCAATTGATAAACCTTCAAAGGAGACAAATAAATATGGTATTGATAATTTTTCTTTATTTAAAGTCTTCCAAAATGTAGGATTCTTGAATATCGGGAATACTTTAAAGCTGATGCTATTATAATAGATTATATACCAGTATACCTCCTTTCCAAGGGAATAATGAAAGCGTGTGGATGTTAGTGATTCCTCGTTGATAATAAATGAACGAGAATTAACTGGAATAAATATAACTTCATAGAAATGTTTTCACGATCCAAAGAATTGAAATTGATCCGAAGAGTTCACAGTCAATTAAAGAAATAGTTAAAAAGGTATACGATTGGAATTAACCAAAAGTATTTAAACCTTGATAATATATGTAAATCTAGTTATCAATTCACTATACATGGTCTATACAGTATGATTTACATTATCTCCAAGTATGAGATATTAAATATCAAGAAAATAATTGTTATTGTCATTTATAATCAGATATTGAAATATGTGAATATGATACAAATGATTGGCAATTAATTAAAATGGATATGTATCTATAAATAAGTATTAATATAAAAATAATAAATATTTATTTGTTAGAACATGATTCACATTATAAATTAATATAGGTGTGAATTGGGTTCACATTTGTCCGCTAAATAAATGTGAATTGGGTTCATGTTCTCCATTAAATAAACGCAAATTGGATTTACAATTAATCATAGACTAATGAATTGGATTCATTAATAATTTATAATTATTTAATACCAAGTTCAAAATCTAAACTGAATTATTAAATGGGAAAATGGAGAAGGAATTTTACTTTTTCTTCTCCATGATGGATGTCCATGTATATGCATGGATCGGATAGAGAAAGAAAGATGTTTTCTCTTTCTTTGTTAATCTTTTTAATTCAAATCAAAATATAAAGCGAGTCATTTTTCAAATTGAATTTAAATTCAATTTGAGAGAAGGGATAAAATGGAGAGAGAAGACTCTATCTCTCATCATGGACATCCATATAGATGTAGTAGGACTCTATCTTGACCATCCATGGCCCTAAATAAGGAGGACTTTGGTGAAATAATCGAGGCACACAGAACGGTCGTGAGGTAACACAAGGCAAGCCCACACTCGTCGAGGTGACCGAATGCGAAACTCGATTGAGTCAACAATTAACCACCAATAATAGTAAAGTAATGTAATGCGAGTGTGGATTCAACATTTATTGTAACCCAACAAATAAGTGTACAATGGTCAATTATGCGTGAGGTGTCAAACATAGGGAGTAGATGGGTGCATGTTATTTATTATATAAAAATAAACAAAAAATATTTGTGTACTTTTCTGTTTTTTTATTTTATGGGTTTTTAATTATATTTAATTTTTATGGATTGTTATGTTTTATATTTTATATTTTTCTTATTTTGATATATATTGTTTCTTTTTATATTTATCTAATTTTAAATTTATTTTTGTTTTTTAAGTACACAATATATGTATATATATATATATCTATAAATATATAATGGGAAATATGTGTATTCCCCTTAGGGGGAGCTAACTTAGCTCCACCCGCCACTTTTTCACAAATTTTTTTTTATTTTTTTTGAAATCTAAAACCGTGTAAATTCATTATTAAATCCTTATATTATGTCATTCAAATTTCATGCGAAACAGAGACTCCTACGACCTCTATCCAAACGGGGTCGATTTAAAAAATCATGTTACCGTTAAAAAATGATTGTATGGATGGAGGCCGTAGGAGTCTCTGTTTCGCACGAAATTTGAATAGCATAATATAGAGATTTAGTGATGAATATTCATGGAAGAAATTTTCAAAAAAAATAAAAAATGGTGAAAATGGGGTGGGGGAAGCCAAGTTAGCTCCCCCTAGGGGGTAGCCCCATTTATCCCATATATAATATGTATAAACACTATATAATATATATAATAAAAATATAAAAAATCAAAAAATAGAAATAAGTACAGTCCTTTTTATTTTTAAGTTTTAAAATATATATAAGAAATTTTATAATAATGTAAGTATTAATAAGTATATAAGTATATAAATGTATATATAGTATATGTATGGTTATATATCTATAAATATAGCTAAAAATACTCAAAAAATACATAATAAAATGTTTTTGTCTTTTAAATGGTTTTTCCTATTTTGTGAATTTTTTTGGTGAATTTGCTATTTTTGTATTTTTAAAATGTGAAATATATAAGACGAGGAATGAATAAACATGTCAAATTATTTTAAGATCTAAAAATAGAAAGTAAGTTTAAAATTTCTCATAGCTATTTTTAACTGTAGTAAATTGTATAGATAAAAATATATAATAGAAAACTATTTTTTGGAAAATTTAGAGCATTTTTTTCTAACTTTATTGTGTTAGAAGGATTTTTCAAATTTCAGTATTATTCTTTTGTATTTGTTTATGATTTTTGGTCTAGAGTGATATTATATAGTAATATAGAAGAGGAAAAGGAGCCTACTTCATGAAGTAGGTATCCTTACCTACTTCATGTCCATTTTTTATTCATTTTTCTAATTTTTTGAAACATACTACATTGATTTTCATAACTATATACCTCTAATATGTCATTCAAATTTCGTCAGAAACAGAGACTACTATGCCCACCATCTAGAACATGTAATTTTAACGGTATTAGATTTGTTGTAATCGACATGTTCTGGATGGAGCGGATATGAGTCTCTGTTTCTAACGAAATTTGAATGACATATTAGAAAGCTATAGTTATGAAAATCTATGGTAGTATTTTTCAAAAAGAATAAAAAAATAGACAAAAAAGACATGGAGTAGGTAAGGATACCTACTTCATGAAGTAGGCTCCCTTTCCTCAATATATAACACATATTTTTGGGAATTTTTAAAAGTGGTTTTCTAATTTCTTTGTATTTTTATATCTAAAAAGGGAATAAATAGGCTCCTTTTGATTTTTAATAAATGGAAAATGAAAGTAATATGCTAAATAAAAAGCATGGCTTGAATGAACAAAAAATCAAGAACCATACTCTATATTTCCATAATCTTTGTAGCATGAAACTATTTATGAAAAAAAGACAGGCATAAATAAAAACATACAAGCTGACATGGATGTTTTTGCAATAAATATACAACAGAGGGTTTCCGTGAAAATACAACACAAGCTTTGAACTATAATTACAAATTTTTATATTAAACAAAAATACTAAAGTCCAAAGGAGTGCCCTTGAAATTTTCCCAACTTACGTGGGGTACCACGTGAGCTGAGCTGGCGTGGACTATTCTGCAATATACCAAAACATTTGGGGAAGCCTCAAGTTTAATATTTACAAGATTATATTTTAATTACAAAAAAGAGAAGGGGATAATAAATAAATCACTCCTTAACCGACGCTATCAGACGACTGAGAAAGCACCACGTTGTCTCACTTGAGTTGATCCAATGATTGTGGCATGCGTCATTTCGCTCATCATCAGACGACTACAAAAGAATCAAGAAGTCGATGAACATCCAATGATCGCTGAGTATTAGGGATGAAAATGAATACAAATATATTTGTATCCTTTCTTATCCACATTCGTCAAATAGAGGATATGGAAGCTATTTTGTCGTATATGGTGAATACGAATGTGAATACGAATACAAATGTTCAACATCCATCGAATACGTATGCAAATACAAATATAATATCCTCAATTTTGAAGAATACGAATGTAAATATGAATGTTCAAGTTTTTATGGACATGAAAATGAATATTTGTTTTTAAAGGATACAAATATGGACACAGATACGAATACGAATATTCAAATTCTAGATGATACCAATACTTATATGGTACACAAAGTAGTAAGTTTGTAAAGTTTTTTTATTATTTAATTATATATTTACATTTACTTTTGTTATTTAGTTTTTTATTCATGTATTCATTATTAAAATATTTAATATACTTTTTATATAATAGAAATTGTTATGAATCTAAAATGCTTATAGCTTTTAAGTAAAATTTGGACAAGTATAATATTCGTATATTAATTCGTATTCATTTGTCAAATATCTGTATCTGAATCATCAATAATCATTTTACATTCGTATTCATATTTTGAGGATATGATTTTATATTTTACACATTCGTGTGATATTCCTATTCGTATACGGATTATAAAAAGGATAAGACTATGGTAGCACATGTATTTGTATCTGTATCCAATTGTTTTCATCCCTACTAGGTGTTCATGAAGAAACCCCAAGAACATGAATTCTAGCCTCCTTCAATAGCTGATTCTCGATAGCTCTAACATATGTTCCCCTCTCTGATGACACCTATAGCTTGTTGGAGAGCTTCTGCGTATGCAGGTGGGCATAAAATGCTACCAAGTTCGTCAGAGGGACCCTGGAGCCGTCTAAATCTAGAGGAATGTTCTAAACCTCGAGATGAGTCTCCAGGTGCTCCTCAAAGCACTACATCTGCACGAAAATGTTCCACGAGTCGAGGAGGAGTTCCTAGACCAATGGATGAAGCTGATTGCGGCGTGGAATGGAGGGGCGATAAGGCTCTTCGAATGGTGATAGAGGAAGCTTTGATTTGCCTCGATTCAATCAGAATCAAGGGTAGATTGATGGGCAAAAGATGGAGAACGTAATAAAGACCGGAATGGGGCTGAAATCGTGGCAGAGCACAGGCGTAGACAATGTAATTGCATGGAGCTCAAGCTCCAGGTCAAAAGGAGATTTTTTTATTCCAACCTAAATTACACATTAAAAGCCGAAATTGAAATGTGGAAATGGAAGCTAAGACTAAAAGTAACCTAAATAAGATGAAATTAGGCCTCGATCGAGTCTAGAACCACAAGAGGCAGAACCGCACAACGAGGATCACCAGTTGTAACGCCCCCGCCTCGAAAGGAGCGCATCTCGACATCCATTCTCAATATTACCCAACAACAATCATAAACAACGTTGCATAATATATCATTTATACAAAATAATGAAATAGGGAAGAAAATTTTAAGTTTCTATTGATAACAAAAGTCCACATACGGCCAACAATAAGTCCTCAGAGTCTCTTTATTACATCATAAATAATCGGAAAGGAAGGATAATAGAAACTACTAAGGAACTAGTCCTCAACCTTAACAACGTCCTGCAGATGCACCACCAAAGATGTGAGCCTCTGTCTCCTGCTCCACACTTCCTGTTGGATTTCCAAAGAATGTAACTCATGAGTCAACTGACTCAGTAAGGATAAAATAACTTATAAATCAAGAGAGAGTATATGTAGGCAATGCAAATGCAGTAACTTAACAAGTTTAGAAGAGAACATTCTAAAAGCATCCAGCATTATACAATCACTTATATTCTAGGCCTTTAATACGTACACAATCAAAACCAAATCTTTGACATATCTATATTCATATTTTCATTTACTTATCCCGGACTCGCCCGTCAAAGGAGAAGATCTGCACTAGGAATGAAGTCTGCAACACTTCATTCAGAATGCAGATTAAAACCTTTGCGCAAGCGCAAACCTTCAGTTAGTCTGGCTAGTAGTACTCTAACACTCGTGACAGAGAGTGTATATCCCAATAGTCGCTTCGTCAACCGAGTCTGCCGAAGGAGTCTTGCTCGCTCCAAAACAAGTGCCACAAAAACGGATCCGTACGGTGCGGTGCACACGTGCATCCACCTCAATTCCACCAGAGTACCTACCATCACCCCACTCTATGATGCCCCTCGAGGGGGGTGACTCACTGTTGGCTCAGCCGGACTACAAGGGTATGCACCCACCTTGTAATAATTGTTTCGTTCCCCGTTTAAAAATAATAATAATAATCTGGGGATTGAACAACAATTTCCCATTAATCTACACTCAAACTCTCAATGTTTAAGACCCTAGTGTTACCATCCATTCACTAATCTTTCTTCAAGGCTTATCGACATGTATCCCATGTTAACTTAACACAACGGATTTATCATAATCTGATTGTTAAATAATAGTAACCAAGCAAACACTCATCAATAATAGAGACCTCGTTCCTCTAAATTCACGTACACTTAACTATGCAATTCGATATCGATTGCTGTCAACAGTAGGTCCGTCATAAGCGGTGCAAACTACTGGATAGATACAAGAAATATGCAGAGTATGGAAAAGAAAGACTACTTAAGATTTCGTACGCAAGACTTTTTAGCCAATAACCAGGTCTTATCAACTATATAACAGTAACATTACAAGGTAAGATACTGAGACTCCTACATATCTTGTAAATATAATTACCCTACTAAAGATTTGGGAAACAAGCATACAAGATACTGTAAATATGATGGAAAATACCATATTATATACTAACTAACCATAAAGGAGAGCAGATTTCCGTATCTTTGAAAGGTGTTAAGGGCTTGGAAGTAAAAGGTCAAACTAATAAATGGCAAGGGTCTTAACCAACAATGAATAATTAAATAATAATATCTCATGTGTAGAGAGCCGATACTCTAATTGGTATACGTGGAGAACTTGAATGTTCGTTATGGTTGGATGGCCTTAATGTATTTTTAATATATATAATATACCAAGTATAACATCTTACAGATGATGATCATATGATTCGATAAAAATAAAATAAAAGTAAAAGATCTCATTAGTTAATTACTTCTGCGTTAAAAATTTCATTATACAGGCAAGTTACCCGTATATGGAAGTTATCAATCCCTTTTCTTTTTGACACCTTACTGTTCATGGGACATTCCTTACTTGGATTCATTGTATATAGAAGGTGTGTAAATTAAGAGCTTACGATTAATGCATTTAATGTCTAAATTAATGAGTAGTGTGTATTGGGACGATTGTCTAAAACAAGGTCCAATGGAATTCCTACAAATCATAGATTTAACTCGTATCTATTTGGTTCAGAAAAAATATATATAATTGACTTTATTTACGGATGTGGTGCTCAAGACAGTCCATGGATTCATAAGTTCCAAAGATGTTATTAATGGAACTCTCAAGGTCTAAATCATATCATAAGAAAATGTACAATGCTGTAATATAGAAAATCAAATCAAGTAATCTTCTACTCACGATTCCATTTCGTAAAATCATAAAGGGAACAAGGTTAACGGGAGAAATTGAGATATACCAACAGCAAGAAGGTGATCCATGAGGTGGGATCAAAAATCGGATATTCATCCCTCAATAATGACAATCTCCAAATCGCAAAGTGCGCGAAAATGAATAGGAGAGAGTCAAGATCCGTTACCTTCACGTGAACCTTTGATCCGTGCACACGATCAACGATCTGAGTGCAGCGACGTCTTCCCCTTGCGACGATGCTCTTCCTCCTCTCCTCGTAACGAAACTCTGGAGCCTCGTGCCTCGCCAACGGGAAGAGTTTCTTCCTCTCGTCTCTCTAGGGAAGAAGAACAAAGAATCAAATGGGAGAAGGGTGAGAATGGAAAGAGATCAATGTGATTTTAAAGACCATTCTAAGGTGAAGAAAAGGTAATAGGGTTGTCAATTTTGAGGTGAAATATCCTCCAAAATATCTCCCCAACGTGTATAATAAAACCAAAATCCGTGGGTAATATTTCTATAAAAGTCCCTGACTATGGTTCACTAAAACAGGCATAACTTCTTCATACGGACTCGGATTTACGCAATTTTGGGCTCGTTGGAAAGCTTGCGACGAGAAGCTTCTAATGAGTATGATATTGTATAGGTTTTAGAATTTCGGAAAAAGGCCAAAACTTCCGAGGCGTTACACCAGCGATGGCTGGATCGTACTCTACCGTGCCTCCTCCTCGTTGTAGATCGGTTGAAGCATCCTATCACAAGGTAACAATTGCACGATTGATCTGAGGGGCTAAAAATCTTGGGAGAGGGATAAAGGGGCAAAAATGTTGGGGGGGTTTACTTATAGGCGGAGGTGGTAGGTGAAGTTGGTCATGGGATGGCACACGCTGGAGTGAGGTTGTGGATGATCAGACGCATGGGCGAGGTTAAGGATAGAGTGGAGTGCCTGATCGATGAGGAATCGAGGCTCCTCGATCTATGGATAACCTCCAAAATTTTGGAGAAAAGAGGAGGTTTGCACAAGTCATCATGCCCCTTATGCCCTGGGCGACACACGTGCTACAATGGACGGGAGGCCGACACTGACACTGAGAGACGAAAGCTAGGGGAGTGAATGGGATTAGATACCCCAATAGTCCTAGCCGTAAACGATGGATACTAGGCGCTGTGCGTATCGACCCGTGCAGTGCTGTAGCTAACGCGTTAAGTATCCCGCCTGGGGAGTACGTTCGCAAGAATGAAACTCAAAGGAATTGACGGGGGCCCGCACAAGCGGTGGAGCATGTGGTTTAATTCGATGCAAAGCGAAGAAGCTTACCAGGGCTTGACATGCCGCGAATCCTCTTGAATTTTATATTTTTTTACAATTTAATTTATAACATCCTATTAGTTATAAATATGTATACAAGTATAAATACCTATACTTGGCTTTTTTTAATTTTGTACTCTATATATATTTTATTATTTTATTTACATAATTTATATATTGATAGCTTATTTAATTACATATTTAGAGATTTCTACTTTATTTTTTTGAGTTTATTTTATATACATAATTCTTTATATACATATATTATATATGTGTATTATAGGTATATTTTACCTATATATTGAAGTATTTTTTTATTTTTGATGGGTTTTTATATTTTATTTATGTACATGTATTTTAATTAATATGTATAATTTTATAAAAAATATAAGAAACCTAATGATATAAAGACTAAATAAATTGAATATTGTATACATGTGTCTTGCACAATGAGGGCCTGAAAAGCCAATTTTTGGATCTTAACTCTAAATTAAATGAAATCGCTTTCATTAAATAGATAATTTAATTTTATGAACAATAAAGATGATTTTGGGCAATTCTGAATAAGCATGGAGAAGATACAGGTTTGGGAAGTTTTTTTGCGCGTTTTTATTAAGTGTTTCTCGAGCACACTGTCCATTATTTTTTAATGAAATAAATTATGTATTTTATTTGTTTTATGTACAACAATCATGTTAAGGGTTTATTGATTTATTGTATTCTCTGGTAGTAGTCGAGCCCTCACATCCTGACCTTGTTATATTCCAAGTCTCTAGTTGAGATCTAGGGCTTTTTCTATCGTAAAGACCTTTGTCATAGTTTTCAGCTTGGTTCGACCATGCGCGACCCTAGGACTCTCTCTTAGCCTCCCCTAGTCTTAAAGGTGAGTCCTTGACAGTTGGCGGGCTCTGGTTCACTCATTCTTACGGGCACCTCGTCGGTTCGCATGTTTTTTGCACTCGACAATCTCAGCTCGCTTACCTACCAAACTACAACCTGGAACTATAGTGCAAAACTGTTTTGATGAAGACATTCCTTAGTAATATCATCATAACTACCGAAGTCATGCGCGATAGCAATACCAAATCAAATACGACGAGTAGTGGGGTCCGTCTTAGAAATCTTAATGTCTTTCAAATTGTCCTAGCCATTATCCTACTTGCAATAATTCTTGCTAAGAAGAATGCCCCTGTTGTGGCAATTCCATCCATAAGGTAATGGGTTGCTCCTACAACACATCCTTGTACAATGCTCAAAGCCCTAGGCTGAGTAGCATGATGCACTTCTAAAAATAGAAATAAAAATAGGTCCCCAAAACCTATTATTGATGAATTAAAAATTAGTATTTTTAGCTATTTTATGTACAGTTTCTCTGCCCTATCTCCCCCTACTTTATTTCTTGTCGGCTAAGTCATCATGATGATGGGTCTTGGTGTCTAGGGTCACTCAGTGTCTTTGACACTTTATTCTTTTTCTTTTCTTTCCTTTATTCTTTTATTTTGGAGTTAAATATATAACTATGCACAATATTTTATACAATACTTTGTGTGAACTACTGAGTGTTACTTTTCACATATTAATGATATATACATGTATTAAGCTAGGAATTTAAGGTCAAAACGAAAGAATAAAGGTGATGAAATAGAGATTCAACACCCCCTATATTTGCATTTGCTAGTCCCTAACAAACACTTATGCAACTAAGTGTAAAAAAAGAAAATAAAGAACATAAAAAGAAAGAATTTGAGATATTTTTTAACTTTTAAACTTGTCTTATTAAAATTAAAGTTTGAAGCTCGGTTAAGATCTTTGGATTTTTGGTTTGTTTGGAACCACATTAAGTTGGGAAGTGTAACACAACATCCCTTAAGTTCCATAATCCTGTTGTCCAGATCAGTTCATAATCTAGTCAGAACTATCCTTTCATTCGCATATTCTCGCTACCTTAGAAATGATAGAAACATATGTGTCAATTTTCTAGCTATTCGCAGACACATCACTGAACTATCAAAGAGTCTGCTCCTCTGGTAATTAGTCCTCGTGGAGACAGATACTTCTTTCTAAAGTCTGATGCTACAAGTTTTCCATAACCGAAATGGGGGAGAAGCTAGAAGAAATGGGAAAAGAGGTGCAAATGGACCAGTTTAGTCGTATTTCCTTGTGAAGTTCTTTTAGTGTAATTGAGTCTTCACCAAGAAGCGGGCTTTTTCTGGAAGTCAATATCATCGTAGAATTTTTGGTGTAGGCTTCTCTTTATATTTTTCTTTTCTTTACATTTTTATGCATTCTTGTTTGTGGGTGACGAATATAGAATCTTTTGGTCCACCCATGTTTTAGGATCTTGGAAAAAGTTACACCAATAGATCATTCCTCATCCGAAGCATTGTCTCAATCCAATCTCCAGTCATTAGATGTCTTGGAAACCAGAAAAAGTGGGTTGGAGTATCGATTTCGACAATCCCCAAGACTGATTCCTTAACCACCCTTGACGAAGCGACCTAGCATTGTCTCAACTTAGACTCCAAGATCTTTCAATAATACATCTGGGTTGAGCTAGGTGTTAAGTGCAAGGTTTATAGTCAAGCCACTCTCTCAAGAGTTGTATGCATGACATAAGGGTTCTAGTTAGACATATTGAATCAACTTATAATCTCATGGAATCTAAAGAACTAAGTCAAGATGACCTAAAGTATCTCAATTCCAGCCCCTAATGGGTTCCTCTGAAATTAAGTGGGTTAAAGTATATACCAACTCCAATCTTCATACTTTAATTCAGACTTGTTCAAATTGTCTTGATCATTTCGAAAAAAGCAAATGCTACGTACAGTGTAAGAAAATAATATTTTGAATCAATTTTCTATTTTTGAACATTTCATGGAGTTTTTGAAAAGTTTTGCAAATTTTTATGCAAAATTTTTAAAACATTTTGCAAATTTTTATGGTTTTGAAAATTTTGAAAATTTTAGGGATTTTTAAGGGTTTTTTACACCCATAACCTAAGTAATTTTGCAATTACAGTCATAACCCCGCGAAATCACGAATTACACCCAGGACCCCAAAAAAATCTTAACTCTTACATGGCATAACCCTGTGTTAGTTGCCATCTATTTTATCCGTTAACTCTCACGAAATAAGTTACATGTTGCCAATTTTACCCTTGAAACCATATGACATTTATAAATTATGCCACTAGTATAAAAAATCTAATAAAACAATCATAAGGCTATATTTTTAGCAGGTTCTTAGAGGGTCCCTTCTGCTCCTTCCGCCAAGGCAGCCCCCTCCCTTCAAGCCAGTCGTCCCCGAACTCCCCCCGCCACGCTCCCCCGAATGCCCACCTTCTAGTCGTAGAGAAACCCCCCCTGTTGAACCCCCTAGCAGCCAGACCTCCCCCGCCCCCACCTTTGCCTCCTGGCAACCCGAACCCTTGCCCCCCCTGGAATCCCTTGGGGGTTCTTGATTGGTGCTGAGCTGACCATAGCCCAAAGTAGTCTCTCTTTGGTTAATAAGATCCAAGAGGTTTCTCGATCCCAGGGGGTACAGATCCATGATAGACATATAGAGATTCTTGTACGTCAAATAACATCCAAAGTGTTGGTTTCAGAAGATGGAATGTCTAATGTTTTTTCACCGGGAGAACTAATCGGGTTGTTGCGAGCGGAACGAGCAGGGCGTGCTCTGGATGAAACAATCAGTTATCGGGCTATCTTATTAGGAATAACTAGAGCATCTTTGAATACTCAAAGTTTCATATCCGAAGCTAGTTTTCAAGAAACTGCTCGAGTTTTAGCAAAAGCCTGTGATTTCGTTTTTGATGCAGCAAGTAGAGGAAAACATTTGTACTATTTACTTACAACCCAAAACAAATTAAGGTACTGCGAGACAGAACAAACTATGTCGAGCCAAGAGCATTTTCATTCCTATAGAAAATGATGGATGTAAGAATCCACATACGGTGATGTCCTTCAAGTCGCACGTTGCTTTCTACCACATCGTTTCAAACGAAGTTTTACCATAACTTTCCTCAAATTTTGAATCCGTACAGAATTGATTCAATATGAAATCATGAATAGTCATTGGTTCAATTGGTACATAATAGTTCATACTTTTTATCTTTTTATCTATAGAATAAGCTATAGAATAAGAATAACCCAAGAATGATCCAGAAGGGTTCAAAATTTCTTTTCCCGATCAGATGGATTTTTTAGATTTCTTTGAGTATCAAGAATTCATAAGAAATCTGTCATAAATTTTAAAGATTCCCCTATGTAAGGTAAGATTAAATAAGGCCGTTATCAGATGTTGGATTGATAATCAAATAATGATCTGGGGAATATGATCTTTACGTATTAATCATATACAACAAATCATTATTATAGCTAGTAATTATAGATATTGAAATATCTATATATGGGTCTTTTCCACTTTTCTTTTGAATTTCGACACAAAAAGCATCATTATCATGTAATAATTCAAAATATAATATTATATATATATGAGATATATATGAGCATATATATGAGATATATATGAGCCATAAAATATCCCCACAAATAACTAACTTCAATGTGAATAGTACAGAATAATACTCCCCTTTTTTGGGGGGATGAAACTATTAATGCATATCCATACCCATGGAATATAAAAGGATATTCTCATATAAAAAAAAGCTATTTATTACATCCATCTTTGACACTTAATTACATTTGTGATAAACCAAACGAAAGAAAGGATATAATTTTTGAGAAGAATTATAACAGTTCAGAACAAAAGATTGTTTTCTTTAAGATTTTCTTTTATTTTCATGTTGCATTTCTACTAATTTAAAGTCCTTATTATGATTCGTTTTATTTATGTAGAAATACCTTAACTAACTTCTTTTGATATTTTACATTATCTGTATCACTAATCTTTTGCTTATCTTGGTGTTTCTACCCGTCCACTAATTTTTGATTGATCCTGGTATGGTAATACATACAAGACAGTAGTATAAACTCCATACACTTGATCTTTTGCACCCGCTTCAAGACATGATAACTAATGAAACAATCTCAGTCTTGGGGTAAACAGTTTATTTTATGTTGTTTATATTTACTTCCACTTTACTCTTGTACATAGGGAATGAGATTTAATCATCTTACTGCGAATTTCTAAGCTGTTTTGTTTCACTCATATAACTATCTGGTTTAACTTATCCACCCGAATGATGAATAAAAAAATAAAGATACTTATTCAATACATTCAATCTTTTTCCTATATTAGAAATATTAGAAATAAAGGAAAGGGGGAAAGCCCATTTTTTAATGAATCACACGTAGAGATATTGATAACACACATAGAGTTAATGGTATTTCATAACTAATGGATTGAGCAGCAGCTCGTAGACCACCTGAGAAAGAATATTTATTATTCGACCTATACCCTGACATAAGAAGCGCAATCGGAGCAATACTAGAAATGGCGATCCACAAAAAAACACCTATACTGAGATCGGATAAAACAAGATTATATCCAAAAGGAATTACTAAATAACTTAGTAG
The DNA here is from genome assembly GCA_037367405.1 of Ottelia alismoides. Classification (NCBI taxonomy): domain Eukaryota; kingdom Viridiplantae; phylum Streptophyta; class Magnoliopsida; order Alismatales; family Hydrocharitaceae; genus Ottelia; species Ottelia alismoides. Next base: position 279,609 of record JAZKJV010004266.1, on the reverse strand, counting down.
GGTTGATATGATTGCTATAGCCGGTCCTACACTAAATAATCGAATATCTCCTCTATAAGGGAGGATATCCTCTTTAAAAAGTAGTTTTGTTCCATCTGCTAGAGCTTGAAGAATTCCTAATGGGCCGGCGTATTCAGATCCAATACGTTGTTGTATCCCCGCTTTCTAACCACACAATTACTAATACGCCTATTGTAATTCCTAATATCAAGATAAAAATAGGGACAAGGATCCATATGAGTTCATAGATCTCTTTTAAGAATTCCGATCCAGAAAAAGAATTTATAGCTTGTACTTCCCTCGTATCGATTATCATTTCAACGATCAACCTCCCCCATAATGATATCTATACTACCTAGTATTGTCATGATATCAGCCAATTTCATTCTTTTAACTAGCTGAGGAAGAATTTGCAAATTAATGAAACCAGGCGGACGAATTTTCCATCTCCAAGGAAAAACACTCTGATCCCCCATTAGAAAAATTCCTAATTCTCCCTTTGGGGCTTCTACTCTAACATAAAGTTCTTGTTTCACAAGTTCATAGAAATTGGGAGTAATATAGTCCTTACGTCAAGGCCAGCCTATCCTACTTTCAGGCATCAAGATACATTTAAGGCGTGGATGATTATTATCAGAAATTCCCAACATCTCATCAGATTAGAAAATCAGCACTTTTCGAAAACTGAGGGGATTTGAGGATTCTTCCTTGGGGTAAAGACTTTGATGCATACCTCTTCCGGTTGATCCACACCATATTGTATTCTCGTCAGATGATACACACTAGCTCAAAATCCACCAGGTGATACATCATAAGCACACTGAGATCGTAAATAATTGTAACCATATACATATGAAATGACAGCAATGGAGTCCCAATCCTAAGGTTGTCTTTGTCAAGTTTCTATTCCTTGGTAATCGAAGCCCAAAGATCTATGAATTAGCTCATGCTGGCGGATAAACGACCTTGCATCTTCTTGATCTCTCCCGCATTTGTATTTATATGAGTATTTCTAATTGACAATGCAATTTCTAAAGATTGATCGGCAGTTTCTTTTATTATTCTGCACAAACAAAAACGATTTGCCTAATTCGCCAATTCACGAGAAGATATTGCAGTTTTTGACTTGAAAAATTCTTCATAAGATATCTCTGAAGTACGTGGTGGTTGATAGAGCCATTTTTTATTGTCATTTCCAGTATGAATACTACTAAGAACATGAAACTTGTGATTGATAGTAAAACATCAATTTTCTTGTTGAGATCCGATTCTATCTTCAGAGATTTCTCGAGGGATCTTCTGACGATGTTTTGTTATAGCATCTATAACTGCCTCTGGCTTAGGTGGGCAGCCCGGTAAATACACATCTACAGGAATTAGCTTATCGACCCCTCGAACGGTACTATAAGAATCGGTACTGAACATCCCCCCTGTAATTCATTCATTTATCTGAAATCTGGCTCAACTTGATCCTTGTTTTGCTGAGGTGACCGCGCGGATTTTCTTTGTTTTCGCAGAGGATTAGATCCAATAACAGGGGGTCTATGGCTGAGCGATACTGCTCACCATCATTTAGCTATTGCAGTTCTTTTCCTGATAGCGGGTCATATGTATAGGAGTATTGGTCATGGCCTGAAAGACATTTTAGAGGTGGGTCCGTTTACAGGTCATGCTCATAAGGGCCTTTATGAAATCCACGTCATGGCATGCTCAATTATCTCTTAACCTGGCTATGTTAGGTTCTTTAACCATTGTGGTAGCTCACCATATGTATTCCATGCCCCCTTATCCATACTTAGCTATTGACTATGGTACACTACTTTCCTTGTTCACGCATCACATGTGGATTTCTCATAGTTGGAGCTACTGCACACGCAGCTATTTTGATGGTAAGAGACCTAGATCCAACTACTCGATACAACGATCTTTTAGAACGTGTTCTTAGAGCTATTATATCGCATCTCAATTGGGCATGTATATTTCTAGGTTTTCATAGTTTCGGCTTGTATATTCATAATGATAACATTCGTGCCTTAGGGCGTCCTCAAGATATGTTTTCAGATACCGCTATACAATTGCAACACATCTTTGCTCAATGGATACAAAACACTCATGCTTTAGCACCTGGTACAACAGCTCCTGGCGCAGCAGCAAGCACCAGCTTAACTTGGGGAGGTGGTGAGTTAGTAGCAGTAGGCGACAAAGTAGCTTTGTTACCGATTCCATTAGGAACTGAAGACTTTTTGGTACATCACATTCATGCTTTTACGATCCATGTGACTGTATTGATTCTACTGAAAGGTGTCCTATTTGCTCGCTGCTCACGTTTGATACCTGAGAAAGCTAATCTTGGTTTTCGTTTCCGGACGGAGGAAGATGTAAAGTATCCGCTTGGGACCATGTTTTCTTAGGTCTCTTCTGGATGTACTATGCTATTTCGGTAGTCAGATTCCGGAAAATGCAATCGGATGTTTGCGGTACTGTAAGTGATCAAGGGTGGTAGCCGAAACGGCGGATTCGCCTGCTACATTACAACATGTTGCTCCTTATACAGGAGCTGGTCTGGCTGAAGAATTTATTATATTGATATATTGAACGACATACTTTCTGAATTGATGATGATCTATCCACTTATCGTCAAATGTCTCTTCTATTAAGAAGACCCCCTGGGCGTGAAGCTTATCCGGGAGATGTTTTTTATTTGCATTCACGCCTTTTAGAAAGAGCTGCGTCATTCAGTTCGAACTTAGGTTACAGAAGTATGACCGCTTTACCAATAGTGGAAACTCAATCTGGAGACGCGATGGGATTTCAATTACAGACGTCCTATCTGCCGATCTATTCAATGCTGGAATACGGCCTGCTTGGGTATTTCTGTTTCCCGGGTTGGATCCGCGGCTCTAATTCGCAAATGAAAATGGGAATTAGCTCAATTCGCAGAGTTAGAAGTCTGAGTTCCAAAACTCTCTTCCGATCTTGATAAAGCTAGTCAGAATCAATTGGCAAGAGGTCAACGATTACGTGAGTTGCTTAAACAATCCCAAGAAAATCCTCTATAGGTCGACCATCAGTATGAGTAGTGGATAAGGGGAAGGGATTCTTTGGCTTCTTTGTCCGGGGAGATAGAGAGTACCCCCACGCGAGTTGTGATAATCTGGGATCTCTGTCGTGCAGCTGGGCTATAGCATGGGACAGATCGTCGGAAAGGGACTGTGGGGAGGGGCAGTGGAAGCTGGCACTCTGTAGGTCGAGTATGAGGATGAGGATGACGGGCTATGGCACTATATATTTGGGGGAAAAGAAGGGGCAGAATAGTGGATTTCGCAATTTCTTCCTCTCCTTCTCTCACTTCGAATTCCGATATTCTTAGACGGGCCCTCTGGATCCTCTATGCATTTGAGGGGTTGGCGAACGGGGGTTCTTCCTCGGATCGCTTGGATCCCGTTTTGCATCTGTCTTCTCCGATGCAGAAACTGCGGCCTGTAGTCAAACTTGCAACACGACTTCTTTCTTCGGACTTCGCACTAGTCCCTTGCTTCTTCTCAGTGAGAATGGTTGACATTCCTGGTATGCGCGAGCTCACAATCATTCCAGGAATCAAGAGATCTTCTTGGAACTGGCCTTTCTGGCAATCGTTTTTCCCGCTCTCATCCCTCAGTCTCAACTAAAAGCTTACCTGAGTTCAGCCTCTGCCGTAGACGCCAGGAAAGCTAGCTGCACATAGGGGGTCCTCAGTTAGTTAGACCGGCCAAACAGGATTTGCTTTTTTGAGCTTATTTGATTTGAGCTTTTGAGTTTCTTTTTTGTGCTAAGATCAAAAGTAGAGCTTAATAGGTAGATTGCCTCAAAAGAGGATGAGACCTCGTAGATATTATAGGGCTGAGTCTCTCTCTTCTTTGCGTCAGTTAATGCTTGTTGAATTGCCGCTGGCTTGAACCTTTCCACTTCCACTCTTTCTCCTAAAGACCTCTCTATCTCTTCCCTAAGTCCTTCCCCCGAAGGAGGGCAGAGGGGGCTAGCTATCTTCTTGTCCGGACCGGCTAGTGGGAGGCACCCAGAGGGGCTCGGTAGTCTCTCTTGGCGAGCTCCTACTACTTTGATTAGCTTGAGAAGCGGCGGAACGCGATAGTTAATAGCCCTTGATCCTGATAGGGCGCTCCTTCTCTTTCGGAGATGACATGATATCGATCTAGTCTTGGTTAATTGTCATCAAACAATCGCCTAGTACCTTGTCTTGTCTTTCGTTTAAACATCCTCTTTTCCTTTTTCTTTATATTTGACTAGTGGAAAGCGCTAGCGTGAAGAGTCCTCTGTTGGACCGTATGGAGAGCCGAGCGCAAGTCCTTTTCATCCGCTTCCTCTGATGATGTTGAAACCTCCCGTCTTCCTTTCACCATAGCCCGCGTAAAGCCATACTGTTGTGCTACTTCTAAGGGGGGAGAAAAGCTTTTTTAGCCATTAGTCCTTACTCCACTGCCGACTCTGATCAAGAAATCCATTTAGGCGGGCAAGCAAGTATGCGAGGGACTCTCAGTTAACTGCCTTCTCAATATCTTAGTTAATGACGACAGCAAGAGTCTCGCCAGGGCCCTCAGTCTTTTTTGGGGACAGGAAGAGAGTGCGAGCGTAGTTGACTGATTGACTTATCAGAGATTGAGGATCAGAGCATGACTATGGGGCATCATCAAGCAGGATTTTCATTTAGACTTTGCACCCAAGAGAGACTTCCCGAGTGTTCCCAGGCCCAGGTATCTAGTTCTGGCTTTGTTCCTGATGGGACCTGAGTTAGGACTGAACAGACATGGGTTAGGACTGAACTAAGATGGACAGAGATGGCTTGATCCTCTTGAGACTATTGTCCATGTGTGGTGTGTTTCGGAGCATCCGGAGCGGGCCCGAGCAGACAGGAAGATGGATACAATCAGTCCTTGGGTATATTAGAATAATATACATCATAATCTATAACTCTTCCAAATGAAAAGCAAGATAGCCCCACCAGAGTGATGCTCATCTTGCATGTCCTCCATCCGGAGAAATCCATTCATTCCCTGTTCACGAGTTGACCTTTCTTTATATGAAGAACTGACTTAGGGATTTGAGACCTTGTTCAAAATAAATGAGGGCTATTCGACTGAGTCTTCTCTTCTTTTCTGTCTTTATAGTCCTTTCGCTTTGAAAGAGTGAGTCCTTCCTTGAAGCCTACCTGTTATAGAGGGTCAATCCGCTAAGGTTACCTGAGTGGCCCTTGTCTCAGTGCCAGGCAGGAGCAGGAGCGTGAGCGCCCGCCCATGTCCAGTACTTTGAAAGAGGTCCGAGCCTGCCAAGCGGAAATGGAGCGGAATGTCTCCGGGGTTCGGAGAATAGGGAGCCAAAGGCCGGTTTTCTCCCTCGACCGAGAAGAGCTTCTTTCTGTGTGGCATGAAGAGGATGACTGACGGAGATGCGTGGTTGAGGTGGTCGCTTGCATCTGACTTTCATCTTCTCTGGAATTTCTCTTCCTTATCCTTTGATCTGAAACTCCCCTTTCATAGACCTCTGTATATCAAACAGTTCTTCTTAGTTTGTTTGGTTTTCCTTCATATCTTCAGTTCCCTGGCGCATGGAGCTTGGCAGAAAAAGAGAAAAGGGGACACAGACTAGAAGAAGAGAAGAGCGGATGAGAGAGAGAGGCAAAGAACGTCAGGCTTCGGGTTGAGCTCGGGTCTAGGATCCCCCAGTCCAACCAGGAATCTGACACCTGGGCACAAGATGAAGAAGGAAGAGGAGGCTTGATATTGAGTTCGAGTTCCAAAGCCCTCAAGCATCAACAACTCCGACTAGAGCTACAAGAAGAAAGAAGAGGCGAATACAAATGCGACCGCAGAGGGCGAGTCAAAGAGCAGGACTCACGAAAGAAAGAAAAGAAAAGCAAGGAAAGAAGATGGATAAAAGACTCGAAGTTTACGGACAGACGATGACTGGGTAGAGCTGTCTGTCTACCTTGTCGAGCGGGGGACTTTTCTTTATGGGAACTAGGACTCGCTGAACCCATAAGATGAGAAGCATAGACCTCCCACGTTGAACCCCTTGGCAGCCAGACCCATGAGGGATATCGTGTTCTTTCCCCTCTTGATTCTTCTCTAGACACGGTTTAGATGAGCAGCTGTCAAGGCGATACCTACAGTGTTGGTTGGATGAACAAGGATCATATAGGCTAAGGGACCGATGGATGTGATTGAAAGTTCGACTAAGGGGCTCGGTGTTGCTTTTGAATCTAGGCAAACATGCCCAGATCTCTGAGATCCGATCTCCTAGAGGAAGAGCTGCTAGTTGCGGTGACGCTCTACTATTGGGTATGATGATGCTCCAGCATAAAGATGGAGGCGGAGGAACTTTTCATATGGCTGTGCAATTGCTTTTACCTCCCTCCTCCTTGGTTTACATGAAGAAACTAAGTGACGAAGAAATCTTGATGAAAATCTCGAAGGTCGGGTCATGGAGCTCTATTGTAAAGCGTGAAAGCTGTTGCTCTATACTTTGATGGTGGGTGAAGATTGCATGCCACAATTGGAGTCAATCTTGGTTAATTGATGACTCACAGTGGCTCTCCATCTGTTTATTTTGTCTGATGGTGCACGAGTTGGGTCAGAGGGTTCTTCTTATGGCGGTAGGACTCTAGCATCGAGACAACGCCTTAGGGAATGCTGCAGTTGCGAGGACAGAACAGAAGCACGACCTGAAAAGGGTTCTCCGATGGTGTTGCTATGTTTATTTGACGGTATATGTAACCTAGAAAGAAATACATTGTTCGATCTGTGATGAAATGGCCCATAGGTTTATTCGAAGAGGAAGGCAATGCATACGAATCTTTAGTGGTCAGCGCTTAGCAGATGAGGATCGGGCTCAAGTTCTGATCAAAGTGGTAGATGGACTCAAAGAAGAGCAGTGAACATTCAGCTCTATGGTGTGCAAGGGAGACAAGCTATAGATTGACAGGGGGTTGCGAGCGATAGAGAAGAAGATGGAGAGAGAAGATCGTGAGGATGATCGGTTGTCGTATTTAGGTTTCCAGATCAAATGAGAAGAACATGGGTTTGTGGTTTCAGATCTAAGGAACTAAGAAGGATAGATGGGGAATAAGTGGCAGAGAACTTCGAAAAGAAGAAGAAAAGTGAGTCCCGCACCCCTGCCTTGGAGGTTTTTTTAATGAAAATTTTTGATATCCATTGGATAGACCATAGATTAGATTAACCCACGATATGGTTGAGTTAACTGCAACCTTAACGGAATGTTGTAGGTGTGAAACGAAGGGATTATCCAGGGCTTCTTGTGTAATTCACGATTTTGCGGAGTTATGAATGTAATTACGAAATTATTCATGGTTATAGGTGTAAAAATACCATTTTAAATAAAGATTAGGGAGAGAATTATGTGCAGATATTTACACGGGAGTGTATCGATATTTACAAGAATTGGTGGTAGGATTTACATGGGGGATTTGTACAGGTTAAGTCGGTTGTCACTTACAAGTGAGATATACTCATTTTATACAATTTTTATAAGGAATTTTATTTGAGTTGTTATTTAAACAAAGTTCTCAAAACATTCGAAATCATTTTACAAACATTTTGAAAACTTATTTTTGCAAATAATCTGACAAACATTTTTATAAATATTTTGAAAATTATTTTGCAAAGATTTTTCAAATAGTATGAAAGTATTTTTACAACCATTTTCCAAACCATTTGTAAATAAATTTTCAAAACATTCAAACAAATAAAATATTTTTTTACAAATAAACAAATTTTACAAAGATTTGAAAGTATTTTACAAAAAATCCAAACGGTTCAAAAGATTTTTCAAGATATTTTCAACTATTTTTAAAATATTTTACAAAATATTTTTAACCGGTTTGTTGATCATAATTACAAAGAATTTGATATGTGTTTAAATTTTATTAATTAGCCATATTATTGAAAATATGCAAGTACGGGTTATGGCTAAACTATATACAACATATAAAGGACCCCCTATACTTAGCCTGAGCTATGTCCTCATAGTGATAAGAGAGAAAAAGGAAGACATAACTTGTGTTGAGTATAGGAAAGTCTATACTACAATAACTAAAGAATGAAAGAATGATAAGTCGATTTTCCCTCCTATACTTAGGATCAATTAATCCTAAGTATATATCAGACTTTGTACAAAGCAGGGAGGGTCGAGGGTGGGAATGAACAAATAATCGGCTCGATATGTCTCCCCTTATATTTAGGGTAAAATATTCCTAAGTATACAAAATATAAAGAGTTGAGGAAACATGGAAGGGATCAAATAATGAGCACCCATATACACTCGTCCCCTCTATACTTAGGATGAAGCATGTCCTAAGTATAACAACGATATATGGAATGAGTGAAATAATCAGAAGAATGAAAGAATGAATTTGAAAGAAGAGAAGAGAAAGAAGAAAAGAAGAATTAATCAAAGATATTTTTGCGAGCCTCATCTAACTCTACTGATTTTGCAGCTTAGGGCTTGTCTTGAAATACCACATGTATGGAATCAACAACATATATGAATGTATCATGCTCTAAGTATGGCTTCAGCAATGGTCACTTGATCAGAAATGATTGTGCATCATGTGACAAACCAGATATCATAATACTACCATTGTCTCGCACATGTTTCACTATAAACAGCCATGTCCATTTGTTTTTCAACTTTCCTGAAAAATGTTTCAACTTTGCATCAAACAACCAAACCTTCTGACTGGGCTCGAAAATCTTCTTGTGGATATGCTTGTCGTGCCACTTCTTGACTTTCTCTTTGTACTTCAGGTTATTGCATAGCCTCTGAATTCAAGTAATCAATTCAGATTAAACTTCTCATGCTTAAAAATAGTAAGAAAAATATCGTGGATGCCTGATAGATAGTCTATCCATGCCTATAATTTTGTTTGGCATTTTATTACATTTTCTGATTTTCTAACAATAAAAAGGAGCCATTTATTCCATGTTTGTTTATCAAAAAACAAAAAATTATAAAATCACTTTTCAAAATTCCAAAAAAAATTAGAGTGTCTATATTACGATATATTCTACCTACATACACAAAATCATAAAAAAATATAAAAAAACCTTAAAAATCATACCACTATAAAATCTAGAAAAAAATTCATATAAAATCCAAAAAAATATTTTTTGTTCTTCATTTTCCTTTATTAAATATACTATATATTAAAAATAGTTTTGGAAAATTTTGACACTATTATCTTTTTAAAAAAAACTCAAAACAATTTGGCCAATTTATTTTCCCATTATTTTATACATTTTAATATTTTAAAAATACAAAAAAATATCAAAAAATCCTTAAAATGTCCCAAAAATAGAGGAAATTACTAAAAATACAAAAAAATATATTTTTTAATTTCTATTATATTTATATAAAACTAAAATTATGAAATCCTATATATCTTATATATACCTTATATTACTTATATGCTAATTATTATTACTATTATTATATATAAACATATATTATGTTTTAAAAATAAAAAAAAATTACAAAATTTAAAAGAGAACAAAAATTAAAAATATAAAAATATAAAAGTATAAAACCATTAAAAATCCATAAAAATTAAATATGTTAAAAACCCACAAATTTAGAAAAGGATTTAAAAAAACTACAAAAATAATAATTATAATTATTATTGTTAATTATTATTGATTATTATTACTTATACCTATCTTCCTTGCTCTCAGTAGTTCGACACTCCACCTTACTTGCCCTATACACATTTAATGTGGAGTTATATTAAATTTTAACTTACGCTTAGTTTTCATTTGCATATACATATTATTGTGGGCTAATTATTTGTTTGTTTTGATTGTTCACATATCGAGATGCGAGAGAGTGCCTAGATCGATTGCCGGATCTGACTTGTAAGACAATGCATGCTCTTCTAAGATCGGACGTCAGGCACCTCCTTTCCGTGGATCAACACTAACAGATGCTTTATATTATTTGAATGAATTGCGTGTTTCATTTTTGTCAATTCTAGGGTAGCTGAGACGTAGTAAATATGAATAGCTACAAACAAAAATGGTATGTCCCTAAAATGATTATATATGTTGCATGGGTAGAATAGTTACATATTTTAGAATGTTTGTTTCTATAAGCATTACATATAAATGGCATTTATCTAACTATGATTATTGTTCTTAGAGATAATTAAAACTTCTTTGAACTAAATCATTTACTCAAGTGATTAAACATATATAGTATCATGAATTTAATTACAACACTAATCTATCATGGCTGCGTTAATATAAATATTTCTTAATTTATTTGCCTCATGTTGGGAATGCAATCTTGACTTGTAAATCTGAACGCTTGATGCATGCATGCATCATTCATACATATATAGGGGGCCCTTCCAATAAGACATGGTCCTTCCATGTGTAAGAAAGGTCAACGATCATGGCCATTAGATTCAAATCTAACATGTCATCAATTTTTTTGCTCAAAAGGATATTTTGGTCATCATATTTTGCATTAATTATAGATATCAGATAATATTTTGAAATATAAATTTAGTTAAATCAAGTTTTGGCATTTTTTGCAACACCTTATTTAGATAATGTCCAGCTTTGTGCTGTACGATAGTACGTGGGGCGGATATTTGTATCCTCGCGTGTTTTTTTGTAGAATCCACGATTTGTTTTGTTACGATTAGATGTTTTTTGTAGAATCCGTGGTTCCTTCAAAATGCATCAGCCATCTGTAAAGTTTGTATATTTCTTTGTAGAATATAATTCATATTAATAATGTATTAATTGTTTTAATATTTTTCTGCAAGTATTTTTATTTTGATGATTTATGTGAAATCTGCAAATCTTTTGTAAATGTTGTATGTCATTCTACAAAAAAATGATAATTTCGTAAGATACACATCCAAAAGTGAATAATACACATTCAGCATGTATAATATACATCTAAAATGTATAATACACATCAAAAATACAAGATATATAAAAAATTACAATTGTCATTCACGCCCACTCAATATGTAAAAATACACATCAAATACGTATCACACACATAAAATATGTAGATATATTGGTCGCATGCCCTCCTTGCGCTGTCACTGCCATGCTACTCATGTCTTCATCCTGATCTATGTGTTGTCATCATCGCTTATGTGAATAACTTCAGGCCTTAGACAGATCCCCCGTCGTTCCAACTGTGCTGAACTTGAGGTAGAGCAGCGTCCCCACTGTCAACTACATGGGCACAGGAACAGGTTTCATCACATGTCATGTTATCAGCGATCTAGATGTAGTCAAATTGAAGAAAAAGAAGAAGGGCATATATGTATGTGTATACCTGTGAAAGGAACATCTAGATGCCCCCTCGAGGAAGATGAACCTCCCGCCGACCTTGTCAATGGTGAAGATGGAGACAAATATGGCAAAGATGTTGACGAGGCCTGTGACGATGACGAAGATGATCGACGAATGAAGTACAATGCCAGTGCTATCGTCGTGCTCGTCATTCTCTTCATCTCGTCCGCCGCCATCAACACACCAAAATAATGCCTATGCATACCAAAATAATTAGGTTTTTCAATTTTGAATAATAAATAAATGTAGCATATTAATTGAATAGGTAATTGAGGTTGTTAGATACTATATTTAGATGATATATAAAGATCAAAATGGATTTTTGCTTAATTTATAAATAATATTAACATACTATTAATAACCACTATATGATTTATTGTAGAAGGTTGGGATTGTTGGACTTCCTTAAGGATGGAAGGACCGTGTCATATTGGAAAGATATCTTATATATATTATCATGTGTATGTGTGACATATCATGAATTCAATAAGTATCTTCATTACTAAAATTGCTAGATTAGCATTGCATCATAAGGACTTAGAAGATAAGCATACTCTTGGAATATGCCCTTTATTACTAAGATGAATGAGTTATACACCAAGATGAGATATTTAAAAAAGATTAAACACCTCATCATCTCTGATCCTTTCCACTAATTACCCTCTCTTCATTGAATCCTAAGATGCTGGTTAAATGCAAAGACTAACACCAACTAATTATATCTACATTATGCAATCTAGTGGTTCCATCACCCAATCATCTCATCTAACCAAAATGGGAGTTCAAACAAAGTGTATGAACTACCGCTCCCACCCTTCTTGTACCCATTTATAACTATGGTTTGATGAGGATACCCTCAAGGGAGAGTCAATTTGGCTATGATATTTTCCTAAAGCATATGGAGATGTTTAGATCATTGTATGACATCATGGTCTCATTCAATCTTTGACTCAATTTGAGACTCGTATCATATCCATCAAACATGTCCAATTTCAGAACTGTTGAATATGACCTCTGAATGGATGTCCTAGGAATGTCTGTTTTACACGAAATTTGAATGAGAAAATGGTGTCATCTAGGGAACTAAATTTTCTTTCAGAACATACCTTAAGAAATAAAAAAATAAGGTGGAGGTAGCCAAGTTGTCTCCCTCGGGATGTAGCCCCATTAAACCATGATAATTATCCTGATACTCCTCCAAGACATGTTCTCAATAAGGATAAGGGTTCGCTCTAAGTCCTCTTGGAATTGATGCACAATATTACAAGAATTAGACATTGAAGAAATAGTTACAACATAGTTGCCTAAGAATTGCATTACATTCTCACCGCCTAGAGCAATGCCATCATGAATTTCTTGCCTGGAAGTCAAAGGACCATGGCACACATAAATCTTCTTGCACTGAATTACCATATTCTATATTCACTTAATGCTTATTTCACTTTCATTATTTTATTATTTTTATTGAGCATTTAGCTTACCTTAAATGCTCACCTTCTTTGTTTCACCTTGTTAGTTATTATTTTGGTTCAATTATATGCATTATTTTTTTGAATAATATAAATTATTAGCTGACATTCGAGTCGATTCTGTACTTTGTAACTTGGTTTTATAATAAGTGTATATCCATAGGAAAGAATAAAAAGGTCTATGTCATGGGAAAGTTTGTACTCGAGCATGACCTATTGTCGCGACCCCGATTCCCGGGCCGTCGGATCCTCTCATATCCGGATCTGGTTACTCAGCAATAATTTATTCAACAATCACAACTAACATTCAGAAACATACTGCAAATGAAAATACTCAGAAGAAAGTATTTCAACACTTTTCCATTCACAAAATAAAGTTCAGATGATACACTGTCCCACTATAACCATTTACATGTACATCAGCTTGAAAGGAAAATATACAAAAGATTCCTAACTACCTTAAAAAGTAAAGCTACTGTGGTTGGCTGGATGTCTAGTATGTAAGCTGGATGAATTTTTAAAGTCATTGCGATCGCTCACCGACACCTATTGGATTTTCCATAAATCATAGGATAAAAATTAGCGAATGCTAAGTAATGAAGAAGAGAAAAGCAAACAAATTGTATAATTTTGCAAAACTTGTTATCACAAAAGGTTTCATTCCTTCTTATTAATTTAAGTCATATTTCTTTCTATTCTACGTCAGGGATTAGTCTAGGAGGAACCCCACCCTTCTTGGACTCCGAAGTTGTGGATACTTCGAGATTAGAGATTGCGTTGATCTTGGTAAGCTTATGTCGTCGCACGTCGCCTCAACCAATCCTCCAATACTACCCTGACAATTTCCTTTTCTTTTATTAACTAGGATCTCAACCCTCAGCCTAGAAAACAAATGAGCACACCGTCCTCGAGGACTCGGTTGCTTAAAACCTCGGGCTAACATTTAATCATATAACCTAGCGGCTTTAAATACATATTATCGTGACCCAGCCGCTGTTGAACCACCCGTGCCACCACATTGTACGACTACATCTTTCGTCGTTCAACTCGAAGATATTGGCTCCCGGTACCACGCGTTGCAAAACATTCATTTCGTGCGCACTTAACATAACATGGCAACCGTGTACCACCTAGGTAGGGAAATGTCAATACGGGTTCCTTCCGACAAACCTACAGGTTGCATGCCCGACCTGTAGTTCTACTCCCAGTCATCCTTAACGTGACACAAACGATCCTTTTCTGGATCCAACTCAAACCACATCAATTCCCATGATGTAATTCTTTCGTTAAGTCTTCGATTTGCATAATCAGTAATAATTAGTATAAACACACCTATATATTATTCATATACATAAATACTTGTATTTATGCCTATTTTAACTCCAAACTCTAACTTTCAAAGCCACCGCATCGATTTAATGCTTAAACCTTATTTTAGTGGGAATCACAAAGCAATTCTTCAGACTTTTTCAAAAATAGCCAAAATTGGAGTTCTTCGTAGCAAAGAACACAAAATCAAGAGTTTTAATAATTTCGTATGAAAACCCAACAACAAAAAGGAAGGATTCGTTACCTAATCGAGCTCTCTCTCGTGTATGCAAGGCTTTATCGTGTTTCGTTTTTAGAAAGACTATTTTAAGGCTCCTGAAAAGATCGAATTTCATTTCTGTATCAAAAATGCTAAGAACGTGTCAAGAACGCGAAGAACGAACGAAGAACATGAAGAACGCCAAGAACATATTTTTTTCTTAAAATTTTGGCAGAGCTTCCCCTTATATCAGTACATATTTCTCAGAAAATTTCTGTAGACTTTCCCCTTATATCGAAACATATTTCTCGAAAAATTCCAGAGTTTCCCCTTATATCGGGACATATTTCAAAATAAAAACGAAAAGAGTTTCCTCTATAAAATCAATCGAGAGAAAAATAACAACGAAACTGAAAGAATATACTCAAACAACAAGAGATGAAGAATAGGTAGACATCACGCATCTTAGGAGGATTCTAGATTCGCTAATGACGCTTAATTAACACTAATCGTGATTAACTTTCACTAATCGCGATTAAACTTTCGCGGTCTACGCTTATCTTTAGCTAACTATTGATTAGTGTTTGCTAATGATCATTAGCAGTTTTCAATCCGTCATTAGTTTCTTTAATCATGTTTAATTAGTCTTAATGACAATCATTATGGGTTAATGACATCTTAGCCCTCCTTACTTCTCATTCTTCCGAAAATCATAACAATTCGAAATGAAGTCCGATTCATACGAAACAAATTTCGTTGGTTTTCTCTTGACGAGCCAGATCTTATTATATAGGATCCGATTTATGCCAAGTTAAAGTCTTTACACCTATCTTGTCTTCCTATAATAAATTCTAGTGAATCAATGAATGTGGTTTCTGAGTACTCTCTATGTTATTTATTGGATTATGATTTATGGCACATGAGACTAGGTCATCTAGGAATTTTCAAAATGAACAAATGATAAAATCATATCTTTTGCCTAAGATTACGGGTGAAGGACATTGCTCTGTGCGCATTTCCTGACCGATAAAATGATGAGAAAACCCTTCTCAACAGGAATCCGATCAAAGGAATTATTAGGCTTGATCCATTCAGATATATGTGGACCATTAAGTGTCCGTACACATAGAAATAAGGAATACTTCATAACATTTATTGATGACTATTCTAAGTTCTCTTATGTCTATCTCTTTGGAAGAAAGACATAAATCTTTGAAATATTTAAGAGATACAAGACATAAGTAGAGACCAAATTGGGAAAACCAATTAAGACCCTTAGGACTGGTAGAGATGGAGAATATACCTCAAAAGAGTTTGAGGAATATTGCATTCAAGCAGACATTTGTAGGCATACTATAATGCCCTATACACCACAACAAAATGGTGTAGCTAGAAAGAATATAGCTACAATGAATGCAGTTTGGTGCACATTCAAGTCTCTCAAAGAATTTTGGGGACAAGCAGTGTTGACAGAACTTCATACGGAATCGGATTCCCCCAAGTCTGTAGAATCAACGGCATATGAAATTTGAAATGGAAGGAAATCCAAGTTGAGGCATCTCCGGAAATGGGGACGTATTACACATGTCTTGGTACTAAGTTAGCTTAAAGACAAGGTAGACTTCAAGACATTAAAGTGCAAATTGTTGGATATAGTGAACATTCTAAAGGATATAGATTCTTCCATGAAACTAAAGATCTGATCGAAAGTCGTGATGCAACTTTCCTTGAAATTCATCAAGAAAAGAAGTATGAAGTAGAGGAATCAGATCTTTTGATTGTCCTACAGGACAATGAAGATGACTTGGAGATAAGACAAGAATTATAGATGATATTGATTATCTATATATAAAGAATGAACCTATGGCTATTGAGGATCCTTTAGAGGAAATGGGTGAACCTACACAACCCACGAGTACAATCTACAACAAGAGACCCAGAACACAACCAGCATGGATGGAAGACTATCATTTCTATAGATGCGAGGTGTCATGTTACACCGTAGACGAGAATGTAGTGGATTGCACCAATCCTATATCCTTTAACGAAGCAATAACTTCAAACAAGTCAGAATCATGGACAGACACCATGAGGGATGAATTGGACTCAATTGAATGAAACAATATAGGAAGTTATGTGATTTACCATAAGGTAGGCAATCCCTAGGATGTAAGTGGATATTCAAGAAAAAGTATTGTGTTTGTGGTGTTATTGATAAATACAAAGGTAGATTAGTTGTCAAAGGTTATACTTAACAAGATAGAATAGATCCAAGAAACCTACTCTCTGGTTGCTAAGTTTGCATCAATTCAGATGATCTTAGCTATAGTCGCATATATGGATTTGAAATTATTCCAAATGGATGTGAGGATGACCTTAATGGAGAATTAAGAAAAGATATTTATATATGATAATCTGATGGTTTTCAAGTTGAAAGTCAGGAGAAAAGGGTTTATAAGTTAAAAAAGTTATTATATGGCTTGAAACAGTCTTCATGGCAATGATATCTCAAGTTTCATGAGAAAATTTTCCAACTTGGATTTACTGCAAATAAGTTGGATAATTGTTTATATGTCATGAAGAGTGAGAGCAAGTTTGCTATCATGTCATTATATGTAGATGACATTCTGCTCGCAGGTAATGACATAGGGATGCTCAATGAAATTAAAGAGAAATTGAGCAGTGAATTTGAGATGAAGAATATGGACGAAGCATCCTATGTTCTTTCATCTTGTCATGCTCGGCGACTCACTCTAGTTGCTGAGTCTGGCTTGGGATCGACGGGCCGAATTACAAGAGACGGAGATTAAAGAACATTGAGTCTAAGTCAAGAAAAATATTCAGGATTTGGTCCAAACTATTCAACAAATTTTGCATAGAGAGATTTGGAATGCACAATAACACTCCATCTCCTACGTCGATTATGCTTGGAAAGAAACTCGGTAAGAGTCAATGTCCTGGAAAGGGGCATAAAGCTTTAGGTTCCCTATGTACAAGCAGTGCAAAGTTTGATGTATGCAATGATGTGCACTAGACCCAAGTTGTCTTATCTAGTTAGTCCACTCAGTATATATCAAAGTAATCATGGACTAGCACATTGGGAAGCTGTAAAGAGGATTCTTTGATTTCTGAAAGGGACCGTATATCTAAAACTAGTGTATCAAGCTGAATCACTTGAAGTAGTAGGATACTCGATGCAGATTTTAGAGGGGATGTGGATGGTAGGAAATCTACATCAGGTTACCTTTTCATGCTTGGTGGAACAGTCGTTTATTAGGGTAACAAAAATAAGAATGTGTATCTAGACATACATAGGAGGCATAATACACTACATGTAGCGTGTCCACCACTCATGTGATTTGGATAAAATGTTTTATGGAAGACTTAAACCTAGAACTGGTCAAAGGACAAATTGAAAAGTATTGTGATAATCAAGCTGCAATATGCTTAATTAACAGTGGGATTAATAGTTCTAAAGAAAAGAACATTGAAATCAAATATCACTATACACAAGATGTAGTGGTGAAATAAGAAATAATAGTAACATATATACCTACAAGTGATACATTAGTTGATTCCCTACCCAAGGGAATAATAGCTAGCACTTACATTAAACATATTGATTTAATGGGACTCAGGAATGCATGAGTCACAGAAGAGATTTTCATGAATAATGATCATCAATGTAGATATCTCCGCATACAACATGAATAGTGGGAGTGTAAAATTGACTTGACCACTACGATCAAGTGGGAGATGTAGGACGGCCTGGTGATCGCGTAGTCAAGAACTACCATCGACGATTACGTGGCCGACGGTTACGACGACCATGTCTCAGCATCCGAGAACAACCCTCACGAAAGGGAACCCTCTCCCATCTTCATCTCTCTCATTCCTTCTCTAATTACTGTTTACTCCCTCAAGGAGAAGTCGTTAAAGACTTACCTCATTTCTTCAGATTGCATGCTAGATTTGTATAAGATAAGGCTTGAAAAGTTAGAAACTTGGTGAACTAGTCAATTTGGATATTGTATGTGGTTGTTAGAAATATTAACGATCATCGATGTCCCAGTCAATCCTCAACAAAAATGGTCTGAAAATATGTCCATGAGGATCAGAGTCAATCCTCAACAGATTAAGAATAAAATTGTTGAACATAATACGAACTCGGTTGAGAAATGTATCTCTTTCGTATTTTCTCCCATTTTCTTACATATATTTCCCGTAATAATAAGTATTTGCCACTTTTTCTTTTTTAATAGTTTAGATCCAAACAGATGCATGTACCTATTTGGCAATTTCGTGGTAGTTATTTGAGATCTATTGATAATAGGGTAAAATGTGGTTGCCCTTTGAGGGAGTTAACTTGACTCCCCCGCCTTATTTTCTTTATTTTTTTTAATTTTTTTGAAAAATACTTTCGTAGATTTTGATTATTATATCTTTATTTTATGTCATTCAAATTTGTGCAAAGTAGAGACTCCTACGACCACCATCCAGACGTGGTCGATTTCAATAATTTTGTGGCCGTCGAAAAAATGATTGTTTAGATGGAGGCCGTAGAAGTCTCCGTTTCTCACGAAACTTGAATAACATAATATAAGGATATAGTGATGAATTTTCACGAATTCATTTTTCAAAAAAAATGAGGAAAATGAGACGATGGAGCCAAGTTAACTTCCTTAGAGCAACCACATTTTTCCCTTGATAATTCTAACATATTTATCGAAGCAGTCAGGTAGAAACAACTGTTCACATTGCAATAGACCATTAATGCTAACAATTAGATTGCATTTTCAAATGTTTCTAATCACAAGGAAATGCTCAACTAATTGTAATCAAGAGAAGCATGCCATCGGAGTGGTGGACCTTTAAAAAAAACGACCAAAGACTATTCATTCACCATAGCAAGAAATGTTGGACCTCATTTACGGCACATCCGCAGCCAACCGCCAAAAAAGGATTACAAATCAAGATAGATATTTTGAAAGATAGAAAAAAGTCGACCATCACCGCAGAAAGGCCCTACTATAACACCCCCAACTCCCGTGGTATGAGACCGTGTGGTTCGGTGGCCACACTATGAAGTTTTGGAGGACTTCACCTTAGCTTGTGGACAGCTAAGGATGGGGTTTACCGCAGGACCGCGGGTTCCCCTTGACACAACACAAATGTTCGGGGGCACTTGATGGAGCTTGAGCTGCAACATCCATGTAGGAGTGTGGGGCCCAATAATGACGTATCGTGATGACATTGTATGTTGATGAGGCAGACGACATGACATGCTGACGGAGCGGGCGACGTGGTGTCGGTTGCAGAAGATGAAGGGATTACACGGAAGATGAAGAGCCAAGCGCATGAAGAGTTATCTCGGAAGATGAAGGGTCTCCGTAGAAGACTAAGAGTCCTTGCATTCATTGTACATGTAATAATGGTGTCCCATCGTATACCCCCAGCTTGTATATATAAGTAGGGGTAGAGCTCATTTGTAGATATCACACTCAGAGTGAGTCTCTTGCTAATACAAAAGGGTTTCGTGCTAATAGCTCTTGTGTCCTTGTGCTTGAGTACTTGTGTACGAGTATTCTAGCGGTGTGATTAATCGTTGTGCTGGTGTACATCATACACTCAAAGGGAAGGCTGGTTAGTTTGCGCGAAGCTAACGCCGCACAGGTTAGTCTAAAAAATTAGAGTTTAAGATTTACCTATGTAACACCTATCAAAGTGCAACGAGCACCAATATGTAACCCACACAAAAAGACAGAATAATCTTGCAATCATCAATAATTCTTAGTAGGCGAGCCTTTGAGAGCTTCATTACGTTAGAGGAGTTTTGAGGACGAGGGAATCTTTCCCTTACTGCCATGTGATTTAATGTCTGCAGAAACAAAATATATATATAAAAAAAAGAAACAGACTTGGGTTTACAATATAATAGCATGACTTCCCTATCCACTTCTCGAGATTGGATGAGCAATCAAATTTTCGTTATCTAATAATGGATTTTTTCCAATATGCATCCAACAAATATGTGAGCCTTCTATAATTATCTTCCCGACGGATGTCGGCAAACCGTCATTGACTTTCCTGCAAGGAGTTCCTCAGATCGACCACCAGATCGATGCCCTCATCGCAAAGAGCTGCCAAGAAGATTCGTTGTTCAAATGTTGTCATTGGAGGAGGTCTTTCTGGGAGGAGGTTGTCATTGGAGTCAGATCATTGGAAAGAGGCACATCAAAGGTACGGAGGGGAGCACATCCTTCAAGTGTTAGATTTCATCGGATGATATTGTCGTCGAAGAGAGAATGGGGGATAGATGAAAGGTGTAGGGATATATATATAGGGAATTTATCCAGAGAGCACTGTGCCCATTTGAATTTGAATGGAATGAGCCCATCCTCACAGCCGTTGGATTACCAAAATCAATCCCTAAATTTTAGGATCACGTCACAAGTCACAATATTTGGTGTCTATTTAAAAATGGTATTTTCAGACTTTCTAAAATTAGCGTCCGCTGATCTTTTCGTATTGTGTTTGATATGGTCATTTCGAACATATTCTTGTTGATCTCGCGCGACGACCAAGCTTCTGAAATTGCAGGAGCTTTGTTCTTTGAAGGTATTTTTGTAGAACTTTTTTTAATCAATCGTTCGTTGCAAAATTTATGTTTCCTCTTATTTTTGCTCGTGAGTTGTCATTGTTGGTTCATATTATGATCTCAGTTTAATCGTTTGTTTTTATATTTTCGATTTCAGATTCAAATGTGATGCTCGATTTGTCATTGGATTTGGATCATGAAATCTCAGAAGTAATGACGAATGATGATTCTTGGTTGGATTTCAATCGTGAGAACATCATATGAGAAGGAACGATGATGGATGACTATCAATTATATTTAGATCATGAAAGCAATATGATTGCTTAGAAGTTTACATTCACAGAACACGAGATTCTGTTGTTCCATCTTTTGAAAATGATATCATTAGATATAATCAGACAGTCTTTGTTTTAATATAAGTAAATTTTGTATTAATATCATTAACATGATGTGTATAACAAGTAACTTGTTAAATTACGTAAGTAACTTATAGATCATCGTCCTATTTGTAAGAACGATAAGTAACATCTTATATATTGTGCGTAACATATTCAAATGGAATCGGTAACATATATACAATAATCAAGTAAATAGTTGTTGCGAGATTGGTAATATCCGAACAATGGTTAGTAATTTACATTCATTTTATTATATGGTACATATTTCAGTAATATGAATACACTGGTCAAGTAAGTGCTTCTTGTGAAGTCAGTAAAACCATAACAAATGGTCAGTAATTTCCACGTGTTATTAATTTGAATAGAATTGGTAATTTAGAGATAGTACTCAAGTAATATATATATATATACAATCTCAAGTAAATTTTTGTTGTTTGTTTAGTAATGTATATATCTATATCTTATAGCACATGTTTATATGGTACATATTTCAGTAATATGAATACAATGGTTAAGTAAGTGCTTGTTGTGAAGTCAGTAAAACCATAACAAATGGTCAGTAATTTCCATATGTGTTATTAATTTGAATACAATTTAGTAATTTACAGACAGTACTCAAGTAATATATATACAGTCTCAAGTAATTTTTTTTGTGTGTTCAGTAATGTATATACAATTCTCAAGTAATGGCGATTATGAGATCAATAATAATAAAATAATATCTTCAGTAACAATCAGAATGGGTTCAGTAATATGGACATTGTAATCAGTAAATATTGTATGGACACTAGTAATTACATAACCAGTAATTGATGTATGGATATTAGTAACTATAACTTCAGTAACAATTACAATGAGTTCAGTAACATTCATAATGTGTTCAGTAACATTTAGTATGGACATTTGTAATTAGCCAAGTAACATTCATATGCATTGGGAGTTCAGTAACAATTACAAAGAGTTCAGTAACATTCAGTATGGACATTTGTAATTAGTAATTACTATATGAACGTTATAACTTCAGTAACATTCATAATACATTCAGTAATATGCATATTTGTAATCGGTAATTATTGTATGGACATTAGTAACTGACGTAATCAATAACTATAATCAGTAATTTAGAAGTTTACATATCTATACGTGGAATGATCATTCCATAAATAGATCGAATGATGGCAATAATTAAAAAGTGTATTTTTTTATCTTACTAAAACCGACCACCTATTTTTATGGAAATGATTTAACTCGAATTCCTATTATGTTAATAAAGCAAAGTACATTGCTATTACCAAAACCGTCCCCTTCCAAATAGAACCATCACATACACGTGGCGAGCCCACGTTTGGTGCTCAAAAAACCCCAAATGGGCACTGTGCTCTCTGGATATGCCCTATATATATATGGGAAAAAGGAGCCTACCTCGGCGGGTGTAGGTAACTTCCTACACCCGGCCTAATTTTTCATTATTTTTTGATTTTTTTGAAATGAAACCTTGGGAGATTTAGATCATTATGTATCACCATGTTGTCATTCCAAATTCAACTTAATTCGAGACTTCTATCATCTCCGTCAAGACTACCAAATTTTAACGGTCTCAGAATTGTTGAAAACGACCATGTCTAGATGAACATGTTAGGAATGTTTGTTTTGCATGAAATTTGAAACACATATTCCCCTTAACATATTAAGGTAATCCTCCCAACTTTTAACCAAAAAAATAAAAAAAATAATCGAAAAATGGGGGTGGGTGCAGAGAGTTTCCTACACCCCAGGGTGCAGGCTCCCTGCCCTATATATATATATATATATATATATATATATATATATATATATATAGGGAAAAGGGAAGCTACATCGGGGGGTGCAGCCAACTAGATACACCCGGCTATTTTTCTCATTGATTTTTGATTTTTTGAAGAAAACTTATGGGGGATTTACTTAGTTTATTGTGTGGAATATGTGTTTCAAATTTCATTCAAAACAAACACTCCTAACATGCCTATCTAGATATGGTCAATTTCAATAATTCTGAGACCGTTAAAATGTGATAGCCTTGATGGAGATGACAGAAGTGTCGAATTTAGTTAAAATTGATATGATATCATGGTGATATATAGTGATTTAAATCCCCCTAGGTTTCATTTCAAAAACACAAAAAAACAATGAAAAAAATAGCCGGGTGCAGCTTCCCCAACCCCATGTGTGTGTGTGTGTATAGAGAGAGAGAGTAAGAGAAGAAAGGAAGGAATATAGAGAGGGAGAGTGGGAAAGGAAGGAGTTTAAGAATTTGAGTTGCCGAGATGGTAATCCAATTTTTATAAAATAGTGTATGTGAAGGAAAATTCTCCAATAATAAAGAGCGACTTAAGTTGATGTTCAAATGTCAAAACAGGGAACTAATTCTATATATGTTTACGTTATAAACATGTCACTTGGCTAGGGTGGCACTACCTTAATGTTCTGCAATGAAATGTCAATCTAGGACAACCTACAACGATGTTTAAAATCTACCGTCAATATAATGTATAGCTAGGTCCAACCAACCTCGTCGACACCTAAATGTTGTTTGATCATGTTGAATTTATCGTGAAAAAAATATCATGGAAGGATTTTTTATTTTAATTATAATGATAACAATAAATAGTGACATATTATCAAACATTAGGATTAGAGTCAAATTAAGATTAAGAATCCTAATGGGATTGGACTCCTAATCCTAATAGTAGTTGAATTGTATTATATTTATAGTCCTATTGGGAATATGATTATGGGGTTGTATTTGGACTATATAAAGAGGAAGGTGGAGGCACTGCCTCTACATCATAACAAGAGGGAATATCACAAGAGGAGAGAGAGAGAGAGAGAGAGGTGAGAGGGCGAGTGAATGGAGAGAGTTGTACTCGTTCTTCTTATAATAATCTTTCTTCTCCGATGATCGCGAGAGGTGAGCGACCATCATTATATCTGGTTGTTTTTTCTTCACACACTTCCATGGCAGTGGTCAATTGTGGATATGTATCCTTTTAAGGTGTTATGTATCCCTAACAACCGGTCTCCAAGAGGAGACATTATCGGCTCGTGTCCCATCAACTGATATCAGAACTTTGTTCGACAACAACAGGAATACAACGTGACAGATCAGAGCGAGATTCAACGTCGAGGAGACGACGCAACACAACATGTGCCCTTTCTTCAAAGGTAGTTAAGATCCAATGATTATAATGAACCGTTGAGACCGGAGCATATTGAGTCTGATTGAGATGATTCAAGAGTCAAGATAGGGGTTTTTGCATACTTCGGACTAGTTGGATAGTTTGGATCAGGAAGATTGTGCTCTGATTTTTTAGATTATACAAGGAGGTACGATAGGAAAGAGATGGCGAAATCTCATCGAAGGGTGCATCATTCTCCGAGGAACCCTTCAATGGAAAGAACGACTTCACCTTATGGCAACAACATATGAAGAACACATGCGAGAAGGACTTGTGAAAGCTTTCCAGGATAAAGAAAAAAATTGGAGAAGATGAAAGAGGAAGAGTGGAAGGAGATGAGGGATCTCGCGAACAATATAATACAATTGTTCTTGGCAGACAACACTCTTTGCGAAGTCATTGACCTAGAGGATCCAGGGAAGGGTTGGATGAAGCTCGAGGAACGATACATGTCCAAATTATTGACGAAGTAACTATTGATGAAGAATAAACTCTATAGTAGAAAGATGAATGACTGGACATAGCTCGAAGTGAACTTGGATGAATTCAACAAGATTCTGACAAACATGCTCACACTTGAGGAGAAGAATGTGAAAGGAGAATCTCTCTTCAAGGAAGAGGATAAGGCACTGATTTTGTTGAGTTCCATTCCATCTTCCTACGATCATATTGTGATGATGTTACTCTATAGCAAGGAGGCCATCACGTTAGACAAGACGGTTACTTTGCTTTTTATGAATGAGACTCAATGGAGGTCAACAAATGACGAAGGTCATATGGTGGCAACCAAGAATAGACATTAAAGATCAAGGGAGATAGGATTCAGATGTTGATCCAAGTCACGAGGTCCGATCAGATGATTATATTATGATGAGGGTCACCAAATAGCCGATTGTCCAAGACGTGACAAGGAGAAAGGAAAGAAGAAGGTTGATGATTCTGAATCCGACCAAGAGGATTCCATCGCAGTATGCGAGGGAGACTTGCTAGCGTGCTCTAGGGAGATGGAGGTAAATTCAAGATGGCTTCTGAACGTGACATGTTCAGATCATGTGTACTCATTCAGAGAGTAGATTAGTATATATCAAGCATGCATTGATTGCACGATCAAGATGGAAGCTGGAGAGGTTCACTGCATCAAGGGGATTGGATCAGTGCAGTTTTGCATGTTTGATGGAACAGTGTGAACTCTGACAGGTATCAGACACATTCCTAAAACCAAGAAAAAACTAATTTCACTGAGAATGATCGAGTTATGAGGTCATTGAGTCATCATTGAAGGGGGTCTCAGAGCGAGCAAGTGAGCATGAGTTGTGATGCGTGCAATAAGGATGCCAAACAAGATGTAAAAGCTCAAAGGAAGGGTCGTGACAGGTGATGGAGCTCCAGTTATTCCAGGACGAGCAATACGATGAGAGAGCGACCGATTGTCGACATCTTTGATGTAGAAGTGTGCAAAATGGAGAAGCGAGTACGATTCGCTTTACCAGAAGATGTCGACACAATCTCTAGTCACGAGAGATTTGTGGTGTTGCACCATGAGACACAATGCTGAATTGTACGAGTGCCCAAGCTGGGGCACATCGAGGGCGCCCAGTGACAAGTGCATCACCCATACTTGATGAGATCCTGCTAACGAGATCTACATATGATGATGATGGCCCAATGCATACTCAAGACGATGTAGAGATAGTGATGGAATTCAATTCAAGCGGGACATTGTTAGGATTAGAATCAAATTGGAATTAGGAATCCTAATGAGATTGGACTCCTAATACTAATAATAGTTGAGTTGTATTCTATTTATAGTCCTATTGGGAATATGACCATGGGTTTAAATTTGGCTATATAAAGAGGGGTGGAGGTACTGTCTCTACACAACGGCAAGAGGGAATACACAAGAGAAGAGAGAGAGAGAGAGAGAGAGAGAGGTGAGAAAGCAAAGGAACGGAGAGAGATGGACTCATTCTTCTTATAGTGATATTTCTTCTCCGGTAATTGCGAGAGGCGATCGACCGTCATTATATATAATTGTTCTTTTCTTCACGTGCTTCCGTGGTGGTGGTCGATTATGCATCTGCATCCGTCCAAGGGGGTTCGTATCTCCAACAATTGGTATCCGAGAGGAGATGATATCAGATCGTATCCCCAACACGAAGTGTGTGTCAACATTTTTATTTACATTATTTGTAATGTTAATTTCATCATTTTTAATAAAAATTACAGGAGTTTGATATTTACAACCTAAAGTGCCGCATTTTTTTGTTAGGACCCTTGTTGATATTTCCCTCGAACTCCGGGACCTTTAAGTAATCTACCTTTAAACGCATTCCAACATTCTTAATAGATTTTTGCTCCTGAAGTGGAAGAGCAAAGGAGTTTTTGAAAGGTAAAGGCAGCACCGTAGCAGGAAATCCGACTTCGTCAGTGGCCTCAAAAATATTAGTGAATATAATTATCTACGACAAAATTTAAGGTGTGTTAATGGGCATTGCCTATAAGACTAAGGTCATCGCAAAATATTGTGGATGACCAAGTTTGTTGTAGGTTTAAGGGAAGAGGAATGATGAGGTTTTGGGGCGTCCTTTCCTTACATGATATAGTCATTCGCGAACAGATCTTCTGTAGTACTGCATAGACTGCTGTGAATCCGTGGAGCATTCGAGCTGCTCGACCTTGATCGAGCGGTTCGCACGAACTCCGTGTTTTTGTGGGCTCTTACCGTGGGAATTCGTACGAATCGCTCGATCAAGATCGAGCGACTCCGATGCTCCACGGATTCACAGCAAACCTCTGCAGTACTGCAGATGATCTGCTATCGTAGTCATTCTATATGTTCTCAGAAGTCCTTCCTGCTTTTAGGACTAGCATGCTTCGACTCCGAAGTCAGAACTCGGCTCCTTAGACTCTTCCCTGTTCCTATCCTCTGAGGCTTGCAGTCCCACCTTGTCGCCTTGTCATGCTACTGATCCTTGTCCGTTGAATCAATCATCTCATCTCCCTGGCTCCTTTCTACAATCACCTACCCTTCATCTACCTGCTATTTTCCTCCTCCATTAGTTGGCTTCATCAGTCCGGGTCAATGTGTAGTTTGAGATCGTTAAGCAGATTTGATGCACCGTACTTTGAATCTATTTCTTAGAAAGGAACCGACACCCTCCCCTG
This sequence comes from Ottelia alismoides, assembly GCA_037367405.1. Classification (NCBI taxonomy): domain Eukaryota; kingdom Viridiplantae; phylum Streptophyta; class Magnoliopsida; order Alismatales; family Hydrocharitaceae; genus Ottelia; species Ottelia alismoides. The sequence goes on along the minus strand of JAZKJV010004266.1, from coordinate 251,855 downwards.
ACTAAAGTTTTGTATTATTTCTTATGGAAACATTAGATAGCTGTTGTATTATTTCTTATGGATTGAATGGGGAGGGCGGAGATCAATGAGTCAGTTTGAAAAATGGCCTGGTTCTGGAATAGACATATTGAATGATCAGAATTTTAGACGTTTTATACAGAGTTGAATTTTAGGTACATATGGCTGGAGAATGAAAAAAGAGGAATAAGATTGTTCAATAGTCCAACCTTTGAATAACCCATTCCAGCAGAAGTGGGACGACCGGACCAAACCTGCATCTTCCAGAGGTCTCATATGCTCAGATGGAACTGGAGACCCCTTCAAGCGAAAACATGAAGGCGTCGGGAATGAAGCCCTGATCAAGAGGACCGTCATGTGTCTCGAGACTTGAAGCGCTATATGTTGACCACGTACTGTTTGACTTCTCATATCGCCTTGTTGAAAGAAAACCGGTCAGAATAGATTTAAAAGTCCAAAAGACCCGTCAATCCCTTTATTTCACATCTAATATTTCAAAGGGAATTAGTGTACATCTGTTTTGAACAAAAAAACGCGTACATGAGAATCCCCGTTTCGACGAGTTCGTGGAGATCCACCGAATCACCAATTATATATACCCACAACTAGTCTCTGTTGAGATAACCCTAAGTTTGCACTCTCTTATATAATACATATAGAGAGACAGTGAAGCTTTTCTCTTCTGTATATATATAATATTTGGAGAGCAGCAAAACAACCAGCCAGATATTAACACTCGCCAGTTTTTACATAGAAGATTATATGGCCTTCATAATTAGGAGAGAAAGAGCTGCAGTGCTGATCATGCTGATGATCGTGGTGATCGCTGCTTCGTCTGGAGGCAGCCGGCTGCAGACGGTGGCGGCGGCGAGGCCGCTCTTCGAGAAACACCACCTCCAGTTGGAAATGCTGCCCAAGAGGTCTGGAGTAAAATCACGGCCGTCGAGCTGCACGACAGGCGAAGTCAGGACTAAGGGCAGCTGCCATTGAATATGCTCATCTCCCATCTTAGACTTCAAAGCTGACTATCATTTTTTATGATACTCTCGATATGATCTGTTAGTTAAAATTCTTGGACTCTGATGTCCTATATATTCTCTCTTTTCTCACACTGTAATTTTTTTTAAATGATCACATTTAGCGTCTAATAAAAGCTCAGAGGCAAAATAGAGTTTTTAGTCCAGATCGTTTGGGTGGAATTACCCAATAAAACTTATATATATATATATATATATATGATTTTTATCTAATGTGCACAGGGCTCATTAGCATTTCGGTGAGCACCATTTGTAGGCCACACACGTGTATTACCAATTGAGTGGTTACCTATTTCAAAGGATGTTGTTTTTGGAAAGAGATTAATATGCAAAACGATTTAACAATAAGTGATATTCCAATTATATCGCGTCCTAAAAAATAGGAAGATCGTCTTGGAAAGAAAAGATTCAAATCGATGGTTTCTTGCAGAAAATTGAGATCCAAATGTTCAGGTCAGTAATATATATACAATAATCAAGTAAATGGTTGTTGCGAGATCAGTAATATCGAAAAGAACGGTCAGTAATTTACATTCATTTTATTATATGATGTAGAATTCAGTAATATATACACAATGGTCAAGTAAGTGCTTGTTGTGAAGTCAGTAAAACCATAACAAATGGTCAGTAATTTCTATATGTATTACTACTTTGAATAGAATTCAGTAATTTCGACACAATACTCACGTAAATGGTTATTGTGAGATCAGTAATATCCAAACAACGGTCAGTAATTTACATTCATTTTATTACATGGTGCAGAATTCAGTAATATATATACAATGGACAAGTAAGTGCTTGTTGTGAAGTCAGTAATATCCAAACAATGGTCATTAAGTGCTTGTCTTATATCACATGTTCAGTAATATGTGTACGATTCTCAAGTAATAGCTACTATGAGATCAGTAATAACAAAGTAATGGTCAGTAAGTCATGGGCATTGCTCAAGTAAGAAAGTAACTATTTGTCAATGCAATGCACATTACATAGACAATGGTATTACTAACCATTTGTTATGTTATTACTGATCGCACAACACACATTTACTTGACCATTTTATACATATTACTAGATTCTGTACAATGTAACTATTTGGAAGTGAATTACTGATCATTTTCTTAATATTACTGATCTCACAATACGCATTTACTTGACCGAATTATATTTATTACTATCATAGCTTTTGGATCCTTAATCATCCGCGTGGAATCATTTATTTGAATTGTTTCTTTCCAAAACCATCTTTCAATTTTTAAGGACGTTGTATAATATGAAATATAGGATTATTTTAAATATGTCGTAGCCTATAATTAGAAATATAGATATTGTTAATACACATGTATGGCCTAAAATGAGTGCTCATTGAAACGCTAATGAGCCCTGTGCGCATTAGATAAGCCCTATATATATATATATATATATATATATATATATATATGATAGGGAGTATGCACCCAGGTGCATGTTATTCTACATGCACCCGGGCCTATAACTCCCAAATTTTTTTACTTTTATGAAAAATACCGCCATGTATATTCATCTATATATCCCTCCTATATGTCATTCCAATTTCATCAGAAACAGAGACCCCCCACATCCTCCATATAGAACACGTTATTTTAACGGTCTTAGAATTGCTGTAATCGACCTGTTCTGGATGGAGGACGTAGGGGTCTCTGTTTGTGACGAAATTGGAATGACATATAGGAGGGATATATAGATGAATATACATGGCGGTATTTTTCGGAAAAGTAAAAAAATTTGGGAGTTATAGGCCCGGGTGCATGTAGAATTACATGCACCTGGGTGCATACTCCCTATCCTCATATATATATATATATATATAGAGAGAGAGAGAGAGAGAGAGAGAGAATATTTCAGATGAGGTGCACATTTCCTTGCTATAAGGAAAGCTAGAATCTTGGTCGTCTGATCTATATCTACGGCTATGATATGTCTACTTTCAGACATGCGAAACCATGTGAAACCACCCAATAAACCACTCCCGGTATTCTATTTTTAGTAAATTAATTCATTTAAGACATGATCAAATATGTCAAAATCGCATGGTTGTCAATAAGTAATCTACTTCCTATTTTTAGATACGTCATGCGTCAATTAGTGTACTTAATTATCCCTTATTTTACGGTAAGTGGTTTTGTATAAATAATTTTATTTCATTTTTTTCGTTTAATATTTTGTATTCTCAGTCGTTCTTCGTCATGGGCGATCCGTCATCTTCATCAGACGATGATTCTGCATCCGAGTTTATGTCTAACTATTTTGAAGAAATCTACCAGGTTCATATATTCTATTTATTTGTTGTTGTAATTATTTCGTTTTGATGTACATTCTCATGTTTTAAACATGATAATAGCACCAAAGATACAGGTCATGACAATTCTGATATTGGTTCTCTCCACACAGGTGTTGTTCTTACTATTCTAAATCTTCATTTTAATATAAATAATATGATTTTTATGTATCCATTTCATTCGTTCTTTATTGGGTTCACAATTTTATTTTATAATTTACTATATTTACCAATATGTTACATAACCATGTTTTTTATAAAATAATACATATTTATAGTTTACTATATTTCTTCATATTTTTCAATAAATTAATTTCATATAATATATGTAATTTCAATATCCATTGTAACTTATGAGTACTTATTTTACATTTTATTGCTCTTGAATACTATTTCCTTTGACAATATACAGAATTTCACTTTATTATTTTTTTGCTAGGACAAATTTCTGGAGCTCTTTATTCCAAAGATATTTCAGAAGAACGTCTTCCATATATTGAGGTAATGAGACACCAAATAATTATTTATTATTAATTTTGTTTTTTGGAAATTAATGTCTCTGCAGTTTTTATATTAGGATTCTGCTGCAAACATTATATACTCAGAGTGCGTAGAAACTGATGCATCCTTTGCAGGTAATAATATTATTGTGTAAATTTATTAATGATGCAAACAATATATCCTCAGATTGCCTAAATTTATTAATTATATTCTTCTTGAAGCTTGATCGATATATTCGAAAAAAACTTTTTTAGATTTTAATATGTTTTTCGATTATATTTAAAATAATGCAGTTGATCCAAGTTCCCCTACTACAAATTGTCATAATTATCAGCATATACCCACTGTTGGCATGGTTTTTGGTGCCGTTGAACATGCGTATAATTTTTATGAAGCTTATGCTACAAAAGAGGGATTCAATGTACTCAAAAGTAGCACAAGACATAGAGTTGATAGATTAACTAAAAATAAGACACTTGTGTTTAAGAGTTTTGTTTGTTGGAAAGAAGGAAAATCAAGAGCTTCTTCATCATCAAGAGATGCATACTCAGTTGAAAGTGATTGCAGCGATGAAAGTATGTTTGAAAGATCGGAGAGAGCTGTTGGTGTTGTTCGAACTGGGTGTAAGGCCATGATATCAGTTAAATATAGGTTTGATGATCATGATTGGATAGTGTTTTCTTTCAATGAAGAACACAATCATAACCTAGTATCTCCCAGCAAACGGTTGTATCTTCGTGCCGATAGAAAGTTTTCTAAAGCTGCTAAAATGCTTATCAAGTCCATGACTGATGTTAATATTCCTGCCTCAAAACAATCGGCATTTTTGGATAACGGCTTCATTACAAACAACAAAGTTGGTGGCATTGTACGTGATATATACAACCTTAATAGGGATGAGAGAAGACGTCGCGATGGTTTGGATGCAAAACTTGTGTTAGATCTCTTTGATAATTGCAAAAAGTTGACGCCTAAATTTTTTTACTCGTATCGAACTGATGAGGATAATAGGCTCACCCATTTATTCTGGGCTGACAGTGTATCCATTGAAGATTACAAGGTTTTTGGCGATACAATTTCTTTTGATACGACATATAGAACCAATGAATACAAATTAATATTTGCCTCTTTCTTTGGAGTTAACCACCACGGTTGCTCAATTTTTTTGGTAATGCATTTATAAATAGAGAAACAACAGAAAGTTTTACATGGTTATTTAATCAATTTCTTGAAGCCGGTAGAAAACACCCCATTTCTATAATTACTGATGAAGATCCAGCAATATGTGCTGCAATCCGTCTTTCTTTTCCTAACACTATTCACAAGTTTTGTACATGGCACATTATGACAAAGCTGAAACTTAAACTGGGTAGAATGAAGGAAATTGTCAAGGCTCTTAAAACATTCAGCAGACTTGTTTGGCGGAGTGAGTCTATTGATCAATTTGAAGTTGGTTGGTCAGCAGCCATATCTGAGTTTGGATTGCTTGAGAATAAATGGTTAGCAGAGAAGTATGACATAAGACACAAATGGATAGATGTATATACACATGACACATTCTTTGCTGGGATGCGTAGCACTCAAAGGAGTGAAAGTATGAACTCATTTTTACAAAATTCTATTACTAAACAGAACACTCTTTTTGAATTTGTTTCCATATTCCAGACAGCCATCTAGAGGTTAAGAGAACGTGAGAATGACATGGATCATGATTCAAAGACTAAAACGCCTAAGTTAAGAACCAAATGGACTTTGGAAGAACAAATGGTTGATGTTTATTCGAAAGGATTTTTTACAAGTTTCAGAAAGAGTTGAAGGAGTTAATGATGTCAAATGTTCGTGTTTCTGAAATCAAAGATGGATTGTCATGTTACAATGTTTCTTCAATTGATAAGTCTGTAAAAGATAGAATAGTTTCCGAAATACATCAGTCTGATTATCTATCTTGTGAATGAAAAAGAAAGAAATTTCAAGGAATACCATGCAGGCACTTACTTGTTGTTATCAAGTTCAGAGGAGATTCATTTCTTTCTAGTTCTTTTATCCTGCCCAGATGGATCAGGAATATTAAGAGTTCTGGTAATTATCCAAACTATAACCAAAATCCACAACATGAAAGGTCTGGACAGTTAAATAATATTTGCTCTCAGATTGTGGCTGAAAGTAGCGTAGAATATGATGACATTTTTTTCTCGTCAAAGCAAAGCTTGTGAAATTGCTCGAAGAAGTTCAAAGTTTAAATGCAAAAAAAAGATTATCAAATGTATCACAGGATCAACCTCATTTGGAATCTCATGATAATAATAATCATGTTCTTGTTCCGGTTACTGCAAAAACTAAAGGTAGTGGAAGGGGAGGAAGACCAAAAGGTTCAGGCAGCCGTCGAATATCTCAACAAGAATTAAAAAGGAATAGAGGCAGGCAGTGCAAAGTGTGCATGAAGTACAATCTTGGGCATGATTATAGGAATTGCCCTTCAAACAAGATTCAATCACCTTCAGACTGGTATGAAGTGTTAAACAGTATATATTTTTTATATATTTCTATTGTTTTTAAAATCTGACAATTTTTACTTCAGTGATGATTCAGGACAGTCAGAATGATAATAATTATATTGCAAATTTCTTGCATGCTAGGTGGTATATTTTTTAACACTTTATTTCGTTATTATATTTTTATTCATATATTTAGATATCCTTTTTTCTTTCTACAGAGTTTACTCAGGAGAACAAATTTCAGATATCACATGCACAATTATTTAAAATCAGCATGGTAAGTTACACATTAAAATTGTAAATTCTTTCGATTTATTATATTCAATCAAGCTTAGTGATGTAGTGTCCTTTTTCTTTACAGGATCTTTTTGATCAAGATGGAAGAGTACATAGTTGCAACCATTAAAAAATACAGACTAATGTTTTAAGACTATATTTATATGTATTTTTCATAAAACATGGTGTTGATTGATTTATATTGATTGTATGATCTGATGTTACTCAAACGATAGATGGTCATTATTGATTTAATGTTATATTTTTGTAATTTGTGCAAGCATTTGAATCTAATATCTACGAAAGTAATAGTCAGACATTGTATGTATTATATTGGGTACTGATGAATATTATTATCTGACAAAAAGTTCTGTGGTCGTCTAAATATCATTCGTGGATTTCATTGTTGGTAATGATTAAGTATCCTTTTCATACTACACTCATATTTCACATTAGTTTCGTATTAATAATTTCATCATTATGTCGTAGAATTTCTCAAGTTCATGTTATATAGAATGATCTTTGTATAACTTTAATACAAGAGAGACAAACTAACTCACTTTTAATTGCTCAGGTGAACAATATGTTTCTTATTACGAAATATTTATAAATTACAGTTATTTGTAAAAATAACTATTTCAGTGTTGTATTCGTCATACAGATATAGTAAAATATAAGGACATATAGTAATATAATGTAAGTCTAATATCGTAAAATAAAGGAATATAATGTACAATATGATACAATATATTATATAGCCACATACTTATTGTAATATAATGTTAAAATATATGACGGCTGATTTATGTTTCAAGTTATCTTCAGATTGTTAACGCTAACTGATCAATTGTAGTAATTTTTAAATTTTCAGGAATATATTATTTACTAAAACGACTGATATGATGCTATCTTCAGATTGTCCACATCATAATTAAGTTAATTTTACATACTAGACCCATATATCCATTAGATTCGAATTTAGAATTTCATCATTATATCGGAGAATGTACTCAAATCCATTTAATATATAATGATCTTTGTATAATGTTAATACAATAGAGAATATCAAACGTACTATTAAATGATTATAGGTACATAATCATACTTTTTATGATGAATCAAATGATTTAGATAAAATGGAAAAATATGAATTCTTAATGTATTACATTGATGTGTAAAACAATCAATTTCAGTTTTGCAGCCATGTTGCAGTTATTGTAAAATATAGTAACATATATTAAAATATATCATATTATTTTAATTTTTGCAGTTGTAAATGTAAGACCAATATAGTAAATTTAAGCATTATAATCTAAAATTTGAATAAATAAACTATGGACCAAAATTCATTTTGTTTTGTAATGTTAACATATATGTCGATTGGTTTATTTATCGCATAATCTTCTTATAGTTAACCATACTTTCTCACTTCATGACATCATTTATATGATCTTAAATATATTATGTACCAACATTTTATACAGTTAGATTATAATGATTTTACATATGAATTTACAGTTATCTGCATATTACAAAATATAAGATCATCAAACAATACAATTCATACATAATAGACTGTCTAAAAGACGTAACATGGCTGAATTATGTAAGGTAAACAAAATAAACAAACCAACATTCTTCGACATTCCAGGAAATACTTCAAAATACAAACCAAAGTCATCTTTCCAGGAAATACTTATAAACACAAACTACTAAATATTGTTTCAGAAATCTAAATGTCAACACTGTTCAACATCTATGAAATATTTTTTTGGTGTTGTCATGAAAACACCATGCACCATCATCGATCAATGATGACACGAGCCTGATTACTCGGGTAAAAGGTCAAGGGTCGTTGCGACCCAAGTAACCAAGCGTGGTCGATCAAGAAAAATAGACCACCAAATCGGATAAAAATCGATGAAACACAAGTAGCGGTCTCGCTATTATATTAACCTGGTATAGCGACCAGGGTCGAACGCAAGGAGCACATGATGGCCTTGCGGCCTACGAAGTAGTCAAAAAAAGGAAATAAAACAAAAGACAAGTGTTTTTGGTGGATTTTTAATTTTTATAAATTTTTTTGGATTTTTAGTTAATAAAGAAAATAAAGAAACTAATAGAACAAACCAATTCAAACAATTATTAAAGCACTCAAAAATCAACCAAAAATTCAAATAAAAATGTTTTTATGTATTTTATGTTTTTTAATGTTTTTGGGTAATTTTTGATATTTTTCTAATTTTTATTTAATTTTCTAAAAATAGAACAATGCAAAAAGACAACAACAATGTCCAGCCAAGCTTGGGGAACTTAGATAAAATATCTAAAATTCCCTAAAAAGCCTGGAGGTAATTTTCGTGTATAGTAAAAACTACAAAGAAAATTTTTCCACTGGAATTATTATTTTTGGGTTTTTTTAATGAATTATTAGAATTTTTATAGGTTTTATGGGGTTTTGTAATTTTTATGGGTTTTCTATATCCAAAAATGACCAAAATTGATCAGAAAATCAAACAAGGCAAAACAAACACTACCTAATTTTTTTGTAATTTTTAGAGGTGTTTTAATATTTTTTGTGATTTTTAAAGTTAGACAGTAAAGAAAAAGCGTGTTTTTGAATTTTTAGAAATAATAAATGCAATCAAAAATGTCTCCAAAAATTCTAGAAAATTTTACAACATGGCAGGACCCATGTATCCAATTTTCATTGAATTTGGAGTTAGTTTGATATTTTATTAAAAATGAAAGCCTAGGTACTGTGCAAAGGGACCTGTACGTAAATACCAAAAGTTCCAGGGGGTCCGGTGCAAAATTCCCAAGAAGTCACGTCCGAGGCGCGTGTCTAGGGCACACAGGGACCTAATTGCAAATAAAATAAGGTTCCTGAACTAAATAATAACAGGTATTAAAAGTCCAGGGGCCTTATCGTAAAATACCCCAAAAAAATATAACGCACATGCACAAATTCAACACGCACAGGGGTATAAATGCAATTATCTAAAAAGTTTCATTTATTCAGTAACACCCTGGAAATACAAGGACTAAACATGCAAATATCCAACAAAACACGTGTCAATGCACGTGACACACTACAGGAAGGGGCATACATGCAAATATAGAAAATGACAGGGTCCTAAGTGCAAATTACCTAACACAAATAAAATCCGAAAAATATTTACAGGACTAAATAGTAAAAGAAAAAACTAGAGGGGCCTAAGAGTTATTTACCCCTTTATTCAATGTCGACGGCTGATGTAGCGCCACGTAGCTGATCCAACGGGTGAAGATGATGGCGCCTTAACCCTGAAACGCAAGCCGGATCGAACGGTCGAGGTGCAGCCACGTGCTAGATCTGATGGTCCTCGTACGTCGTGGCTAAACCCTCGGGCAATCGACGAAGGAGAAGACGACACGTGGAGATCTGACGGCTCCGAATCACGGGTGCCTCTTCATCCGATCGTGCGGTCCAGATCAGTCCTCAGAGGTATCGAACCGTGGCGACGCTCCTCAGATGGATGGCCGGGATCTATTCTGGAGCGAGAGGACGATCTAACGGTCGGCGAAGGTCCTGGATGAACTGACAGCCGGCGAACTTCGCCGGCTCGAAACTCGAGCGTGGGGACTCCTCGTCGGCTGCTGGAAGGCTGAGAAGGTGCGTGGGGGCCTTCCGCGTCTGATGAGATGCTCCGATGATGGCGGGGAGCCCTGGAGAGTTCCGGCGACGATGAAGACCTGGAGCTCCTGTGCCTGAGCTGCTGGCCTCCAGATGAGGCTCTACTGATGATGAGACCTGCACAGGAAGAAAGATGGGTCGAGGGCAAACTACCTCGACCCGTCAAACCGCGAGAACAGTGAAGGATGCGTCGAGATGGAGGCCCTCCGTCGAGCGACGGAGGTGGAGGGCTGAGGTCCCTGCTCCAGGGCGAGCCAGGGGGGATGGGTAGGTAGAGAAGGTGCAGAGGAGGCTCGTGAAGGTGGTGGCGGAGTCGGATGGGTGAACGGATGGACGGAATCGACAGGCGGAGGCGGCAGAGCTACAGCTACTGGAACTGAAAAACTCGAATCTATGCTAAACTATGGGCTAAAGAGACTACCTGGTGGAGGATATCGACTGGGCTGAAGCTCGGGGAGCTTCTGGGTCATTGCCTGCAAGGGGTCGTCGGCTCCCCGAGGCTGGGCGCGCTCGCGGTGGCGCACGGCGGCGATGCCACCGGATCTGAAGGTTCCCGAGGTTCTCGAGACTCACTTCCACTCCGACGCACACAACTGTCACTCAGGTACACCGGAGGAGGTCCTTGGTTGCGAGTGGGAGGTCCAAAAGATAAGGAACAGAGTTGCCGGAGTTGAGGTTTTATATTCCTAGGGGTCCGAGAAGACACTGATCGGGCGAGCAAAATGGAGCTCGGACCCCTCATACCCACCCCGGGCGTGGGTCATGGATCTACAAAGAAGAGGGATGACCCGGGGTTTGGGGTTTTAGGTGTCGGATCGAGTGGGAAGAAAGGCTTGAAATCGGGTCGGGCACCAGATCCGCAAGAGAAGTGGTCCACAGGGGGGAGTTGACCGGGGGGTCAACGTCCCCCGTGGACCAATAGGAGAAGGCCATCTCAGCAAAATTTGGAAATTAGTTTAAAAATAGAAAATGACCTATTTATTAAAAACTCAAAACTGAAAAATGTTTATTTTATTTTTTTCTATTTTTTGGTGATTTTTAATTAATTTTTCGAAATAAAAATAAAGTATTTACACTAGGGTGATATATATAGGTATATATACAATATAGGGTTTTGATTTTTGATTTTTAATTAGTTATTTTTATACATTTTTATCCTTATTTTGTATTTTATTTATTTATAGCATAAAATTAGGAGTAAAAGGGTATTTTTATTTTGTTTTTATTATTTATTTACAATAGTTAAATAAATAGATATATACATTTATATACATGGTATATTTACAATGTATTTTTGGTTTTTGATTTTGTTCTTTTTATTTTGTTTTTATTTTTGTTGTTTTTTTATTTATTTACACCATAAAAGATAGAATATTTACAAATTTTATGGAAATTAATTTTATTTATTTATAAGGTGAAATAAATATAAGTGAATGGACTATATACATGGTGAATATGCACAAGTGATGTTTTTGTTTTATTTTTAATTTTTCTATTTTTGTTTTGATTTTTGTATTTACAAATATATACCATATATAAAAACCACTTTTATTCTATTTTTAGAGGAAAATATTTTTGTTCTATTTATAGGTATATTTACACACATGAGCCCCTATCTCCCTCTACTTTGGCTTTTATGCGGTCAGGCCCATGCTGAGCCCTCCCTTGGGTTAGGTTGCTCAATATTTATTCTAAATATTTCCCTCTTTTTCTTTTGTCTCTTTATTCTTTTATTTTTGCACAAAAACATGCTAATTATAACTTTTTGCACCATGCATGCTTTTGATAATTATTTGTATTTACAGACATATACATGCATTTGCAAAGGTTTTTGTAGCTAAAATATAAGAATAAAGAGTGATGAATGGGTATTCATCAGTCAATTAATTTCCAGCTTCATTATCAACGTGTCCGCATGTCAAAAGGGTACATGTTATTTCTGCCATGAATCTTGGAATGTCTTCATAGCTGAAGTCCAAAGCCCTCCCTTCACACAAGTACTCCATTGTCTTCATCGCGTAGACACCGCAATCCAAGCCGTGAGGAGGTTGTTGCGGGCTGTCAACCACATATATTATCTCCCAGTCATTCATTGTTTCGTCCACCAAGTCCATGCCAAAGCATTCGCACATCCAGCCATGCTAAAAAAAATAACTTGTTAATTTCCATTGTAAACATAAGATGTTTTCAATAAAAAAACATATTGTAAATAAACATACCCATTTTTGAGCATCTTTTTTGTGAAATTTTGACCCTCTCATCGAGTTATATGCATAGAATTTCCTCGCTGTGAAGTCTGTGACCAAAAGATGCCAGTGATTCTTGGTATGAATAACTGTGAAAACCTTAGACAATCCAATCAGCCTTTCATCTTCCAATTCATGAAGGCTGTCCAGATGATTGATCTCTTCCTTTGTAGCTCTATCAACCGTATTTACAAAATATTGTTGCATGTAGAAGATGAAAGTATTATGATTTATTTGGAGATTTATATGTGATTGAAGTGACTAACCATCTTGTAAATAGGCGTGAATAGGAATGGGATCGTGTCACCGGTACAATATCTATGTCGCAGAACATCCATGAACATTTCCAAAATCTGTATTCCAAGTAAATAAATCATCAAAGTACTTTATGGTTTATATAGAAATCTGAATTAAAATAATGTGATTACGCTATCTTCAATCATTTTTTCATATAAGAAATGATGTATCTCTTTTCCCTTGCAAAAAATTCCAAGAGGTGTGAAGTATGTGGCGTTGAACCTGCAGTTTTGAGCAGAATAACATTAAATTGTAATTACAAATTTTTATAAAACATAAGTTCTTATCTTAAATCACAACTTACTTGTCCGCTGGGTCTCTTAGGAGATCCTGAATCAATCTCCTTTGATCCTCGGTTATGTTAGCATATCCGATAAAGTCAGTCGCAGGACCACAGAGATATTGTAATATTTATTTATATATCATTTTTAAAAGATTAATCATTAAAACTGTAAATATGTCATATATATTCTCTGGAAGAACTATAAATCATTGTATGATTAATAATCAAGTTCAAATACACACCTCGTGGTCTGTTTCACTTGTAATAGTTTCTCTTGTTTCCCTTGCATCTCTTTTTGCTGCATTCCTCTCTTTAACTCTTTTTGTCAACGAGCTAGGATGCACTTCTGATCTCTCCTTTCTTCTCTTCCTTTGTGCGATCTTATTTTTATCTGTGACAACGGAATCATGCTCCACAATTCCAAGATCAAAACATGGAATACACTCTTTTTTGGATAAATTAATTTCTCCTTCTTGTTCTGTATCCAACTTGGTGACAATTTCAGAAATGCTTTACACCACAAGTGTATTTTTCTGATCATCAACATCAGTCAGTTTATTCTCTCCTTCCATTATCAATTTCTCATTGATTTCTTTGTCCACTTCAGCTGGAGTTGCTTTTTCCAGTTTCCCTCTCAGTTCTTCATTATCCATTTCCAACCTTCTTAACTGAATTTCATAAGCTGTGATTTTGGCATCCTTATCTTGATGTATATCATTCAGCTCTTCTATTAGCTTCTGCAGCCTGTCTATTTCTTTTGAAAATTCATCACACGTGCATTGCTTGTCAGTCCCTTTTACAGCACGAATGTTAGTTTCTTGATTTAGACTTTTTACAATTTGAAATTCCCCCCTCTTGTATCTCCCTCTCCTTGCAGGTCCATCTTCAGGTACTTTTATTAGGGATTGAAGGTTTATCTGTGGCCTTCTCAATGAGAACCCGTATTGAATGAATCTTTCATACGGGAAAACATATTCATCTGCTCCTATTTTAAATATTTCATTTTTTTGTGGATGCAAACCTCCTACAATCGGATACATTTGTAGTTTATAAAAAAGGTATGTCAACTTTAAATTACTATCATTTAAAACAATAAGTGATATATAGTATTATTTATGGGCATATACTATTTCATACATGTTCATTGGTGAGTGAAGCGATTCTCTTTGATAAACCTTTTATTGAGCCTGCCCATTTCCGTATCCTTGGACGTAGATCTCTGTTGACGACAAGATCTTTGCAACAGTATTCTAACATCCAGACCTAGTATAATTTTCAAAAATATCTGATTAGTTACGATTTTTATAAATTATTATACAATAACATGTTTACTTACGTATAGGCATGCTACAAAACCCGTAAGATATCCAAGTGTTGTTCTTGACGATCCTTGCCTCCTCTGATATTTTTTATGCAATACATCTTCCATGTTGAACAAAATCATTTTTGCTACAGCGTCTGACCAGTTAAAAAATCGGGTATTTTCCAAAGATTCAACGTAATGGAGTAAATCTCTTGGGAAAGAGTATCCACAATCTGGGAACAAGAACGTGGAAAACATGAACAATATTAAGCAAGTCACGTAAACAGCCACCGAGTCATCATCATCTCTGTCGTAGAAATCTATCAAAATATTGACTAATTTCGTCCTATTGAAAATCATTCCAGAATCAAATATCTCCTCTGAAATATAGCTCTTCCACTGTAGGTGTATGCCCTTCACAGTCACTGCAAAGCCTGTGCTTGGAATTCCTAATATTGCTCCTATGTCTTCGTCGGTGAAGTTCAGAACCCTGTTCCCAAATTTAAATTGTCGTCCTCCTTGATATTGTTCAACAATCCATTGCAGAATCCTCCTTTGGATATCAACCTTTCCAATGTTTATTAATTTCGAGAATTCAGTCTTATTAATCAGACATTGTTGCTTTGTTGTTGGTCTATGTGCATCTATGAATTGAACAAAATGCTCCACAAAGCATCTGTGTTGTATGTAGGCCTTACCTTTAAAGAAGTAAACACATTCTTATAGTAATTTTGTATAAAACACATAAAACAGATGAAACAATAAGAATTTACAAAATTATCTAAAGGGATATGTAGTTTGTATCATACTGCCATATTTTTCAGTCATGCACTCTTCAATAGCCGCATCTTCTATGTCAGGTATTTTACTCATGCCTTTACCCTTCACCGTAATTCACAAATAACAAAAACATTATATTTTTAGAAGACACGTAATGATTTAGTTATTAATTAATTTCATGTACCTTTCATCACCAATGAAATTGTGCGGTTTGAATCAGCCGCTTCATTCACATTGTCCTCATCAGAAGAATTTCCGCTTAAGTTTTCTTTCATTTTTCTTGGTCCCCTTATTTCATCGAAATCTGATTCGCTGCAGCTCATCTCTACAAAATTTTCATTATAATTTCTTATATGTTAAAACACCATAAATAAACGTTTAAAATATGCATCTTTAATTTTAATATTATACAGCGGACATGAATGTTGTTGTTAACATTTTATCTTTTGCTTTCGCGCAGCAGTATAACTAAGTTTTATTGTTTACATGTTTTTTTTATTGTCTTAATTTTGCAAAGATCATGGTAACGAGATATGAATAATCTGATGATTTAAAAATCCATCCTTTGCAATTAAAAGATAATCAGATGGTAAAAATATATATAGTTCTCTTATGCATTTTCTACGGTGACGATTATTTTTTGTAAAACCAAATACTAAGAAATCTAATCAATATAGCATATTAGAGCTATGTCTGACCTGGTTGTCTTCTTCTTAGTTTCGTCGACTTCGTGCCTTTGCCGCCGTGGATCGAAGGTGACAAACCCTCTAGGGTTCTTGAGTCGCCAATGTCTTTCGTAGAGGGAGGGAACTCTGTTTCTGTCACCTTGTAACCGAAGGCGGAAATCACGGTCATAAAGTCTTCCTATTTATTACTTTAAGTTATTTAAGTCAAATTAATTATGTAGCTGTATAATCAATATTTAATAGTTGATTGTATTAGCTAAAAATAGAAATATATTATTCTCAAATAATCCTATAATCTCAAATTTCAGATTTTTTCCCGTCATTGTTCATTCCACAACGTCTTTAGCTTCTTCACGTTTCCAGGTATGAATACTTTCATCCTTCTTCCAATTTTTCAATGCTATTCTTTATAAAAAAAATTAGAAGATCTTTCTTATTTGTGTCGTTGTTAGTACATAGTATTCATTGATTCATTCAAAAATACATTTATTAGTTAAATTTCGTAAGATCAATTTGACTTATATCATGCTAATTGAATGTTTTTCAAAACTTCTTATCTATCAAAAGATATTATTTATTAAATCGAACCCCTGGTAAGGGATCGTTTTATTTTCTATTAGATAATGTATTTTTTCTTATAAATAATGAATATTTATAAAGTAATACATTTATTTAACAAGTTCATGATTTATTATATAGTAAATTTCATCCTCTAAGTATTTTAAGATTCATAACATTAAAATTTATTTGGATATTGTATTTTTTACGTTATAAAATGTGTTTTATCGATCAACTTTGTATTTCAAAGTTACAAATTGTAATATACGTGATATAATTTACTGGTTCGTTTTGTATTAGTTTGTATTTTAAGGAACTCTAATGTATTGTGATGTTGTAATTTGTAAATCTATGTAAATTAAAGTAAACCAAATGCTCTTATCACTTGCGAATTCAAAATTTTACTCAAGTTCGATTTATACTGTTAAGTTTTTTTATAGAAATATTTCTCTTTGAAACTTGTTTAAAAAGGTAGAGTTTTTGTATGCACATATTGTGTTATGCTTTCTCATATAGTAATTTTCGGAGACATATCTCATTCTTCTGATACAAAATGTAAATAAATGACAATTATTGCATATATGTGAGAAAATTTATTTTGTATTCCTTTGCATTGTTTTGTATTGTAGTTATATTATTGTAATTATTAGTAATTTAAAGTAACACATTGAGCTTATCAGTTTACAGGTCGTACGTTTAAGGTAAGTTTTACTTATAGTGTAAAGCTTTGTTATAGGAATTTTTCCATTTGGTTAAGGTAGTAAGAGTTAAAATTGTAGATGCAGAAATTGTGTTGTGGTTTGTTATATTGTAATTGGCAGAGTTATATATCATATATTTGTTTACAATTTCGTTATAACTGGCAACAATTCCACAAAGTCCTGGATTTCTTTTGTATTCTTTTGCAGTGTATTGTATTGTGTGTTAATAATTTGTAAATCTTAGTAATTTAATGTACACATACCGACAATAACAGATGCAAATATGTATGCTCTTTTCGAGATTGAACTATATTTCCAACTTGTAATACATTATAACAAATATTTGTGTTTACATTATATTGTACTATACAACAAACATATATTATATTCTCAAGATATTTCTCATTATAATGTTAGTAATTGTAAATCCATTAACAATTTTTGAATGGTATGTCAGCATTTATTTTGTATTCCTTTGCATAGTTTAGTATTGTAGCCCCTATTTTTGTAAATTTTAGTAATTCTAAGTACCACATCGAGCTTAACAGTTTTTGTATTGTAATACAGGTCGTACGTTTTTGATAAGGTTATAATTTATTTTAGGTATGTTTTATATTAGTAATTCGAATTAATTGTAGAAATGTTTAAATTTCAAAAAATTTCAAAATATTTTATTTTATGTTAAACGCTTATTCTCCTCCTTAATCTTAACTAATTAGTTAGTTCGAATACCACTCCTAGCTTTTCCTTGGTGGTTTTAATCTCATCCATTAGATCTCCATCTTACGGTCATTATGAGTGGCTTTCCAAGCACCCAAGAAAGGTGCACCTCATTGGAAGAGCCCTATATATATATATATATATATAGAGAGAGAGAGAGAGAGAGAGAGAGAGAGAGAGAAGGGGGGGAGGGCTTATCCAGAGAACCCTGTGCCCATTTGAGTTGCGGTGAGCACCAAACGTGGGTTCGCCACGTGTATTTTCATTTGAATGGTTGCCTATTTCGAAGGAGCACGGTTTTGGAATGATTTAATACGTTTGAGCCTTTTATATTTCCAATTATATCGAGCCTTAAAAAAGGGAAGACGATTTTGGAAAGATACATTCAAATCACTAATTTCGTAAAGAAGAAATAATCATTGTACATTTCATCAGTAATGTACATAATGTACTCAAATAATTATATGTTGAGAGATCAGTAATACTGAAACAATTGTCAGTATTTTACACCTGTAATATTACATTGTACATAGATCAGTAATTCATTCATGTTACTCAAGTAACTCAGCAATATACTCGCTTCAGTAAGAATCATTCAATGACAAGTCTTGTAATGAATTGTCAGTAACATTTGTTATATGACAAGTAACTTGTAATGAATTATATTTATAATAGTAACTCAGCAATATACTCGCTTCAGTAAGAATCATTCAATGACAAGTAACTTGTAATGAAGTGTTAGTAACATTTGTTATATGACAAGTAACTTGTAATGAATTATATTTATAATAGTAATTCAATGTGAAGCATAAGTAATTTGATGAGCTGCGTAAGTAACTTACTGAATTGAGATCAGTAAGATAAACTTCAGAATTCATATAAGTAAGAATTCACTATTTCGAAAGTAAGTAGATTTATTTTTGCTCAAAAAATCAGTAACTTTTATTTCTATATCAGTAACTAATAGCAAAGGATAAGTAAATATTTAAATTACTCAGGTAATTTGTAGAATTTTCATTGGTAATAATGACTATAAGGGCAGTAACTTGGTATATCTTCAAAGTAACACACAAAAAAGTAATAATTCTGTTAGCATTAGTAACATAAAATATCTTATAAGTAAATTAAGTAAATACATTAGTAACTCAGTATATCTTCAAAGTAAAGAATTAAAAGTAACAATTATGTTAGCAATAGTAACATAAAATATCTTATAAGTAAATTAAGTAAATACATCTGTAACTCAGTATATTTTCAAATTAACGCATGAAAAATAACAACGACGTTTACTGTAACTTTTTATTATATGAAAACAAAATAAATTCAATAAAAAATCAATTATTACTACAGACCATGTACCAAAATGAATAAAAATTGATATTATGAACACCACTTTCTCATATTTCAATCATACTTCTCGAAAAAATGTTGCTTATGATAAAAAAATATGAAATTTCATAAGCAATCAAATCATGAAATCATGAAACGATGAAATAGAATAAAAATATCATTAAAACAACGAAATTATGATAGAAATAAGCAATCAAATCATGAAACGAATCATATACCTCTCTTCTTGCGTTGAAACGAAAAAGTACCTTGCGTTGGAATGAATCGATAGTTTTATCAATCATATACGTGTGCCTTGCACTTTCCAAAAAAATAACGCTATTTTTAGAAAAGTTTTAATTTCCGGTTTTATTTTATTCCATATGAAAATTAGTTCTTATTTTTTTAGGATCGAATCTTGTAGATGGACGGCTACAATTGGGTGCTCAAAAAAATCCAAATGGGCACAGGGCTCTCTGGATAAATTCCCTATATATATGATATCTTTCAAATGAGACGTGATCCTTCCATCCTTAAGAAAGACCAACGATCTCATCCATTCGTAAGTAATCGGACAATTATTATAAATGGTATGTTAATAATATTATTTAGTTAACCAAAAATCTATTTTGGTCGTTATGTATTATCTAAATATAGTATGTAACCCTTAAAAATATATCCTCATTAATTTCTCTCTTAATTGCTTTATTCAAATTTCAAAATCTTACATGCACAAAAAATTGGGAGGAAGAGGAGGACGTCGAAATTGGCTTGTCTCCGTCTCCGCCATCGCTCGTCTTCGTCGTGTGCACATCACAAGCATCGTCTCCGCCATAATTGCAGGTAGCATCAACCTCCTTGTCACCTTCATCTCCGTCTTCACTGTCGACACGGCTGAATGAAGATTCCTCTTTCCTCGATGGAGGCATCCGAATGATGATGATAATAGATGTTCCTTTCACCTTCATCTTCAACATCAATGTGGAGATGATGATAGAATGCTTCTTGAAGCGGTTTACATCTCTGGGAAGACCTTCATGCGAACGACAATGACAACAATATTGATGTGTATAACTATGTGTGGCCGACACGAGGTTCTTCGCCCCCCTTCATCTCCGTCTCAAACGTCGACATGGAGCGGTTCACAGTGTCATTCATGACCTCATTAGCAATGCGGAAATGGGTGGCACGAATTTGTTATATAAAAATACATTTATTATTTTGTTGTATATAATATTGATATGTATTATACGATTTTGATGTATATTATACATATCTGATATTTATTTTTACATAACAATTTAATATGAATGACAAATGTAGTTTTTTATATGTCTTGTATATTTGATGTGCATTACACATTTTGGATGGGCATTATACATTGTGGATGAGTATTATACATATATGCTTTGTATTTTTCTTATCGATTTAGCGTGAATGTCTACTGCATTTTTACAAAGAACAATATAAAATTTATTCTACAAAAAAACATACAATCATTACAAAGAAGCATGCATTAGTTGCTAATGTGAATTGTATTTTTACAAAGAACCATATAAAATTTATAAAATAATGATTAATTCTGAAGGAATCACAGTAAATACAAAAAACATACAATCGTTACAAAGGGAACCACAAATTCTACGAAAAAAACACATTAAGATATAAACATTGCCCCACGTAATGTCGTCCGTCACAAAACTGGATATTTTTTAAATTTGGTATTACGAAAAATACCCAAAATAAAATAGTTAATATTAATATTTCAGAATATTAATTGGCTTGCATAATTAATGCAAAAGTTGATGACCAAAATACCTTTTGGACAAATAAATTGATGATGTTGTTAGATTTGAATCTAATATATCTTTGGCCTTCCTTAAGGATGGAAGAACCAAGTCCGATTGGAAAGGCCTCCTATATATATAATGTATGTATGTATGTATGTATGTATGTATGTATGTATGTATGTATGTATGTATGTATGTATGTATGTATGTATGTATGTATGCATGCATGCATGCATGCATGCATGCATGCATGGATGTATGTATGTATGTATGTATGTATGTATGGGAGGCCTTTCCAATAGGACATGGTCCTTCCATGTGTAAGGAAGGTCGTCGACGATCTAGGCCATTAGATTCAAATCCAACAACACCTTCGATTTTGTTGCCCAAAAGGGTATTTTGGTCATCTTCTTTTGCATTACTTATGCATACCATTTAATATTTCAAAGTACTAAGTTTAGCTAGATCTAATTTTGGTTTTTTTTCACAATACGTTATTAAAATTATATTCAATCTCGTGTTGGGCGATACTACGTGAGGCATTGTTTATATCCTTACATTTTTTGTAGAATATGTTGTTACTTTTGTATTGATTGTACGTTTTTTTGTAAAATCCGTAATTCCTTCAAAATTTACCAGTCATTTGTAAAATTTATGTGGTTCTTTGCAGAATACAAATTATATTGGCAATTAATGCATGATTCTTTGTAAAGATTGTATGGTTCTTTGTAGAATAAAATTTATATGGTTCGTTGTAAGAATGCAATAGTCATTCACGATCAAATCGATTAGTAAAATACAACTGATTCATGTATAATACACATCTAAAATGTATAATGCATATCCAAAATGTGTGATACACATCAAATATACAATATGTATAAAAACTACCATTGTCATTCACGCCCACTTGATATGTAAACTACAATATAAAAATGTATAATACACATTAATATTGTCTAATTTTTGAACCGAATTTCGCAGAGGTCGTGTCAATTCACAAGACGAATCAACAGTCGTTGAGTTGACCTCACGCGAAATCTGCAGTTCAAACAACAATTAACCCACAACAGAAATCAAGCAATGAAAAGTGGTGCGGAGTTAAAATGTATTATAACTCTACAACAAAGATGTGTATAGGTTCAAGTATGTGTAGAGGTCGAACACAGGGAGCAGACAGGTAGAACGGGGCAATTAAGCTCAAAAATGTGAATGTGATCAATTTGTCTATCTAAGCTATGTTTTTGTGGGTTTTTAATTTTGTATTTTTATTTTAATTTTTGATTTTGTATTTTTATATTTTGATTTTTAATTTACTGATTTTTATTTTCTTTTTATAATTTATATTTTTTTATTTTTCATTTAATAAAGATATAATATATATATATATAAAGGATATAGATACACTAGAGATAAGAGAGAGATAAAAATAGGAAAAATACTTAAAATACATGAAATAAAATATTTTTGGGCTTTTTTGTATTTTGCTAATGTTTTTGTGATTTTTCTAGATTTTCCTAATTTTTTGGTATTTTTAAAGTCACAAATACTGAAAACAGTGAATAGATTAAAAGCTGAAACTAAAATGGAGAAATAAAATAGAAAACAGTAACAAAAATTCTCCAAATTAATTTTAAATTAAAGATAATAAAGCAAAGAGAATTCTGAAACAGAGTTTGTATTTGTGGTATTTTTCTATAATTTTTAGTATTTTTATGAAGATGATATTTGGGGTTTTATAATTTTTAGGAGTTTTTTTGTATTTTTTAGTGATTTTTGGTTAGAAAACACTAAAATAGGAGACATATATTTTTTGGGGAATTTTCTGAAGTGTTTTTATAATTTTTATATATTTTCTAATGCAAACAGTGCTGAAAATGCATGTTTTTGAATTTTTATAAATAATAAAATGCAATAAAATGCAAAATAAAAATATGACGTGATACTAGAATGCAACAGGAACACAAGGTAATTTTATAGATTTTTGGAGTTATATAGATGCATGCAATAAATAGATACAACAAATGGAAACTACGCACAGGCAAGGGGTATAAATGTAATTACACAAAGCATCCATGGCACGAATGCAATTTCTACACAAAATATATAACTTAACTAGAAATTCTCTGGACCGGTTAGAAATACCCCAAACTCCAAGGAGATATTCGCAAAAATGCCAAGCCCACGTGACTAGGCACGCGCGCCTGGCAGGGATGCACTTGCTATTTTCCAAAACTTAAGGGCTAAGATGCAACTTTCACTAAAAAGTTGTACCGCACTAAAAATACTCGTAGACTAAATATAAATACCCAAAATGATGAGGGTTCCCCTGCAAAAATGCCAAGGCACGCATGACTTGCACGCGCCTGGCGGGGACCCAAACACAATATTACAAAATCCAGAGGGGTTTAGTGCAAATGTTACAAAATAAAACAACGGCCAAGGAAAGTTTTTACAGTGAATATTAAATACAAATTTTAGTAGGGGAAAATATGCAAAATACCCTCGCCTGCGGGATCGGACGGCAGATGGGATGTCACTTAAGACACGTGTCACGCCTATAGGGCACGATGCTGCTTCGACTTCAGTGGCCCTGATTAGATTAGGCGGTGGAGATCAACGGCTGGGACTTTGCAAGATCCGATGGCAGCTGTGCTTCAGGAAGAACGGGGGAGGATCTGACGGTCCTGGAGCTCGGAGGAAGAACAAGCGACGAACAGGGCCCCGGCGAGCTTTGATTGAGAGATGCTACCTTCTCCGACGGCCTGAGGCCCCTACGACAGTCGCCAAGGATTCCTAGAAGCTCCCTCTAACAAGTGACGGCCTTGATATAGCCAAGATTCACGGGGTCTAAATAGTGTCTCACACAAGGCGGAGAAAACCGTCGCTGTGGCGACCCGCAATGAATCATGGACTAAAATCAACAATTAACCCACACAATAGATATCAAGCAATGACAAGAAGAAAGTGGAGTTAAAATTTATTTTTAACTCTGCACAAAAGATGTATAGAAGCAAGTATGCAGAGAGTTCGAACACAGGGAGCAAGGCAGGATAGATCAACAAGTGTGTGTGTGTGTGTGTGAGAGAGAGAGAGAGAGTGTGATGTATTGTCTACACTATGCAATGCAAATGTTTTTTGTGGGTTTTTAAATTTTTTAAATTTTTTATTTTAATTTTTAATTTTGTGTTTTGGTTTTCTTTTTACTGATTTTGTATTTTCTTTTTATGTTTTATATTTTTTTATTTTCTTTTTCAATATAGTAATATATTTACAATATAGGGAAAGAGAGGATAATATATTAACACAAATAGGTAAAAATGCTCAAAAATTCAGAAATAAAATATTTTTGATCTTTTTATGACTTTTTACTGTTTTTTGTGATTTTTGGGTATTTTTCAGAATGTTTTTGATATTTTTAAAAGTTAAAATAAGGGAAACAATGAATTAATATTCTGGCTGAAGGTAAAATAGGAATGAGAAATATCAAGCAGCCACAAAACTTTTCCAAACTAATTTTAAAATAAAGAGAATGAAATGAGGAATCTAAGTTACTGAGTTTTCATTTTTTGGAGTTTTCTATGATTTTTTAGATTTTTATGAAGTTTTTAGGTATTTTCGAATTTTTAAGGTTTCCCTTTTGAACTTTTTAGTGATTTTTGGATTGACACTAAAGTAGGATAAAAGACACAGTAGGTGATTTTTTTGGAATTTTTCTAGGTGTTTTAATATATTTTTTGGTATTTTCTAAGCTAGACAGTACTGAAATGGTTTGTTTTTTATTTTTAATAAATATGAAAATGCAAGAAATATGCAATACAAAAATATGGCCTGATTCAGCAAGTAAACAGGAGCTTACATAAATTTTTGTAGAATTTTTCGAATTAAAAAGATGCTCCAAGTAAATAAGACAAGCACACAAAAATGATTAAGCCTGGCAGGGGTATATACGCAAATACGTAAACATCCAGGGGCAAACATGCAAATCTTCCACAAAATATTATACTGAATATTCACTTTAATAGACCAACTACAAATTTTAAAAACCGCAAGGGTTCAAGCACAAATTACCCACCCCTACGCGTAACTGGCACGCGCTTGGAAGGACCTACAAGTAATTTCCAAAAATCCCATGGGCTTAAATGCAAATAATCTAAAAATATTACACTGCATGAGAAAGTTTGTGGATCTAAACAAAATAATCAAACCATGAGGGGTCCTGTGCAAAATGCCCGCGCCTCACGTGAACTGGTCACGTGAGGTGATGTGGCCAGGACTAAAGTGCAAATAGCAAGAGTTCGAGAGCGTACTTATAAATATTACAAAAATTTTTACGCTTCAGACAAACGTTTATGGATTAAATCTTAAATACAAAAATGCGAGGGGTGAGAAATGCAAAATACCCCTCGCGCGCGATCTAACGGTGTGGCGTGGGCCACTTATCCACGTGGCGCTTCCTGGTCACGCGATGACGCTTCAGCGACCTCCTTAATAGATCGAACGGTTGAGGCGATGGAAGATCGGATGGCGGCTGTGCAACCTGGAGCTCCGCCGCGATCCAACGGTCGAGACGCTTGGAGCAAGAACAAAGAAGAACGTCGGCGAGGCGATCTTCTCCGTTCAAGATCTCCGGCCTCCGGTGACGTTTGGGCTTCAAAATGGATCTGGGGACTCCTGGAGGTCTCCTCTTCCTCCTGGGGGCTTCAAAAGACCCGGCGATGGGCGAGATGCTCGTGAGAGGGTGGCGGAGCTGTAGAGCCCCGTGAGCTCCGGCGAGTCTCCAAAATCGCCTCCAGGCTCGAGTCAAAGCTCTTTGACCTGCACAAATGGTTAGAAGGTCCAGGGCAAACTGCCTAGACCTCGAGAGGGCGAAGGCGTAGCGAGAATCGTCGTGGGCGTGGTTGGCCGGAGGTGCGTGATGACCAAAAAATCACCAAGACACGGGTGAAATAAAATAGATCAAGGGTCGTTGCGACCCGGATCTCGGAAGTCAATCGGTCAATCAAGATAAATAAAGCAGACCACCAAAATCAGATGAAGTCAAATAAACACTATAGCGGTCCTGGCTATTTTATTAACCTGGTATAGCGACCAGGGTCGAACTCAAGGAGCACGGATTGGCCTTACGGCCTACGAAGTAGTCGAGAAGAGAACAAAAGGTATTTTTGGTGGTTTTTAAGGGTTTTTATATTTTTTGGATTTTTAATCAATTAAGAAAATAAGAAAAGCCACTAAACAACACACTTCAATAATTTATTAAATGCACTAAAAATCAACCAAAAATTCCAGAAAAAAATATATTTTTGTGTGTTTTATGTTTTTTACTGTTTTTGGTGAATTTTTGGGACTTTTCTGATTTTTATTTTATTTTCTAAAAATGAAACAATGACAGAAATAGAGGGTGATGTCCAGTCAGGAGAAAAAGGCCAATCTAAAATATAAAAAGAGGCTCCCAGCTCCTGAGGGTAATTTTCCTATAAACTAGAATGTTTAAGGAAAATTAGGACACTGAATTTATGATTTTTGTATTTTTTAAATTATTTATTAGAATTTTTATGAGTTTTTGAGTGTTTTTCAATTTTTAGGTGTTTTAGATAATGAAAAAAAGCCAAAATTGGCTAGAAAATCAAGCAAGCCCAAATAAGCAGTAGGTAATTTTTTGTAATTTTTAGATAGGTTTTAATATTTTTTTGTGATTTTCAAAGCTGAACAGTAAAGAAAATACGTGTTTTTGAATTTTTAAAAATACAAACAGTGTCAAAAATGTCTCCAAAATTTGTAGAAAATTTTACATCATGGCCATGTCCAATTTTCATCAAATTTGGAGGTGATTTGCTATTTTATTCAAAAATCAAAAGAGGGTACTGTGCACAGGGACCTAAGTGCAAATACCCAAAGTCCTGAGGGGTCTGTTGCAAAATACCCAAGAAGTCACGCGCGTCGCGCGTGCCTGGGGCACTCAGGGACCCAAATGTAAGTAAAACTACTTCCGAGGGCTATTTGGTAACAGGTACCAAAAGTCCAGGGGGTAGTCTGCAAATAACCCACGAATATACGCACATGCACTAATAAATTACGCACAGGGGTATAAATGCAATGTCCAAAAAGTATTCATTCAATTCATAACATTCAGAACTACAGGATATAGGATGCAAATACACCAGAAAATCACGTGTCGAAGCACGTGCTACATAATACAAAGGGGCATATATGCAAAGAAAATAAAGAGCAGGGTCCTCTATGCAAATATCCCAAAAACTAAACAACTACTCTAAATATTTACAAGACTAAATGCGAAATAAAATAAAGGAGGGGGCCTAAGAGTAAATTACCCTTTATTAATGCGGGCCGCTGGATGGATGCCACGTAGCAGATGAACGGTCCAGATGCGGGTGACTCTCCAAGGCTCAGCTCCTCGCGATGATCGAACGGCGTAGCCACGTGGAAGATCCGGCGGTGGCGGTGCGTAGCTGCTACGCCTCTCTGATTCGACGGCTGGGATCAGTCCTCACTGATCGGACGCTAGCTGCAGCTCCGTGGATGAACGGTCAGGATGAGATCTGGAGCTCCGAGGCTGATCGGACGGTCGCTGAAGGTCTTCGAAGAACAGGCGGCCGGCAAACTTCGTCGGCCCAGTACGCTCGCTCCGAGCCTCCTCGCGGGGCGCTGATGATCGGAAAAGGTTCGACGTGAGCCTCCGCGTCGGATGGGGGTCTCCGATGACCCGGCCGAGCTCCAGGGAGCTCCAGCAAGGTCGTCGGAGTTGTAGCTGCTGGACCCAATGGTCCAAGCCCTCAGATGGGCTTGGATGCATCTGCAAAATAGACCAAACAGCTCACGGGTCGAGGGCAACCTGCTCGACCCGGTTAGGCAGGGTGAAGATGGTCGGAGGGTCGATATGGGCGAGCTCCGGCGAAGGTGGGGACGGAGGAGCTCGAATCCCAACTCCTGTGCGAGCTGGGTTGAATGGAGGTATGGAGAAGGTGCGCGGGAGGAAGGCGGAGGTGACGGTTGATTCCGATGATCGAATCGAGCTGTGAGGTGGTCGGAATCGACGAAACACGGCGGCGGAGCGAAATGGGGGAAATTGGAAATTCGAGAAAAATAAAGAACTACAGGTCTACCTGGGTGGCTGAATGGGATGTGGTCGAGCTTACGCAGCTCTGGGTCTTCGCCTCATGGAGCGCCGACGTCCGAGGCTCGAGCTCCAGCTCAGGGCGGAGCACGGCAGTGCTACTCGCCGGATCAGTGGAATCCGCTCCCTCTCCTCGCTGCGACACCACGGGGGACGAGTTGTCACTCTCGCCGATGCGATGGAGCTCACTGGGGGGTGGAACGAATGGCCAAAGATAAGAAAATAGGTGGCGGAGTTCGGCTTAAGTATGGGTGCGGGTCCGGCTAGGGTTGGTCGGGTAGGGCTGTGTGAAGTACGGATCCCGATGCGGGGGCTCTGGCGAGGGTGTCGGATATGCAAAGAAGGATTAGGACCCGAGGTTTAGGGTTTTAGTGATCGGATCAAGCGGGAATAAATGGGAGAAATCGGGTTCACGAACCAGATCCGCGAGAGGTGGTCCAAAGGGGGAGTTGACCGGGCGGTCAACAACCCCCGTGGACCAATGAACGTCAGCCACGTGTAAAAGATTTCTAAAATCATTTAAAAATAGAAATTGGCTGATTTATTAAAAAGTCAAAACATGAAATATTTTTTTTAAATTTTTTCTATTTTTTATTGATTTTTAATTAATTTTTCAAAATAAAAATAAGGTATTTACAATATATAGCTATACATATGTATATGTACAATATGTATTTTTAATTTTTGATTTTTAATTTGTTGTTTTTGTGCATTTTTATTCCCATTTTGTATTTTATTTATTTATAGTATAATATTAGGAATAAAAGATATTTTTATTTTATTTTTACTATATATATACAGGGGTGAAATAAATATATATGTACATGTATATACATGGTATATTTACAATATATTTTTGTGTTTTTAATTTTGTTCTTTTTATTTTGTTTTTGTTTTAATTGTTTTTATTTAATTTATTTACAACATAAAAGATGGAATATTTACAAAATTTTTGGAAATTAATTTTATGTATTTATAGGGTAAAATACATATAGGAGTGGCTATGTGCATGATGAATATGCACAAGGTGAGGGTTTTTGTTTTGTTTTTAGCTTTCTCTTTTTATTTTGATTTTTATATTTATAAGTATATACAAGTATTTACAGGCCCATTTTAGTCTCTTTTTGGAGGAAAATATTTTTATTATATTTACAAATATATTACACACATGAGTCCCTATCTCCCTCTACTTTGGTTTTTATGCGGTCAGGCCCTCCCTTGGGATTAGGTTGCTCAATATTTATTCTAAATATTTCCCTCTTTTTCTTTTTACTCTTTATTCTTTTATTTTTGCACAAAAACATGCTAATTATTAAACTTTATACAATGCATGCTTTTGATAATTATTTGTATTTACATGAATATACATGCATTTGCAAAGGTTTTTGTAGCTAAAATATAGGAATAAAGAGTGATGAATGGTATTCATCACCCCCCTATACTTAACTTTTGCTAGTCCCTTAGCAAACACTTATTTGAAAAAGAAGTGAAAAAGAAAGAAAGAAAGAAAAAGAGAGGAATGTACATGGATCAAGATTGAATATTAAACTTTCCTTCATTAAATTGAATTATGGAGCTCGATCAGATCTTTAGATTATTAATGTGTCGGAACCTTATTTAGACTTAAGCTTAAAACTTAACAGCCTCTAAGTTCCACCAATCTATGGACAAGACTCCTCAATAAACCAGATCAGAACAAGTCTACATACACAAACTCTAATGACCATGAATCTTTCCATGCAGTGTAAGTGATAGGTAGCTCCCCACCTCAGAAGTAACAAAGAAACAACCTCCCCCAACTTGGTAACTCTAATGCCTCGGTCTAGCAACTCTTTCCTCGAGAAGCGAGGTATTCCCTTCTAAGTTCAAGTGCAACCGGCTCAAGAAGAGGGGGAAGAAGTATAGACTTTTGGAAGCTCAGCCAGTGTAGCTAAGTCTCCCGCTGCAAGCTTCATGAGATGTAACATGGATACCATAAGCTTTTGCTTT
The DNA here is from genome assembly GCA_037367405.1 of Ottelia alismoides. Classification (NCBI taxonomy): domain Eukaryota; kingdom Viridiplantae; phylum Streptophyta; class Magnoliopsida; order Alismatales; family Hydrocharitaceae; genus Ottelia; species Ottelia alismoides. Next base: position 221,721 of record JAZKJV010004266.1, on the reverse strand, counting down.
ATTTGACTATATACACTCCGGTGGGGTTATTAAATTTTCAATCCGACCCACCACTTTTTTGGAGTTCTTTTTGCATTTTGCATTTTTTTTCAAGTTCCTCTGTACAACATATCTACATGGTGCAGCATATATACAAGAAAATTTTCCCCTTGAGCCAGTAGACTATCCCTCTTTTGAAGCTTTATTGCAACCCACGGCTTCTATCTTTAGCCTTCATCACCACTAGACCAAGTTGAGACGCACTTCCTTCACTAGAAGAAGAAGAGAGGTTCCGCCTAGAAGTACTACCCTCATATGCTACCCCAAGCCAAAGGAAACTGCCTCCTCACCACCTCATCCGTGGAGAGCTATGTGTAAAGTGCTGGTGCAAGTCAAGCCATTGTCTCTAAGAGTCATGCGTGTGTTGTTAAGTGCTCTACTTAGGCTCATCAATATGACATATGCTCATAGCCTAGTGGACTCAAAGAATTAAGTCCTTATGGACCTGAAAAGCCTTAACCCTAAGCCCTATAAGGTTCCTCTTAGACTTAGGTGGATTAAGATCTTAATCAAGCTCCATTTCTCAATTTAATTCTAGGCTTAGTTTAAATGTCAACTATCATCCAGGGAAAAATTATATACATATATACACAAAAAATGCTATTTACAAATATTTACAATCGTGCAAAATTTTTGAAAAATGTTTTGAAATCATGAATGGATGGATGCATGAAGTGCAAGTTTTGCAAAAGTATTTACACACATTTACACAAGATTTTTGCAAACTTCTGATTTTCAAAACATTTTGGAAAAATTTTGTATTATATACATAATTTTGATAAGAAAATATTCACACAAGCTTTACACAAAAGATTTTTGAAAACATTTTTACAAAAATAATTTTGTACACTAGCTATGTATGTGCAATAAAAGAATGTATATTTACAGAAAAATTTTTAATTTTTTTGTGATTTTTGGGGTTTTAGCCATTTTATTTATTAACACACTCACACAAAGTACGAGTTATGGCTAAAGTATATATGAAATATATACACACACCCCCCTATACTTAGCTCGAACAATGTCCTCAGAGTGATAAGAGCGATGAAGAAGACATAACTCGTGCTTAGTAAAAGGGAAGTGAAAAGGAATGGCTAGGTACATAAATGAATAAATGAATAGAATGAGAAGAACTCGGTGGTTTCCCCCTATACTTTGGATTAACTAATCCTAAGTATAGCAATCTGTACATGAAGGGAAATCCGGGTGAAGAATGAACAGAGTCTGCCTCCCTATACTTAGGGTAAAATATCCCTAAGTATAGGCAACAAAACAGGGGCAGAAAGAATGAAAAGAATACCCGCAGGTCCTACATCCCCCCTATACTTAGGGTAAAGTACACCCTAAGTATAGCATAATCATAAGATGAGAAAAGGGATGTGGGACTAAAGAATAGAATGATATGGACAACTGGATCTATACAAGTTGGAAGAACAGTGATAATCAGGCGCGAGATGCAATAGATGTGAGTCAAGAGACCACATCTCACGCAAAGTGAATAGGGGCAACATCAACGACCCGCGGCTCATGATCTAGAAATGGCTTGAGCCGCTGGCCGTTCACTCGAAAGGTACTCTCAGAAGACAACTCGGATATATCAATGCTACCATTGTCGTGTACCTTTCTCACCAGATAAGGTCCCTTCCATTTGCTCTGTAGCTTCCCTGGAAATAGATGAAGCCTCGCATCAAACAACCATACTCTCTGTCCAGGCTCAAAATGCTTGTGGCTGATATGAGAATCATGCCACTCTTTCACTCTCTCCTTACACTGTAGGCTGTTTGAGAAGGCGGTATCTCTAAGCTCCTCCAAGGCTGCTAACTCTGCCCTCCTCTGGTCTCCTACACTATCTGGATCTAAAAGAATATCCGTGACTGCCCAAAGTGACTTGTGCCTCAACTCAACAGGTAAATGGCATGGCTTGCCATAAACTAGGCGAAAGGGAGATGTGCCCAATGGTGTCTTGAAAGACGTCCTATATGCCCACAAGACCGAGTCCAAAAGCTGTGACCAATCCTTTCGGTCAGGGCGGACGACTTTCTGCAAAATAGTCTTGATCTCCCTGTTCGAGACCTCGGCTAGACCATTCGTCTGTGGATGGTATGGAGTGGCAACTCAATGGTCTATGCTGAACTCACTGGCAAGTGCCTTCACCTGGTCGTTGATGAAATGAGACCCCCCATCTGAAATCAATACTCGAGGTACCCCGAACCGCGTGATGATGTGCTTCCTCAAAAATCTGCAAACAGTCCTCGCATCAGCGGCTCGGGCGGGGATAGCCTCAACCCAACGACTAACATAGTCAACGGCCAACAGAATGTACTCAAATCCCTGACTCTTAGGGAATGGACCCATGAAATCGATGCCCCATGCGTCAAAAACCTCACAGAAATGAATGGGCTGCATCGGCATCATATCACGTTGTCCACAAGTGCCCATCCTCTGACAGTCAGTACACCTCTTCACGAACTCATCAGAGTCCTTGAAGAGGGTAGGCCACCACAAGCCGGATTGGAGCACTTTCTGTGTCGTTCTCCTCCCAGAGTGATGTCCTCCTGCCTCAAGCTTGTGGCAGTAAGTGAGAACGCTATGGTGCTCATCCTGAGGGATGCACCTACGCCAGACACTATCCCCTCCTTCGTGGTAAAGGATGGGATCCTCCCAATGGTAAGACTTGGCCTTCGCGAGGAAGGTCTCAAGCCTCTGTCTAGGCCAACCTTGTGGGACTTTCTTAGCAACAAGAAAGTTCACAATATCGACATACCACGGGAGTGAGGCGATAGCAAGGATCGCCTCATCTGGGAAGGTCTCACAAATGGGATCAATCTGCTCAGACTCCTCAGGCTGCTCTAAACGGGAGAGATGATCCGCCACCACATTCTTGACTCCAGGCTTATCCTTGATCTCAATGTCGAACTCCTGGAGTAGAAGGATCCATCTAGTCAGTCTGACCTTGGCATCCTTCTTTGCCATGAGGTATCGGATGGCGGTATGATCTGTATACAAAGTCACTCTAGATCCAATGATGTAAGATCTGAGCTTATCTAGGGCGAACACTACTGCTAGCATCTCCTTCTCTGTGACTGTATAATTCCGCTGGGCGGAATCCAAGGTGCGGCTAGCATAGTGGATAGCAATTGGGACTCCATCCCTCCTCTGTCCCAGCACAGCCCCCACAGCAAAATCGGAGGCATCCGTCATGATCTCGAATGGGAGAGACCAATCTGGTGGCTGGAGGACAGGAGCCTCAACAATACACTGTTTGAGAGTATCAAAGGACGAAAGACACTTGTCATCGACAAGGAACTCGGTGTCTTTCGTCAGCAGGTCAGTCAACGGTCGGGCAACTCTACTGAAATCACGGATGAACCACCGATAGAAACCGACGTGCCCCAGAAAAGACCGTAACTGCCACAAATTGGATGGAGGTATGAGTTTCCTAATGACATCAACCTTGGTCGGATCAACCTCCATGCCCCTGTTGGAGATGATGTGGCCAAGCACCGTCCCTTGAGTCACCATGAAGTGACTCTTCTCCCAAGAAAGAAGCAAGCGGACCTCAATACATCGCTGGAGTACTCGGTCTAGGCAGTCAAGACAGGAGTCGAATCCGTCGTCGTAAACCGAGAAATCATCCATGAAGACCTCTAAGCACTCCCCTACCATGTCCGAAAAGATCGACAGCATGCATCTCTGAAAAGTCGCAGGGGCGTTGCATAGCCCAAAATGGCATGCGTCAGAAGGCGTATGTGTCGAAGGTACAGGTAAAGGTGGTCTTCTCCTGATCCTCAGGAGCGATGGCCACCTGGTTGTAGCCCGAGTACCCATCCAGAAAACAATAATGGCTCTTTCCTGTCAGTCTCTCAATAATCTGATCAATAAAGGGCAGGGGGAAATGATCCTTCTTGGTGGCCTGGTTGAGTCTCCTGTAGTCAACACAAACCCGCCAAGAAGTGGGTACTCGTGTAGCAATCTCCTCTCCAGACTCGCTAATCACTGTAGTGATGCCCGTCTTCTTGGGCACCACATGCAAAGGGCTGACCCACTTGGAGTCGGAGATGGGATAGATAAAATCGGCGCTCCACCATTTCGAAATTTCCTTCATGACAACCTCTCTCAGATTTGGGTTCAGCCGCCGTTGGAACTCACGCGACGGCTTTGCCTCATCCTCGAGATAGATATGGTGGGAGCACAGGGCCAAACTAATCCCATGGAGATCTACTACGCTCCATCCTATTGCCTTGCGATTCTTTTCAAGAACCCCCATCAGACGGGATTCCTGCTCTCCAGTCAGATCGGCTGAGATAATGACTGGGTATATCTCATGCTCACCCGCAAGGAATCTATACTTCAACGACGAAGGAAGTGGCTTCAGCTCTGGACAACTCGGTGCTGGAAAATCTGGCTTCGAAAGAAGACGCGTGTATGCTGCCAAATCTGTCCGGGAGACTGAAAGTTTACTCTCGCAAACTGGATCGGGAGAAGGCTGCTCAACTGAACTGTCTCTGATCTGCTCGTCATCTACCTCCTCCTCTACTGTAAGCTCAGTGGAAATCAGATCTGGCATGTAATCATCACAATCTGCCCACTCAGACTCTGACTCCGAGGGATCTGCATCAAACAAGGTGGCATCAGTACCACCGTTACGCAAGGTGGCCTCAGTGCCACCGTAACTGAACTCTGTGTCGCGGTCGAGAACCGGCTCTGCTGCCTCTGTAGTATCCTGAACCAGGAATGTGCTCTCCAAGCTCTCCTCTGTTGTCATCTCTGCATCGGCGGTGTCTGAAAATGAGAGGATGGCATGTGCTGCTGGGTCTGCCCAAACTGCCTCGTCATCTGTGATCACAAAATCACAGTCCTGGTGGATGTCTAGCCCGGCGTCTGTCAGCTGCTCTGTATCTGTGCTGGTCTCTGAGCATGCTCTCTCTCTGGCTCTGTAGTCCTCGACCGTCTCTATTTGTACACTTTCGCCCTCGACGCGAAAGTATACCTTCCCGCTATCATGATCAGTCACCGCCTTGGCTGTGGCCAAGAACGGGCGACCTAGAATGATGGGGGTATCGGTCACTGAATCGGGGATCTCCATGTCCAACACTACGAAGTCCACGGGAATTGCAGACCCTGAAGAGTGACGACAACGTCTCGCAACAACCCCTTCGGCCTCTTGACAGATCTATCAGCAAACTGAAGGACTGTCCTGCTCTGTCGAAGAGTGCCCAACTCAAAGTGGTCGAGAAGGGCTGCCGGAAGGAGGTTGATAGACGATCCGCTATCCAATAGAGTCCGGTCGAACCTCTGCTCTCTGATATGACATCTGACATATGGGGCTCCTGAATCTGGCCTCTTGGCCGGCAGACGGTTCTGGATCGTGAAGCACGTGGCTCTCGTCAGCACATGAATCTCTGAATGGTGGTTCCTCCTCCTCCTCCTGATTGTAGTCCTGTCTCTCAATGATCGTTGAAGAAGGGGGATGTGCTGCAAAGCCTCCTGAAGGGTCAGCTGTATGTGAAATCTGTCAATCATGCTCTGGCTGAACTCCTCCTGCTCTCTCTTTTTTGGATCTTTTTCTCTTTTCTTCCCCCCCATCTGGAGGGCTCTAGGGAAGGGGATCACAGGATCCTTCTCAGATGAAGGACTAGAAAAGGGTCTAGGCGGTTCGACGACCGGATCCACACATACATCATGCACCATAGTGGGACCAGAAGAAACTAAACCCTTTTCTTTATTCACAGAACTGTTCAGAGATACATCAGGTGAAGGAAAAACAACAGATCTCTCTATATGAACTATGGTGGCCTCAGTACCACCATCGGCTGGCTCAGCTGGAAGACTCGCGGCCTCAGTACCGCGTTCTGGCTCGGCAACTCGGGTGACGTCAGTACCACCTCCTCGAACTGGTGAAGTGGCGGCCTCTGTACCGCCCGGGGGATCAACATCCTTGGTGGCATCAGTACCACCACCATCATCATGTGCGGCCTCAGTACTGCTCTCCTCCTCCTCATCCGGCGCTCTAGGTGTCTCCTCATGCTGTCGCTCAGACGAGGGGTCGCATGCTGGTGCTCTACCGTTCCTAAGTGTAACAAAATCAGCATCAAAAAGATCTGAAGACATATCATCAAACGGATCACTAGGAGTGGCATGCTCAGTGTAAACTACCTGCTCAGGCTTCCGCTTCAGGCTGTTGGGATTCGGCTCTATCTGGGCAGGGATAGAGGCCTTCCCTCTCACGATGTCCCGCATCTCCTGGCGGAACTCGTCCATCTCCCGTCTAAAAGTAGTCTGCTGGTCCGTGAGGAGGAGGGCTATGTCGTCCAAGGCGAGGCTCTCGTATGGTGGACCATGAGATCCCGACGGGTAGCCTCTCTGGTAATGAGGCTGTTGGAACTGGTGTTGCTGCTGCTGAGAGGGGTAGGTAGGAGGGTGCTGCTGCTGGTGTGGTTGGTGAGGCTGCTCTCGCCTCCAAGACTGTCCCTGTTGATAGGGACGAGGAACGAAGGAAGACTGCTGCTGTGACTGGTAAACTGGGGGATGCTGCTGCTGGTGATCCCTCTGTTGGCTGTACTGGCCTCCCTAGCCAGATGGCTGCTGCTGGGGCTGGGTACCTCCATTCCCCCACCTGAATCCGGGATGGTCTCGTCGGATCCCAGGCTGAGGACGGTCATACCAAATCCCGTTGACATCCATCAATGGCTCTGCATCGTACTGGGCTGGCGGGAGTACTGCCAGAGGCTGATCCGGCTGATATACCACCATCTGCATGTCTGGAGATGGTGGTGATTGGTAGGAGGGTTGCTGCTGCTGGTACGGCTCCGCCTGTACAAGGTGAACCTGTCTAGATTACTGGTGTGAGCTGGAGCGCTGGAACGAGCCGCTGCTGCCGCCGGTATCGCCTCGCGACTGAAGACGGGGTTGTGAAGCCGTCTGTGCCTCCTGGAGACACATGAGCTGGGTCTTCATGTCGCTCAGAGTCTGTGCCATCTGCTCCATCTGAGTGATGCCCTGGCACTGCTTCTTCTCGATCAGCTCCATCCGATCCAACTTCTCACTGATGATACCCATATCCGCAGCGGATGACTCTGCCTGTGCTGCTGCTACTGCGGATGAAATGGAAGGACCGGCGTCGACCTGTGCTATCCTCTGGTACTGCACGGGTCCTGGCTGCTGGGGTCTGCCCTGAGGGTACAACCTGGTCTGGGACATCACCATGTAGTTCTCGGCCATCTCCTCGTAGATGGCCCAGACCTGGTCGTGATCCTTGGCGAAGTAAGACCCGCCACAAGAAGCGTTCACCAAGCCCTGGAGCTCTGGTGTCAGCCCGCTGAAGAAGCTTTGCACAAGGTTGGGCTTCGAAATATCATGGTACGGGCATCGGTCAGTCAGCTCACGAAACCTCTCCCATGCCTCATGGAATTGCTCATTGGGGAGCATGGAGAAGTTGCTGATGAGGGCTCTCGCTGCATTGGTCCTCCCGAGTGGATAGTACTTGTTCAAGTACTCGGTGCGGAGCTGCTCCCAGGTGTAAACGAACTTCCCCAAGTGCTTCAGCCAGGTGACTGCTCTGTCTGCTAAGGAAAAGGGGAAGGCAATCATCCTGATCGTATCCTGGTCCACCTGACGATCGTGGACAGTGCTGCATATCATCTCAAACTCCTGCAGGTGGAGATGAGGCTCCTCTATTGCCAAACCGTGAAACCGAGGTAGAAGCAGCAAGGTGTTCGGGGGGAACTTGAAGTCCCCCACGATCGCTGGAAGTACCACCCAACGGTGTGTCAAGGTCGACCCGGGATTGTGGTTCTCCCGCATCGATCTAAGTGGTGGTGCTCCTCCTCCTCCTGCTGCGGCTGCGGCGGCAGCTACCGCATCGTCGGGTCCTCCCCCTCTGCGGTTGGCTCTCATCTGCTCGAGCTCTCTCCTCATGTCCATCATGAATGCTCCCTGATCCCTCAGCTGCTGCTGCACTGACTCGAGGGAGGCGATCAGGGTGGAGTTGATCGAACCCTGGTCCAGAACGAAATGCTGCTCTCCCTGTGGACCTCTGGTGCGATCATCAGAACTGCCGGCCATCGTCTCTGAAAAACCAAAACAACCGAACTCAGGTGCCGATATATCATCTGTCTGTCTCTCCTCTGGCACTGGTATCTCTGAATCAGAAGAAGGGTGGTCGAGGGGTAACAGGGTGGAATCATACTCGGGTTCGGAGAGCGGGTCTGAGCTCCCACGAACCGACCTAGATGAATGGTCAGGAGTGCCGAAAAGCGGTGCAGCCAGAGGCTGCCTAAGAGACTGATGAATCCACGATTCATCGCCTTTATTCTTTTATTTTAGCTTCAATTTCTTAGTCAAACACCTGTAAATACCATTAATTTCATAATCTTACCATTTTGCATGCATTTGTTAAAATTGCATTTTTAACACTTTTTGTACATAAATAAAAGAATAAAGAAGAAAAGAAAAAGAAAAGAAAAATAAAGGATGTAGTTATGCAATAAATACAGACTGACCCAAACCCCGAGAGAAGGTCAAGACTTGACCTGATCGACCAGGAATAAAGTAGGGGGAGATAGGGTCGTTTGTCAGAAAAATCAAAAATATCTTGTAAATACTTTTCATGTATATTTGTACAAAACTTACATTATTTTATTTGTACATAATTTGACCTCAAACTAATTATTTTTGTAAATAAAAGTTGTGAATAAAATTGTGTTGTAATTAATAAAAATATTTGTAAAATAAAACTTTGTATATATTGTAAATAATTACACCTAGAGAAAGCCGTAATGCGATAATTGAAACATCAATTCCGGCTCCACACAAGCTCAAATTGAACCAAACTCACTTCCATCATACTATAAATTAAATTATCTTTCAAATGGCTGTGGTTTCATTATTTTTGGAGTTACGGTTAAAAAGTCGGTTTTCTGGGGTGTATTGTGCAGTTTACCCATTTATTTGTGTATATAATTATTAATATTTATTTTTACTTAATGTATATGTTATAAATATTGTTTTCAATAAAACTAAAATTAAAAAAATTAAAAATTAAAAAAAAATCCTTTATAAAAATTATTTCCTTATTTGCACATATGTACATTATATCGTATGTGTATAATATATGTATACAATTAATTTCCCTAAATAAAAATGACCAAAAAAATTAATTGTCTCACATTAATTAATTTAATTTATTTAATTACGAAAATCATATGTAATTATTTAATTTATTTGATTTATTTGAATTTATTTGGTTTAATAACTTGCCTTGTATATATGATTTTATTCCACACCATATATGGCCACCATTAAGGTGGCTAATTGATTTTGAATTAATTTATTAATTTATTTAATTTATTTATTACGAAATTCGTTTTTAATTAATTAATTATTTTATTTATTTAATTATTTTATTAATCCATCCAATAAACACATTCCTTTTTTGTAAATATTTTCCTTTTTTGATTTTTTGCCTCTTTTTAATGGGCTCCTCCTCCCTCATTCACATTTGATCAATCTTTGGCGGAGAGGAGCCCATTTTCCGAGAGATTTCTTGTTGAAAAGGGTCCTAGCCTCCGATTCAGTCGTTGACAGCGGCTTGAGCTTCGTCGAGGCAATCATGGCTCCCTTCTTCCCAGTGAACTCCAGAGGCATCGCGAGAGTGACAGCAAGCGATCGCCCTTGTTGCAGTGAGGCGAGGAGGTGTGTCCGATCCCCGAGGTAAGATCCACTTTTTCTTGTCTTTTTCTCTAGGTAATCATAGATTTAGATCTTAGCGTAAGAGTAGGTGTAGTTTTTAGATTAAAAATCATAAAAAATTTCTCCATACATTTTCGCCCGACACCGATTTTTCATCCCATCTTCTCAAACCCTCCATTTCACATTCTACCTCACGCGATCTTACACCTCCGATCACGCACGGTGGTCGGAGCCCCTGGATCTTTCTCCCACTACGTTAAGATCCAACCATTCACACATCCATTTTTGTGTATAAATAAAAAATTAAAAAAAATGTATCTTGTTTTCTATTCCATATTTTTGCAAGATACAATAAAAAAATAAATAATCTTTTGGTTGTTTTCTCTCTAACATCTCTTTTGCAGGAAAAATAAAAATAAAAAAAATTACTTTTTCTCTCTCTAACATCTGTTTTGCAGGATAAAAAAAAATATATAAAAAAATTTATCTCTAACAATTTGCTGCAGGTTACAAAACAATAAAAAAAAAGCAATTTAAAAAAAATAATAAAAAAAATAAGCAAGTGGACGGCCCTCCATCAGCGCCAACACCCCTCGCGCCGCCCCTCCTACACCTGGGCGGATCCGCCGCCTACGCGCGGCTCCTCCGTCGACGCCCTGAAGACCTCCACCTCCTGCGTGGCTTGCCCTCGCTACCACGCCCTTGCCCAGCGCCCTTTCCTCCTCCAGCGGGCGGCGGCCCTACTCCTCCAGCCGCAGGCATCTCCAGCGGCGGCCTCACTCCCACTCGTCCGCCAACAGCCCTCCAGATCCGGCCCGCGGCCGCGCGAAGTCGGCCGACCGCGCCTCTCCTCCCTTGGCGCTGAACCTCGCCACCGCCCACGCGGCGGCCATCTGCAGCAGCCAGCCCCCGCGTTCTCCGACCAGCACGCGCGGCCCCGCGCGAGCTCCCTCCAGGCGGCCGACCTCCGTGGCACTGCCACCCCCTCCGCCGATCTCACTCCACCGCGCGGCGGCGCGCCATCCCGCTGCAACTCCGCACAGTGCCTCCAGCCCGCGCGAGCCGCGGGCGGCGGTCCCGTCCTCCCTCGCTCCAGATCTGAAAGGAGGCGGCTGCCCGCGCCTCCTCCTCTGCGATCTCCAGCCCCGCGTGAACCACCGACGCCTGAACGCCCTAGAGCCGCCCGCGCCGCCTCGTTCTCCGCCATATCCATTGGGCGGCGGCTACACCTCTTGGCAACTCTCTGGCTTGAACAAGAAGAAACGAAAGAGAAGCCCTAAGGACTTGTTGAAATAAAATATTGGTAAATTACAAAACGGTCCTTAGAAGATTTCAAGATTTGCAGAACAGACCCCAGACTCTAAATGGTAACGTGCCATGCACATGTTTAATTGGGTAAACTGCATCTTTGATTCGTATTTTTATTTATGTTTGCATTCAGTCTGAAAACTTTTGCGTAATTGCGATTCAGTCCCTGCATTTCAGATTTGAACTTTGCATGTTACTCTTGATGAAATAAATGTTTCTCTTGATCTAAAAAATTCTGAGAAAATTTGTGTTTGTTCCTGCTATAATTCTTGTCATTGTATAAATTTTTCATAGCATTTTTACTTAATTTGATATATTTAAAAAATCAAAAACAGTGTATTTTTGTGTCTTTTTCTCTGTCTACTTTTTGATAATTCATAAAAAAATATAAAAATTGCCTAGAAATTCCACAAAAATTCCTGTAGCAGTGTTTTGACTTGTTTTAATTTCTGTCCAAGTTTTGTGCTTTTTCCATATATAAAAAAAAAGAAAATTGCAAAATACAAAAAAAAAAAGATTGCGTGTGCTTTTCTTTATCACTTGTCTTCATTTGTGCTTGTTCGAAAAATAAAAAAAAATATAAAAGTAAAAAACCACTAAAAATTAGCTTTTCTGAAATTTGACTGCATAGTTTTTAAATCGTGCTCCTTGTGTTCGACCCTGGATCGCTATACCAGGTAAAAAGAATAGCGAAGACCACATACATTATTTTCTTGATTTATATCTTATCTGAAGTGGTTTACAAATTTTTCTCGTTGACCGAATCCTGCGGTTGAGAACAACGACAACATTTTTGATATTATTTACACCTCTCTCGACCGCGTACGGATTTCGTGTCGTCAGAATGGCGCCGTTGCCGGGGAGCACGGCTTTGTAGTCATTTTTCTATCTTATCTCTCTATATTATAATTGTTTTCTGACCTTTTTCTCTCTAATTTTTTGTGCGAGGTACTGCGTCGACAACTTGGAATTTACTTTTTGAGGACCCGCACGGGAAGAAGAAGCAGGGAGAAGAAGAAGAATTTTACTTTTGAGAGAGAACAATTTTTTGTAATAATTTAGGATTTTGAACTGTGGACTTGGACATTTTTCGGGGTCTGTTTCGCCAAGTGCCGGTGCACTTGGGGGACCTCACCGCTGTTTTCCGTGTTTTTGATTTCACGTCATAACTTGCTATCTTGATTCGTGCGGATTTGGCCCCTAGACGTAGGAATTTTTGTTGATTGTGACGTAAATTTCTAAGGCCCAACACCTAATAGAATATCTGTTCCTATAGAACGTAATTGGACCTTAATAAAATTCACTGAAAAAGTTAGTTTAATTGGATTTGAGACCACGTGCCGTGAGGAGTCACATACAGCGCTGGCAGGACCCGTTGTGGCGGGCACCGAGTGACTCCCAAGATCGGACTCCGGACTCGATTCGGTTAGCTAACTATTGTTCTTCACGATCAATAGAAGTTGCTTGTCTAAGGCCGATTTCTTCGTGCATCATATAGTTAGTTTATATTCTGTCTTTAATTTTATGCGCGGATCATATTGCATGTAGAGTGCTGGAGTAAGGTACGCATTTTCTATCTCTGCATGCATCATCGTTTTTGACCGTGCATTGGCTTTCTCGATCCCTCCCCCTGTTTTTGGACTCAAATCATTCAAAGAGAAAATCGGAAAGCTCGTTAGGCGTGTATTTTTGAAAAAAAAATCCAAAAAAAATAGAAAATCAAAAATTAAAAATTGGGACTGCTAATTGAACTTGACTCTAAAATCAAACGTAATTGACAACTTCATTGTATTGGGAGAGCAATCCCCTCATTGTCTGCGTTTTTAATTGCTCACGTACACACTAAGGAGTAGTGCCCAAATCCCATTCAAGCCTCCTAAGTGTTTGTACAACTTTGTCTTCTCACTAAACTCTAAAATTGAAAAGATAAAAGACCGAATTCCACGGTCTTCACATTGTGTAGAGTTGGTGAATTGAGGGTTTGCTTTGTGTATTGTATGTCTATGGTGTGAGTCGGTTACGATCATTCTTCTATTAGCGGTCACCTTCTGTCTCTACCCCACCCTCCCTCCCTTCATTTCCCTCTCATCACGATGGGTCGCTTACCATTCCAGCCGAATTCTGCGGCTTCTTCATTTCATGCCCATCATTCCCGCCCATTCTCTTGGGAGGTCGGAACCCCATCCGACTTCTCATCTTCACCCTACCCACCCTCCCATTTGGGACGTGCTGTGAGTGACACCCACAGAGACCAGATTGACCAAACACGAGACATGGGTGTTCACCTTGCTGAGATGAGAGTGCATCCCATAGGCAATCGAATGGGGCAGTTGCGAGCTTTAGATGACTTGTATCCTAGGACATTGGATGAGTACACAGATCATGAAGTCCAGTCCGCTTCTACCTTGAGACCCTTTGTTCTGGATTTAGAGTTAATTGATCTACTGCCTAAGTTTTTTGGGGAAATGCACGAGGAACCTTATTTGCATATTGATGAATTTGAGGATTTTTGTGTATCACGATCATATTTGGATATCACATCTGAGGACATGATGCTGATTACCTTCCCATTCACACTTCAGAGTAGAGCCAAGACTTGGCACAGACGATTGGGAAGGAAGATTGCTACGTGGGGAGATTTACGATCATTGTTTTTGCAAAAATTTTACCCCCGACTTAGAGCCGAGATGATGCGGTTTTTTATTCGTGATTTTTCAGTTAACCCCCAGAAGCCATTAATAGATACATGGTTGCAGTTACGAGAACTTTTGAGGCGATTTCCAGATCATGGATTTTCGATGACTGACCTTATCCATATCGCCATGAGGGGGAGGACCGCAGAGCAAATATCATATGTCATTACCTCGTGTAGTGGTTCACACCATTGTCCCGACTTGGATTTTGTTGAGACCATCTTGGATACACTTTCTGATCTTGCATATACACCAGATGATTTATTTAGGACAACACATGACGGAGAGATGACAACTGTTGAGTGTGTGACACACCATGCTGATCTTGACATCACACACCGATCAGAGGATATGGATGCTGATTCTTCTCATTTGATGGATGTGTTGCCTATTGTTGTGAGTTCTCAGAGCCGGATATTGGTTGAGGACCAAATGAATTTACAGTCAGATTTTGAGCCAGTCCCGCTCTTTCACATAGAAGATTCTTCGATTCTAGATCTGCTAGGATCCCAAGAGATACATGAGGAGCCCACATTTCAGCCATCCTTAGAGTCATTCCAGTATCCATACACAGTTGATTCAGTGTCTTGTCTTCAGGAGATCTTCTCATATTCGGAGATACATTTGGATTCATCTCAGCATAGAGAGTTTGATGAGGGACCGAATTTGGATTTTACGGAACTTGATAGTCCCGTATTTGAGCCTTGTGTCCTCCCATTTGATGAGGTCGATATATTTTTGGAGGACATGACATTTGACAGCATTGATCCCCAATTTCCTGATGATTTGGCATTACTCCCCGAGGGTTATCTGCGGGAGGATGTCATGGACCATATAAACTCGGTTTCACTTTCTGGGAGTGCATCCGATCTGTCGGATCACGAGACCGAGTATTTTGATATTTCTGATAATGAGTTTGATGATTCTCTCCTCGACGACCCTCGCGAGGATGACCCGATCTTTGAGGTATTCGATGATTTCACTGATTTGTCTACATTATATGCATCGGATATCAGCCTTTCTAGTGAGTCTCCTGATCATGATCTTCCATACTTATTCGAGACGGTGATTGACGTGGAGGATTCTCTGACCGATCCTTCCTTCTCCACGTTTGATTACTTCGGCTCCATCCTTTCACTCCATATAGACCTTGAGCCGATGATTTCTTTTGTGCTACCGGAGCCCGACTTCATCTGCTCATATCTTGATTCGGTAGTAAACACCCGCCTGACTGATTATCTGGGTGTTATCATTTACTCTGTTGAACTCGTCGTTATTCTCCCGTCGAGACTGCGACGACAGTACGGTATTCGCCTGACAGATGCCGTCTTGAACCTCGATACGGCGTTGTCCTAACATTTGCGCCCAGCTAGGGGCGTAAACTCTAGCGCTCGTTGAGAGGCACCTCAACAATGATCACATCTGTATAGATCCATCTGTCCATATCATTCATCCATTCTTTCTCACACCCCTTATTCATCTCCTGATCAATCCATACTTAGGGTGCACTTTACCCTAAGTAAAGGGGGGTGTCCGACTCGTGATTATTCTTTTGATTCTTTTTACCTCTGTTTTGCTGCCTATACTTAGGGCTATTTTACCCTAAGTATAGGGGGGTAAACCCAGTACATTCTACCCCTCGGTTTTCCCCTTTGTGTACAGTCTGCTATACTTAGGATTACTTGATCCTAAGTATAGGGGGATCACCGACTTCTATTGTATTCTTTTATTCGTCGTTGTAGTATACTATTCTTCTCACTTTTCTATACAAAGCACGAGTTATATCTTTATTTCCAGCTCTTTGATCACTATGAGGGCATAGTTCGAGCTAAGTATAGGGGGGTGTCGTATATATTGTATATATACTTTAGCCATAACTCGTACTTTCATATTTTTAATATGGCTAAAATAATGTGTAAATAAAAAAAAAAAAGATGCATAAATTTCCTCAAAATTTTTCCTTGTACATACTGGCTAATAAGTCAGGTTAAAATATTTTGAAAAATATTTTGAAAGTAGTTTGAAAATCTATTTGAAAAATCTTTTGAAAACTATTTGAAAAATGTTTGAAAACTATTTTCAACCTTTGTAAAAATATTGTGGATTGTAAAAAAATTTTTTCTCTTTGTGTGAAATAAAAAGATTTTGTAAAACTATTTGCAAATGTTTGGAAAAATGGTTGAAAAATTATTTTCAAAAATCTATATATACTGTTTGAAAAATGTTTGCAAAATATTTTCAAATGATTGTAAATGATTGTAAAATTGTGTGAAAAAAATATTTTGGACTATAGTTTTCAAAATTATTTGTAAAATTATTTTCAAATAAATTTGAGGAATATATGCATCACAAAAAAAAAATAATAATAAAATAATAAAAAATGAATAAAATAAAAATTAAAAAAAAATCCAACTGTGTATATACTTGTATAAATTACTCAAGATGTAAATTCTTGCATCCTATTCTTGTAAAATAATCAACTCACTCTTGTGTAAATATGAATCTTATTCAAAAAAAAAAAATCTCTTGTATATATTTGTATATATTTCTAACTATTTGAAAAAAAAACTTTTGCATGTGCATTTTTTTTCAAAAATCCATAAAAATTTCAAAAATTTGAAAATTGTTTCACAAAAAGATTTTTGTTTTCTCTATGCATTGTACATATTTTCTTGCATTGGCATGTGCATTTTTCAGGATAGTCTTGACGATTAAACTATGTCTGGAATAAATTTGAAGAATGGAGCTTAGTTGGACCTTAATCCACTTAATTTCAGAGGAATCTTATAAGATGTGGAGTTAAGACTTTTCAGGTCCTAGTGACTTAATTCTTTGGGTCCACACGACTATGAGCATATGTCATCTTGATGAGCCTAAGTAGAGCACTTAACAACACACGCATGACTCTTAGAGACAATGGCTTAACTTGCACCAGCACTTTACACATGGCTCTCCACGGATGAGGTGGTAAGGAGGCAGTTTCCTTTGGCTTGGGGTAGCATATGAGGGTAGTACTTCTAGGCGGAACCTCTCTTCTTCTTCTAGTGAAGGAAGTGCGTCTCAACTTGGTCTAGTGGTGATGAAGGCTAAAGACAGAAGCCGTGGGTTGCAATAAAGCTTCAAAAGAGGGATAGTCTACTGGCTCAAGAGGAAAATTTCTTGTATATATGCTGCACCATGTAGATATGTTGTACAAAGAAAAAAAAAAGAAAGAAAGAAAAGAACAAAAAAAAAAAAAAAAAAAAAAGAACTCCAAAAAAGTGGTGGGTCGGATTGAAAATTTAGTAACCCCACCGGAGTGTATATAGTGAAATAAAGCAAAAGCTTATGGCATCCATGTTACATCTCATGAAGCTTGCAGCGGGAGACTTAGCTACACTGGCTGAGCTTCCAAAAGTCTATACTTCTTCCCCCTCTTCTTGAGCCGGTTGCACTTGAACTTAGAAGGGAATACCCCGCTTCTCGAGGAAAGAGTTGCTAGACCGAGGCATTAGAGTTACCAGGTTGGGGGAGGTTGTTTCTTTGTTACTTCTGAGGTGGGGAGCTACATATCACTTACACTGCATGGAAAGATTCATGGTCATTAGAGTTTGTGTATGTAGACTTGTTCTGATCTGGTTTATTGAGGAGTCTTGTCCATAGATTGGTGGAACTTAGAGGCTGTTAGGTTTTAAATCCACATCCCATTAAGGTTCCGACACACTAATAATCCAAAGGTCCGACAGAGCTCCAGACTACATTTTTATGAAGATAAGCCTAAAAGTCAACATTATTCTGACTTCTTTCCTTTTTCTTTTCTTTATTTTTGTTTTCACTTATTTTTCAAATAAGTGTTTGCTAAGGGACTAGCAAAGGTAAAGTATAGCGGAATGATGAATCCACGATTCATCGCCTTTATTCTTTTATTTTAGCTTCAATTTCTTAGTCAAACACCTGTAAATACCATTAATTTCATAATCTTACCATTTTGCATGCATTTGTTAAAATTGCATTTTTAACACTTTTTGTACATAAATAAAAGAATAAAGAAGAAAAGAAAAAGAAAAGAAAAATAAAGGATGTAGTTATGCAATAAATACAGACTGACCCAAACCCCGAGAGAAGGTCAAGACTTGACCTGATCGACCAGGAATAAAGTAGGGGGAGATAGGGTCGTTTGTCAGAAAAATCAAAAATATCTTGTAAATACTTTTCATGTATATTTGTACAAAACTTACATTATTTTATTTGTACATAATTTGACCTCAAACTAATTATTTTTGTAAATAAAAGTTGTGAATAAAATTGTGTTGTAATTAATAAAAATATTTGTAAAATAAAACTTTGTATATATTGTAAATAATTACACCTAGAGAAAGCCGTAATGCGATAATTGAAACATCAATTCCGGCTCCACACAAGCTCAAATTGAACCAAACTCACTTCCATCATACTATAAATTAAATTATCTTTCAAATGGCTGTGGTTTCATTATTTTTGGAGTTACGGTTAAAAAGTCGGTTTTCTGGGGTGTATTGTGCAGTTTACCCATTTATTTGTGTATATAATTATTAATATTTATTTTTACTTAATGTATATGTTATAAATATTGTTTTCAATAAAACTAAAATTAAAAAAATTAAAAATTAAAAAAAAATCCTTTATAAAAATTATTTCCTTATTTGCACATATGTACATTATATCGTATGTGTATAATATATGTATACAATTAATTTCCCTAAATAAAAATGACCAAAAAAATTAATTGTCTCACATTAATTAATTTAATTTATTTAATTACGAAAATCATATGTAATTATTTAATTTATTTGATTTATTTGAATTTATTTGGTTTAATAACTTGCCTTGTATATATGATTTTATTCCACACCATATATGGCCACCATTAAGGTGGCTAATTGATTTTGAATTAATTTATTAATTTATTTAATTTATTTATTACGAAATTCGTTTTTAATTAATTAATTATTTTATTTATTTAATTATTTTATTAATCCATCCAATAAACACATTCCTTTTTTGTAAATATTTTCCTTTTTTGATTTTTTGCCTCTTTTTAATGGGCTCCTCCTCCCTCATTCACATTTGATCAATCTTTGGCGGAGAGGAGCCCATTTTCCGAGAGATTTCTTGTTGAAAAGGGTCCTAGCCTCCGATTCAGTCGTTGACAGCGGCTTGAGCTTCGTCGAGGCAATCATGGCTCCCTTCTTCCCAGTGAACTCCAGAGGCATCGCGAGAGTGACAGCAAGCGATCGCCCTTGTTGCAGTGAGGCGAGGAGGTGTGTCCGATCCCCGAGGTAAGATCCACTTTTTCTTGTCTTTTTCTCTAGGTAATCATAGATTTAGATCTTAGCGTAAGAGTAGGTGTAGTTTTTAGATTAAAAATCATAAAAAATTTCTCCATACATTTTCGCCCGACACCGATTTTTCATCCCATCTTCTCAAACCCTCCATTTCACATTCTACCTCACGCGATCTTACACCTCCGATCACGCACGGTGGTCGGAGCCCCTGGATCTTTCTCCCACTACGTTAAGATCCAACCATTCACACATCCATTTTTGTGTATAAATAAAAAATTAAAAAAAATGTATCTTGTTTTCTATTCCATATTTTTGCAAGATACAATAAAAAAATAAATAATCTTTTGGTTGTTTTCTCTCTAACATCTCTTTTGCAGGAAAAATAAAAATAAAAAAAATTACTTTTTCTCTCTCTAACATCTGTTTTGCAGGATAAAAAAAATATATAAAAAAATTTATCTCTAACAATTTGCTGCAGGTTACAAAACAATAAAAAAAAAGCAATTTAAAAAAAATAATAAAAAAAATAAGCAAGTGGACGGCCCTCCATCAGCGCCAACACCCCTCGCGCCGCCCCTCCTACACCTGGGCGGATCCGCCGCCTACGCGCGGCTCCTCCGTCGACGCCCTGAAGACCTCCACCTCCTGCGTGGCTTGCCCTCGCTACCACGCCCTTGCCCAGCGCCCTTTCCTCCTCCAGCGGGCGGCGGCCCTACTCCTCCAGCCGCAGGCATCTCCAGCGGCGGCCTCACTCCCACTCGTCCGCCAACAGCCCTCCAGATCCGGCCCGCGGCCGCGCGAAGTCGGCCGACCGCGCCTCTCCTCCCTTGGCGCTGAACCTCGCCACCGCCCACGCGGCGGCCATCTGCAGCAGCCAGCCCCCGCGTTCTCCGACCAGCACGCGCGGCCCCGCGCGAGCTCCCTCCAGGCGGCCGACCTCCGTGGCACTGCCACCCCCTCCGCCGATCTCACTCCACCGCGCGGCGGCGCGCCATCCCGCTGCAACTCCGCACAGTGCCTCCAGCCCGCGCGAGCCGCGGGCGGCGGTCCCGTCCTCCCTCGCTCCAGATCTGAAAGGAGGCGGCTGCCCGCGCCTCCTCCTCTGCGATCTCCAGCCCCGCGTGAACCACCGACGCCTGAACGCCCTAGAGCCGCCCGCGCCGCCTCGTTCTCCGCCATATCCATTGGGCGGCGGCTACACCTCTTGGCAACTCTCTGGCTTGAACAAGAAGAAACGAAAGAGAAGCCCTAAGGACTTGTTGAAATAAAATATTGGTAAATTACAAAACGGTCCTTAGAAGATTTCAAGATTTGCAGAACAGACCCCAGACTCTAAATGGTAACGTGCCATGCACATGTTTAATTGGGTAAACTGCATCTTTGATTCGTATTTTTATTTATGTTTGCATTCAGTCTGAAAACTTTTGCGTAATTGCGATTCAGTCCCTGCATTTCAGATTTGAACTTTGCATGTTACTCTTGATGAAATAAATGTTTCTCTTGATCTAAAAAATTCTGAGAAAATTTGTGTTTGTTCCTGCTATAATTCTTGTCATTGTATAAATTTTTCATAGCATTTTTACTTAATTTGATATATTTAAAAAATCAAAAACAGTGTATTTTTGTGTCTTTTTCTCTGTCTACTTTTTGATAATTCATAAAAAAAATATAAAAATTGCCTAGAAATTCCACAAAAATTCCTGTAGCAGTGTTTTGACTTGTTTTAATTTCTGTCCAAGTTTTGTGCTTTTTCCATATATAAAAAAAAAGAAAATTGCAAAATACAAAAAAAAAAAGATTGCGTGTGCTTTTCTTTATCACTTGTCTTCATTTGTGCTTGTTCGAAAAATAAAAAAAAATATAAAAGTAAAAAACCACTAAAAATTAGCTTTTCTGAAATTTGACTGCATAGTTTTTAAATCGTGCTCCTTGTGTTCGACCCTGGATCGCTATACCAGGTAAAAAGAATAGCGAAGACCACATACATTATTTTCTTGATTTATATCTTATCTGAAGTGGTTTACAAATTTTTCTCGTTGACCGAATCCTGCGGTTGAGAACAACGACAACATTTTTGATATTATTTACACCTCTCTCGACCGCGTACGGATTTCGTGTCGTCAGAGACCTCCTGCCCATCATCGTGATCTGGCGAGTAAGGCGGATGAGATCTGGAAAAACTATGATCAGCAACCAAACCCTCTGTTCACCAACGCAACACGAGCTGAAGACCGTAAAGGCTCGGTCAAATTATCTTGTCAAATTTTATTAGGTGAACAAACAATCTATCAGAGCGCTTACGTGATCTGTTGGGATTCCCGATACTACCCCAACCGACTGGCCCGCACGGAAGAGTCGGTAGTTAGTCAGGAATAGCACCGGAGGGCTCTACCTAGTGAACGGGTCACTCTCTCGCGCAAGCAAACCAAACAATGAGGGGGTTGTTCTCCCCAAGACAAATTTTTCAGTCAAGTGTCTTTTAGGGTCAATAGCTTAAATAGTCCCAATTTTATGGTTTTTCTTTTTAATATTTTTCAATAAAAACAAAGGCCTAACGAATTTTTCGGTTCTCCTGGTTATTAAGTCCAAAACAGGGGGGAGAAGACGAAAAAGCCGATGCGCGATAAATCAATGATGCATGCAGAGATAGAAATGCGTACCTGGCTCCAGCACTCTACATGCAATATGATCCGCGCAGAATTTAAAAGACTGGAAATAAACTACCTAAATGGTGCAGCGGTGAAAACCGAGTCCTAAACAGGCAATTTCTACTCGATAGAACCGTCTAGCTTAGTTACTCGCCCTCGATCCAAAGAGTCCGGTCTAGACCCACCCCTCCTCTTCTCGACAGGTCGAGTTCAGGAGTAGCGCTTGACGGGGCAGGCTCGCGGCGCGTAGGCTCTCAGGAAAGCGACTAAGCTATTTTTATTAGTGAATTATTAGTAGGTCCAATTATCGCTCTATAGGAACAGGCAGGCAATTAAGTGTGGGGATCCTACTAATTACGGCACAGTCAAGCAAAAAATCCTAAATCTAGGGGCTCGAGAAAAACCGCTGAAAACCGTAAAAGGCAGCTAAAAAGCTAAAAAGCTAAAACCACGAAAAACCGCGAAAAATCTAAACTAGTCTAAGGGGTCCCCCGAGCACACCGGTGCTCGGCGAAACAGACCCGAGAGTCCAAGTGTCTGTCCGAATGTACCTATATTATTACAATAATTCAAATGTGTGGGAAATAAATCCTAAACTAGACTCCTCTCTCACTCAGCTCCTCTCTCGCTCTCTTCTGCGGCTCCGTGCATAAGGGAGCCGCCTCCGAATTCTGCGGTTGCGCCGGCTCCTCGAAAGTCGCCTCCGCGGTCCTCGGGCCCTCGCAAGAAAGAAAGCAAGTATCACAAACCAAATTATTATAAAAATGTCAGAAATATATATATATATATGCAGAAAGCTATACAAAAAGCCGCGAAAAGAAAAGCCGCGGAAAAACTCAAAAATCGACTACTAAGCCGTGCTCCCCGGCAACAGCGCCATTCTGATGACCGAAAAATCACCAAGACATGGGTGAAATAAAATAGATCAAGCGTCGTTGCGACCCGGATCTCGGAAGTCAATCGGTCAATCAAGATAAATAAAGCAGACCACCAAAATCAGATGAAGTCAAATAAACACGATAGCGGTCCTGGCTATTTTATTAACCTGGTATAGCGACCAGGGTCGAACTCAAGGAGCACGGATTGGCCTTACGGCCTACGAAGTAGTCGAGAAGAGAAGAAAATGTATTTTTGGTGGTTTTTAAGGGTTTTTATATTTTTTTGGATTTTTAATCAATTAAGAAAATAAGAAAAGCAACTAAACAACACACTTCAATAATTTATTAAATGCACTAAAAATCAACCAAAAATTCCAGGAAAAAATATTTTTGTGTGTTTTATGTTTTTTTACTGTTTTTGGTGAATTTTTGGGACTTTTATGATTTTTATTTTATTTTCTAAAAATGAAACAATGACAGAAATAGAGGGTGATGTCCAGTCAGGAGAAAAAGGCCAACCTAAAATATAAAAAGAGGCTCCCAGCTCCTGAAGGTAAAATTTTTGTATAAACTAGAAAGTTTAAGGAAAATTAAGGCACTGAATTTATGATTTTTGGATTTTTAAATTATTTATTAGACTTTTTAAGAGTTTTTGAGTGTTTTTCAATTTTTAGGTGTTTTAGGTAATGAAAAATATCCAAAATTGGCTAGAAAATCAAGCAAGCCAAAATAAGCAGTAGGTAATTTTTTTGTAATTTTTAGATAGGTTTAATATTTTTTTGTGATTTTCAAAGCTGAACAGTAAAGAAAATACGTATTTTTGAATTTTTAAAAATACCAACAGTGTCAAAAATGTCTCCAAAATTTATAGAAAATTTTACATCATGGCAGGAGCCATGTATCCAATTTTCATCAAATTTGGAGTTGATTTGCTATTTTATTCAAAAATCAAAAGAGGGTACTGTACACAGGGACCTAAGTGCAAATACACAAAGTCATGAGGGGTCTGGTGCAAAATACCCAAGAAGTCACGCGCGTCGCGCGTGCCTAGGGCACTCAGGGACCCAAATGTAATAAAAACTACTTCCGAGGGCTATTTGGTAACAGGTACCAAAAGACCAGGGGGTAGTCTGCAAATAACCCACGAATATACGCACATGCACTAATAAATTACGTACAGGGGTATAAATGCAATATCCAAAAAGTATTCATTCAATTCATAACATTCAGAACTACAGGATATAGGATGCAAATACACCAGAAAATCACATGTCGAAGCACGTGCTACATAACACACAGGGGCATATATGCAAAGAAAATAAAGAGCAGGGTCCTCTATGAAAATATCCCAAAAACTAAACAACTACTCTAAATATTTACAAGACTAAATGCGAAATAAAATAAAGGAGGGAGCCTAAGGGTAAATTACCCTTTATTAATGCGGGCCGCTGGATGGACGCCACGTAGCAGATGAACGGTCCAGATGCGGGTGGCTCTCCAAGGCTCAGCTCCTCGCGATGATCGAACGGTGACGGCGTAGCCACGTGGAAGATCCGGCGGTGGCGGTGCGTAGCTGCTACGCCTCTCTGATTCGACGGCTGGGATCAGTCCTCACTGATCGGACGCTAGCTGCAGCTCCGTGGATGGACGGTCAGGATGAGATCTGGAGCTCCGAGGCTGATCGGACGGTCGCTGAAGGTCTTCCAGTACGCTCGCTCCGAGCCTCCACGCGGGGCGCTGAAGATCGGAAAAGGTTCGACGTGAGCCTCCGCGTCGGATGGGGGTCTCCGATGACCCAGCCGAGCTCCAGGGAGCTCCGGCAAGGTCGTCGGAGCTGTAGCTGCTGGACCCAATGGTCCAAGCCCTCAGATGGGCTTGGATGCACCTGCAAAATAGACCAAACAGCTCGCGGGTCGAGGGCAAACTGCCTCGACCCGGTTAGGCGGGGTGAAGATGGTCGGAGGGTCGATATGGGCGAGCTCCGGCGAAGGTGGGGACGGAGGAGCTCGAATCCCAGCTCCTGTGCGAGCTGGGTTGAATGGAGGTATGGAGAAGGTGCGCGGGAGGAAGGCGGAGGTGACGGTTGATTCCGATGATCGAATCGAGCTGTGAGGTGGTCGGAATCAGCGAAACACGGCGACGGTGAAATTTGGGGGAAATCGGAAATTAGCGAAAAGGGAAAGGAAACAGGTCTACCTGGATGGAGGGATGGGCTGTGGTCGAGCTTACGCAGCTCTGGGTCTTCGCCTCACGGAGCGCCGACGTCCGAGGCTCGAGCTCCAGCTCAGGGCAGAGCACGGCGGTGCTACTCGCCGGATCAGAGGAATCCGCTCCCTCTCCTCGCTGCGACACCACGGGGGACGAGTTGTCACTCTCGCTGATGCGACGGAGCTCACTGGGGGGTGGAACGAGTGGCCAAAGATAAGAAAATAGGTGGCGGAGCTCGGCTTAAGTATGGGTGCGGGTCCGGTTAGGGTTGGTCGGGTAGGGTTGTGTGAAGCGCGGATCCCGATGCGGGGGCTCCGGCGAGGGTGTCGGATATGCAAAGAAGGATTGGGACCCGGGTTTAGGGTTTTAATGATCGGATCAAGCGGGAATAAATGGGAGAAATAGGGTTCTCGAACCAGATCCGCGAGAGGTGGTCCACAGGGGGAGTTGACCGGGCGGTCAACAACCCCCGTGGACCAATGAACGTCAGCCACGTGTAAAAGATTTCTAAAATCATTTAAAAATAGAAAATGGCTGATTTATTAAAAAGTCAAAACATGAAATATTTTTGTTTTAATTTTTTCTATTTTTTAATGATTTTTAATTAATTTTTCAAAATAAAAATAAGGTATTTACAATATATAGCTATACATAGGTATATGTACAATATGTATTTTTAATTTTTGATTTTTAATTTGTTATTTTTGTGCATTTTTATTCCCATTTTGTATTTTATTTATTTATAGTATAATATTAGGAATAAAAGATATTTTTATTTTATTTTTACTATATATATACAGGGGTGAAATAAATATATATGTACATGTATATACATGGTATATTTACAATATATTTTTGTGTTTTAATTTTGTTCTTTTTATTTTGTTTTTGTTTTAATTGTTTTTATTTAATTTATTTACAACATAAAAGATGGAATATTTACAAAATTTTTGGAAATTAATTTTATGTATTTATAGGGTAAAATACATATAGGAGTGGCTATGTACATGATGAATATGCACAAGGTGAGGGTTTTTGTTTTATTTTTAGCTTTCTCTTTTTATTTTGATTTTTATATTTATAAGTATATACAAGTATTTACAGGCCCATTTTAGTCTCTTTTTGGAGGAAAATATTTTTATTATATTTACAAATATATTTACACACATGAGTCCCTATCTCCCTCTACTTTGGTTTTTATGCGGTCACGCCCATGCTGAGCCCTCCCTTGGGATTAGGTTGCTCAATATTTATTCTAAATATTTCCCTCTTTTTTCTTTTTACTCTTTATTCTTTTATTTTTGCACAAAAACATGCTAATTATTAAACTTTATACAATGCATGCTTTTGATAATTATTTGTATTTACATGAATATACATGCATTTGCAAAGGTTTTTGTAGCTAAAATATAAGAATAAAGAGTGATGAATGGGTATTCATCAGTGCGCTCCGGCGAGGAAGATCAATAGGGCGATTCACACGATGGAATGCAAAATTCCTAGAGGGCTTTTGTTCCTAAGGCTAAAACTAATAAAATGCACGAAAATAAGTGGGTGAAGTAGCAGCCTCAACGGTGCAGACCGGAGGGAAGAAGTACCTCGACCGCCGGCGAAGGGGGAGGTGCTGGAGCCGCCTCAGGCGTCGCTCGGCCAATCTGAAGAGCTCAAGAGCAAGCTGTCACCTTCCTCGAGCTTCAGGGCACAAGAATGGGAGCTATCCTATGGATTGAGGGGTTCGATTCTGAAATTGAAGTCGGGGCTTCGTTATATTTGGCTTGACTCAGAGACTGAGGTGCCCCAAAGACCAAGGCGCCCAGCTCGCCTCAGTGATCCAAAGTCCAAGGTTTCACTTAGATGTGAATCACCACATAACGAGGAAGAAAAGTCATGAAGATTTCGTCACGAAAAAATGCAAGGCGCGACCTAAGAAAATCGACAAAAATGGGTGAAAACCCAGGTCTGACAGAAGGGCAGGCAGGGAAGGCAGGCAGTTGACCCGGGGTCAACGCTGACTGCCTCCTGGTTGGTCCACGTGGACCAACCAGGAAAAACCCTATGAAAAAGATCTAGAAATTAATTTAAAAATAGTAAATGATTTTATTCTTTTTAGGTTATGAAATGAAAAGTGTTTATTATTTTATAAATTATTTTATTATGATTTTTATTTATTTTTATAAGATGTATTTTTACAAGTTTAGTTTTATACCCATTATAGGTATAATATCTATATATTTTATTATTTTATTTTTAATTTGTGATTTTAATTTCTTTATTTTTATTTAGTATTTTATTAATTTATAAAATACTTTTATACACTTAATTATGTTTTTATTTTATTTTTCTGAATTGCTTTGTGTATTTAATAAAATCATAGTATACATTATATAGGTATGTATATAGGTGTTATGCCTATGTATGGTATGTACATGTATTTTATTTTGTGTTTTAATTAGGTGTTTATTATGATTTTACTGTACATATGTATTATAAATAATATTTACAAAATTATGAAAATAAAAAAAACATAAAAATAGTGAATAAATAATAAAATGAATATTTTAATCTGTACAAATATACAATGAGGGTCTAAAACTCAACTTTCAAACCGTAGCTCCGCCAAATGCGAAACCACCACCATTAAATAGCTTATTTTATTCTATATACAATTAAAGGTGAGTTTGCTGCATTTGGAGTTTTCATTTGTGAGATACGGGTCTGGGAAGTTGAGATTCTGGATTTTTATTCAGACCATAACTTTTTATCTGTATATGATTTTTCAGTGAAATCAATTTTGTATTTTCTTTATTTAATTATCTACAACTTTCATGTTTAAAGTTTCTTTGAGGTATAAAAAGTGGAACCAAAAATAGGTCCCAAAATGAATAAAGAATGAATTGAATAAAAGGTATTTTTATTGTATTTTGACCCTTATCTCCCCCTACTTTATTCCTTGTCGACCTATTCATATAGATGCCTAGGTATCGGGGTTTTGGGTCATAAAATATTTACAATATTTTATTCTTTTTCTTTTATTTTGTTTATTCTATAATTTTGGCTTTAATTACAGTATTTTATACACTAATTAGATGCACATGCATGAATGCTAAGATGATGTATTTAAGGGTATTTACACGCATTTGCTAGGGTTTTTGATGCCAAAATGATAGAATAAAGATGATGAAATGTGGCTTCATCAGGCCTCAAAATGGCGGGTTAACCGTCGACGCACCGCCACGACGTTCGCAGGAAGAGGATGCTCCAGGTTGTTCATTCTGTGGCAAGAATCGACCCCAGGAGGGGGGTCTTTGGCCCCCTGAGACCTGCAAAGGAAAGTTCACAATGGCATAAATAGGTTCTCATGGGTATCATGGTGAAGTGGGAGGTGAATAGCGTGAGTAGGAGCTCGCCGGAGCAAGCTCCGGCGAGGTGGTGGCGTGATGTTAGGGTGCATGTGAATCGAAGGGGAAAATGGTAGATAAATCCTAAAGCTAAGATAGCTAAGTAAGTGCAAGAAGAAATGGATAGAAAACGACCTCGATTGGCTGTAAAAACCAAGAGATGGAACCTCACGGCGGCATGGCCGCCGGAGATGGTGGAACGGCCGCTCAAGGCCTCGCCGTGCTTCCCTGGGCTGCTGGAGAACATGCTGTCACCAAGATCTATCCGGAGCTTGCTCAAGGGAGCCAAAAACGAAGTCAAGAGGGGTTCAAAGGGCAATGGAAGTGACGGGTGGTCTTTTGAAAGGGTCGACGAGTGGGCGTGAAGATCGAGTGATAGCAGACGATGCAGCGGCTCATTCCCCTAGATTAGCTAAGGGCGTGTATCACCAACCATAGGGGAGAAAAAGTCGTGAAGAATGCGACACGAGATAGTGACAGGCGTGATCTCCAAAATTAGAAAACGCCAAAAAAAACCAGTTCTGACAAAGGAAAAGGCTGGGGTCAGAGAGTTGACCTCGGGTCAACTCTCCAGCCCTCCTGGTTGGTCCACGTGGACCAACCAGGAAAAAGCCTGGAAAATGTTTTGTAAAATCATTTTAAAATAATAAAAGATTTTATTATTTTTAGGTTATTAAATAAAAAATATTTATTATTTTATAAATTATTTTATCGTGATTTTTAATTATTTTTTAGAGGTATTAATTTACAAGTTACCTTTTATAGCCTTTATGGGGATATTCTTCTATATGTTTAACATTTTATTTTTATTTTGTATATTTAATTTGTTTATTTTTGTTTATTATTTTATAAATTTATAGAGTATTTTTTTACACTTAAATATATTTTTATTTTATTTTTTTAATGTGTTTTGTGCACTTAATAAAATAGAAGTATTAATTCTGTAAGTATGTATGCATGTATTATACCCAGGTATGCTATATACAGGTATTTTATTTTATGTTTTATTTATATTTTTATTTTGATTTTAATATATATATATATATTAAAAATATCATTTAAAAAATTATAAAAATATAAAATTATAAAAATAAGGAATAAATAATAAAATGAATATTTTAATCTGTACAAGTATACAATAGGGGTCCAAAACTCAACTTTCAAACCGTAACTCCGCCAAATGCGAAACCACTGCCATTAAATAGCTTATTTTAAATTATATACAATTAAAAGTCAATTTGATGCATTTGGAGTTTTTATTTGTGAGATACAGGTCTGGGAAGTTGGGATTTTGGAAACTTATTCAGATCACAACTTTTTATCTATACATTATTTTTAAGTGAAATCAATTTTGTATTTTTCTATATTTAATTATCTACAATGTACAAAGTTTCTTTATTTGAAGTATAAAAAATGGAACCAAAAATAGGTCCTAAAATGAATAAATAATGGGTTAAATAAAAGGTAATTTTTATTGTATTTTGACCCTTATCTCCCCCTACTTTATTCCTTGTCGACCTATTCATCGAGATGCCTAGGTCTCGGGGTTTCGGGTCATAAAATATTTACAATATTTTATTCTTTTTCTTTTCTTTTCTTTATTCTATAATTTTGTCTTTAAAAACCGCATTTTGTATACTATTTACACAATGATGTATGAATGATAAAATGCATGAATTAACGCTATTTACATGCATTTACTTGGGTTTTTAAGGACAAAATGATATAATAAAGATGATGAAACGTAGCTTCGTCACTAATACACATCAAAATTGCATCCTCGCGATGGCACCACCATGCTACATACATCACCTTCCGATCTACGTGTTGTCATCATCGTCAGCGTGTAGAACTTCCTAGAGAGTTGCGATATCATCCACAGGCACTTGCGTGTGCCACCTACTTTTGCCTTGTCGATGAAGCCGTACATGATTCTTGGAATCACTCCAAGAAGTGCCTGATCATCATCTCCATGATGACGGTGAAGACGAAGATAAAAGGAACATCTGGATGCCCCCCTCAAGGAAGAGAAATCTTCTGCCAGTCGTGTCGATGATGAAGATGTAGACGAAGGTGACAAAGCGGTTAACGAGGCATGTGATGACAGCGGAGATGGTGGAGACAATGGAGACAAGGCATGCGATGTGCGCACGGTGGAGAAGAGCGACGACGGAGATGGAGATGCGCAACGCCTGACATTCTCCTCCTCTTCCCTATTTTTGTGTGTATGCCAATTTATGTGCGTGAGATTTTGAAATGAATGAAAAGACTATGAGAGAGATTAATGAGGAGATATTTTAGATTGTTACATATTATATTTAGACAATGAGTAATGACCAAAATATATTTTTGGCTAATTAGATAATAATAAAAATAACACACCTTTAATGATAATCGTTGGATTATTTATGGATGCGTGAGATCGTTGGCCTTCCATAGGGATGGAACACTAGTAAAAAATATTGTATTAGCCACGCAATCAAGCCACAATAAATATTATTGTGGCTGAAAACTATTGACCACGATAAATTACCGTAACTTAAAGTTAGTCGCAATGATAATTACCGTGGCCAAATACGTTAGGCTACAGTACTATTAACGTGGCCAATATTTTTTAACTACAATACTATTACCATGACAAATAATTTGAGATCACGAAACTTTTATCGTGGCCGAACCTAGTATGCATAAGGAAAATTCAATCCCTCCATTATATCTGCAAGTAATATAACATCGGACTCCAATTCTATAATTGTTAGAAATGCAATGACCATTATATATATGATTCCGATTTTGTGTAAAAATAAAAATGAAAATTTAAGTACCGTGCTGAGAATTTGGCATTTGTGCTAAGCCACTACAAATCTTCTTGGAGAATTTTTAAATGTAGTATAAAATCCTCTTATGTAATCGTTAAGGGACTTCATCTCATGTTAAACTATTTTTTACGATCACGTCATGACTAGTTATTATGTGTCCACCTATAGATAAATTATTTTTTATTTCTTAGTTAGTTAAGTTAATATATATTGAGGTAGGGATGAAAAGGGATACAGAATTATCTGAATATCCGCTTAACGTATTCAATAAATTTTCAGATACGGATATTCATATCCGAATATTAATCGAATACTGATCGAATATGGATACGTGTTATAAAACTTTTTCGAGTACGGATATGGATATTGTAATGCCATGAATATCTAGACCCGGATCTGAATATCCAAATACAACATTTAATATTGCATTACATATAATTAGTTAGTATAATCTACGCCACAGTCTTACGTTATTATATTGGTATTATATATTATATAATACAATATATTAATGATATTAATAAACTTCCATTTATTTGGGAATGGGGTGAACGAAGTTACTAAACCCTAACCCCTTTTTTGCTTCCGGCTAAGAACATTGGTCACCTTGACGCTCTCTTTTGTCATCATGCAGTTTATTTATATTCCAATGCCATGTTTAAAAATCATTATGAACTTTGATAAAAAAAATTCAATCATATCTATATTCGGAATCGAGTTTTACTGGATCCGCAATCCATATTTGGATTTACTCATTATTCGATCCTTATAACTCAGGTCCTCTCTTTATTTGATTCATATTTTGGATTCGATAAATATCCAATTTGAATTCGTTTTTGTATTTTTAAGGATATGATTTCCTTAATGCATATCCAAATCATATCTGAATCTGTATTTGTATTCGATATAGATGAAGTGAATAGGGATATGGATATAGGTATATTCGACCGTTTTCATCCCTATATATATGGAAGACAATGTTAACTATTTCCTTATAATTTAAGACAGCCAAATAAGACTAATTATTTCACCATACAAACTTTTTGTATATTCATAATAAGAGGTATCAAGCTAACAATTAATTTGTATGATTACTATTTTCATATGTTGGATGAAATACCCCTTTCTAATTTTCCGAACCCAGATCTCTCCCCAAAATCTCTCCAATGACTTCCTCCTTCCCTCCCTTCATCAAATCCACCCTTTCTAATTACCCTCCCCAAAATCCCTCCAATGAAATCCCCCTCCCTCCCTCCAACCAATCACTCTTTTTCTAAATTTCCAAAACCAAATTCTTCCCCACAACCCCTCTCGTGAAACCCTCCTTCCAACAAAACCCTCCCTTTCCATCCCCTCCTCGCATGCCGCACATGCCGCCCCCTACTTGATCCCCTCGGCTCAGTCTCCTTGCACAGTCTCAGCCTCAAGATCCAACTCACGCACCGTCGAGGCTCCCCCGCACGGCTACCGCTCTCATCCCTAACTCCCTCCCCATTGTTCTTTCTCACATGGCCGTCGATCTCGCCCCCAAATTCGCAGCACATTACCTCTCCTTCGTCAATCCTAGCCATTACGGTAAATCATTGATGAATACCCATTCATCACTCTTTATTCTTATATTTTAGCTACAAAAACCTTTGCAAATACATGTAGATATATGTAAATATCAATAATTAGCAAAAGCATGCATTTTGTAAAAATATGTAATTAGCATGTTTTTGTGCAAAAATAAAAGAATAAAGAGGAAAAAGAAAAAGAGGGAAATATTTAGAATAAATATTGAGCAACCTAACCCAAGGGAGGGCTCAGCATGGGCCTGACCGCATAAAAGCCACAAGTAGAGGGAGATAGGGGCTCATGTGTATATATATTTATGTAAATAAATAAATAATATTTTCCTCAACCAAAAAAAAATAATATATATTTGTACATATTTTGTATATATAGAAACTATGGAAAACAAAACAAAAATTAAAAATCAAAAATTCAAAAAGAACCCTTCATCATGTACATAGATCATCATCTCTCTATTTATTTCACCTTGTAAATAAAGCTATTTATTTTCAAAACTTTGTGTAAATATTCCTTTTTGTGTTTTGTAAATAAATAAAATAAAAAGAATTAAACCAAAAATCAAATAAAAATTACAAAATTAAAACACAAAACTACCTTGTATATATACCATGTATATAAGTATAAATAAATAATTATTTGACCTATGTATATAAATAATAAAAATAAAATAAAAATAGCCTTTTATTCCTCATTTTATCCTATAAATAAATAAAATATAAAATGGGAATAAAAATGTATAAAAATAACTAATTAAAAATCAAAAATCAAAAATCTACTTAATGTATATATACCTATGTATAGCTAATATGTATATACCTTATTTTAAATTCCAAAAATTAATTAAAAATCACAAAAAAATAGAAAAAATTAAAACAAACATTTTTCATGTTTTAAGTTTTTGGAAATTCGGCCATTTAAGGCCTCAAAAAAATCAAAGAAAATCCCAAATATTGGCGGGCTCTGATTGGTCCACGGGGGATTGTTGACCCCCGGTCAACACCTCCCCCAGGACCACCAGAGCCCGGGTTTGAGTATTCGACCCGCCTTCTCGGATATCTCCTGTGTTGACCCGATTCCCATTCACCCCAAATCCGGGTCCGTTATGACCTCAGCACATCCGAGAAGCTCGCCGGAGCTTCTGCCTCGAGATCCGCGCTCCGGCGCGCCCTACCCGCCACCTCCTTTCCGGACCTTCATGCGTATATAATCCGAGCTCCGCCGCTTTCTCGCGCCATCTTTGGCTAGCCATTCTCTTTCCTGTGAGCTCCACTGTGTCCCCCGAGGTGACAGCTCGCGCCGGCCTGTGTCGCAGCGAGGAGGAGGTGCGTCTACCATCGATCCGGCCGCTTGTAGCCGCCGCGCTCCGACGACCATCTGGAGCTCGAGCCTCGGGTGTTGACGACCCTTGAGGCAAGGACCAGGAGTTAGCCACACTCCAGCCCAGTCTCCCGCGTCATATAGGTAATCTTCTCGCCTTTCCATTTCGCCTAATTTTCGATTTCGCCCAATTCGACCTCTCGCCGTGTTCCTCTGATTCCGATCAACACGCTTAATCTCTCGATCATCGGAGCACCCTATCATCTTCGCCATCTCCCTGCGCACGTTCTTCACCCACGCATTCACCCCAGCTCGCCCCGGAGCTGGGAGTCGAGCCCCACCGTCTCCGCCTCGCCGGAGCTCGTTCGCCCCACCGCACAGACCACCTTCACCCCGCTTCCTTGGGTCGAGGCATTTTGCCCTCGACCCGCGAAGCGTTCTGGTTGCTTTGCAGGTTCAAAGGGAGGCATCTGAGCCCCCCTTACATTCCAGGCCGGAGCTTCGCGCCGCCAGCCTCGCCGGAGCCCCTCCAGGGCTCGGTTGGGCCATCGGCTACCACCATCAGCTGCGGGGCTGCACCAGGAACGTGTTCCGAGCTTTAGCAGCAGCTGAGGAGGACCGGAGTTCACGCAGGAGGCCGGCGAAGTTCGCCGGCGTCGAGTTCTTCCTCCATCATCCAGAGCCGTCCGATGACGCCTCAGCTCCAGTTCTGATCGTGAGCGTCCATCTTTCGAGGAGCAGTAGCCGTCGATCCATCTGAGGAGTGCATCCGGACCGTTGATAGCAGAGGAGAGAAGCACCAGAGTCTCGGACGTTAGATCATCCACGTGGCTTCGTCTCCACCGTCGATCGAGCCCAAGAAGAGAAGAGAAGGAGAGCGCCATCCAATCTCAGCCGTCCGATCACCACGTGGCGCACATCTGGCCGTCGGCGAATAAAGGGGTAAATATCTTAGGGCCCCCTCGTAGTTTGTCATTTTACTTTTAGTCCTGTAAATAGTTTTAAAACTTTATTTGCGTAGGGTAAATTGCAGTAGGGACCTTGTGCTTGTTGTTAATTGCATGTATGCCCCTGTTTGTGTGTGACCACGTGCTTCGTCACGTGTGTATCTGGGCTTTTTATATTTTTAGTCCTGTAGATCTGGGATGTTATGAATGGAATGAATCTTTTTGAGTAATTGCAGTTATGCCCCTGTGAGTGTTTTTATTACGCATGTGCGGATTTTAGTGGGCTTTTTGCAACCCGACCCTTGGACTTTTTGGTACCCGTTACCAAAAGGTCCTGGAACGTGGTTTTTATTACCATTTGGTCCCTGTGTGCCCCAGCCACGCGCCACGCGCGTGACTTGCTGGGTATTTTGCACCAGAGCCCCCAGATTCTCGGGTATTTGCACATTGGTCCTTGTGCACTATGCCCCCTTTGCATTTTTGAATAAAATATCAAACGACCTCCAAATCCAATGAGATTTTGACACATGGCTCCTGCCATGGTGTAGAAATTTTAGGGATTTTTGAGGACATTTTTGCTTCCATTTATTATTTTTAAAAATCCAAAAACATCTATTTCAGCTACTGTTCATCTTTGAAAATCATAAAAAATATAAAAACCCCACCAAAAATTCTAAAAAAATTAGATACTGTTGTTTGCTTGTGGTTTGATTTTCTAGCCAATTTTGGCTATTTTTCATCACTTAAAAACCTTAAAAATTGCAAAACCCTCAAAAACTCATAAAAATTCTAATAATTAATTTAAAAATCCAAAAACAATAATTAAGGTGCCCAAATTTTCCTTATTCTTCATAGATTATAGGAAAATTACCTCCAGGGCTTAGTGAGACTCTTAGATATTTTATTTTTGAGTCTCAAGCCTTGCTGGACAGTACCTCTCCTGTTTTGCATTGTTTGATTTTTACAAAATAATCTACCCGTCAGAAAAATATCAAAAATTAACCAAAAACACTTAAAAACATAAAAAACACAAAAACAATTTTTCCTTAATTTTTGCATTATTTTTGGTGTGTTTAATAAATTGTTGAAGTTGGCTTGAGTTCACTCTATTCCATTTTCTTTATCTTTTAAAAATCCAAGAAAAAATCTAAAAATTCATAAAAACCACTAAAAATAACTTTTCTTGTATTTTATTCTATTGTGACTACTTCGTAGGCTTTCGAGCCAACCCGTGCTCCTTGTGTTCGACCCTGGGAGCTATACCAGGTTAATCCATAGCTAGACCGCTCTATTTTGTGCTTGATTGTTTTTATCTGAGTTGAGTGGTTGATTTTTCTTGATATTCTCCGTTTTTGTGATTGAGGTCGCAACGACCATTTTCCGACCTTTACCTCGATCGTATTTTCGGGTTATCAGAATGGCGCCGTTGCCGGGGAGCACGGCTTAGTAGTCTTTTAGATTTTTCCGCGGCTTTCGAGTTTCGCGGCTTTTTGTATAGATTTTTGTAGATATACATTTTTTTGATCTTTTTGAATAATTGTTGGACTGACCACACTTCTCTCTATTTTTCTTGCGAGGGCCCGAGGAGCGAGGGCGGCATTCTTAGGAGCGCCGGAGCACCCGAGCGAGGCGGAGGCGGCTTCTTTCTTCACGAAGCCGCAGGAGAGAGCGAGAGAGAGAGAGTTGAGTGGGTGAGGTAGCTTAGGATTTTATTCATTCATCATTGTAATAATACAGGTTTCAGACTTGTGGACTTGGACTGTTTGGACTCCAGGGTCTGTTTCGCCGAGCACCGGTGTGCTCGGGGGACCCTTTAGACTTTAGCGGTTTTTCGCGGCTTTTTCGCGGCTTTTATTTTTTTCCTTTTTTACTGCCTTTCCGGTGTTTACGCGGCTTTTTGATCGAGCCCCTAGCAGTAGGATTTTCTGGTGACTGTGCCGTAATAGTAGGATCCCCACACCTAATTGCTGATCTGTTCCGATAGATCGTTAATTGGACCTACTAAAAATAATTAATAAAAATAACCGATTCATCTTCCTTCGCAGCCTACGTGCCGCGAGCCTGCCCCACAAGCGCTAACTCCTGAACTCGACCTGTCGAGAAGAGGAGGGGTAAGCCAAGACCGGACTCCTTGGCTTGAGGGTCGGTGATCGGTTAGACGGTTCTACGCTAGCACTGCTGTTTAGGACTCGGTTTTTACCGCTTGCATCATTTAGGTAGTTTACTTTCCTGCCTTTAAATTTATGCGCGGATCATATTGCATGTAGAGTGCTGGAGTCAGGTACGCCTTCCTTACTTTGCATGCATCATTGATTTCATCGTGCATCGGCTTTTTCGTCTTCTCCCCCCTGTTTTCGGCTTAAATAATCAGGAGAACACGAAAAATTCGTTAGGCGTTTGTTTGATATTTTAAAAATATCTAAAAAAGAAAAACAATAAAATCGGGACTGCTAATCATACTTGATCATTAAAAACCGCTCACCCTAAAAATTCTGTCTTGGGGAGAGCAACCCCCTCATTGTCTGGTTTGGATGCGCGAGAGAGTGACCCGCACCCTAGGTAGAGCCTCCCGGTGCTAGACCCGACTGATTACCGACTTCTTAGTGCGGGCCAGTCGGTTGGGGCTAGTATCGGATATCCTAACAGGTCACGTAAGCGCTCTGATACTTTGTGTGTTCACCAAAATAAAATAGACAAGATAATCTGACCGAACTTTCACGGTCTTCAGCTCGTGTTGCGTTGGTGAACCGGGGGTTTGTTTTGTGATCATAGTTGATTCCAGATCTCATCCGCCCTACTCGCCCAGATCAAGATGATGGGTAGACGGTCTCTTAGGCAGCCTCTGGCTGCACCGCTTTCGGGCACGTCTACCCGATCATCTAGGTTGGCTAGTGAGAGCTCAGACCAGCTCTCCGAGCCCGAGTACGATTCCGCCCTGTTCCCCCTCGATCCCCTTTCTGACCTTCCTGAGAGACACGAGCCCGAGGAGAGATTGATACATTTGACAGCACCTGAGTTGGGCTCGTTTGGTTTTGCAGACGTCGTTATGGCCGCCAGAGCAGACGATTCCCCCAGAGGTCGACAGGGAGACCATCATGTTGTACTTGACCAGGGGGCGATCAACTCCACCCTGATCGCATCACTTGAGACGGTTCAGCAGCAGCTCCGCGATCAGGGAGCATTCATGATTGAGATGAGGCGCGAGTTGGAGAGGCTCCGAGCAGAGCGAGGTTCAGAGCAGAGCGAGCCTGAGGAGTTGCTTGATGCAGATGCCGCAGCCGCAGCAGCCGCAGCAGCAGCAGCAGCCGCCGCCGCCGCAGCGGCAGCCGCCGCGGCAGCGGGAGGACCACCACAGCCGATGCGGGCGTTACACAACCCCGGATCCACTCTGATGCATCACTGGGTGGTAGTGCCAGCTATCGTGGGGGACTTCAAGTTCCCCCCGAACACCTTGCAGCTACTACCCCGATTCCACGGGCTAGCCACCGAGGAGCCCCACCTCCACCTCCAGGAGTTTCTCATGATCTGCAGCACTGTCCACGATCGCCACGTGGACCAGGACACTATACGAATGATTGCCTTCCCGTTTTCACTGGCAGACAGAGCAGCCAACTGGCTGAAGCACTTAGGGAAGTTTGTGTATACCTGGGATCAGCTCCGCACCGAGTACTTGAAAAAGTACTATCCACTCGGGCGGACGAATGCAGCGAGGGCCCTGATTAGCAACTTCTCCATGTTCCCCAACGAGCAGTTCCACGAGGCTTGGGAGAGGTTCCGAGAGCTCCTTGACAGATGCCCGCATCACGACATATCGAAGCCGAACCTAGTTCAGAGTTTTTTCAGCGGGTTGACGCCAGAGCTTCAGGGCCTGGTGAATGCTTCTTGCGGCGGGTCCTACTTCGCCAAGGACCACGAGCAGGTCTGGGCCATTTACGAGGAGATGTCAGAGAACTATATGGTGATGTCTCAGACCAGGCTCTACACTCAGAAGACCCAGCCACACCAGCCAGGACCCGTGCAGTACCAGCGGATAGCACGGGTCGATGCAGGTCCATCCAGTTCATCCGCAGTCGCAGCAGCACAGGCAGAGTCGTCCGCTGCGGACATGGGCATCATTAGCGAGAAGTTGGACCGCATGGAGCTGATAGAGAAGAAGCAGTGCCAGAGTATCACGCAGATGGAGCAGATGGCACAGGTCTTGAGCGACATGAAGACACAGCTCATGTGTCTCCAGGAGACACAGACGGCTTCGCAGCCCCGTCTTCTGTCGCGAGGCGATACCGGCGGCAGCAGCAGCTCGTCCCAGCGCTCCAGCTCCTCAGAGCAGCCTAGACAGGTTCACTTTGTACAGGCGGAGCCGTACCAGCAGCCGCAGCCCACCTACCAGTCTCCACCATCTTCAGAGATGCAGATGGTGCTCTACCAGCCGGACCAGCCATTGGCAGTACTACCCCCAGCCCCCTTGGATGCAGAGCCGTTGATGGATGTCAACGGGATCTGGTACGACCGTCCCCAGCCTGGGATCCGACGAGACCATCCCGGATTCAGGTGGGGGAGTGGTGGTGCCCAGCCCCAGCAGCAGCCGTCAGGTCAGGGAGGGCAGTACTCCCATCAGAGAGACCAGCACCAGTCGCAGCAGCAGCCCCCAGTGTACCAGCAGCAGCCATCCTATGGTCCTCGTCCCTATCAGCAGCAGGGACAGTCTGGGAGACGTGAGCAGCAGGCTCACCCGGGATACCAGCACCAGCAGCACCCTCCGTCCTACCCCTCTCACCCACAGCAGTACCAGCAGCCTCACCCACAGAGAGGCTACCCGTCGGGCTCCCACGAGAGCCCTGCCTTGGATGATATCGCCCGCCTCCTCACGGACCAGCAGGCGACCTTCAGACGGGAGATGGATGAGTTCCGCCAGGAGATGCGGGACTTGGTGAGAGGGAAGGCCGCCATACCTGCACAGATAGAGCCCAATCCGAACAACCTGAAGCGGAAGTCTGAGCAGGTAGTACATACTGAGTTAGCCACTCCTAGCGATCCATTTGATGATACTTCTTCAGATCTGTTTGATGTTGATTTTGCCACGCTTAGGAGCGGTAGGACCCCAGCCGGCGGCGGCGCCTCAGCTGAGCACAATCCAGAGGCGCCCCAGGAGGAGGAGGAGAGCGGTACTGAGGCCGCTCCAGTCGATGACGGTGGTACTGAGGCCACCGATGATGCTGATCCTACAGGCGGTACTGAGGCCGCCACTTCACCAGATCGAGGAGGTGGCACTGAGACCACCCCACCAGCAGCCGAGCCAACGAGCGGTACTGATGCCGCCCGACGTCTACCTTCACCAGCAGCAGCAGAGCAGCCCGTCCGTAGTGGTACTGAGGCCACCAGTGTCTGTAGAGAGAGAGTTGTTGTTTTTCCTCATGGTCATGTATCTCAGGATTCTGTGATGAATAAAGGAAAAGGTTTACATTCTTTTGGTCCCACTATTGTGCATGATGTATGTGTGGATCCGGTCCTTGAACCGCGTAGATCTTCTCCTAGTCCTTCATCTGAGAAGGACCCAGTGATCCCCTTCCCTAGAGCCCTTCAGATGGGGAAGGGGAAGAAAAAAGAAAATACAAAAAAGAGAGAGTTCGAGGAGTTCAGCCAGAGCATGATAGATCGATTCCACATTCAGCTGACCCTCCAGGAGGCTTTGCAGCACATCCCCCTTCTCCAGAGATCTTTGAGAGAGAGGACTACAGTTAGGAGGAGGAGGAGGAACCATACTTCAGAGATACATGTGCTGACGAAAGCCACGTGCTTCGCGATCCAGAACCGACTGCCAGCCAAGAGGCCAGATGCAGGGGCCCCGTATGTCAGTTGCCAGATTAGTGAGCAGAGGTTCGACCGTACTCTTTTAGATAGCGGATCGTCGATTAACCTTCTTCCGGCAGCCCTTCTCGACCGCTTCGAGTTGGGCACTCTTCGACAGAGCAGGACAGTCCTTCAGTTCGCTGATCGATCTGTCAAGAGGCCGAAGGGGTTATTACGAGACGTTATCGTCACGATTCAGGGCCTGAAATTCCCCGTGGACTTCGTAGTGTTGGACATGGAGATCCCTGAGTCAGTGACTGATACCCCCATCATCCTTGGTCGTCCGTTCTTGGCCACAGCCAAGGCGGTGACTGATCATGATAGCGGGAAGGTGTACTTTCGCGTCGAGGGCGAGAGTATACAAATAGAGACGGTCGAGGATTACAGAGCCAGACTCAGAGCCAGCTCAGATGCGAGTACCGATACAGAGCAGCTGACAGACGCAGAGCCAGACATCCACCAGGACTGCGATTTTGTGATTTCAGACGATGAGGCAGCTTGGGCAGACCTGGAGACACAGACCACCCTCTCACTTTCAGATACAGCTGATGCAGAGACGATAGCAGAGGAGGGTCTGGAGAGCACAGACCTGGTTCCGGATACCTTTACGGCAGCAGCGCCGGTCCTCGATCGCAGCACGATGATTAGTGATGGTGGTGCTGATGCCACCTTGTTGTTCGGTGGTACTGATGCCACCGCTTCTGATACAGATCCCTCGGATTCAGAGTCTGATTGGGCCGATTGCTATGATCAGATGCCAGACATGAGTCCATTTGAGCCTACAGTTGAGGAGGAGGTAGAGGCAGAGCAGAGCAGAGACAGTGCAGTTGAGCCGCCTTCTCCCGATCCAGTTTGCGAGAGTACGCTTTCACTTTCCCAGGCAGATTTGGCAGACCTTGCAGCTTTCACGCAGTTCCTTCCGCAGCCAGATTTGCCAGCACCCAGCATTCCAGAGCGAAAGCCGCTCCCTACTTCGCTGAAGTATCGATTCCTTGCGGGCGATCCAGAGATGTACCCAGTCATCATCTCAGCCGAGTTGACTGGAGAGCAAGAATCCCGTCTGATGGGGGTTCTTGAAAGGAACCGCAAGGCGATCGGATGGAGCGTAGCGGATCTCCATGGGATTAGTCCAGCAGTGTGCTCCCACCATATCTATCTTGAGGAAGGGGCGAAGCCGTCGCGTGAGTTCCAGCGGCGACTGAACCCCAACCTGAGAGAGGTCGTTATGAAGGAAATATCCAAATGGTGGAGCGCAGATTTTATTTATCCCATTTCCGACTCCAAGTGGGTCAGCCCCTTGCATGTGGTGCCCAAGAAGACGGGCATCACGACTGTGATCAGTGAGTCGGGAGAGGAGATCGCTACACGAGTACCCACTTCTTGGAGGGTTTGCGTTGACTACAGGAGACTCAACCAAGCCACCAAGAAGGATCATTTCCCCTGCCCTTTATTGATCAGATCATTGAGAGACTGGCAGGGAAGAGCCATTATTGTTTCCTGGATGGGTACTCGGGCTACAACCAGGTGGCCATCGCTCCTGAAGATCAGGAGAAGACCACCTTTACCTGTCCCTTCGGCACATATGCTTTTCGACGCATGCCATTTGGGCTATGCAATGCCCCTGCGACTTTTCAGAGGTGCATGCTGTCGATCTTTTCGGACATGGTAGGGGAGTGTTTGGAGGTCTTCATGGACGATTTCTCGGTCTACGGCGACGGATTCGATTCTTGTCTTGACTGCCTAGACCGGGTACTCCAGCGATGTATTGAGTTCCATTTGGTGCTATCTTGGGAGAAGAGTCACTTCATGGTGACTCAAGGGACGGTGCTTGGCCACATCATCTCCAACAGGGGCATGGAGGTTGATCCGGCCAAGGTTGATGTCATTAGAAAACTCACACCGCCGTCCAATTTGAGGCAGTTACGGTCATTCCTGGGGCATGTTGGATTTTATAGGAGGTTCATTCAGGATTTCAGCAAGATTGCCCGACCGTTGACTGACCTCTTGACGAAAGACACCGAGTTCCTTGTAGATGACAAGTGTCTCTCGTCTTTTGCAACTCTCCAGCAGCATGTTATAGAGGCTCCTGTCCTCCAGCCGCCTGATTGGTCTCTCCCATTCGAGATCATGACGGACGCCTCCGATTTTGCCGTGGGGGCAGTGCTGGGACAGAGGAGGGATGGAGTGCCATTTGCCATACACTATGCTAGCCGCACATTGGATTCCGCCCAGAGGAATTATACGGTCACAGAGAAGGAGATGCTAGCAGTAGTGTTTGCCTTAGATAAGTTCAGATCATATATCATTGGATCTAGGGTGACTTTGTTTACAGATCATACCGCCATCAGGTACCTTATGGCAAAGAAGGATTCCAAGGCCAGACTGACTAGATGGATCCTTCTACTCCAGGAGTTCGACATTGAGATTAAGGATAAGCCTGGAGTCAAGAATGTGGTGGCGGATCATCTCTCCCGATTAGAGCAGCCTGAGGATTCTGAGCAGATTGATCCTATTCGTGATACCTTCCCAGATGAGGCGATCCTTGCTATCGCCTCACTCCCGTGGTATGCCGATATTGTGAACTTTCTCGTTGCAGGGAAAGTCCCACAAGATTGGCCCAGGTAGAGGCTTGAGACCTTCCTTGCGAAGGCCAAGTCCTACCACTGGGAGGATCCCATCCTTTACCACGAAGGAGGGGATAGCGTCTGGCGTCGGTGTATTCCTCAGGAGGAACACCATAGCGTCCTCACCTACTGCCACAAGTTTGAGGCAGGAGGACATCATTCTGGGAGGAGAACGGCACAGAAAGTGCTCCAATCCGGCTTGTGGTGGCCTACCCTCTTCAAGGACTCTGATGAGTTCGTGAAGAGGTGTACTGACTGTCAGAGGATGGGAACTTGTGGACAGCGTGATATGATGCCGATGCAGCCCATTCACTTCTGTGAGGTCTTTGACGCATGGGGCATCGATTTCATGGGTCCATTCCCTAAGAGTCAGGGATTTGAGTACATTCTGTTGGCCGTTGATTATGTTAGTCGTTGGGTTGAGGCTATCCCCACCCGAGCCGCTGATGCGAGGACAGTTTGCAGATTTCTGAGGAAGCATATCATCACACGGTTCGGGGTTCCACGAGTTCTTATTTCTGATGGGGGGTCTCATTTCATCAACGACCAGGTGAAGGCCCTTGCTAGCGAGTTCAGTATAGACCATCATGTTGCCACACCTTACCATCCACAGACGAATGGTCTAGCTGAGGTGTCGAACAGGGAGATCAAGACTATTCTGCAGAAAGTCGTCCGCCCTGACCGAAAGAATTGGTCACAGCTTTTGGACTCGGTCTTGTGGGCATATCGGACGTCTTTCAAGACTCCATTGGGTACATCTCCCTTTCGCCTCGTTTATGGCAAGCCATGCCATTTACCTGTTGAGCTGAGGCACAAGTCACTGTGGGCAGTCACTGATATTCTTATGGATCCAGATGGTATAGGAGACCAGAGGAGGGCAGAGTTAGC
This sequence comes from Ottelia alismoides, assembly GCA_037367405.1. Taxonomy (NCBI): domain Eukaryota; kingdom Viridiplantae; phylum Streptophyta; class Magnoliopsida; order Alismatales; family Hydrocharitaceae; genus Ottelia; species Ottelia alismoides. The sequence goes on along the minus strand of JAZKJV010004266.1, from coordinate 177,539 downwards.
TGCCCTGGAGGAGCTTAGAGATGCAGCTTTCTCAAGCAGCCTACATTATAAGGAAAAAGTGAAGGAGTGGCATGATTCTCATATCAGCCACAAACATTTTGAGATTGGACAGAGAGTGTGGCTGTTTGATGCGAGGCTTAGACTATTTCCAGGGAAGCTACAGAGCAAATGGAAGGGACCTTTTCTCGTCAGAAAGGTGCACGACAATGGTAGTATTGATATATCCGAGTTGTCTTCTGAGAGCACCTTTCGAGGTGAACGGCCAGCGGCTCAAGCCATTTCTAGATCATGAGCCGCAGGACATATCATTTGTGCCCCTATTCATTTTGCGTGAGATGTGGTCTTTTGACTCACATCTTTTGCATCTCACGCCTGATTTTCACTGTTCCTCCGCCTGTATAGATCCAGTTGTCCATATCATTCTATTCTTTAGTCCCACATCCCTTTTCTCATCTTATGATTTTGCTATACTTAGGGTGTACTTTACCCTAAGTATAGGGGGGATGTCGGACCTGCGAGTATTCTCTTCAGTCGTTTTGCCCCTGTTTTGCTGCCTATACTTAGGGATATTTTACCCTAAGTATAGGGGGGGGCAGATCCTGTATCTTCTTCACTCGGCTCTCCCTTCACGTACAGCTTGCTATACTTAGGATTAGTTAATCCTAAGTATAGGGGGAAACCACCGAGTTCCTCTTATTCTATTCATTTATTCGTTCCTTTTGTATAGCCTTTCTTTTCACTTCCCTATACATAGCACGAGTTATGTCTTCTTCATCGCTCTTGATCACTCTGAGGACATCGTTCGAGCTAAGTATAGGGGGGTGTGTATATATTTCATATATACTTTAGCCATAACTCGTACTTTGTGTGAGTGTGTTAATAAATAAAATGGCTAAAAATCACAAAAATTTAAAAATTTTCATGTATATAAACCTCTTTTATCCTTGCACATACATAGCTAGTGTACAAAGTATTTTTGTAAAAATGATTTCAAAAATCTTTTGTGTAAAGCTTGTGTAAATATGTTGTATCAAAATTTTGTATATAGTACAAAATTTTTCCAAAATGTTTTGAAAATCAAAAGTTTGCAAAAATCTTGTGTAAATACTTGTGAATATCTTTTTGCAAAACTGGCACCTCATTCATCATCCATGATTTCAAAACATTTTTCAAAAATTTTGCATGATTGTAAAATACTTGTAAATAGCATCTTGTGTACAGATATGTATATAGTTTTTCCTGGATGAGAGTTGACATTTAAACTAAGCCTGGAATTAAATTGAGAAATGGAGCTTGAATAAGATCTTAATCCACCTAACTTTAAGAGGAACCTTATAGGACTTAGGGTTAAGGCTTTTTCAGGTCCATAAGGACTTAATTCTTTGAGTCCACTAGGCTATGAGCATATGTCATCTTGATGAGCTTAAGTAGAACACTTAACAACACACGCATGACTCTTAGAGACAATGGCTTGACTTGCACCTGCACTTTACACATGGCTCTCCACGGATGAGGTAGTGAGGAGGCAGTTTCCTTTGGCTTGGGGTAGCATATGAGGGTAGTACTTCTAGGCGGAACCTCTCTTCTTCTTCTAGTGAAGGAAGTGCACCTCAACTTGGTCTGGTGGTGATGAAGACTAAAGACAGAAGCCGTGGGTTGCAATAAAGCTTCAAAAGAGGGATAGTCTACTGGCTCAAGGGGAAATTTCTTATATGCTGCACCATGTAGATATGCTGTACAGAAGTCTTTGAAAAAAAAATGCAAAAATGCAAAAAGAACTCCAAAAAAGTGGTGGGTCGGATTGAAAATTTAATAACCCCACCGGAGTGTACATAGTCAAATAAAGCAAAGCTTATGTTATCCATGTTACATCTCATGAAGCTTGCAGCGGGAGACCTAGCTACACTGGCTAGGCTTCCAAAACTCTATACTTCTACCCCCTCTTCTTGAGCCGGTTGCACTTGAACTTAGAAGGGAATACCCCGCTTCTCGAGGAAAGAGTTGCTAGACCGAGGAATTAGAGTTACCAAGTTGAGGGAGGTTGTTTCTTTGTTGCCTTTGAGGTGGGGAGCCACATATCACTTTCACTGCTTGGAAAGATTCATGGTCATTAGAGTTTGTGTATGTAGACTTGTTCTGATCTGGTTTATTGAGGAGTCTTGTCCATAGATTGGTGGAACTTAGAGGCTGTTGAGTTTTAAGCTTAAGTCCAAATAAGGTTCCGACACATTAATAATCCAAAGATCTGATCGAGCTCCATATTTCAATTTAATGAAGGAAAGTTTAATAAATCAACCTTGATCCATGCACATTCTCTTTTTCTTTTTCTTTCTTTTTCACTTCTTTTTCAAATAAGTGTTTGCTAAGGGACTAGCAAAGTATAGTATAGGGGGGTGATGAATACCCATTCATCACTCTTTATTCTTATATTTTAGCTACAAAAACCTTTGCAAATACATGTAGATATATGTAAATATCAATAATTAGCAAAAGCATGCATTTTGTAAAAATATGTAATTAGCATGTTTTTGTGCAAAAATAAAAGAATAAAGAGGAAAAAGAAAAAGAGGGAAATATTTAGAATAAATATTGAGCAACCTAACCCAAGGGAGGGCTCAGCATGGGCCTGACCGCATAAAAGCCACAAGTAGAGGGAGATAGGGGCTCATGTGTATATATATTTATGTAAATAAATAAATAATATTTTCCTCAACCAAAAAAAAATATATATTTGTACATATTTTGTATATATAGAAACTATGGAAAATAAAACAAAAATTAAAAATCAAAAATTCAAAAAGAACCCTTCATCATGTACATAGATCATCATCTCTCTATTTATTTCACCTTGTAAATAAAGCTATTTATTTTCAAAACTTTGTGTAAATATTCCTTTTTGTGTTTCGTAAATAAATAAAATAAAAAGAATTAAACCAAAAATCAAATAAAAATTACAAAATTAAAACACAAAACTACCTTGTATATATACCATGTATATAAGTATAAATAAATAATTATTTGACCTATGTATATAAATAATAAAAATAAAATAAAAATAGCCTTTTATTCCTCATTTTATCCTATAAATAAATAAAATATAAAATGGGAATAAAAATGTATAAAAATAACTAATTAAAAATCAAAAATCAAAAATCTACTTAATGTATATATACCTATGTATAGCTAATATGTATATACCTTATTTTAAATTCCAAAAATTAATTAAAAATCACAAAAAAATAGAAAAAATTAAAACAAACATTTTTCATGTTTTAAGTTTTTGGAAATTCGGCCATTTAAGGCCTCAAAAAAATCAAAGAAAATCCCAAATATTGGCGGGCTCTGATTGGTCCACGGGGGATTGTTGACCCCCGGTCAACACCTCCCCCAGGACCACCAGAGCCCGGGTTTGAGTATTCGACCCGCCTTCTCGGATATCTCCTGTGTTGACCCGATTCCCATTCACCCCAAATCCGGGTCCGTTATGACCTCAGCACATCCGAGAAGCTCGCCGGAGCTTCTGCCTCGAGATCCGCGCTTCGGCGCGCCCTACCCGCCACCTCCTTTCCGGACCTTCATGCGTATATAATCCGAGCTCCGCCGCTTTCTCGCGCCATCTTTGGCTAGCCATTCTCTTTCCTGTGAGCTCCACTGTGTCCCCCGAGGTGACAGCTCGCGCCGGCCTGTGTTGCAGCGAGGAGGAGGTGCGTCTACCATCGATCCGGCCGCTTGTAGCCGCCGCGCTCCGACGACCATCTGGAGCTCGAGCCTCGGGTGTTGACGACCCTTGAGGCAAGGACCAGGAGTTAGCCACACTCCAGCCCAGTCTCCCGCGTCATATAGGTAATCTTCTCGCCTTTCCATTTCGCCTAATTTTCGATTTCGCCCAATTCGACCTCTCGCCGTGTTCCTCTGATTCCGATCAACACGCTTAATCTCTCGATCATCGGAGCACCCTATCATCTTCGCCATCTCCCTGCGCACGTTCTTCACCCACGCATTCACCCCAGCTCTCCCCGGAGCTGGGAGTCGAGCCCCACCGTCTCCGCCTCGCCGGAGCTCGTTCGCCCCACCGCACAGACCACCTTCACCCCGCTTCCTTGGGTCGAGGCATTTTGCCCTCGACCCGCGAAGCGTTCTGGTTGCTTTGCAGGTTCAAAGGGAGGCATCTGAGCCCCCTTACATTCCAGGCCGGAGCTTCGCGCCGCCAGCCTCGCCGGAGCCCCTCCAGGGCTCGGCTGGGCCATCGGCTACCACCATCAGCTGCGGGGCTGCACCAGGAACGTGTTCCGAGCTTTAGCAGCAGCTGAGGAGGACCGGAGTTCACGCAGGAGGCCGGCGAAGTTCGCCGGCGTCGAGTTCTTCCTCCATCATCCAGAGCCGTCCGATGACGCCTCAGCTCCAGTTCTGATCGTGAGCGTCCATCTTTCGAGGAGCAGTAGCCGTCGATCCATCTGAGGAGTGCATCCGGACCGTTGATAGCAGAGGAGAGAAGCACCAGAGTCTCGGACGTTAGATCATCCACGTGGCTTCGTCTCCACCGTCGATCGAGCCCAAGAAGAGAAGAGAAGGAGAGCGCCATCCAATCTCAGCCGTCCGATCACCACGTGGCGCACATCTGGCCGTCGGCGAATAAAGGGGTAAATATCTTAGGGCCCCCTCGTAGTTTGTCATTTTACTTTTAGTCCTGTAAATAGTTTTAAAACTTTATTTGCGTAGGGTAAATTGCAGTAGGGACCTTGTGCTTGTTGTTAATTGCATGTATGCCCCTGTTTGTGTGTGACCACGTGCTTCGTCACGTGTGTATCTGGGCTTTTTATATTTTTAGTCCTGTAGATCTGGGATGTTATGAATGGAATGAATCTTTTTGAGTAATTGCAGTTATGCCCCTGTGAGTGTTTTTATTACGCATGTGCGGATTTTAGTGGGCTTTTTGCAACCCGACCCTTGGACTTTTTGGTACCCGTTACCAAAAGGTCCTGGAACGTGGTTTTTATTACCATTTGGTCCCTGTGTGCCCCAGCCACGCGCCACGCGCGTGACTTGCTGGGTATTTTGCACCAGAGCCCCCAGATTCTCGGGTATTTGCACATTGGTCCTTGTGCACTATGCCCCCTTTGCATTTTTGAATAAAATATCAAACGACCTCCAAATCCAATGAGATTTTGACACATGGCTCCTGCCATGGTGTAGAAATTTTAGGGATTTTTGAGGACATTTTTGCTTCCATTTATTATTTTTAAAAATCCAAAAACATCTATTTCAGCTACTGTTCATCTTTGAAAATCATAAAAAAATATAAAAACCCCACCAAAAATTCTAAAAAAATTAGATACTGTTGTTTGCTTGTGGTTTGATTTTCTAGCCAATTTTGGCTATTTTTCATCACTTAAAAACCTTAAAAATTGCAAAACCCTCAAAAACTCATAAAAATTCTAATAATTAATTTAAAAATCCAAAAACAATAATTAAGGTGCCCAAATTTTCCTTATTCTTCATAGATTATAGGAAAATTACCTCCAGGGCTTAGTGAGATCTTAGATATTTTATTTTTGAGTCTCAAGCCTTGCTGGACAGTACCTCTCCTGTTTTGCATTGTTTGATTTTTACAAAATAATCTACCCGTCAGAAAAATATCAAAAATTAACCAAAAACACTTAAAAACATAAAAAACACAAAAACAATTTTTCCTTAATTTTTGCATTATTTTTGGTGTGTTTAATAAATTGTTGAAGTTGGCTTGAGTTCACTCTATTCCATTTTCTTTATCTTTTAAAAATCCAAGAAAAAATCTAAAAATTCATAAAAACCACTAAAAATAACTTTTCTTGTATTTTATTCTATTGTGACTACTTCGTAGGCTTTCGAGCCAACCCGTGCTCCTTGTGTTCGACCCTGGGAGCTATACCAGGTTAATCCATAGCTAGACCGCTCTATTTTGTGCTTGATTGTTTTTATCTGAGTTGAGTGGTTGATTTTTCTTGATATTCTCCGTTTTTGTGATTGAGGTCGCAACGACCATTTTCCGACCTTTACCTCGATCGTATTTTCGGGTTATCAATCATCCTCTTCTTCCCATTCTTCACAATCTATATTAGTTTGGTTATGCACAATAATGCTACATCTTTTCTTAATTCCATAACTCATTGGTCGTAACAGGTTACTGGTTATCCTCACTGAATGTGGTTTAGGAGCCCCAATTTATTTCAACAAATTTTTTGCTTGATATTATGGTTGGGTGTGATGTACTGTATATATTTTTCCTGTACTCGTTGATAAATTTAGTTTATGTACCTGAATGGTTTGATGAAGACATCCTCATTTTGTTCTTACTAGTTTGCATGTTCTATAGTTAAACAGTTATTGTCTGCCAATATGCAGTCATCATGTCGTAAATATAGGTTACCAAAGATGGTTGATTGTGTGCATGGTTCATAGTTATTCCTAGATTATTCTTTTAAATCTAGAGGATGGTGTATTGATTGTCATGGTGGCTTTGCCAAGGTTATCTTCATTCTATTGGTCAGTTCACCACAATGTTAATACAAAGAGTTATTGTCGTGATGTTTCTTCTTTGTTTTTTAAGTATGAATCTTTAAACTTTGTTTTTTGGTTGTCTTCTCGACCTTTTCTTCTTTCTTTGTTACAACGTGATCTTTGATGCATGTTCCTTCCATATCTTTTCATAGCTGAATCTTTGAGTTCATTGCTTCATTGCTTCTTTTTTTAAGCTATCCAAATGGTTGCAAGCTATATGAGCAATCTTTTTTATCATCTTTAAAACCGTCATACATATGCATATGTGTTTTTCTAACATATGCAATCTATTTTATCATCTTTGAATACAATTTATTTCTTCCTGTTTGATCATGATGGTGATGAATCCATGTTCATCACTCTTTATTCTTTTATTTTAGTTAATTATCTTAGCAAAGCATCATGTAAACAAGTGTAAATACAATAACTTAGCAATATGCATGCATTTGTTAATATTATATAATTAGCATGTATTTGTACAAAAATAAAAGAATAAAGGAAAATAAAAAAAGGAAGGATGTATTTAGAATAAATACAGTGTGACCCAAACCCCAGAGAGAGCCAAGCATTGGCCTGATTGCCAAATAAAATAAGTAGAGAGAGATAGGACCTACTCTATATTGTATATACCATGGGTATTAATAAATAAATTATTTTTGCCAAAATAAAAATATGTTTTTATCTCCTTGTATATTTTCCCAAAAATAAAATAGAAATCAGAAAAATAAAATAAAAATGAAAATAAAAGTCTCTCTCTTTTGTACATAATACATGTATATATATTTCCTTCTCTATTTATTTTATATTTGTAAATAAATAATAAAAATAAAACAAAAATTATTTTATACTTCAAAAATTATGTTGTAAATAAATAAAATATAAAATTGGGGTATTTTAGTAAAAATAACAAAAGAAAAATAATTCTACAAAATACATAGGCATAATATACCTGTATATAATAATATATATTGTCTATAGATTAAATTACTTTTCAAAAAATTAAATAAAAATTATAGAAAATAGTTTGTAAAATAACTAACATTTTTTATTTTATACACTTTTTAATTTAAAATCATTTATTATTTTTTATTGAATTTATAAAATATTTTGTAAATCCTATTTTCTGATTGGTCGGCTCGAATGTTGACCGCGGGTCAACGTCTCCTCCTTCCCGGGTCAGACCCGGATCCTCGTGGCTGGAGCTTCTTCTCGATATTTTCCTGCCCAACTCCGCTCTCCTCTTGCCTCAGGATTTGGACCTGATAATCCTCGTAACTTTGACATCCTTGCGAGTCTATTGCCCGATCCGATTCCTTCTCGGGTCTCGTGCTTCTCTCCAATCTTTCCATTCCCTCGTCCCCCTATATAACCTCTTCTTCGCCTCCACAGTACCCTAGCTTGTGCCTCGCTCCTATCTGAAACCCTAGCCACCTCTAGCTGAGTGACAACTGCATGGAGCGCAGCTTGGCGATTGTTTTGGTGCAACAACGTCGTAGCTCGACCATCGTGGCCGGAGTTCCGTCGCGACTAGCCTCCCTTGCCTTCCGCAGCTTGGTCGAGGCCATCACCCCATAGACCACCGTCACCTAAAGCTCAGGAGTCGATTCAGACCTTCAGGTGAACCTTTTATCCCCCTCCTTTATCCAGTAGATCAAATCTTTCATTCACTCGCTGCCGCACCTCCACCTGCTCCGACCAGCCGGTCGGAGCTCCGTCACTCACCTTCATCCGCTCCGATAGCACCGCACGCTCATCCTCCATCTCGCTCCGCATCCTGATCACCTGATCTTTGTCCATCTAGTCGAGATTAGGTTCGAGGTATCCTTCCTCCGCCTTCGTCGGAGATCGAGCCCATCCCCCGTTGCTTCTTTGCTTTCTATCTCCAATAACTAGGACCGGAGCCTTACCCCGAGTCCCAGCTACCTTCTGCAGGTGAAAGCTCGCATTGAAGACCCCCTATCGCACCCATCTGAGGTTCACCGGAGTTGCTCCAGGTCGTCATCATCATGCCTATCCAGCCGGTGGAGCCCCCATCCGAGTCGTTCAGTCGACGCGGAAACCTTCCACGACTCATCCGGCGCTTCCCGATCGATCATCGGGGATGAGGATCTCTTCCTTGGTTCTGGTGAAGTCCACCCAGGAGTTGTTCTTCCAGGTCGATCCATAGCCGTATGATCAACCCTGCACTTCCAGATTTCATCTGGACCGTCGGCACAGCAGACCAATCAGGACGTTGGATGTCAGATCTGACGTCCACGTGCTCCCCACTTCCTCGACTATTCTAGACCATCAGATCTGACATTTGACACAATCAGAGCCTCATGTCTTCACCACATCAGCGGCCGCCACGTGGATCCTCGCGCGTGCCTCACGTGCAGCAAGGGTATATATCCCTTTTTACCTTGCATTTGTTTATGTTCAGTTTTAGTCTGTAAAATAAAAGTGTAGCTGAACTTATTTGCATTCCAGTCCCTAAAGTTTCTGATATTTACGTTTAAATCCTCCCTCTCTGGAGGCACGTGCTTGGTCACATGAACAGTGGTGTTTTTGCATGTTTCATCCTGGATATTGATATGTTGATGTTTGATTGAGAAGTTTTCCAAATTTACACTTATGCCCCTATGAACGATGTATTACGCATGTGTTGGAATTCTTTAGAAATTTTACATAGATGCCCCCGAACTTTTTGAGTTCGTTATTGTTTAGTGCAGAAACTTGAAATAATTGCATTTAAGTCCCTACAAACTGTATGTGTTTCTTCGAACCAAATAAATATCAAAATTACTCCAAAAATTCCCAAAAAAAATACCAAATATTTTTGGTAATTTTTGTGACACATTTTGATTTTGTTTGTTATTTTCTAAAAATTGAAAACCCCCAAAACTGCCTTTGCCTATTTTAGGAAACCCATAAAATAGAAAAATATCCTTAAAATTTTCAAAAAAAAATTGTGTGTGTTTGTTATGTTGTGTTTTAATTTCTGTAGCATTTTTACTTCATTATATATTATAAAACACCTAAAAATATAAAAGACTAAAAACCTTATAAAATCAGTAAAAATCCCCTAAAAATAAAAAAAATGTTTTTTCAAGTTTTGTAATTAGTTTTTCACATGAAATTGCAGCTAGGAATTTGGGGGCACTTTAAATATTTTAAAGTTGCCTTTTTCTACAAGTTGTACACTATTTTCTTGTTTTTCCCTTCTCTTATTTCTAGAAAATCATATAAAAATCAGAAAAAGTTCATAAAATCACCAAAAACATCTGCATATTTTAAAAATATAAAAATATTTTTATTTTAAAACTTTGAACATTTTTGACCTTAAAAAATTGTTGTATTGTGCTTGTTTTTACTTTTTCATTCTTTTTCCCATTAAAGAAAATATAAAAACAAATTTTGCAAATTAAAAACCACAAAAAATATTTTTTTACTTCTTTGATTTCTCGACTACTTCATACGATTTTCCCATGCTCCTTGTGTTCGACGCTGGTGGCTATACTAGATTAAATAATTAGCAAGATCGCTTGCTTTGATTTTCATGCTAGATTGATTTCTTTGGTAGTCTCTGTTTTCTTGATTGAGTCTCGGCTCGGGTGGTTGAGGTCGCAACGACATTTGATATCACTTAGCCTCACACTCGGGTCGCTTAACATAATGGCGCCGTTGTCGGGGAGCATGGCTTAGTAGTCGGTTTTCTCTGTTTCATTTTTCTTTAGTTGCTTCTAGATTTATTTTTCCTAACTATGATCTGACAAATTCTCTGTTTCTCTGTTTCTTGGAGGGGGCCTGACGGTCTAGGGCGACATTCATAAGAGTGCTGACGTACCCGAGCGAAGCGGAGGCGGCTCGTTTCTTCATCGAACAACAGGAGAGCATATGAGAAGAGGAGCAGAAGAATTAGAAGATCTTTTGAGTCTGTTTTGCCGACACCGGTGTGCTCGGGGGACCTCACTGCAGTTTTCCCCGATTTTGCTTTTTTGCATTTTATTTTTATTTTGACTCTCAAAGAATTTGGCCCCTAGACTTGGGTGTTTCTCTTGATTGTGACGTAATTGATTAGGACCCAATCCCTAACTATTTGCTTGTGCCTATAGTTCGTAATTGGACCTAATTAATACGCATAATAAAAAAGTTAGTTTAATTAGGCTCGAGTCCACGTGCCGTGAGGAACCACATACAATGTTGGCAGGAGCCGTTGTGGCGGGCACTGAGTGGTTCCCAAGATCGGAATCCGGACTTGGTTTGATTGGCTAGATATCGTTCTTCTCGTGTAGAAATTGCTCATATAAGGTTGTTTTTTTCTTGCATCATATAAATAGTTTTATTCATGTCTTTTAACTTATGCACGGATCACCCTGCATGTAGAGTGCTGGCAGTAGGTATGCATCACTTACTTTGCATGCATCATTGTGTTTGATCGCACATCGGCTTTTTCGACTTCTCCCCCTGTTTTGGATTATAAATAATCAGGAGAATTGAAAAATTCATTAGACGTTGTTTGCTTATTGGAAAATACATAAAAAGTGATAATCATAAAATCTGGATTGTTAAACATACTTGACCTTAAAAAATACTTCACTTAAAAATCTATCTTGGGAGAGAAATCCCCTCATTATTTGGTTCGCTTGTGCAAGAGAGTGACCCGCACACTAGGATAGAGCCACACCTGAACTCTTGGCAGACTACCGGCCTTTTATACGGGACATTCTGTTATGAGCATTGGGTTCCTACCAGCTCGCTTAATCACCCTGCTAGACTGAATTCTCACCTACAATAAATCGACAAGATAAAGACCGAAACCTTTATGGTCATCAGCTCTCAGTGTTGAGTAGGTGAATTGGGGGGTTTATTTTCTGATCTTATTTGTTTCTAGATTTCACCCCGCCTTCCTCTCGGAATTACGATGATGGGATGAAGATCCTTTAGGCAGCCTTTGGCTGCACCGCTTTCTAGCACTCTGCCCCACTCATCTAGGTTGGTTCGTGAGAGCCCAGACCCGCTCTCCGAACCCGAGTTCGATTCCGCCCTGTTCCCCCTCGACCATCCTTCTAGCATTCTGAGGTGCCCGAGCAGAGACCAGAGCAGATATCCATTCATTTGACGGTAACTGAGTTCGGGTCTTTTGCCTTTGCATGTACCCAAGAGATGGCCAGCAGCGAGGAGCGCACTGATGGACAGCCCCAGACTACTACTTACGTTTTGGATCAGGGCGCCATCAACAATACACTGTTAGCTTCCATGGAAACGATGCAGCGTCAGATCAGAGATCAGGGAGCATTTATGGTTGATATGCGCAGAGAGATGGAGCAGATGCGAGCCAACCGAGGAGAGCAGAACCGAGCCAGTGGTGGAGAGATACCAGAGCGAGGAGAAGGAGACGGAGACCATCCAGAGGAGCCACAGGAGCTAGTATGACCAGGCAGGCCGATGAGAGAGTTGCACAACCCTGGTGTGACTCTTACATGCTGTTGGATTTAGGATCCAGTTGTTGCCCAAGTTCCATGTGCTTGCCACCGAGGAGCCGCACCTCCACCTCCAAGAGTTTGAGATGATCTGCAACACTATCCACGATAGATTCGTGGATGAGGACATTATTATGATGATGGCCTTTCCGTTCTCCCTCATTGACAGAGCAACCTACAAACGTGACTTCGTGGGAACAGCTCCGGATTGAGTACTTGAACAAGTACTATCCACTCGACTGGACGAATGCAGCGAGAGCTCTGACCAACAAATTTTCTATGATCTCCAACGAGCAATTCCATGAGGCATGGGATCGATTCAGAGAGCTGATTGACCGGTGTCCACATCATGACATTACCATGCCCAACCTAATACATAGTTTCTTTTGTGGACTGATACCAGAGTTGCAGTGGCTAGTGGATGATTCTTGTGGAGGCTTCTACTTTGCCAAGTATGAAGACCAGGTCTGGGCCATTTATGAGGAGATGTCAGAGAACTAATTGTTATGTCCCAGGCCCATCTTTACACTCAAGGGAAGCCCTCGCCCCATGTCGTGTCCTACCAGCGGATAGCATGAGTCGATGCGGACCCAACCACCTCTTCAGTAGCCGCAACACAGACAGAGTCGTCCGCTGCTGATATGGGCATCATTAGCCAGAAGTTGGACCGCATTGAGATCATTGAGAAGAAGCAGTGCCAGGGAATGACACAGATTGATCAGTTGGCACATACACTGAGTGACCTGAAGACCCAGATCATGTGTCTCCAGGAGGCACAGACGGCTTCTCAGCCTAGTCTCAGGTCAGGAGCAGATCCTAGCAGCAGTCGCTCGACCCAGCACCCCGCCCAACACATACAGGTCCACCATGTTCTGGCATAGTCTTTCCAGCAGCCGCAGCATCAGTACCTTCATCCACCGCTATCTCAAGACACTCTGATGGTGTTGTACCAGCAGGATCAACCCCTGACAGTTCTTCCTCCACCCCCTTTTGAGCAGGAGCCATTGATGGAAGGCAACGGGATTCGGTACGACCGACCGCAGCTTGGCATCCACCGAGACCATCCCGGATTCCGGTGGTCGGCCGGAGGTGCCTCCTCCCAGGTGGACAGTATAGCCAGTCCCAGCAGCAGCAACCCTAGTTCTCACACCAACCATAGCCACATCAGCAACAACATTACCAGCAGGTTCCTCGTCCTACCAGCAGGGACAACAGTGGAGGTAGCCACAGCAGCAGCCTCAACAGTATTCTTAGCATGCCCCTCAGTCTTCCTAGCAGTAACCTCACTTCTAGAGAGGCAACCCATCTGATTCCCCATGGGCCAGCCTATGAGAACCCGGCACTAGATGATCTAGCTCACCTTCTCTCTGAGCAGCAGGCCACATTTAGGCGGGAGATGGACGAGTTTCGTCAGGAGATGAGGGGGATCATCAAGGGTAAGGCCTCCATACCTGCTCAGATCGAGCCCAATCCGAATAATCTGAAGAGAAAGTCTAAGCATGTACAGTTCACAGAGATCACCACTCCTGGTGATTCTTTGGGTGATATTGATTCATATACATTTGATGTTGACTTTGTCACACTTAGGAGCAGTAGGATGCCAGCTGGCAGCGCCTCGTCTGAGTGACTACACCACGAGGATGCAGGGGTGCCAGACGAGGAGGAGAGCGGTATTAATGCCGCTCATGATGATGATGACGGTGGTACTGATGCCACCAAGGACATTGATCCAATCGATGGTACTGAGGCTGTCGCGACTCTAGTTGCAGATGGTGGTGCTAAGGCCACTAGATATTCAAATGCTGAGCCAGAGTGCGGTGTTGATGATGTGATTCCAGATGCAGTGGGTGGCACTGAGGCCACTCCTTCTAATCCTGTTGCATTTTCTTTGGTTTTTGTATCTCGGGACTTTACTGGAAAATCCAAAAAAATTAATAAAGGAAAGGTTTCCTGTTGCATTTCCTTCCGGCAGCCTTACTCGACCAATTCAAGTTTGGCCCTCTACGTAGGACAGTCCTTCAGTTTGCTGATCGATCTGTCAAGAGGCCGAAGGGGTTGTTGAAGGACGTGGTCATCACAATTCAGAGCCTGAAATTCCCGTGGACTTCGTTGTGTTGGATATGGAGATCTTTGAGTTGTGATCGCTACCCCCATCATTCTAGGGACGTCCATTCCTGGCCACAGCCAAGGAGGTGTCCGACCATGATAAAGGGAAGGTATATTTTTGCGTTGAGGGCGAGAGTATACAAATAGAGACGATTGACGAGACCAGAGTACATGATTCAGCCTACTCTGAGCAGCTCAACGAGTCAGAGCAGATGATAGAGGCAGAGCGAGATGTCTACCAGAAGTGCGATTTTGTGATTACTGATGATGAAGTCGCTTGGACTGATCCCGTTTCACGATCCATCCTCTCACATACAAACTCTACAGATTTCCAGATCCCAACAGAGGAGAGCATGGAGAGCACACTCTTGGTAGAGGACACATGCAAGACTGCAGACAGTGTCCAGGATAGCGAGGTAGTATATTTTCCTTGTGATGCTGATCCAGATCCCTCAGAGTCAGACATAGATTGGGTCGAGTTTGATGAGTTGATACCATGTATGATTCCTATAGAGCCAGCAGCTAGGGTGGAGGCTGACCCGATGTAGAGCACAGATACACCAGCAGAGCAGTCTACACCAGATATTCATGATCAGCGAGAGTTCTCCTACGCAGATTTGGTCACCTTTACTCGGACTTTTCAGAGGCCAGATTTGTCGGCTCCCAGTTGCCCATAGTTAAAGCCCTTGCCGCAGTCGCTAGAGCATAGATTCCTTGCAGGTGAGCATGAGATGTACCCAATCATTATCTTAGCAAACTTGACTGGAGAGCAAGAATCTCGATTGATGGAGGTTCTTGAAGGAACCGTAAGGCGATAGGATGGAGTGTGGTTGATCTCCAGGGGATAAGTCCAGCTCTATGCTCTCACCATATCTATCTCGAAGAGGACACTAAGCCATCATGTGAGTTCAAGCGATGTCTGAACCTGAATCTTCGAGAGGATGTCATGAAGGAGATTTCGAAATGGTGGAGCACCGATTTTATCTACCCCATCTCCGACTCCAAGTGGGTTAGTCCATTACATGTGGTGCCCAAGAAGACAGGCATCACTACAGTTGTGAGTAAGTCTGGAGAGGAGATAGCTACCCGGGTACCCACTTCTTGGAGGATCTATGTGGACTAAAAACGATTGAATTAGGCCACCAAGAAGGATCATTTCCCAATGCCTTTTATTGATCGGATTATAGAGAGGCTAGCTGGGAAGAGTAATTACTGCTTCCTTGACGGGTACTCCGGTTACAATCAGGTGGCCATTGCGCCAGAGGACCAGGACAAGACGACATTCACCTGTCCATTTGGGACATTGCTTTCAGACGAATGCCCTTTGGTCAATGTAACGCCTCGGCACCATTCCAAAGGTGCATGTTGTCCATTTTTTTCAGACATGGTGGATGACTGTTTAGAGGTCTTCATGGATGATTTTTAGGTCTATGGTTATGAGTTTGATGCTTGTCTTGATTGCCTAGACCGTGTCCTCCAGCGTTGCATTGAGGTCCATCTTGTTCTATCTTGGGAGAAGAGTCATTTTATGGTGTCCCATAGGACGGTGCTTGGTCATATCATCTCCAATAGGGGCTGGAGGTTGATCCGTCCAAGGTGGATATCATCAGGAAACTCAATCCACCATCCAATCTGTGACAGTTACGGTCTTTTTTGGGGCACGTCAGTTTCTACTGATGATTCATTCATGATTTCAGCAGGATTGCCTGACCGTTGACTGATTTCGTGAGTTGTCTTGATTTCGTGAGTTGTTGGGTTGAGGTCATTCCCGCCCAAACCGCAGATGCTAGGACTGCTTGCAAATTTTTGAGGAAGAATATCATTTTACGGTTTGGGGTGCTTAGAGTTTTGATATCTTATAGGGGGATCTCATTTTATCAACGGCAAGGTAAAGGTCCTTGCTAGCGAGTTCAACATAGACCATCGAGTTACCACTCCATATCATCCTCAGACCAATGATCTTGCTGAAGTGTCGAACAGGGAGATCAAGACGATATTGCAGAAGGTAGTCCGCCCAGACCGAAAGGATTGGTCACAGCTTCTGGACTCGATCTTGTGGGCATATCGGACTTCCTTTAAGACTCCTTTGGGTACATCTCCCTTTCGCCTCGTTTATGGCAAGCCATGCCATATACCTGTTGAGATTAGGCACAAGTCACTTTGGGCTATCATAGATATATTATTAGATCCAGTGAGTGTAGGAGATCAATGGAAGGAAGAATTGGCAGCCCTGGAGGAGCTTAGAGATACAACCTTTTCGAGCAGCCTACGTTACAAGTAGCAAGTAAAGATTTGGCATGATTCTCATATCAGCCATAAGCAATTTGAGCCAGATCAGAGAGTATGGTTGTTTGATGCCAGCCTTAGATTATTTCCAGGGAAATTGCAGAGCAAGTGGAAGGGACCATACCTGGTCTGAAAGTAATATGATAATGGGAGTACTAACATATCTGAGATGTCATCTGAGTCTACCTTTCATGTTAACGGTCAGCGACTCAAACCACATCCAGATCATGAGCCGCTGGTCGTTGACGTCGTCCCGATTCATTTTGCATGAGATGTGGTCTTTGATTCACATCCGTTGTATCTCATGCCTGATTATCACTATCTTCTGCCTTGTTGTTGACACGATTTTTCGCGGTTTAAAAAGATGATTTTATCATGTCGTTGTGTTACCACGAAGAATCGAGATCAAACAAATAATATTACAACTACAAACATGATGAAAAATATAAAAGATGTATAGTGCAAGTAGAGATTCGAATCCACAAGGACCAAGAAAATTTGCAATTTTTAATTCGACATATAACACATAAAATGCTAAGTGAGATAATATAGACGCAATTTAATTGATGAAGATACTAAAGGCTATGCTTGAGATATTTGAAATAAAGAAGAATTCAAGGTTTGAAATGCAATTGACATATTAATAAAGGGAAGTAAATAGAGAAAGAGAGAGATGGAAACAAGTATCCTCATGCACGTATGAGAGAGTTCATGTTTGTTGCTGGTGCACGGGAGAGACGCTGGACGACAGTGGCCGGTGGCGCATGGGAGAGATGGCCGGACGCCCGCGAGGGGGTCGCAGGAGGCTGGGGCGTGAGGCTGCGAGCTGGGGTGTGCAGCTGCGGGCTGTGGCAAGACGGAGGTGACACAGCAGCTTGCTGCGTGGAGTGGTGATGATGCTGGTTGATGAATCCCCATTCATCACTCTTTACTCTTTTATTTTTAGCTATTTATCTTGGCAAAAAATCATGCAGATAGATGTAAATACAATAAATTACAAAAAGCATGTATTTGTTAATATTCGATAATTAGCATGCATTTATGCAAAAATAAAAGAATAAAGAATAAAAGAAAAAGAGGGAAATATTTCGAATAAATATTGAGTCACCTGAACCCAAGAGAGGGCCCAACATGGGCCTGATCACCAAATAAATCACTAGAGAGAGATAAGGTCACTTGTCCCTGTACATATCACTTATATGTATATATGTATAAATAAATACTTTATTTTTGAAAATAAAAAATGTGTTTTTAGTACCTTGTATATATTTTTAAAAATAAAAAAATGAGAAAAATAAAATTAAAATAAAAGCAAAATAAATTTTCTCTCTCCACCTTGTATATACCATATATATATGTATCTCTTCCTATTATTTAACACTTGTAAATAACTCATAAAAATAAAATAAAAATTATTTTATCCTCCAAATTTTATGTTATAAATAAATAAAATATAAAATTGTGGTATTTATACAAAAATAAACAAAATAAAAATTAAAACAAAAATAATAAGTATTTTATATATGCACATAATATAATATAATGTATATACCTTAATTTGTTTATCAAAAAAATAAATAAAAATCACTAAAAATAATTTAGAAAATAAGTAACATTTTTTCATGTTGAACATATTTTTAAATAAAATAATTTTCGATTTTTAAACTATTTTACAAATAATATTGACCCCTGATTTTTTTGATTGGTCCATGGGGGACTGTTGACTCGGTCAACTACCCCCTGGACCGGTCTTCTTAGCGGATTCGGTTTTCGCCCATTTTCTCCAAATTTTCCCAACTTGATCCGTTCACCATTTCTCTCGATTAGACGCTCCGATTATTCAGGAAGGATCCATGACCCTCGCCCGCCGATTCCCTTAGGTATGCATTCCTCGATCCGCGTGCTCAAGCTCCCATCTTCTCAGACCATGCATCGTATATATTCACCTGGAGCCGCCTTCTCTTTCCTATCTTCGGTCATTGCCTTCATCTCCTGGGACCTCCATTCTCTTCCTCGAGTGACAACGAGCGAGCGGGAGTGTTGTAGCGAGGTTTTGAAGATTTTAGCCCTAGGTCCGGCGAGCCCTCTCGCCGTGCTCCACCACCCGGTGAGCCCGAGCCTCTGGAAGCGTAGTTCCATCGAGGCAAAGATCCCAGGAGGTAGCTAACCTCCAGCACAGACGATATCATCCATCAGGTAGTTTCGATTGCCTTCTGTTTGTTTTAGATTCCAAATTTTAGAATCCAATCGACCGAGCTTCTCCGCCTTATCCTTCGTGACTGGACCATCGATTGCCCATTCCGACCACTCCATCATCTTGACGAGACCTCTCTCCACCTTCTCCACCCTGTCGTTCCCCCTGGTTCGCCTAGGAACAAGGTTTAGGTCCTCCTCCGTCGTCGCACTACCGGAGGACCCCGCTCTGCCTCGCCCTTTCAACCATTTCGCCCGCAGCGGAGGTCAGAGCTGATGAGGTAACTAACTGAAGAGAGGTACCAAAGCCTGAGGGGACAAAGTCTGAATGAGGGGACTCCGAGTCAAGGCAATTTGCCCTCGACCCAACAGTCTTCTTGTGCAGTTGAATGCCAGAGGGCTTTATCTGGAGGTCCAAGCATCAGAGCACAACCGCTCCAGGTCCTTGATGTCGCCGGGGCACCCCAGGTGTCTTCGGCCTCATCGGAGCCGACCATCACCTGCGGACCGAGGTAAGCTTCATTTCGCCCATCTTAGCAGCCTCGGAAGACCTTCCAGTCGCGCATAGCGGCCGATCGAAGCTCGTCGGAGGCGAGTTCATCGACGTTCTTCCAAGGAGCGTCCCAGCCGTCGGATCGAGCCTCATCGCAAGTTCTAATCTCAACCGTCCGCCATCCGAGTATCTCGTCCGTTGGATCCATCTGAGGGTCAGATCAGAGCCACTCATCGTCCGAATTGGTATCGTCCTCTCTCAGCCGTTCGATCTCAAGTGAAGATCCCTCGATCGTCGGATATGTCGTAAAGGGTAATTTACACTTAGGCCCTCACACTTTTTGCATTTCAGTTTAGTCCTGTAACTATGTTTAGCCGTTGTTTTTATTTTGGATAAATTGCATTCAGGACCTTGTACTTATTTTATTTGTAAAATAGTCCCTCTGTGTGTGTTACACGTGGTCCGTCACGTGCTTTCTGGTTTATTTGCACAATTTATCTTGAACTTCATGGTTGTTACTGTTTGAACTTTTATAAATAGGAATTACATTCAGACCCTTGTTTGACTGATTCACGTGCCGACCTCGTGCGACCTTAGGCATTTTGCATTTTCAACCCTATACTTCTTCCGTGTGTTATTTCCTTGGCTGAATACTGTCTCATATTTGCAAGTAGGTCCATGTATGCTGTACGTGTTTGATTGGTTGATATATTTATCAAATCTTGTCCAAACTTCATGAAATTTGGATATATGGCCTCTGCCATTGTGTAAAAATTTCTTTAATTTTTGGGGCCATTTTTCATTTCATTTGATATCTTTAAAATTCAAAAACCCAAAAATTTGTCTTTGTTCAATTTAAAAAATCACTAAAAATATTAAAAATCCTCTAAAAATCCAAAAAAATAATGTGTGTTTATTTTTGTATACTTTTACTTCTATCCAAGTTTTGTTGCTTTTGGATTCATAAAAACCCTAAAAATTTAAAAAAAACTAAAAAACTTAGAAAAAACATTAAAAATCCCTAAAAAATCAAAAAAATGCAATTTCTGTTTCTTTAGTTAGTATTTTATGTCTAGTTCCTCATAACATTGTTGTTGTTGGAATTTTATAGGCTATTTATATATTTTTAAATAGCCTTTAAATTCTGGCTGCACAGTAGCTTGCATTTTTCACCTTCTTTCATTTTTTAAAATAAACTAAAAATCATAAAGATATGAGAAAAATACCAAAAACATCTGAATATCTCTAAAATCCAAAAATATTTTTGTTTTAATTTTCTGACTTGTTTTGTTGTGTTAAATAATTCTTTGTTGTGACTTTGTGGACTTCTTTTACATTTTCTTAATAATTAAAAATTACAAAAAAATTAAAAATACAAAAAACCACCAAAAATATTTTATTCCTTTTATTTTTGAGTCCCGACTACTTCGTAGGATTTCCAATCCGTGCTCCTTATGTTCGACCCTGGTGGCTATACCAGGTAAAATAAAATAGCGAGACCGCTATTTACTTTAGTTGCTTGACTTTATATTTGATGGTCTTGATTTTCATGATTGAGTTTGGGCCGAGAGGTTGAGGTCGCAATGACCATTGATACCTCCTTTCCTTAGTCGCTTGGGTCGCTCATCACTGGTCCGCAGGTTGAGAGCTGGAGGAGGTCTGCAGCTGGAGTGCAGAGGGGTGTGTCAAACGCACGTGGCTGGAGGCTGGAGCTGCCGTGAAGGTGGCACACGGCAGGTAGTGCGCTGAAAGGTGGGACACACGCTGGTGATGCACCCGCGCGCAAGGGGAGTGGATGCTAGTGACGCGCAGCCGTGCGCACGGGGGAGAATGCCGCTGGGTGCGCAGCTGGCGCAGCAGCAAGCTGGAGAAGACAGGTCGCTCACAGTGACCTGCTGGTTAGAGGAGAAGATGATACCCGCGGGGGAGGGGCTGTTGGCGCCTATGCCTTCACCAACATGAGATCAAAGAGAGAGAGAGAGAGAGAGAGAGAATAAAGAAAGAGAGGAGGAGTAAGGATCCCGAGTGCAAAAAGAGAGGCCTTCCTTCATGTGTCATGCCTCTTTTTGTAGATGAATGTTTGCTTGGAATGAAGGGACACATCCCATGCACATGAAGACAAAACAATAAATTCATTCATGCGTGGGGAAGGGGAAAGAATATGGATGGCTACTTTTCATGGGTGATGGGGAAGAGAGAAGAGTGAATAAAGAGGGAGTGCATGTATGTGGGTGGCATATTAAAGAGTGATAATTTTACATTAACCCCCTTTTTTTCTTTCCAACAATATGAAAGAGATATTTGTAGAGCCAATTCAATATGTTGGATGTTTGGTACAAATATATTCCCATCATATATAATCCATAAAAAATGAGCGAATGGAGATTTTTTAGAATATTTTATCCAGATGATTTTATCTGTTTTGTGTACATGATCAATAAAATGCCAATTATGTGAATACGGAGTTTATGAATCAAAGATTACTAGTGTACTCCACATAATTTAAGCTTGTTATAATAGTATACAATGAAATCATCACACCCCCATATTTAAATCTTGCTAGTCCCGAGCAAGATTAAGATAAGTAATAATGAAGGATAAGGAAAATAGCCAAGATAGATTGGGTGAGGGTTTGTAGCAGACATACCCACAAAGTCTCGAGTTTTCAGATCTGAACCACACAAATACACAAACTTCAGTAGAGTTGACCCATGGATTAATGATGTGCTCGAATTGTCGACTTGACTTGAGTTTTGTAGTTTCAACAGCCTCTCAGTTCCAACAAAATCAGACATGGTTTCAGAAAGTCGATCAGGTCAGTTCATCCCTACGAAACAAGTATTCTCTTTGACTTTGAATGGATATAAACAGTGTTAGTGATAGTTTAGCTTCCGTGAGTCAAGAGAACGAGCTAGCAACACGATCTATCGAGATACTGAATGATTCCCTATTCATATAGCCTCAGTCCTCACATGAATTCAGGCATATTCTCTTTTTACCCAAGTATGTCAGCATAAAAAGTAGGTCATAATTCTTGGAGAATGGGACT
This sequence comes from Ottelia alismoides, assembly GCA_037367405.1. Lineage (NCBI taxonomy): Eukaryota > Viridiplantae > Streptophyta > Magnoliopsida > Alismatales > Hydrocharitaceae > Ottelia > Ottelia alismoides. The sequence goes on along the minus strand of JAZKJV010004266.1, from coordinate 155,413 downwards.
AAACTTTCGGGATTTTCCGTAGACCGCTTTGGTCCGTTGCTCTCATTTTTTCCTTTTGCAGAGCATAACCCTGGGCATCTTTTAAGAATTTAGGTAGCATCATTGGGCTGCAACCACAGCTTTTTGGTGGAGAAGGGTTATTTGGTGGTTTTTGACATTTGTATTGTGGTATGCCTTTCTGTGGTTTTTTTGTCTTGGGTTTGGCATCAAAGGTAGTATCGGCTTAATATTGACTTTAGAGGCACGGTACTGGCTTATTTGCTGACATACTTAGACTAGAGAGATCATGTTGCCCCTGAGTCAAGTTCCTTCACTGGCTATAGATAAGGTTCAGGCATTGGCACAACCAAAAGGACAACTCCTCACCTCAACTAGATTGTAATTGTATCTCGTTAAATAAACTCAATCAAGCTAAGTGCAATGTGCAGTTGCTTAATATTCATGATGAAACTCGATTTCATCATCTTTATTTTCTATAATTAACCCCCTTGCTTAAAGTTTTGTCAATAAAAACCCAGTTAATGTCATGTAATTAATAGAGTCCTAATTAAATTAAAAATCACAAAAAAATGACAAAATGAAAATCGTGGTATTTTTAGACTTAAAAATACCCTCAAAAATTTTTCGGGTCTTTGTTTGATCTCATTTCCAGTTTTGGTCAACATGAAACTTGTAGATCTCGTCAAGATCTAAAACTTTCATGTTTTAAGTTTTCTCAAATTCGGCCAAATTAACCTCCAAAAATCTAAAATACTTTCGCAATAATCTGATTGGGCCCACGTGGCCCATTCTGGGGGCGCCACGTGGCCCGGCTCCCCTTGCCCTATTCGCCCTTGACCAGGACCGTTGGATCATCTCTTGATCCAACGGCTAAGTCTTCTCCACGCGCGCCATTGTCCTCAACCGTCCGATCATCCTTGCCCTTAATCCGCACCGCACTTAAGCGCCTGCACCAGAACTTGCCACGTGGCGCGACTGACGCCGTCCGATCGTGCCCCCGTCCCTCTATCTTGGCTGATCGCGTCACTTATATTTTTCTGCCGTTCGATCACTCCCCACTTCTCATCACATCCGTTGAATCGCGCTTTATCTCCCTCTCGACACGTGGCGCACTCACCGACCTTCGTTCACATCGCCCCGATCTAATCACACCCGTCGCCGCGCACCTTCATCCTCGCCGTTGGATCTCCAGATCCAACGGCCCCACGTCATCGTCAACCTCCAGCCTCTCTCTCTCATACGATCTCCACTTGCGCGCACCTCTCCCCCTTTCAATTTTCTCCACGACTCCAGCGCCCCTTGCACTTCGCCAACCACCGCTGAGTCTGCCCCACTCTTCCCTCTACCTCGCGCACGCCTCCGCTAACCGTCGTCGTCCTCCCACTCGTCCCATGATCACCTCGAAACCCACGACTCCCATCATCAGCTCCGCCACTTCCCCCTGCAAATACCCCGTCCCTCCCACCGTTCATACGTGGAGGAGGCCCAGTCCTCCTCCGCCTCTCTGTGACAGAGAGGGGCGAGGGGATCGAGCGATGACGACCGCCCTCCCCGGTGTCGACCCGCCGCCGACCAAGACGGTGATGCGGTGCTTAGCCACCGCCTAGCTGCTCCAATCAGCCGGTGGAGTCCAGCGATGACCGGAGCTCCGCTCAGGAGCTCAAGCACAGGCTCTCCGCTCCTCCCGACCAAGGTAAGATCCCTTCGACCTCCTCTGCTTTTTTTTGATTTTTTTTACATCGCTACCCCCTTCCCCGCTCCACTGATTGCTCTTAGAGCTTCGCCTACACCCCACCTTTCGCGCGCCGCCTCCGACCATCCTCTTTGTTCTTCCATACCTCGAACACCGCCGACCCACCTCCTCTCCGACCACCGGAGATGGAGCCCCGGTTCCTCGTCTCCCCTCACCCGCACGGAGCCTCATTTCGCTCGCACACGCCTTTCTCTCGCTTCGGCTATGTGTACTAACCCTGCAGGTGTCCTGTACGTCAATGGCCGGAGCCTCGTCTGAGCATACTTCGTCACAGCCGCCTGCAAACTCCGAGCTCCGATGATCGACGCCAGCAACTCTTGGACCTCTCCCGAGTTTCGAGCTTCATCGACGATCTCTCCGTGAGCTCTGGGGAGGTTCACCGGGTCCAGAATGGAGCGGCGGAGGAGGAGCTCCTTCGCCGGAGCTCCAAACGCGCCGCCCGCCTTCGGCCGAAGGAGGAGATGCAGTAACCGTTAGATGATCCTCGCCCAGCGACCATCTAACGGTCCCGATGCCGACACACCACCAGCCAGAGCCTTCTCCAGATGCCGTTGGATGCGCATGATCCAATGGCCCAGATTCGACCACGCACGTCTTCTTCAGCAACCATTGGATCGAATCGATCCAACGGCTTTTGTGCAGCCACGTCGCCCAGGGGATCTTTCACCAGTAACCCTTGGATCATCATGATCCAAGGGCCGACAGTCAGCCACGTGGCGACGCCAGAGGCCCAGCCGAGCCTCGCACCCGAGCCGCCAGGCTTGCATGCTTCCGAGCCTTTCCAAGCCTGCTGCGGACCCAAGCCAACGCCCGAGCCTAGCCGAAGCTGACTCTGAGCCTCTGCCGAGCTTGATTCCAGGCCTGGAGCGCACGTGCCTGGCACGTGCGTACCTGGGCAAATTGCAGAGGAGCCCACGAAATTCTTCAAATTTGCAAAAAGGTCCCCGCGCGTTTGGTAAAATTACAGGGAAGGACTCAATCTTTATTTTTATTACTTTTTAGTCCCTCCTAGGGACCGTTTTGTAGTTATCTTTTCATGTTTTCTTTCAGTTATGCCCCTGCTTTCCTTTTTGCATATCTTGAGCACCGTACCTCTGTTTTAGTTGATTTCAGTTTCATTTGAAGCTTGTTCGATGTACTTTTTAATGCATATCTTTCATCTTAAAGACTTGAATTTTAATGAAATATCATGTTAGCTAAGTGGCTCTTATTACGTACTCATGCTTTGTTCATTTTGTCGGTCAGCTCTGACACTTCAATTAAATCTGAATTTGACTCTTACTAATTTGCTCATCATATTTATTCTGATTTTGGGGCATAATTGCATTGCATTTCTCTGCATTATTTTGCATGATAAAAATAATAAAAAAATGCATGTTTATTTTTCTTAATGCATTGTTGTAGTGTCTCTGCATACATTTGACCTATATGACTTTAATTCAACACCTAGTTAAATAAATAGAAGTCCGATTAATACGAGAGAGGCTCGTGTCCCTGAGTTCGACCTTGGTGTCTTGCCAAATAAAATAAAAATTAATGACCATCGCATTCTTATTTGACATATATCAATGAGATGGTCTCTTTGATGACCAAAATCGGCCCGACTGCATCGACATGTTGAAATGCTAATTCCGCACTATTAAAGGGCCGATTTTGCGAGTCGTCAAATGGCGCCGTTGCCGGGGACACGGCTATTTCTTATATTTTTTGGATTTTTGTATGTTTAATTTAGTGTTCCTTTTTATAGGTCAAATGATCACATATTTTGCATATAAATTTTTCTTTCTTATTTGATATCTAACCATTGTTTTTGTGGCAGGGCCCTTGATGGATCAAGGAGGCGAGGAGCAGGACGCCCCCCGCTGCGAGGAGCCGCAGGAGCATGCTTGAAGCAAATAAGGAAAAAAAAGAAAAAAAAGTCTCGCATCTTTTGTTTGCATTTTATTTTTGCTTATAATAAACTCGTCTTTTACAGCGATCTTCGATCGAAGACTCGCGATTGTAAACATTGTGGTTGTGTGGGGATCGTCCCCACTTGAGTGTCGACCTAGGACAAGGCACGCGGCTCTCCGAGCTATTTTATTTTTCATATTTTTATGTGCTTGATCGTAGGTAGGACACACTAAATGTTATACGCACATAATCTCGCATCACTTAGCTAAGATTAATGAAAATCAATCATCGCTAATAGATGCATGATTAGGTGCGGCTTTTTCGACTTGCATACATGTTGGATTTGATTTTCAAAACAGCCCAAGTTTTCATGTGTTTTTGTCAAATCACTGCATGATTTCTCGCTTAGCCTAAGTCGCGGTTTTTATCGAATACATGTTTTTCTCGGCATTTGTTTTCCTAGCTTGATCACCTAGGTTAAATGGAAAAAGGGAATGAACGGTAGACGATGACTTCTTGATTTTGTGCTATCCATAATCAGTGAAAACCTAAAATAAAATTGGGACTGTTAATTGCAAGTCAACCAAAAATGGAGTAAAATTCGGTTTTGGGAGAGCAATACCCTCGCTTACGCAATGATTTTCACTTCACATCTTTTCTTTGCGTAAAAATCAAATGTTTTATCACCAATAAAACATACAAGATAATAAACCAACCTTGGTTGGTTTCATGTGTGAGTTGGTGAAACTAAGGGTTTGCTTGCTTGATTGAGCCTTGTTTGATACGACACACACCCCAAAACCGAAGACACTCCATTTCATCTCCGAAGATTCAACCGCTCACTTGTACATCCATCCTTCTTCTTCGTTCACCTTGGGTCTCTTCCAACATCAATCTCCATCTTTATACTTAGGCTAATCTCAGCCTAAGTATAGGGGGGACCCAAGTCCCTGTGATTTCTCTACTCATCTTTTCTTGCCTTTATACTTAGGTTATTTCTAACCTAAGTATAGGGGGATCCCCCTCTTAGTGCCCGTATATTCCTATGGACCTATGGACTCGTAACATCTAGTGCTATGAGGACATAGCAAAGTTTAAGGATAGGGGGGTATACCGTATGTACACTTTACTTACTTTAGCTATAATCTGAAAAATTTGAAAAATTTAAAACTTTTTGGCTAAGGTAAAATTCTTTGGACTAAGAGAGCTCAAATGATTTCACGGCTTTTTCACACTATGTTACACTATTTTCTATAAAAATTTTTTGAGATGATTTTAAATGAGATTTTCTTGTTTTGAAAAATCTCTTTGAAATATTTTGAAAATCTTTCATTTGTGTGACATGGTTTTGAAAATCTTTTATCAAGGAAAGTTGAGTCTAACCTATGTTTTAACTTTAAAACAAAAATCCATAAAAATGTGCAAAATTCAAAAAGAAAACAAAAAAATGTTTTTAAATGAAGGAGTTGGATTAAACCTCTACTCTTACACTTTCACCCAGGATCTAAAATGTTCAAGGGAGCTTGATTTATGAGGTCTTTGAGATTTGCGGTTAACCAGCCTTAGCCATCAGGGTCTTAGACTTAATCATCCACATTCTCCTAGGTTTCTAGATTTGCATGCTATATTCCATGCTTAATCTCAGACAAAGAGAATATGATCAGCACATCACATGCACGACTGCGGTTTTGATTGAGATGAGTTGATTTTTCACCTAAGGGATTGGGATGAGGAAGTCAAGTTTGGATTTGATCTAATGATGCTCGAGGATGGGATAAAATCTTTGGAGGCTTCATGAAACCTGAGTGTCAGCAATATTAGCCAATATGAGAACTTGGTTCTTATACTAATCTCTGGATATTGACCTAAGTGCCTGGGTGTGAAATATAAAAAAATTGTTGATCAGTGTGCGCCAACTTTTGGTAAAAGCAGTGGAGCTAGCCACAAATTATACAAGTCAATAAAATTTCAAAGAAAAGCTCTCATTCCACAAAGTTACATATCAAAGAGCTTCCACCAAAGGCGAGCGCTCCCAAACTTTTCAAAGTGTCCACTTGGACCACCGCTATTAGGATCAGGAGTCGGGCTTGCACCAAAAAAGGGCTCTGCATCGTAAATGCTACAAGTCTGGGTGTCGAAGGTACGATAGGTACTCAAAAGAGACACACCCCGGTGTACTCCCAGGAAAACAAGTGCAGACGGCTCCAACTTCTCTTGACGGACGCACTGATCAGCACCAAAAAAATGTGTTGCGTAAAAGGCACTAGAGAGAATCCTTGTTCCAATGAGAGGGAGAGAAGAATTGACATGACCCCATGCCCTCCATTTCTGGCATGCCATCTACATTTTCTAAGTCTGACAACTAAAGAGACGGTGGACTGAATGCAAGATTTGATTTATTCCCTAGTGCTGAGGATTGGGTCCTTAGGAGATTTTCTCGGACCAAGATTTTGGGTGACGAATTGACTCTACTCTCAGAATTGCAGTCAACACTAAACTTCATATCCTTTAGCTTATATGTACATCAGAGAGAGTCTAGAGAAGTAGAGGAATTGGAAGCCTCTTGATTAAGGCTGGGTTGAACTCTAGAATTTTGGATCTCTAAAGTCGAGTCGACTTGATCGGATTGGATCCTGTATTCACATGCACAAGGGGGTTAATCCAACTTAGTCATTCTTTTTGATGCTCGAGGACGAGCATAGTTTAAGTATAGGGGGTGATGAAACTCGATTTCATCATCTTTATTTTCTATAATTAACCCCCTTGCTTAAAGTTTTGTCAATAAAACCCAGTTAATGTCATGTAATTAACAGAGTCCTAATTAAATTAAAAATCACAAAAAAATGACAAAATGAAAATCGTGGTATTTTTTAGACTTAAAAATACCCTCAAAAAATTTTCAGGTCTTTGTTTGATCTCATTTCCAGTTTTGGTCAACATGAAACTTGTAGATCTCGTCAAGATCTACAACTTTCATGTTTTGAGTTTTCTCAAATTCGGCCAAATTAACCTCCAAAAATCTAAAATATTTTCGCAATAATCTGATTGGGCCACGTGGCCCATTCTGGGGGCGCCACGTGGCCCGGCTCCCCTTGCCCTATTCGCCCTTGACCAGGACCGTTGGATCATCTGTTGATCCAGCGGCTAAGTCTTCTCCACGCGCGCCATTGTCCTCAACCGTCATCATCCTTGCCCTTAATCCGCACCGCACTTAAGCGCCTGCACCAGAACTTGCCATGTGGCGCGACTGACGCCGTCCGATCGTGCCCCCGTCCCTCTATCTTGGCCGATCGCGTCACTTATATTTTCTGCCGTTCGATCACTCCCTACTTCTCATCACATCCGTTGAATCGCGCTTTATCTCCCTCTCGACACGTGGCGCAATCACCGACCTTCGTTCACATCGCCCCGATCTAATCACACCCGTCGTTGCGCGCCTTCATCCTCGCCGTTGGATCTCCAGATCCAACGGCCCCGCGTCATCGTCAACCTCCAGCCTCTCTCTCTCACACGATCTCCACTTGCGCGCACCTCTCCCCCTTTCAATTTTCTCCACGACTCTAGCACCCCTCGCACTTCGCCAACCACCGTTGGGTCTGCCCCACTCTTCCCTCTACCTCGCGCACGCCTCTGCTAACCGCCGTCGTCCTCCCACTCGTCCCATGATCACCTCGAAACCCACGACTCCCATCATCAGCTCCGCCACTTCCCCTTGCAAATACCCTGCCCCTCCCACCGTTCACTGGTGTCCACCTTTACGTGGGAGGAGGCCCAATCCTCCTCCGCCTCTCTGTGATAGAGAGGGGCGAGGGGATCGAGCGATGACGACCGCACTCCCCGGTGTCGACCCGCCGCCGACCAAGACGGTGATGCGGTGCTTAGCCACCGCCTAGCTGCTCCAATCAGCCGGTGGAGTCCAGCGATGACCGGAGCTCCGCTCAGGAGCTCAAGCACAGGCTCTCCGCTCCGCCCGACCAAGGTAAGATCCCTTCGACCTCCTCTGCTTTTATTTTTTTTTTGATTTTTTACATCGCTACCCCCTTCCCCGCTTCACTGATTGCTCTTAGAGCTTCGCCTACACCCCACCTTTCGCGCGCCGCCTCCGACCATCCTCTTTGTTCTTCCATACCTCGAATACCGCCGACCCACCTCCTCTCCGACCACCGGAGATGGAGCCCCGGTTCCTCGTCTCCCCTCACCCACACGGAGCCTCATTTCGCTCGCACACGCCTTTCTCTCGCTTCGGCTATGTGTACTAACCCTGCAGGTGTCCTGTACGTCAATGGCCGGAGCCTCGCCTGAGCATACTTCGTCACAGCCGCCTGCAAACTCCGAGCTCCGATGATCGACGCCAGCACTCTTGGACCTCTCCTGAGTTCGAGCTTCATCGACAATCTCTCCGTGAGCTCTGGGGAGGTTCACCGGGTCCAGAATGGAGCGACGGAGGAGGAGCTCCTTCACCGGAGCTTCAAACGCGCCGCCCGCCTTCGGCCGAAGGAGGAGATGCAGTAACCGTTAGATGGTCCTCGCCCAGCGACCATCTAACGGTCCCGATGCCGACACGCCACCAGCCAGAGCCTTCTCCAGATACCGTTGGATGCGCATGATCCAATGGCCCAGATTCGACCACGCACGTCTTCTTCAGCAACCATTGGATCGAATCGATCCAACGGCTTTTGTGCAGCCACGTCGCCCAGGGGCTCTTTCACCAGTAACCCTTGGATCATCATGATCCAAGGGCCGTCAGTCAGCCACGTGGCGACGCCAGAGGCCCAGCCGAGCCTAGCACCCGAGCCGCCAGGCTTGCATGCTTCCGAGCCTTTCCAAGCCTGCTGTGGACCCAAGCCAACGCCCGAGCCTAGCCGAAGCTGACTCCGAGCCTCTGCCGAGCTTGACTCCAGGCCTGGAGCGCACGTGCCTGGCACGTGCGTACCTGGGCAAATTGCAGAGGAGCCCACGAAATTCTTCAAATTTGCAAAAAGGTCCCCGTGCGTTTGGTAAAATTACAGGGAAGGACTCGATCTTTATTTTTATTACTTTTTAGTCCCTCCCAGGGACTGTTTTGTATTATCTTTTCATGTTTTCTTTCAGTTATGCCCCTGCTTTCCTTTTTGCATATCTTGAGCACCGTACCTCTGTTTTAGTTGATTTCAGTTTCATTTGAAGCTTGTTCGATGTACTTTTTAATGGCATATCTTTCATCTTAAAGACTTGAATTTTAATGAAATATCATGTTAGCTAAGTGGCTCTTATTACGTACTCATGCTTTGTTCATTTTGTCGGTCAGCTCTGACACTTCAATTAAATCTGAATTTGACTCTTACTAATTTGCTCATCATATTTATTCTGATTTTGGGCATAATTGCATTGCATTTCTCTGCATTTATTTGCATGATAAAAATAATAAAAAAATGCATGTTTATTTTTCTTAATGCATTGTTGTAGTGTCTCTGCGTACATTTGACCTATATGACTTTAATTCAACACCTAGTTAAATAAATAGAAGTCCGATTAATACGAGAGAGGCTCGTGTCCCTGAGTTCGACCTTGGTGTCTTGCCAAGTAAAATAAAAATTAATGACCATCGCATTCTTATTTGACATATATCAATGAGATGGTCTCTTTGATGACCAAAATCGGCCCGACTGCATCGACATGTTGAAGTGCTAATTCCGCACTATTAAAGGGCCGATTTTGCGAGTCGTCAATTCACTGAAGAGTTTAAGAGTTCTACTAGTTGCTCAGGTACTCTAGCTAGATACAGAAGTTCATTCACCAGTAGAGTTAGTGGAACTGAGAGAATAAAGTCCACATGAACCTGAAGAAAGCTTAAAAACTCATGTCTAGTGAAATTCTGATGGAATTAAGTGGATTAGAGTCAACTCAGCTTCAGTATATGATCTATGCAATGAAGAGCTGATTTCTCACAAGATAGGATAAAACTAGGAAGGATGTATTTTTGGTGGTTTTCTTGCTTTTTGAAAATATTTTTAGGGAATTTTTTGCATTTTTTGTAATAAAGAATGCAATTTTGAAAACTATGTAGACACCCCCCACTTATCAGATACCATGTCCTCATGGTGAAGACAAATGTGTAATAGGAGGACCAAAGAAGGGGGGAGTGAAAAGTATGTTTGTGTTTTTTTCAAGTAGTGTGGAAGGGTACCCCCATACTTATCTAATGCAATGCAATAAAAATAAGAAGAAGAAAATACCTATGAGGAGAGGCTCACGAGAATGCATGATTTAACGCCTCAGCTCGGCGATGTACTGTTCCTGTAGAAGGTATGTTGCACAAACACGCATGGGACCAGAGGGTTCAACAACAGGTTTTAATCTTTGACCATTGACTCTAAAAGTGGTTTGTGTGTGTGGGTCACAGATTTCTATTGCACCATTATCAAAGATTTTGTTTACAATGTATGGTCCTTCCCACTTTGATCTCAGCTTGCTTGGAAATGGTTTCAATTTTGCATCGAAAAACCATACTTTTTTATTTTCTTGAAATGTTTTCGTCGAAATGTTCGCATCATGCCATATTTTTATTTTCTCTTTATACAACAAGTTGTTGTCACAGGCTTGTGATCTCAATTCTTCCAGTTCAGATAAATCCAATAGTCTTCTCTTTCCAGTCTCATCATATTCCAAATGGCATTTCTTGATTGTCCAGAGTGATTTATGGTGGATTTCAACGAGTAGATGGCAAGGCTTTCCATAGGCTAACCGATATGGGCTCATTCCTAAGGGTGTGCGGAAAGCTGTGCGGTAGGCCCAGAGAGCAGAAGGTAAGTGTTGAGACCAATCTTTACGATCAGAGCGGACAATTTTTTGGAGGATGGTCTTAATTTCTCGATTTGATAGCTCAACCATTCCATTGGTCTGTGGGTGATAGGCAAGTGAGACATGGTGTTCGACTCCATTTTTCTTAAGTAAATTCTTAACTGAAGCATTCAGAAAATGGGTTCCACCACCACTAATGACCACTTTAGGTAACCAAATCGAGAGAAAAGGCTGGTCAGGAATTTGACAACAGTGGCGCTATCAACAGCGCGAGTGGGAATGGCTTCAACCCAACGGGACACATAGTCAACATCGAGTAGGATGTGCTGATAGCCTTGTGAGGTGGTGAAAGGTCCCATGAAGTCTATTCCCCAAGTACCAAAGATTTCGACTATGTGCACCGGTTGGAGGAGCATCATGTTGCGTCAGGTTATTGTTCCATTGATTTACAAGCAGGGCAAGATTGAGCAAAATGATGGGCATCCTTAAAGAATGTAGACCAATAGAAACCACATTGTAAGACCTTAGCGGATGTGCGCTTCCCTGAGTGGTGTCCTCCACACCCAGAAGTGTGGCAGTGAGTTAGGACATCGTTGACTTCAAATTCAGGGATACATCGTCTCCATATCAAATCAGTACCCTCTTTGAAGAGCAAAGGTCTTCCCAGTGATAGTATCGGGCTTGGGCCTTAGTTTTGTCTCTCTTATGTTTTGGCCAGTCATCAGGAAATGTGGAGGTGATGATGTAATTGACGATGTCTGCATACCAAGGGAGTTAAAAAGCAGACATGATACTTTCTTATGGAAAGATGGAAAGTTATCAGAAATTGGGATTGTATCTGCGTTTGATGGAGGGGGTCTTGAAAGATGGTCGGTCACGACATTCTTTGCTCTGCCTTTATCTCGAATTTATAAATCAAATTCTTGGAGCAGCAATGCCCACCTAATGAGTCTAGGCTTAGCATCTGTCTTTGTGAAGAGATATTTCAAAGCAGAGTGGTCTGTGTAGATTATGATGTGGGACCCTAGGATGCAAGACTGGAATTTCTCTAATGAAAACACCACAGCCAAAAGTTCTTTCTCAGTCACAGTGTAGTTCTTTTGAGCATCATCTAGAGTCTTGCTGGCATAGTGAATGGCATAGGGTTTCCCATCTTTCCTTTGACCCAATACTGCCCTCACAACATAATCAGACGCATCAGACATGATCTCAAATTCACAGTTCCAATCAGGGGGTTGTAGTATGGGTGCTTCAGTGATGATTTTCTCCATTGTTTTGAAGGATTCAAATGCTTCCTCAGTAAATGTGAAGTCTTGATCTTTTTCCAGTAATTTGGTGAAAGGGCGGAAAATTTTCAAAAAGTCCTTGATGAAGCGGTGATAAAAGCTGACATGACCTAGGAAGGACCAAACACCTTTTATGTTCACCGGTGGACTTAAATGTGTGATTGTCTCAATTTTTGATGGATCCACTTCCAACCCCTTTCTTTGACACAATATGTCCTAACACAATCCCTTGTTTCGCCATAAAACGTGATTTCTCCCAAGATAATATCAGGTTCACTTCAATGCATTTCTGTAGGACTCTATCCAAAAATACGAGTGTTTCCTCGAAAGAGTCTTCAAAAATAGAGAAATCATCCATAAATAATTCCATAAAATCACCGATCATATTGGTGAAAATTCCCATCATGCATCTTTGAAATGTTACTGGGGCATTACATAGTCTGAAAGGCATGCGGCGGGAGGCATATGTTCCAAATGGACATGTGAAAGTGGTTTTATCTTGATCTTCAGGTGCTATGGCCACTTGGTTATAATCGGAGTATCCATCCAAAAAGAAAAAAAATCTTTACCGGCTAACTTCTTGATTATTTGGTAAATGAATGGCAGTGGGAAATGATCTTTTCAGGTAGCATTGTTGAGTTTTCTATAATCGACACAGACTCTCCAAGATGTGGCTACTCTGGTGGGTAAGAACTCTCCTTTTTCATTTTTGACAACTGTTAATCCAGCTTTCTTGGGGACAACCTGGAGAGGTTTGTCCCAAGGGCTATCTGAAATGGGATAAATGATGCCCGCACTTGCCCATTTATAAATCTCATTTTTCACAAACCTCTCGTAGATTGGGATTCAACCGTCTTTGCATTTCTTGAGAGGGTTTACTATCATTTTCCATATATATGTGATGAGTAAAAAATGTTGAGCTTATTCCTTTTAGGTCTGTTATCTTCCATCCAGTGGCCTGGGAATTCTTTTTCAAAACCTCAATGAGTTGGCTCTCTTGTAAATGATTTAGGATGGCATTTATGATGGCTGGTAAAGTGTGTTCATCATCCAGGAAAGCGTACTTCAGATCTTGGGGTAGAGGTTTTAATTCAACAATGGGTGTTCATGGAATCAACGATATGGTTTCATCTGATGAGTTTATCAAGGAAACGGTCTCGAACGATGGTTACATCATGGGCATGATCATGGCTGAGGTTGATGCAAGTTCAGAATTGAGTGTCTCCCATGCTTTATCAAGCTCATCAATTTCGTGTCCGGTGAGAAGGCATGGTGGAGCTTCGAGTGCTAGATTCAGGTTGTATGTCGCAATTTCATGAGAGGTGTTCTTATAAGTATATCTAAAGGTGTTCATACTAACCTCTATAGGATCTTTGGTGAGATGGATGAGGGCAAAGTCATTTTGAATGTTGAGAACAATACATCTTTCTATCCAACCACAGTCTTCGGTCTCATATTCAGTGGGAGTAGGGGCGATAAGATCAACAGAAATGACTTTACCATTGATTTTAAATTCAACTCTTCCATCCTCATAATCAAAATGGGCTTTAACAGTGGTTAAGAATGGTCGTCCCAGTATGATCGGTGTCTCACTCAGTATATTTGCTTGATCTGTATCCATCACAACAAAGTCGACCTGGAATTTATGGCCTTGAACATCAACAATCACATCCTCAAGTAGTCCTTTTGGTGTTTTCACAGATCGATCCGCCATTTGCAAAATCATAGAGACAGGTTTCAGTTCTCCTAAGTCAAATTGCTCCAGAATAGCAGTCAGGAGAAGATTGATGGAAACGCCATTATCTAACAAGTTGCGCTCGAAGGTCAATTCACCAATTATACAATTAACCAGGGGGGCTCCTGGATCTTTCTTTTTGGTGGGCACGAATTGAGAAATGGCATTTGATATAGCTTGAGGAAGCACATACTTCTCAATTTCTTCCTGGTCTTCCTTCTACTTCTCCTTTGATTTCCGCCTAGGTGTGCGTTTTTCTTTCAAGAAACAGGAGAATGCTGGGACTTGCTCGAGGGATTTCAGGAGTGGAATTTCAATGACGATGTCTGAAAATGATTTTTCCAATTCTGGATCAGTAGTGGATGATCGAGTCTTTCTTCGGTGAAGAGCTCCGAGAAAGGGAATGGTTGTGGTTTGGAAGGAGGAAGGGAGCATGGTTATCTCAATTGGCTTCTCTTCCCCATCAATCTCTTCCTCATTTTCTAGTTGATTTTTTGAAGCAAGTGGTCTGGTAAAAGCAGAAGTGGTTTTACCATTTCTCAAAGTGATAACATTAGCAGATTGGTTTGGACGGGGTGGGGTTTTGAAATTAACTTGATTTCTAGGTGCTTGTTGAGTGTTCCCTTGATTTGTCCTAGAATATGTAAAAAATTCTTGATTCTGGTTTTGGAAACCAGGTGGTGAGGTGAAAGATCCGGCAGGCGGGGGTTTTGAAGTACTCCAGATGAACTAGCCTTGTTGGTATTGGGGTTGGGCAGTGGTTAAGGTGATAAGGTTGGGATGTATGACCTGATCTCGACGAATTATCGGGCATTCTCAGAATTGGCTTGTTGTTGAGCTGCAGTGGCATGTTGTTGTGCTATGGCCAGTTGTTGTATTGCTTGAGCAAAGGCATCGAAGTTTACCGCTGTGGTGGAGGGTTGGGTTACGGGCAGTGTTATCGGTTGTCTGGGTTGGATGTGATTTTGGAAATGATAGTTGTTTTGTCCATTCCACCCAGAATTTGATTGTTCTCTCCATCCTGTATTGTGGTTGTTTGAATATGCTCCTCCTTGATTTCTTTGCACCCAATTCACAGTCTCAAGAGTCATGTCTTGATTATTGGTGAATGTGGCGTGGTCAACTTCTTGGACGATGGGATTATTCATGACCAATTTTCCTATGGCTTGAGTCATGAGGTCCATTTATTTTGACAGGGTTTCCCATTTGTCAAGATTCTCTTTGCTAGATCTCTCATGGTCGATGATGTTGACTGTCCTCGTGTTCCCACTTTATTGTTCAATTGAGGAACTATTCACCAAATTATCAGCCATATTTTCAAATAAAGTCCAAACGAAATGCTCATCACGGTTGATGTAGTTTCCATCACAGGAGCCATCAATTACTCTCCTAAATGATGTATCTATGCCCTCATAAAATATCTGAACCAACTTCTATTTGGGGATGGCATGATGAGGGTATTTCCTTTGAAGTTCCTTAAACCGTTCCCAGGCTTCATGAATAGGCTCTCTATTTTTCTGAGTGAAAGTTGAAATGGCTTGTCTCAGGGCGTTGGTTTTTCCTATGGGGAAATATTTCTTAATGAAGGCTTCCCTTAAGACATCCCATGAAGTGAGAGGAGTTACGTAATTCCGAAGCCATTGGAGTGCTTTGTCTTTGAGTGAGTAGGTGAAGGCTTTCATGTAGATGTATTCTTTTTCTACCCCAGGGATACTCATTGTGTTACAAGCAGATCGGAAATCTTAGATCTGGAGGAAGGGATCTTCAGAGTCATTTCCATAGCATTTTGGGATTAAGGAGAGGGATGCGGGCTTTATTTCGAAGTCTCCTACTTCAGGCGGGATTTGGACCCAATGAACTAAGCCTTCTGCATCCGGGTTGTAATGCGTGCTTATGGGAGGTGGTCGGATGATGATGAGATCCATAGTGTTTGGTCTGTTTTCTTCTCCCATTTCTCCTAGATTAGGTGAATTCTCATGTTTCTCAGTAGAAGGAGATGGGTTGGATTTTGATTTGTAAATCGGATCGTATTTAGAGGTTGTTGTAATAGATTTTTCAGGGATCTACGACCTCACATGCACAGCACAAAAAAAACACCAAATAATTTGTGAATTCACCAATTCACACGAAACTTGTCGCGGAAGCGGTTATCTTTTCGATTTTAGTTTAATGATTTCAACAAAAATTATCAGAGAATTTAGAGTCCTTAATGAGGAGGTGGGTGTGGAAGATTGTGAGAAACCGATGTCCTAATCCGACTGGGAGATCTCGGGTGTGGTACTCATATCGAGGTTCTGTTCTTCCCACAAGAATCTGTGCCCAACGCATCGAGGAGTTACGATTTCTCTCTGCAATCCCACGTAGCACCAAGGATTTTTGTTTCTATCCAAGGGTTCTATGTGCTCGTGATTTTTCTATCATACATGTGCATCAAAACAAGCATTCAGAATTTTTTTGCCCACTTTTTGCTCGGGACACTGCGGTGGACTTTCAAGCTTATCTTTTTAGTGTGATAAAGCACGTTTTGATGATCTTTTTAGGTGAGCAGAGGGAGATGACCACAAAGATGATGCAAAGAAGAAGTATCTTTTAATTTTTTTTCGGTTTAAATTAGGAGCACAAACAAATGCAGAAATTTTAAAAACCTAAAATGCCTAAGAGAAAGAGAAGCTTACAGTGCCTGCACTTTTGACGCTAATCCGTAATATTTTATCCTGCTGATGGCGAGCTTTACTGAGAAGGAGGGAGGAAAAAATATTACAAATTACAGATTTGCGAAATAAAAATGTATGAAAAGACAAGTATTTTTTTTCTTCTTGAAGCCTAAGTATCTGCAAAACAAAAATATACGCGGATTAGATAATTGAAAATAAGTTAAAATGAAGAAAAAATTGCAAATGTTGCCTAGTCCCCGGCAACGGCGCCAAAATGTTGACACGATTTTTCGCGGTTTAAAAAGATGATTTTATCAAGTCATGTTACCACGAAGAATCGAGATCAAACAAATAATATTACAACTACAAGCATGATAAAAAAATATAAAAATGTATAGTGCTAGTAGAGGTTCAAATCCACAAGGACTAACAAAATTTGCCATTTTTAATTCGAGATCTAACACATAAAATGCTAAGTGAGATAATATAGATGCAATTTAATTGATGAAGAAACTAAAGGCTATGCTTGCGATATTTGAAATAAAGAAGAATTCAAGGGTTTGAAATGCAATTGACATATTAATAAAGGGAAGTAAATAGAGAAAGAGAGAGATAGAAACAAGTATCCTCATGCACGTATGAGAGAGTGCATGTTTGTTGTTGGTGCACGGGAGAGCCGCTGTATGACGGTGGCCGATGGCGCATGGGAGAGATGGTTGGACGCACGCGAGGGGGTCGTAGGAGGCTGGGGCGTGCGGCTGCGAGCTGGGGTGTGCAGCTGCGGGCTGCGACAAGACGGAGGTGACGCAGCAGCTTGCTGCGTGGAGCGGTGATGATGCTGGTTGATGAATCCCCATTCATCACTCTTTATTCTTTTATTTTAGCTATTTATCTTGGCAAAAAATCATGCAGATAGATGTAAATACAATAAATTACAAAAAGCATGTATTTGTTAATATTGAATAATTAGCATGCATTTATGCAAAAATAAAATAATAAAGAATAAAAGAAAAAGAGGAAAATATTTAGAATAAATATTGAATAACCTGAACCCAAGAGAGGGCCCAACATGGGCCTGATCGCCAAATAAAATCAGTAGAGCGAGATAGGGTCACTTATCCCTGTACATATCCCTTATATGTATATATGTATATATAAATACTTTATTTTCGAAAATAAAAATAAAAAATGTGTTTTTATTACCTTATATATATTTCTAAAAATAAAATAAAAATGATAAAAATAAAATTCAAATAAAAGCAAAATAAACTTTCTCTCTCTCCACCTTGTATATACCATGTATATATGTATATATTCCTATTTATTTAACACTTGTAAATAACTCATAAAAATAAAATAAAAATTATTTTATACTCCAAATTTAATGTTGTAAATAAATAAAATATAGAAGTGGGGTATTTATAAAAATAAACAAAATAAAAATTAAAACAAAAATAAATAAGTATTTTATATATGCACATAATATAATATAATGTATATACCTTAATTTATTTTTCAAAAAATAAATAAAAATCACTAAAAAAATAATTTGGAAAATAAGGAACATTTTTCATGTTGAATATATTTTTAAATAAAATTATTTTCGATTTTTAAACTATTTTACAAATAATATTGACCCCTGATTTTTCTGATTGGTCCAGGGGGGACTGTTGACTCGGTCAACTGCCCCCTGGACCGGTCTTCTTAGCGGATCCGGTTTTCGCCCGTTTTCTCCAAATTTTCCCAACTTGATCCGTTCACCATTTCTCTCGATTAGACGCTCAGATTATTCAGGAAGGATCCATGACCCTCGCCCGTCGATTCCCTTAGGTATCCATTCCTCGATCCGCACGCTCAAGCTCCCATCTTCTCGGACCCTACATCGTATATAGTCACCTGGAGCCGCCTTTTCTTTCCTATATTCGGCCATTTCCTTCATCTCCTGGGAACTCCATTCTCTTCCTCAAGTGACAGCGATCGAGTGGGAGTGTTGTAGCGAGGTTTTGAAGCTTTTAGC
This sequence comes from Ottelia alismoides, assembly GCA_037367405.1. Lineage (NCBI taxonomy): Eukaryota > Viridiplantae > Streptophyta > Magnoliopsida > Alismatales > Hydrocharitaceae > Ottelia > Ottelia alismoides. The sequence goes on along the minus strand of JAZKJV010004266.1, from coordinate 137,295 downwards.
CCTAGGTCTGGCGTGAAGGATATTGTGAATCCTTAAGCGCATCACGGAAGCGTGTCAATCGTATCGTATGCAATCGGTGCAACTAGTTGCACTAGTCGCAAGATGCGGCGGAAATTAAAAATTTTAAAACTAAAGATGAAACCACATGGTCACGAGAACACTTCTCGGATCGTTTCGTCAAACCACAAAGTATAAGGAATACCTCTTGAAGTGTGGTTGCGATCGTGAGATCCCAAACAAGAGATCCTATTGTCTTAAGTCCGATCCACGAAGAACGCACTTGCGGGCACGATGATGAGTCGCGTTCCTCCCGCAATCCTCGATGAAGATCCAAGCAATGGATCCCCTGATTTTTTCAAACGAAATCCGTCGTCTTCCTTTAGAGTAAGAAACTCCAAAGAAGAAGGAGATCCTCGAGTCGTCGAAGGCGAAGGCAAGATGCTCTTCTCCTCAATACACAAAGTGGACGGCCACTTGAAATTGAGGAAGAGAGACTACACGAGAATGAGAGAGAGAGAGAGAGAGTAGTAGGCTTCTACAACTCTTAATGATGTTCCTAGAAAGTCTAGGCTAGCCCTCCTTTTATATTAGTTTAGGATCCAATGGATCTCAATCAATGGGACACATAGATCCAATGGCCATGTTTGGTCTATGTAATAATCAATGGCTATGATTATTGTTGGTTAAAACCAACAACATTTATTTATATTTAAATTAAATATATGTTGCCATTATCAACACATTTTAATTTAACATAAATAAATTCATCAAGAGATAATATGATAAAAAAAGGGAGGCAACAAACCACCCTAAATTATAGGGGGCGTCACCTATGAATAAGTCATTGGTGACGCCACCTTTTATTTAGGTGGTTATTTTGTCTCCTTTTTATTTTATCTTATTATCTCTATTATTACAATAATATCCACCAAATTAATTCCAAATTAATTTGTGAATATTTCAACCATGCTATCGGAAAAATTGTGAATCAAATTCACAACCCAAACTAATTTGTAAATTACATTTCCAATTAATTAATAAATGTGAATCCAATCCACATTTAATAATTAACAAATGCTAATCTCTCTCTCTCTTGAATATATGTATATTATAAATCATATCTACAATACACAAATATTATGGATAGTATTATCCACATTCTCTAATCATTGATAATTAAATCCTATTTAATTATCTTGGATAATCATTCCCACAATATGAATCACATTCATATTATGCTTGATAATTAAATCTCATTTAATCATCAAGTTCTTCTTGCTTGGATATGAAGTTCATCAAATGAAATATTCTTGAACCCCTTCAAGAATAATGTGCTTTCTCCGCAGATACTTGGAGATAAGGACAGGGTGACTGTATTGTTCCACGTATAGAGACTTGGATATTGATGTCTTATCTCAAATCCAGATCTTACGAACCACCCACAGATGCTTGATTAAATCAAGACCGCAAATCTAATCTTCTCATTGCATCTGAATCTCATCCAGACCAATGTCCAACACTTGGACTAAGATCAGATTGCTTCTCTACTGGAAGGAGTCACTAAAATTTAGACCTGTTTCATCACTCATTCGGAATGGAAGCATCATAGATATACAATCGTTTATGATTACATCACCCTCAGGTATTCCCAATACCTGTACATCCTGCATACTGGAAGACCCATGGTCAACCCAAAGATCAAGATCAATTTTACACTGTCTTCTTCAGGGTTTGATCACTAAGTTTCTCAATCTTGATCATTGGGAGTTGGTATCGATCACATGCTTTCCCAAAGCATATATCATACCTTCAAATTCATGTCATGCTTCCAAAGCACGACGACCATGCATGGAATTTGATCGGTCCCAATACCTCATGAGTGAGTTCATGTCTTCCGTTTCGTAAGTGAACTTGTATCCCTTTGAGAGATCGTATTGCTCATAAGCCCTTATATGCACACCAGCTCGCCGGTGTATAGACCTTGGTTAGTCCATCAACCTATCGGTCTGCCAAATGTACATACTCAGACGTATAGAAATACATCTGTCTCCGGTCAGAGGATGTGTGCCTATGCTGTGACAGCATTCAACATAGGACTTAGGTTATCTCGATCTCGTTAAGTAAACCCATTGACCTAACTAATCTGGCACCTCCGAATCACTATTCCCATGCAGAGGACCTGCATCAAGAGGTCGGTCAGATATCAGCCAATGTGAGAAAGGATTACCATCTCCTATCAGGCTGGAGATCATCTCTTAATAATCATTTGACGGTGCTTGATGAGTCCTCTATCTAACTCCTTAGATATTCATCCAAACACCAGCCTCTATGATTCATTTAATGAATCAACAACTATATGATCATCAACATGGCCATGGTACATAACCCTAATTGTACAGAGGGACCTTATAGTGCATTCATTCATAAATTTCAGAAAGGGAGTGAAACATCAATAACTTTTATTGATAAACATATATATTACAATAACATTTGACGTAAGAATGGTTCGCCCAGGGCTCACATGTCTAACACGGCGAGCCCTCTCGCCGTGCTCCGCCACCCGATGAGCCCGAGCCTCTGGAAGCGTTGTTCCATCAAGGCGAAGATCTCAGGAGGTAGCTGACCTCCAGTACATACGATATCATCCATCAGGTAGTTTCGATTGCCTTCCGTTTGCTTTAGATTCCAAATTTTAGAATCCGATCGACCAAGCTTCTCCTCCTTATCCTTCATGACTGGACCATCGATTGCCCATTATGACCACCCCATCATCTTCGCGAGACCTCTCTCCACCTTCTCCACCCCGTCGTTCCCCCTCGTTCGCCTAGGAACAAGGTTTAGGTCCTCCTCCACCGTCGCATCACCAGAGGACCCCGCTCCGCCTCGCCCTTTCACCCATTTCGCCCGTAACCGGGTCGAGGCAATTTGCCCTCGACCCAGCAATCTTCTTGTGCAAGTTTAAACACCATAGGGCTTCATCTGGAGGTCCAAGCATCAGAGCACAACCGCTCCCGGTCCTTGACGTCGCCGGGGCACCTCAGGTGTCTTCGGCCTCATCGGAGCCGACCATCACCTGCGGACCGACGTCAGCTTCATTTCTCCCATCTTAGCAGCCTCGGAGGATCTCCCAGTCGCGCACAGCGGCCGATCGAAGCTCGCCAAAGGTGAGTTCATCGGCGTTCTTCCAGGGAGCGTCCCAGCCGACGGATCGAGCCTCATCGCTAGTTCTAATCTCAGCCGTCTGATGAATCCACATTTCATCATCTTTATTCTATCATTTTGGCACCAAAAACCCTAGCAAATGCCTGTAAATAGCATTAAAATCATCATCTTAGCATTCATGCATGTGCATCTAAACAGTGTATAAATTACTGTAATTAAGGCCAAAATTATAGAATAAATAAAGAAAAGAAAAAGAATAAAATATTGTAAATATTTTATGACCCAAAACCCCCGAGACCTAGGCATCTTGATGAATAGGTCGACAAGGAATAAAGTAGGGGGAGATAAGGTCAGGAACACAGATAAAATACCTATACATTTTATTCATTCTTTATTCATTTCGGGACCTATTTTTGGTTCCACTTTTTGTACCTCAAATAAAGAAACTTTATACATAAAAGTTGTAGATAATTAAATAAAGAAAAATACAAAATTGATTTCACAGAAAAATAATGTACAGATAAAAAGTTATGGTCTGAATAAAAATCCAGAAGCCCAACTTCCCAGACCCGTATCTCACAAATAAAAACTCCAAATGCAGTAAACTCACCTTTAATTGTATATAGAATAAAATAATCTATCCAATGGCGGTGGTTTCGCATTTGGCGGAGCTACGGTTTGAAAGTTGACTTTTGGACCCCTATTGTATACTTGTACAGATTAAAATATTCAATTTATTATTTATTTATTATTTTTATAATTTTATATTTTTATAATGTTGTAAATATTACTTATAATGATTGTGAATATTAAAATCAGAATAAAAACATCATTAAAACTCAAAATAAAATACTTGTATACACAGGTAAAATACCTACACATATACCTATATAATATATTACTTTATTTTATTAATTATACAAGGAACCTCAATAAAATAAAAGAAAAATATAATTATGTGTATAAAAGAGTGTTATAATTATATAAATTAATAAACATAATTAATCAAATTAAAATACACAAAATAAAAATAAATACTTATATATATAGATATATATACTATAAAGGGGCATAAATGCAAACTTGTAAAAATACGTCTCATAAAAATAAATAAAAATCACAGAAAAATTCTTCATAAAATAATAAACATTTTTTATTTTATAACCTAAAATCAATAAATTCATTTACTATTTTATTTTGATTTTTCAAATAATTTCTACTCTGAATTTCCTGATTGGTCCACGTGGACCAACCAGGCGCGGTCTAGAGTTGACCCCGGTCAACTCCCCCGACCAAAGCCTGCCACCTCTGACGCCCGCGATTTTGCCCCATTTTCAAGAAATTCTTGCGCTCGATCCGCTTGTCCTCGCGCCTTGATTCCTTCTCGGAAGTTCATCCCTGATCTCCACTCTCCCACGCCATGTCTTCGGATCCAGCCATATCCTCATGATGCGCGCGTGAAACTCGCTTGAAGAAGACGCCATCGCCTCCTACTTAAACACCCCGCCACCTTCAAGCCCAATTTTGAACCCTCCTTAGCCATTAATCCTCCTCCCTGTCGAGCTCTTCGTGTAGCCGGAGGTGACAGCTCCGCATCCACACCTTCAGGCGAGTCGAGGGGGCTCTGTAGCGGCTCCACCACCTCCGCCGACCACCGGCGTCGAGGTTCTTCTTCCTCAGGTAGTCCACCTTCGAGGAGTCCCTTCTTTCCCTTCCTTTTTATGTCATTTAACTCCCCGTAGCGTCAGCATCAAAAACCCCAAAAAAATCTTAGCTTTTCGTCATTCGATCCATATTCCATATCTCGTCGCCGGAGCGCACCTCCGGCTGTCGTTCCTTCGCCTTCCACCGATCACCTCCGACCATCCCTACGCCTCCGCGGGGTCCAGGCAACTTGCCCTGGACCCTCTCACCTTGTTTTGCAGGTCAAAGCGCAGTCAACGTACCTGGAAGGCATTTTGCAGCTCTCGCCGGAGATACCTGGAGCTCCGAGCTCCGCCGCTCTCGCGCCAGCACATCGAAGCATCTCCGACGACCCTGAGCCTCCCAGCACATAGCCGGACCTCCCAGGAGCCTGCAGCTCCATTTTGGAGCCCATCCACCGTCTGAGGAGCGAGATCGGAGTCGGGGAAGTTCGCCTCCGCCGGCCTTCTTCCCCGTTCTTCCTCCTCGCTTCTCCACCGTCCGATTGAGCCGCAGCTCCAGTTCGCGTGACGACCGTCCGATCTTCCAAGCCCGTCCACCGTCAGATCTCTGACTGAGATCTAATCCCAGACGTCAACGCCAACCGTTATCGGCCGCTCTCGTGCTGCCACGTGGATAAGTGGCCCGCTTCCCGCCGTTGGATCGTCCATCGTCGCCAGCCGTTGGATGCGCGCCACGCGTCACCTGCAGAGCGCCTGAGCGAGGGTATTTTGCATCCCCACCCTCGCAAATCTTGTATTTCATTTCAGTCCATAAACTTTAAGCGGTAGTTTAAATATTTCTGTAATAATTGCAACTAGAACCCCGTAGTTTTCTTATTTGCACCTAGGTCCAATCCACGTCACCTCACGTGTCCGTGCGCGTGAGGAGGCTGGGTATTTTGCAGGGACCCCCCTGGGGTTTATTTATTTCGCTTAAGTCCATGAATGTTTGCTTTCAGTTGTAATATTTTGGAGAAACTGCATTGAACCCCTTGGAACTTTGTAATATTGCAAGAATACCCCTTCCAGGCGCGTGCGAGTCACGCACCCTGGTGGGTAAATTGCTCAGATACCCTTGCGGGTTTTGTTATTCATCTTTAATCCTTAAAATGCAAGTTTCAGTGTAACCTTTTGTGGAAAAAATGCGTGTATGCCCCTGGTGGTTTTAAATATTGCACATATACCCCTGCCAGGACTGTTTGATGTTTGGATGTTTGCTCTAATTATTTGACCTATCATTTTAACTCCAAAATTTCTCAAATTTTGAACTTAAGCTCCTGGACATGTGTACTTTCACGCCACATATTTAGTTTTTGATTGTATCTTATCTTCATATTTATTAAAAATCAAAAACTTGCTATTTGTGCACTGTCTAGTTTAGAAAATACCAAAAAATATTAAAACTCCTCCAAAAATTCCAAAAAAAATCACCTAGTGTCTATTTTATCTTATTTTAGTGTCAGTCCAAAAATCATTAAAAAGTTCAAAAGAAAAACACTAAAAATTTAAAAACACTCAAAAACTTCAAAAAAATATATAAAATAGTAGAAAACTCCAAAAATCAAAAACTCAGTTTCTGTTTGTTCCTTATTTTGTCCTTTTTATTTGAAAAATAGTGTGAAAATTTTGAGCTACTGGTTGCTATTTTTAAATCTCATTTTATTCACAGCCAGCCTTATTTGCACTGTTTTGCTTTATTTCAGTATTTAAAAATACCAAAAACACCTTGAAAATTTTCCAAAAATCACAAAAACAGTAAAAAACCCTAAAAAGACTAAAAACAATTTGTTTCTGAATTTTTGGCAATTTTTACTTGGCTTTATAAATATTCTATCTTGTCTTTTATTCCATTGTCTTTAAATTCCAATATTGAAAAAGAAAAAGAAAAATATAAAATATAAAATTATAAAAATCAGAAAATTAAAAATCAAAATACAAAACAAAAAAAAATTTAAAAATTAAAAACCCACAAAAATTGTAGTGCTTGCTTGCTTAGCGTAGACACATCACTTTACACACACACACTTGTGCTTACATTTGCTTGAATTACCCTGCTTGCTCCCTGTGTTCGAACTCTCTGCATACTTGTCACTATACACCATTTGTGCAGAGTTAAAAATAAATTTTAACTCCACATTATTTCTAATTTATTGATCTTTAGTGTGGGTTAATTGTTGATTAAATACAGGTTTCATTTGAGAGTCGCCACAGCGACGGTTGTCTCCGCCTTGTGTGAGACACCAATTTAGGCTCTCGTGAAATCTGCTTTTATCAAATGGCGCCGTTGCCGGGGAGCAACAGCGAGTAGTTTACATTTTGATTAACTGTGTGTTTGTTTACCATAGCATCATTTTCATCTCTTACATTTTTGATATATCTTGTTGAGCTATCTGACCATCTCTTTTCTTGTCTTCTTGCGAGGGGACCGCGGAGCGAGGCGGATTACTTAGGTGATCCGGAGCATCCTTGGGAAGCGGAGCCGGCCTTCTTGGGCCAAGCCGGCAGGAGAGAGCAGGAGGATTGAGAGAGAGTGATTAGATTAGTTTCACTTTATTTCTGTGAGAGAGAGACTATTAATTTGTAATAATACAGGTACATTTGGACTTGGACACTACCGGGCCTAACTTCCAAGTGTTTGTTCACTTGGGGGCTCACCGCGGTTTTTGTGTTTTTCGCGGTTTTCTCGCCTTCATTTCTATTTGTTTCACGAGGATTTAGCCCCTAGACATAGGAATTTTTGTTGACTGTGACGAACTAAGAAGCTAAGGCCCAACCCCTAATATCTTGCCTGCACCTATAGAACGTAATTGGACTTGGCTAAAATTCACTTAAAAAAGCTATTTGACTTGGACTAGAGGCCACGTGCCGCGAGCCCACCCTGTTAAGCGCTACTCCTGAACTCGAGTGTGTCGAGAAGAGGAGGGGTGAGCCAAGACCGGACTCCGGACTCTTTTCTTTGTCATAGCTACTTGTTCTTCACGTTAATAGAAGTTGCTCATCTTAGGACGATTTCCTCGTGCATGCATATAGGTAGTTTAAATTATTGTCTTTCAATTATGCGCGGATCACTTTGCATGTAGAGTGCTGGCGACAAGGTACGCATTTCTATCCCTGCATGCATCATAGATTTTGACCGCGCATCGGCTTTTCTGCTTTCCTCCCCATGTTTTACTGAATTTTAATAACAAGGAAATTGGAAAATTCGTTAGACGATGTTTGCTCAGAAAAAAAAACACCTAAAAAAGTGAAAACAATAAAAATTGGGACTGCTAATGCAAACTCGACCTTAAAACTCATCCCACCAAAAATTTTGTTTTGGGAGAGTAATCCCCTCCTTGTTTGATTTATCTGCTGCGAGAGAGTGCCTCGACGCTAGGATAAAGCCACATCTGAAATTTTGGTTGACTACTGGTCGTGGTTAGTCGTTCTCCAGTGAGGATCTCTCCGGTAACCGGTAAAGCGGACCGCGATATCCTTAACAGATTGAATTAGCGGGAGCAACCGGGCTACGGTCCGCAATTCATACTGGCTGGGAAAGATCTGACGTGGATTGGGACAGTCAGCTAGGAAAGTAGGATACCTAACAGCTCGCTCTAACGCTCTGATAGATTGACTTATCACCTAATAAAAATTGACAAGATAACAGACCGAACTCTCACGGTCATCAGCTCAAGTGTTGAGTAGGTGAAACTGGGGTTTTGATTTATCATCCTGTTTGCATTCCAGATCTCATCCGCCTTTCTCTAAATCAAGATGATGGGACGGAGATCTCTTAGGCCGACTTTGTCGGCACCGTTATCCCGCACTCCGCCTTATTCATCTAGGAATACCTCGGAGAGTCCGCTCTCCGAGCCTGAGTTTACATCCACCCTGTTCCCCCTCGACCACCCTTCTCATTCTTCTTCCATCAGTCCAAGAGTGTCTGAATACAGTGCATCACAGTGTTCCGCTCATTCGACAGCACCTGAGATGGCCTCTTTTGCTTTTTCAGAAAATCCAGCCATGGCAGACAGAGGCGAGCATGAAGATGATCATGAGCACCCTCCGTTCCTATTTGATCAAGCAGCCATCAATAATTCCTTGTTAGCATCCCTGGAGACTATGCAGCAACAGATCCGTGACCAGGGCACATTCATGGGTGACCTTATGAGGGAAATTGCTCAGATGAGAGAGAACCGTGCTGGCGGAGAAGGTGGTGGAGGAGGAGGACCAGACGCAGGAGGAGGCGATCCAGACGGCGAGAGACTGCCACAGACTATCATGAGGGAATTGCACAACCCAGCTGCATCCCTCACTCACCGATGGATTCGACTCCCACCCATCCACGGAGATTTCGAGCTTCGGCCCCACACCATTCAGCTTTTACCAAAATTCCATGGGTTGCCGACCGAAGAGCCGCACCTCCACCTCCAAGAATTCGATATGATTTGCAGCACCATCCATGATCGGTTGACGACCGAGGACACCATCAAGATGATCGCCTTTCCATTCTCTTTGGTTGACAGAGCCGCCTATTGGCTCAAACATCTTGGGCGTTTCGTCGACACATGGGCAGATCTCCGGACCGTATTCCTGAAGAAGTACTATCCTCTCGGCCGGACCAACGCAGCTAGAGCAATGATCAGCAACTTCGTCATGATCCCAAATGAACAATTCCATGAAGCCTGGGATCGATTTAGAGAGCTCATTGACCGGTGTCCACATCACGACATCTCCAAGCCCAACCTGGTGCAGAGTTTCTTCTGCGGGCTGACACCAGAGCTGCAGGGGCTTGTCAACGCCTCTTGTGGTGGATCCTATTTTTCTAAGGGTGAAGATGATGTCTGGGCCATCTACGAGGGCATGGCAGAAAATTCTACAATGATGACTCAGGCCCGTGTCTACACCCAACAAAAGCCACCGCAAGGAGGTGGAACCTTTCAGAGGATCGCACGCATCGATGCCGGTCCCAACACAGTGTCAGTTGCCGCAGCCCAAGCTGAATCAGCCGCAGCCGACATGGGCATCATTAGTGAGAAGCTGGACCGCATGGAGATCCTCGAGAAGAAGCAGAATCAAGGCATGGCCCAGATGGACCAAATTGCCAAAGTTATGAGTGACCTAAAAACCCAAATGCTATGCATTCAGGAGGCCCAATCTCATGCCCAACAGCCTCCTAGGTCACAGGTTGCCTCTAGCAGCAGCAATCCCAACCAGGGCTCTATCTCGTACCGTCAGGTGAATCACATCCGGGCGGAGCCGGTTCCATTGCTGCAGTACCATCCAGAGCAACCACCATCTTCCGACACGCAGATGGTGGTTTATCAGCCAGAGCAGCCACTGGCAATTCTTCCTCCACCCTCCTTTGAGCAGGAGCCATTGATGGAAGTCAATGGGATTTGGTATGACCGATACCCTCAGCCCGCGATTCGTAGGGATCACCCCGGATTCCGTTGGGGGAATGGTGGATCCTCGTCCCAGCAGCATCCTCCTGCCCATGGACAGCAGAGCAGCCAGCAGACACAGCAGCAACAGCCCCAATATGCCCATTATCAGCAATACCAGAATGGTCCTCGTCCCTCCTATCAGGGACAGCAGTGGAGGCAGCGACAGCAGCCTCAGCAGTCTTATCATCAGCCTTCCTCCCAGTATCAGCAGCAACAGCAGCAGCCCCATTTCCAACAGGGACAGACATCCGGTTCTCAGGGTCCAGCCCTTGAGAACCCGGCCCTTGATGATCTTGCCCGCTTGCTATCTGAACAGCGAGCTTCTTTCAGGCAAGAGATGGATGAATTCCGACAGGAGATGCGGGAGATCATGAAAGGCAAGGCCGCCATACCCGCTCAGATTGAACCTAACCCGAACAATCTGAAAAGAAAGTCTGAGCAGGTAGAGTTTACAGAGGATACCTCTCCTAGTGATCATGTGAGTGACATATCTTATTCCTATCATGATGCTGATTTTGTTACTACTAGGAGCGGTAGGATGCCAGCCGGCGGCGCCTCTTCTGAGCGACAACTAGAGGCAGAACCAGGAGCGCCAGAAGACCAGAAGAGCGGTACTGATGCCGCTGATGATGATGTTGACGGTGGTGCTGATGCCACCATTTTTGATGCAGAACCAGAGAGCGGTGCTGATGCCGCAGAGACAGGCGCCGGTGGTGGTACTGAGGCCACCACCTCTACTTTTGTTGAGTCTCCCACTGTGATGTTACCACATTTTGTATCTATGGACTGTGGTAACAAAAAGAACAAAAATATGAATAAAGGAAAGGTTCCTGTTCAAATTGCAGATCCATATGTGTTGCATGATGATATTTGTATGGATCCTCCATCTTCACAGGCACAGGGACCGTTTCCTAGTCCTCCATCTGAGGAGGCCCCCACAATCCCCTTCCCTGAGGCACTCCGCCGGGCGAAGGGGAATAAAAAAGAAAATCCTAAAAAGAACCAGGAGGTAGAGTTCGGCAATCAGATGATTGATAGATTTCACATTCAGCTAACTCTACGAGAAGCGTTTGAGCATATCCCTTTCTTCAAAAAGAATTTGAAAGAGACAACCACTGTCCGAAGAAAGCGGAGGCACAGAGACCAAATCCATATGCTCACTCATGATACTTGCTGCACCATTCAGAACAAGCTGCCAGCCAAGCGACCAGACGCAGGAGCTCCCTATGTCAGATGCGAGATTCAAGAGCAGCAATTTGATCGTACTCTATTAGACAGCGGCTCCTCAATTAACCTCCTTCCGGCGGCCTTACTCAAGCAGTTCGAGTTTGGCCCTCTTCTTCGAAGCAGAACGGTCCTTCAGTTTGCTGATAGGTCGATTAAGAGGCCGAAGGGGTTATTGAAAGACGTGGTCGTTACCATTCAGGGCTTGAAATTCCCCGTGGACTTCGTTGTGTTGGACATGGAGATCCCTGAGTCGGTGACTGATGCCCCCATCATATTAGGACGCCCATTCTTGGCCACAGCCAAGGCGGTGACCGACCATGATTGTGGGAAGGTATGCTTTCGCGTAGAGGGAGAGACCATACAAATAGAGACGATCGAGGAAACCAGAGCCAGAGAGTTAGAATGCTCCGAGCAATCTAGTGAAGCCGCGCAGATGACAGAGGAAGAGCTAGACGTCCACCAGGTTCGTGATTTCGAGATGACTGATGATGAATCTAACTGGAAAGATCCTGTAGCACCGACTCTCGCCTTGCCTACCGATTCATTGTATCGCAAGCTCATGGCAATCGAGAGCCGGGAGAGCACATTCCTGGATACGGATACACCTGAGGCTGACAGTGTGGTGACGAGTGGTGCCGATGATTTCAATTCTTGTTCTTCTGCTTCTGATCCCTCGTATTCAGATATTGAATGGGCCTATTTCGATGATCTGTTGTCTTGTCTGATTCATTCTGAGCCAACAACCGTGACAGAGTGCGAGCCCGTGCAGTTTATTGATAATTCAGTCAGCCGCCTTTCGTCAGAAATTCATGCAGTGCGAGAGTTCTCTCATGTAGACCTGGTAGCATTCACCCAGACATATCAGAAGCCAGATCTGCCGCCTCCCAGTTGTCCTGAACGGAAACCTCTACCGCAATCAATGAAGTATAGATTCCTTGCAGGTGAGCCAGATATGCACCCAGTCATCATCTCAGCAGATTTGACTGGAGAACAAGAATCTCGTCTGATGGAGGTTCTTGAAAGAAACCGCAAGGCAATCGGTTGGAATATAGCTGATCTCAAGGGGCTGAGCCCGAAGCTGTGCTCCCACCACATCTATCTCGAGGATGACGCTAAGCCATCGCGTGAGTTCCAGCGACGGCTGAACCCGAATCTTCGAGAGGTCGTCATGAAAGAAATTTCGAAGTGGTGGAGCGTTGATTTCATCTATCCCATCTCAGACTCTAAATGGGTAAGTCCGTTACATGTGGTACCCAAGAAGACGGGTGTCACTACAGTGGTCAATGAGTCTGGAGAGGAGATCGCTACCAGAGTACCAACTTCTTGGAGGGTCTGTGTGGACTACAGACGATTGAATGAGGCCACCAAGAAGGATCACTTCCCACTGCCCTTTCTTGATCAGATTATCGAACGGCTAGCCGGGAAGAGCCATTATTGTTTTCTTGATGGGTACTCTGGATATAATCAAGTGGCCATTGCGCCCGAAGACCAGGAGAAAACGACATTCACCTGTCCGTTTGGGACATATGCTTTCAGACGGATGCCCTTTGGTCTATGTAACGCTCCGGCGACATTCCAAAGGTGCATGTTGTCCATCTTCTCGGACATGGTGGGTGACTGTTTAGAGGTCTTCATGGATGACTTCTCGGTCTATGGCGACGGGTTTGATGCTTGTCTTGACTGCCTAGATCGTGTGCTGAAGCGCTGCATAGAGGTCAATCTTGTCTTATCCTGGGAGAAGAGTCATTTCATGATGACTCAAGGGACGGTCCTTGGGCACATCGTCTCCAACAGGGGCATGGAGGTCGATCCTGCCAAGGTGGATATCATCAGAAAACTCAATCCGCCGTCCAATCTTCGTCAGTTACGGTCTTTTCTGGGGCATGTCGGTTTCTACCGACGGTTCATTCAGGACTTCAGTCGAATTGCCCGACCGCTCACTGACTTGCTGACCAAAGACACCGAGTTTATTGTTAATGATAAGTGTCTTGCGGCATTCGAGACTCTCAAGAGTATGGTTGTTTCAGCTCCTGTCCTTCAGCCACCCGATTGGTCTCTCCCATTCGAGATCATGACGGATGCTTCAGATTTTGCCGTTGGGGCTGTGCTTGGACAGAGGAGGGATGGATTACCGTTTGCCATTCACTACGCCAGCCGGACCTTAGATGCCGCTCAAAGGAATTACACTGTGACTGAGAAAGAAATGCTGGCCGTAGTCTTTGCTTTGGATAAGTATAGATCTTATATTCTCGGATCTAGAGTGACTATTTACACCGACCATTCCGCCATCAGGTACTTAATGGCCAAGAAGGATGCCAAAGCACGTCTGACCAGATGGATCCTTCTACTCCAGGAATTTGATATTGAGATTAAGGATAAGCCTGGAGTCAAGAATGTGGTGGCGGATCATCTCTCCAGATTGGAGAATCTTGAGGAATCTGAGCCCAGCGCACCTATCACAGAGACGTTTCCAGATGAGGCGATCTTGGCTGTCACCTCACTCCCGTGGTATGCCGACTTTGTAAACTATCTTATTGCCAAGACAGTCCCTCAGGGTTGGCCCAGGCAGAAACTTGAGACCTTCCTAGCTAAGGCCAAGTTTTACCATTGGGAGGATCCCGTCCTTTATCATGAAGGAGGGGATAGTATCTGGAGGAGGTGCATTCCTCAAGAAGAGCAGCATAGCGTCCTCACATACTGCCACAAGCTTGAGGCAGGAGGACATCATTCTGGAAAAAGAACAGCACAAAAGGTGCTTCAATCCGGCCTATGGTGGCCTACTCTCTTCAAGGATTCTGATGAGTTCGTGAAGGGATGTACTGACTGTCAGAAAATGGGAACCTGCGGACAGAGAGACATGATGCCCATGCAACCCATTCACTTCTGTGAGGTTTTTGATGCATGGGGGATTGATTTCATGGGCCCATTTCCTAAGAGTCAGGGATTCGAGCATATTTTGCTCGATGTGGATTATGTCAGTCGATGGGTTGAGGCCATTCCCGCCCGAGCCGCAGATGCGAAAACCGTGTGCAAATTCTTGAGGAAAAATATCATTTCACGGTTCGGGGTACCTAGAGTTTTGATTTCTGACGGGGGGTCTCATTTCATCAATGACAAGGTTAGGGCCCTTGCTGACGAGTTCGGCATTGACCATCGGGTTGCCACTCCGTATCACCCTCAGACTAATGGTCTTGCTGAAGTATCGAATCGGGAGATAAAGACTATCTTGCAGAAAGTTGTCCGCCCAGACCGAAAGGATTGGTCACAGCTTTTGGACTCGGTCTTGTGGGCCTATCGGACCTCTTTCAAAAATCCATTAGGGACATCTCCCTTTCGTCTCGTCTATGGCAAGCCGTGCCATTTGCCAGTGGAAATCAAGCACAAATCTTTTTGGGCAGTCACTGAGTTACTTTTGGATCCCGAGAGTATAGGAGACCAAAGAAGAGCAGAATTGGCAGCCCTGGAGGAATTGAGAGATACAGCCTTTTCGAACAGCCTACAGTACAAAGAGAAAGTGAAGACATGGCACGATTCGCATATCAGCCATAAACAGTTTGAGCCAGATCAGAGAGTATGGTTGTTTGATTCCAGGCTGAAATTATTCCCAGGGAAGTTGCAGAGCAAGTGGAAAGGTCCGTATGTGGTCAGGAAGGTACATGACAATGGCAGCATCGACATATCCGAACCGTCATCTTCCTCTACCTTCCGCGTCAATGGTCAACGCCTGAAACTATATCTTGATCATGATCCGCCGACCATTGACGTTGCCCCCATTCTTCTGGTATGAGATGTGTCCTTTCACTCTCATCATCTACATCTCATACATGATGATCAACTCCATCTGCCGCTGTACAGGTCCATCTGTTCATATCACTCTGTTGTCTGTTGATGTATTTTCTTATTTTCTTCTTTTCTTCTTTTCCTTTTCTACTTTCTGTATCTATCAAAAAGGTGCCACCCTTGTAGACAGTCTTCCATACTTAGGACATACTTTGTCCTAAGTATCGAGGGGTGTGCACCCCGAGTATTTCCATTCTTTGATCCTCTCCATTGTCTCCTCTTCTTGTCTATACTTAGGGATATCTTACCCTAAGTATAGGGGGAGACAATCTGAGTACGATCTGTTCATTCCCACCCTTGACCCTCCCTGCGTTGTGTACAGTCTGCTATACTTAGGATTATTTGATCCTAAGTATAGGGGGGACGGTCAACTTCTCATTTGTTGATTCATTCATTATTCATTTATTCTTTAGACTTGCCTATACTTAGTACGAGTTATGTCTTCTCTTTTCTCTCCGATCTATGAGGACATAGCTCACGCTAAGTATAGGGGGGTCGTATATACTACGTATATACTTTAGCCATAACTCGTACTTTCGTAATAAATATAGCTAATAATTCTTTAAAATTCATTAAAAATCCTTAATAAAAAGATGTGATTATTCCTCAAATTCTTTTTGTATATACTGATTAATAAATCAGGTGAAAATATTTTGTTACATGTTTTCAACCTTTGTAAAAAAAGTGTGGTTTGTAACATCTATTTTCTTTGTGTGAAATAAAATGTTTGAAAAATGATTTGCAAATGGTTTGAAAAATGGTTGCAAAAATATTTGAAAAAACCCATACATACTGTTTTGAAAGCCTTTGCAAAATGATTTTCAAATGTGTGTACATGTTTGTAAAAATGTTTGTGAAAATTATTTTGGACTATAGTTTTCAAAAAAATTGTGTGAAAAAGCTTGTGTCAAATAAGTTTGAGGAATATTTACATCACACTAAAATTCCACTATGTATATATATGTATAAAACTGACCACTTACCCTGTAAATTCTTAAAATCCACTTCTTGTGTATATAAGAAGCACTCCCGTGTACATATTTTAACCTAGTTTGCAGCCAAAATCTTTTGTTTTCAAAAATCCCAAAAAAACATTTGCAAAACTAAAATCCAAAAACATCTGAAAAATCTTTTTGAAAAATACAAAAAATGCATGCATCATATTTTTTTAAAAAAAAATCCATAAAAAGGTTCAAAATCTTTGAAAATTGCATCACAAAAATATTTTCTGCATTGCATTTGCATAGCATGAGCATTTTTCGGATTGAGTTTGATAGTTGAACAAGTCTAAGTAAAATCTGGAGATTGGAGCTTGATTGGACCTTAAAATCTACCTAATAACAGGAACCTTATAGGAACTGGGTTTGAGGTACTTCAGGTCTAGTTGACTTAATTCTTTGAGGATCACGGGACTTGGTTCAATGGATTCTTGACTGCCTAAGTAGAGTATTTCGGAGCACACGCACGACTCTTGTTGATAATGACCTGACTTGGACACCTGCACCTTTCACATAGCTCTCCACGGATGAGGTGGTAAGGAGGCAGTTTCCTTTGGCTTGGGGTAGCATATGAGGGTAGTACTTCTAGGCGGAACCTCTCTTCTTCTTCTAGTGAAGGAAGTGCACCTCAACTTGGTCTAGTAGTGATGAAGGCTAAAGACAGAAGCCGTGGGTTGCAATAAAGCTTCAAAAGAGGGATAGTCTACTGGCTCAAGAGGAAATTTCTTGTATATATGCTGCACCATGTAGATATGCTGTACAGAAGTCCTTGAAAAAAAAATATGCAAAAATGCAAAAGAACTCCAAAAAAAGTGGTGGGTCGGATTGAAAATTTAATAACCCCACCGGAGTGTATATAGTCCAATAAAGCAAAAGCTTATGGTATCCATGTTACATCTCATGAAGCTTGCAGCGGGAGGCTTAGCTACACTGGTTGAGCTCCCAAAAGTCTATACTTCTTCCCCCTCTTCTTGAGCCGGTTGCACTTGAACTTAGAAGGGAATACCCCGCTTCTCGAGGAAAGAGTTGCTAGACCGAGGCATTAGAGTTACCAGGTTGGGGAGGTTGTTTCTTTGTCACTTCTGAGGTGGGGAGCTACATATCACTTACACTGTACGAGTCAGACTCATAGTTGTAAGAGTTTGCGTATGAGTTGAAGTATTTCTGACCTGGCTATTGAGGAGACTTGGACAGAGTTTTGGGATTCTCAAGGACTGTTGGATTTCAAACTTGGTTCTCATTAAGGTTCCGACCGCACTAAAATTCCAAAGGTCCGACTTAAGCTCCAAACTTTGATTTTGTGAAGACAAGTTTGATAATTAAACTTTATCCAATTTTCTTCTTTTTCTTTTCTTTCTTTTCTTTTTGCACTTATTGCATAAGTGTTTGCTAGGGACTAGCAAAGGTAAAGTATAGGGGGATGATGAATCCACATTTCATCATCTTTATTCTATCATTTTGGCACCAAAAACCCTAGCAAATGCCTGTAAATAGCATTAAAATCATCATCTTAGCATTCATGCATGTGCATCTAAACAGTGTATAAATTACTGTAATTAAGGCCAAAATTATAGAATAAATAAAGAAAAGAAAAAGAATAAAATATTGTAAATATTTTATGACCCAAAACCCCCGAGACCTAGGCATCTTGATGAATAGGTCGACAAGGAATAAAGTAGGGGGAGATAAGGTCAGGAACACAGATAAAATACCTATACATTTTATTCATTCTTTATTCATTTCGGGACCTATTTTTGGTTCCACTTTTTGTACCTCAAATAAAGAAACTTTATACATGAAAGTTGTAGATAATTAAATAAAGAAAAATACAAAATTGATTTCACAGAAAAATAATGTACAGATAAAAAGTTATGGTCTGAATAAAAATCCAGAAGCCCAACTTCCCAGACCCGTATCTCACAAATAAAAACTCCAAATGCAGCAAACTCACCTTTAATTGTATATAGAATAAAATAATCTATCCAATGGCGGTGGTTTCGCATTTGGCGGAGCTACGGTTTGAAAGTTGACTTTTGGACCCCTATTGTATACTTGTACAGATTAAAATAATCAATTTATTATTTATTTATTATTTTTATAATTTTATATTTTTATAATGTTGTAAATATTACTTATAATGATTGTGAATATTAAAATCAGAATAAAAACATCATTAAAACTCAAAATAAAATACTTGTATACACAGGTAAAATACCTACACATATACCTATATAATATATTACTTTATTTTATTAATTATACAAGGAACCTCAATAAAATAAAAGAAAAATATAATTATGTGTATAAAAGAGTGTTATAATTATATAAATTAATAAACATAATTAATCAAATTAAAATACACAAAATAAAAATAAATACTTAAATATATAGATATATATACTATAAAGGGGCATAAATGCAAACTTGTAAAAATACGTCTCATAAAAATAAATAAAAATCACAGAAAAATTCTTCATAAAATAATAAACATTTTTTATTTTATAACCTAAAATCAATAAATTCATTTACTATTTTATTTTGATTTTTCAAATAATTTCTACTCTGAATTTCCTGATTGGTCCACGTGGACCAACCAGGCGCGGTCTAGAGTTGACCCCGGTCAACTCCCCCGACCAAAGCCTGCCACCTCTGACGCCCGCGATTTTGCCCCATTTTCAAGAAATTCTTGCGCTCGATTCGCTTGTCCTCGCGCCTTGATTCCTTCTCGGAAGTTCATCCCTGATCTCCACTCTCCCACGCCATGTCTTCGGATCCAGCCATATCCTCATGATGCGCGCGTGAAGCTCGCTTGAAGAAGACGCCATCGCCTCCTACTTAAACACCCCGCCACCTTCAAGCCCAATTTTGAACCCTCCTTAGCCATTAATCCTCCTCCCTGTCGAGCTCTTCGTGTAGCCGGAGGTGACAGCTCCGCATCCACACCTTCAGGCGAGTCGAGGGGGCTCTGTAGCGGCTCCACCACCTCCGCCGACCACCGGCGTCGAGGTTCTTCTTCCTCAGGTAGTCCACCTTCGAGGCGTCCCTTCTTTCCCTTCCTTTTTATGTCATTTAACTCCCCGTAGCGTCAGCATCAAAAACCCCAAAAAAATCTTAGCTTTTCGTCATTCGATCCATATTCCATATCTCGTCGCCGGAGCGCACCTCCGGCTGTCGTTCCTTCGCCTTCCACCGATCACCTCCGACCGTCCCTACGCCTCCGCGGGGTCCAGGGAACTTGCCCTGGACCCTCTCACCTTGTTTTGCAGGTCAAAGCGCAGTCAACGTACCTGGAAGGCATTTTGCAGCTCTCGCCGGAGATACCTGGAGCTCCGAGCTCCGCCGCTCTCGCGCCAGCACATCGAAGCATCTCCGACGACCCTGAGCCTCCCAGCACATAGCCGGACCTCCCAGGAGCCTGCATCTCCATTTTGGAGCCCATCCACCGTCTGAGGAGCGAGATCGGAGTCGGGGAAGTTCGCCTCCGCCGGCCTTCTTCCCCGTTCTTCCTCCTCGCTTCTCCACCGTCCGATTGAGCCGCAGCTCCAGTTCGCGTGACGACCGTCCGATCTTCCAAGCCCGTCCACCGTCAGATCTCTGACTGAGATCTAATCCCAGACGTCAACGCCAACCGTTATCGGCCGCTCTCGTGCTGCCACGTGGATAAGTGGCCCGCTTCCCGCCGTTGGATCGTCCATCGTCGCCAGCCGTTGGATGCGCGCCACGCGTCACCTGCAGAGCACCTGAGCGAGGGTATTTTGCATCCCCACCCTCGCAAATCTTGTATTTCATTTCAGTCCATAAACTTTAAGCGGTAGTTTAAATATTTATGTAATAATTGCAACTAGAACCCCGTAGTTTTCTTATTTGCACCTAGGTCCAATCCACGTCACCTCACGTGTCCGTGCGCGTGAGGAGGCTGGGTATTTTGCAGGGACCCCCCTGGGGTTTATTTATTTCGCTTAAGTCCATGAATGTTTGCTTTCAGTTGTAATATTTTGGAGAAACTGCATTGAACCCCTTGGAACTTTGTAATATTGCAAGAATACCCCTTCCAGGCGCGTGCGAGTCACGCACCCTGGTGGGTAAATTGCTCAGATACCCTTGCGGGTTTTGTTATTCATCTTTAATCCTTAAAATGCAAGTTTCAGTGTAACCTTTTGTGGAAAAATTGCGTGTATGCCCCTGGTGGTTTTAAATATTGCACATATACCCCTGCCAGGACTGTTTGATGTTTGGATGTTTGCTCTAATTATTTGACCTATCATTTTAACTCCAAAATTTCTCAAATTTTGAACTTAAGCTCCTGGATATGTGTACTTTCACGCCACATATTTAGTTTTTGATTGTATCTTATCTTCATATTTATTAAAAATCAAAAACTTGCTATTTGTGCACTGTCTAGTTTAGAAAATACCAAAAAAATATTAAAACTCCTCCAAAAATTCCAAAAAAAATCACCTAGTGTCTATTTTATCCTATTTTAGTGTCAGTCCAAAAATCATTAAAAAGTTCAAAAGAAAAACACTAAAAATTTAAAAACACTCAAAAACTTCAAAAAAATATATAAAATAGTAGAAAACTCCAAAAATCAAAAACTCAGTTTCTGTTTGTTCCTTATTTTGTCCTTTTTATTTGAAAAATAGTGTGAAAATTTTGAGCTACTGGTTGCTATTTTTAAATCTCATTTTATTCACAGCCAGCCTTATTTGCACTGTTTTGCTTTATTTCAGTATTTAAAAATACCAAAAACACCTTGAAAATTTTCCAAAAATCACAAAAACAGTAAAAAACCCTAAAAAGACTAAAAACAATTTGTTTCTGAATTTTTGGCAATTTTTACTTGGCTTTATAAATATTCTATCTTGTCTTTTATTCCATTGTCTTTAAATTCCAATATTGAAAAAGAAAAAGAAAAATATAAAATATAAAATTATAAAAATCAGAAAATTAAAAATCAAAATACAAAACAAAAAAAAATTTAAAAATTAAAAACCCACAAAAATTGTAGTGCTTGCTTGCTTAGCGTAGACACATCACTTTACACACACACACTTGTGCTTACATTTGCTTGAATTACCCTGCTTGCTCCCTGTGTTCGAACTCTCTGCATACTTGTCACTATACACCATTTGTGCAGAGTTAAAAATAAATTTTAACTCCACATTATTTCTAATTTATTGATCTTTAGTGTGGGTTAATTGTTGATTAAATACAGGTTTCATTTGAGAGTCGCCACAGCGACGGTTGTCTCCGCCTTGTGTGAGACACCAATTTAGGCTCTCGTGAAATCTGCTTTTATCACCGTCCACCATCCGAGGATCTCATCCGTTGGATCCATCTGAGGGTCAGATCAGAGCTACTCATCATCGAAGGGGTATCGTCCGCTCTCAGTCGTTCGATCTCAAGTGAAGATCCCTCGACCGTCGGATATATAATAAAGGTAATTTACACTTAGGCCCTCACACTTTTTGCATTTCATTTTAGTCCTGTAACTGTGTTTAGCAGTTGTTTTTATTTTGGATAAATTGCATTCAGGACCTCGTACTTATTTTATTTGTAAAATAGTCCCTCTATGTGTATTACACGTGGTCTGTCACGTGATTTCTGGTTTATTTGCACATTTTCTCTTGAACTTCATGGTTGTTACTGTTTGACTTTTATAAATAGGAATTACATTCATGCCCCTGTTTGACTGATTCATGTGTCGACCTCGTGCGGCCTTGGGCATTTTGCATTTTCAGCCATATACTTCTTTCGTGTGTTATTTCTTGGCTGAATACTTTCTCATGTTTGCAAGTAGGTCCCTGTATGTTGTACGTGTTTGATTGGTTGAAATAATTATTAAATCTTATCCAAACTTCGTGAAATTTGGATATATGACCTTTGCCATTGTGTAAAAATTTTTGTAAAATTTTGGGCCATTTTTCGTTTCATTTGGTTTTCTTAAAATTTCAAAAATCAAAAAATTTGTTTTGTTCAATTTTAAAAATCAACTAAAAATATTAAAAACCTTCTAAAGAATCCAAAAATATTAATGTGTGTTTGTTTTTGTATGCTTTTAGTTCTATCCAAGTTTCATTGCTTTTGTATTCATAAAACCCCTAAAAATTGAAAAACACTAAAAAACTTAGAAAAATCATTAAAAATACCTAAAAAATAAAAAAAATGCAATTTCAGTTTTTGTAGTTAGTATTTTTTATGTCTAGTTTCTCATAAAATTGTTGTTGAAATTTTATAGGCTATTTATATATTTTTAAATAGCTTTTAAATTCTCGCTGCACAGTAGCTTGCATTTTTCACCTTCTTTCATTTTTATATAATAAACTAAAAATCATAAAGATCTGAGAAAAATACCAAAAAACATCTGAATATCTCTAAAATCCAAAAAAATATTTTTATTTTAATTTTCTAACTTGTTTTGTTCTGTTAAATAATTCTTTGTTTGTGACTTTTTGGACTTCTTTTACATTTTCTTAATAATTAAAAATTACAAAAAAATTTAAAATACAAAAATCCACCAAAAAAATTTTATTCCTTTTATTTTTGAGTCCCGACTACTTCGTAGGATTTCCAATCCGTGCTTCTTGTGTTCGATCCTAGTAGCTATACCAGGTAAAATAAAATAGCGAGACCGCTGTTTGCTTTAGTTGCTTGACTTTATATTTGGTGGTCTTGATTTTCTTGATTGAGTTCGGCCCGAGAGGTTGAGGTTGCAATGACCTTTGATACCTCCTTTCCTTAGTCACTCGGGTCGCTCATCACTGGTCTACAGGTTGAGAGCTGGAGGAGGTCTGCGACTGGAGTGCAGAGGGGTGCGTCAAACGCACGTGGCTGCAGGCTGGAGCTACCGTGAAGGTGGCACACAACAGGTAGTGCGCTAGAAGGTGGAACACAAGCTGGTGATGCACCCACGCGCAAGGGGAGTGGACGCTGGTGACGCGCAGCCGTGTGCACGGGGAGAATGTCGCTGGGCGCACAGGAGGCACAGCAGCAAGCTGGAGAAGACGGGTCGCTCACAGTGACCTCCTGGTTGGAGGAGAAGATGATACCCGCGGGGGAGGGGCTGTTGGCGCCTATGCCTTCACCTGTGTTAGATCAAAGAGAGAGAGAGAGAGAGAGAGAGAGTATAAAGAAAGAGAGGAGGAGTAAGAATCCCGAGTGCAAAAAGGGAGGCCTTCCTTCATGTGCCATGCCTCTTTTTATAGATGAATGTTTGCTTGAAATGAAGGGACACATCCCATGCACATGAAGACAAACACAATAAATTCATTCATGCTTGGGGAAGGGGGAAGAATATGGACGACTACTTTTCATGGGTGATGGGGAAGAGAGAAGAGTGAATAAAGAGGGAGTGCATGCATGTGGGTGGCATATTAAAGTGGTAGTTTTACATTAACCCCCTCCTTTTCTTTCCAACAATATGCAAGAGATATTTGTAGAGCCAATTCAATATGTTGGATGTTTGGTATCAAATATATTCCCATCATATATAATCCATAAATAATGTGCGAATGGAGATTGTTGAGAATATTTTATCCAGATGATTTTATCTGCTATGTGTATATGATCAATAAAATTCCAATTATGTGAATTTGGAGTTTATGAATCAAAGATTACTAGTGTACTCCACATAATTTAAGCTTTTTATAACAGTATACAATGAAATCATCACTTGTATAGATCCAGATGCCCATATCATCTCATTCTTTAGTCCAACATCCCATTTGCATCTCATGATTATGCTATACTTAGGGTGCGCTTTACCCTCAGTATAGGGGGGATGTTAGACTCCTGATTATTTTTTTGATTCTTTCTACCTATGTTTCGCTGCCTATACTCAGGGATATTTCACCCTAAAAATAAGGGAGGTAGATCCTGTACTTTCTATCACTCGAATTTCCCTTTATGTACAGTCTGCTATACTTAGGATTACTTAATCCTAAGTATATGGGGAAACACTGAGCTCTCTTCATTCTATTCTTTGATTCATCGTTGTAGTATAACATTCCTTTTCACCTCCATATACTAAGCACGAGTTATGTCTTCTTCATCGCTCTTGATCCACTATGAGGACATCGTTCGAGCTAAGTATAGGGGGGCGTGTAATGGCTAAAAACCATTATTAAAAAATCGTAAAAAATTTAAAAATTTTCTTGTATATAAAATTCTTTCCTGCACATACATAGCTATTTATGAAAATTATTTTTGTACAAAGGGTTGTAAAAATGTTTTGATTGTAAAAAGATTGTAAATATTTGGATATAAAAATTATTTATATAGTACATTTTTTTGTAAAATATCTGAAAAACAAAAGATTGCAAAATCCCTTGTGTAAATATTTGTAAATAATTTGCAAAAGTTCATCATTCATGTATACATTCAACCATTTTCAAAAAACATTTTGCACAAAAAGATTGTTGTATATACTTGTAGAGTTTTCTGAATCATAGTTGACATTTAAACTAGCCCAGAATTAATTGGAAAATGGAGCTTGGTTAGGACCTTAATCCACCTAATTCTAAGAGGAACCTTATAGGATGTAGGTTTAAGACTCTTCAGGTCTATTGGTGACTTAATTCTTTGAGTCCACTAGGCTATGATCACATTCATCTTGATGAACCTAAGTAGAACATTTAACGACACACACACACGACTCTCACTAACAATGGCTTTGCTTGCACCAGCACATCACACATGGCTCTCTACGGAGGAGGTGGTGAGGAGGCAATTTCCTTTAGCTTGGGGTAGCATACGAGGGAAGTACTTCTAGGCGGAACCTCTCTTCTTCTTTTAGTGAAGGAAGTGCGCCTCAACTTGGTCTGGCGGTGTTGAGGTCTAAAGACAGGAGTTGTGGGTTGCAATAATGCTTCAAAAGAGGGATAGTCTACTGGCTCAAGAGGAAAAAGTCCTTATGTATATATGCTACACCATGTAGATATGTTGTACATATGCACATAAAAAATATGCAAAAGAAAGAAAAACTCCAAAAAGTGGTGGGTTTGATAGAAAATGAAATACCCACCAGAGTGTATATAGCCAAATAAAGCAAAGCTTATGTTACCCATTCTCATCTCATGAAGCTTGCAGCGGGATAGTTAGCTACACTGGTTGGGCTCGCAGGGATACATGGCTACACTGGTCATGGTCTATTCTTTTCTTCCTCCTCTTCTTGAGCTGGTTTGAACTTGAACTTAGAAGGGAATACCCCGTTCCTCGAGGAAAGAGCTGCCAGTCTAAAGACTGCATTGGATGATCAATTTATTAGCTTTTGAGCATTCTGATCAATTTGGTATGTCTATAGCTTATCTTTGTGCTCCACTTGTGGTACATGGTTTTTAATACATTAAGACACTCATTAATCAAATATCGGCATTGATTTTATGGATACAAAATTATCCATAAGCTTTTATGAATGTTTAGGTAACCCATAACACCTACAACATTGAACATATAATTCTTAAATTTCCGTAACAACAAACTAGTAAGAATTAGCTTGGATACCTTATATAAAAAATAACAGAAAAATAGAAGATGTACACATGGTAGGACATGGAAAGATGTACACATGGTAGGACCTGGAAAGATGGATGAAGAGGAAGTTTGAGATTGGATTCTAAAGACTATATTAAAATTATTATTTTTATGTGGTTTTATTTTGTTATATCATAGTTATATGACCACTTTTTATGGTATATTTGAATTTTATATACTGTCTATACATAATATTTGATCTATATCGAAGAATATATGGATTGATGTCCTAAAATTTTCGAAATTCCTTTCATACCAACCAAAATTTATAAATTTATATTTACATACACAGACACACACGCACACTCACACGCGCGCGCGCACACACACCCATATATATAGAGAGGTTGGGGAGCTTGCACCATGGTGCATGTAACTTTACATGCACCATTGTCCCAAATGCTCATTTTTTAAAAATGAAACCTTTGGGGATTTATTTAGACATATTAATGGAATATGTGTTTCAATTTTCATAAAAAACAGATATTCCTAACTTGTCGATCTGGAAGGGTAAAATTTCAGCAATTCTAAGATCGTTAAAATTTCACAGTCTTGATGGATGGATTAGAATTCTTTAATTAAGTGATTTTTAAATGATGTCGTGGTGATATATAGTGATCTAAATCCCACATGATTTCATATCAAAAAATATAAAAAATTGGACGTTTATGGTACTGGTGGATGTAAAGTTATATATATTCGTATCCATTCACATAGGTAACCCATAATTTGAAATTACATGTCCATGGCTAGGGACGAAATTAGGATTAAAACAAGGAAGGGGCAGTAGATGATTTGTAGTAGAGGATTTACATATACATGATGGTCTTTAGTACTTACAATTGTTAAGGTCGGAATGAATCACATTTACTTTTTTATTTTGTAAATTACACAATTAAAATCAAATTCATAAGCTAATCAATTTTCCTTACTAATTCGAATAAGTATTAACTAATAATTC
Organism: Ottelia alismoides; assembly: GCA_037367405.1. Taxonomy (NCBI): domain Eukaryota; kingdom Viridiplantae; phylum Streptophyta; class Magnoliopsida; order Alismatales; family Hydrocharitaceae; genus Ottelia; species Ottelia alismoides. Next base: position 110,465 of record JAZKJV010004266.1, on the reverse strand, counting down.
CATCATTTGAAATAACCTTCTCTTTTTATATATGATATGCTACATCTCACTTTAGTCATATTTATTTAATCTTCTGAATAGACAAATTATGTTTTAATAATATAAATTATTTATGATATTCAAAGGGAAATACGAGATAACATCATAATGGAATTATAACATAGTATCTATTAAATTGCAAAAGTTGAACTCTACACTTCATAACATGATAATGAATAATAAATTTAAGAATTTTTAATTACAGAATATATATAATGATATAAGTAATATTTTTCATTATAACAAAGATATCAACTATGAAATATTAACAACCTCGTGTTGATGGTTATACGATGAAAAATAGATTATTCACATGAAAATGAAATACGAATATATAAACAAAGTATAATATAACAAAATCGATACATTTCAATGAGTTATTCAAATCTTAGTGTATATATATATATATATGCGTGTGTGAGAGAGATATATAAAATTTATAACAACGGATATTATTCATTACAAAATTTTCTACTATTCTTTTAAATTGCAACAGATGCTAATTTTTTTGGCCAATGATTTATATACCAATGATATTTTATTACTTTTTTTCTTTAAAAATCGCGTCAAATGTTGACAATTTAACATTGTTGTATGATTCATATGACAACAATTAGAATAAAAGGCAATAGATAACTATTGTTGTACACGTTAGTACTACTAATATAATGATGAGTATGATATTCTTTGCAAATAAAAGATTAAAAGATAAGGGTTTTATATTTGTTTTCTGGAAATAGAGGAATGGGAGCCAATTTTGTGAAGTAGGTAACCTTACCTACTTCACATCCAATTTTTGCAATTTTTTATTTTTTTTTTGAAAAATACCACCGTGGATTTTCATAATTATATCCCTCTAATATGTCATTCAAATTTCATCGGAAACGGAGACTCCTACGACCTTCATCCAGAACATGTAAAATACAACAAATTTGTGACTATTAAAAAATGACTGTCTGGATGGAGACCGTAGGAGTCTCTGTTTCTGACGAAATTTGAATGACATATTAGAGGGATATAATTATGAAAACCCTTTGTAGCATTTTTGAAAAAAATAAAAAAAGTTGCAAAAAGTGAAATGTGAAGTAGGTAAGTTACATACTTCACAACATAGGCTCCCTTTCCTCCTGGAAATATATCAATAAGTACAATATTTCTTGTGAATTTAAAAAATCAAAATAATTTTATTATGAATGATATTCGTTGGTTTGAATATAACAACTAAATGTAAGCTTATCTTTTCATGTATTTATATTTTGAATGGCATTTTACTACCAATTAATTAGTGGATTTTATATCAAGGAGAGGGCAAATGCTTGGTGACGCATGGCATTAAAATAAATAAATAAATAGATAAATAAATAAATAAACAAACTAAAGGTGTCGCCAGCCTCGCCTGGTAGAATCTCCTCCTCCTCCTCGACCTTTCCTAAGATTGCGATGGCGGCGATTTCTCCGGTGAGCTCAGTCATCTTGCCTTCGCCCCACCCCCTTCTCCGCCCTCCCTCGACCTCCGCAGCCTCTCAGCTCTATCTGGGCCTCTGCGACCCCTCTTCTCTCCGTCGACCTCTACAACTGAGCAGAAAGCATCGAGTGAGATGTTCTGTAGCTTCTTCTCCGCGCAGTTTGCAGTCGACGGGCACGATGACCAAGAAAACCGAGGAGTTGGTTCGCATTGGTGTTTTGGGTGCGAGTGGATACACTGGTTCTGAGGTCTACCCCTTCACTTCTTCTCCTCGCATCTTCTGTCGCCTTTTTTTTGGGTTTTGAAAGTCGTGATAAGCGGTATCAGTTTCATCGGATTTTGAGAATTTTTTATAATCTGAGGAGGTTTTGCATATCATTTATGCTAGAGAGCGAGTCATTCTCAGATTCACCGCATTCTCTACCCCATTTGCTGTGATGAACACATCTATAGCAACCTTTCCACTATAATATATAACAAATCAGCGCGACGGCCCTTCGTTAGATGTAACTGTACAACAAGAAAAATAGCCCAACTCGAGCTCTGGTAATGCTTAGCTTCCAAATCACTATTCTTTAGGCGGGCTATTGGAGGTGGCTAAAAAGCTGTAACTAATTAGTTCGTATGATCGCATTTATTTCTATGTCAAACTCAGGCCAAGCTTTAATCATCCGCAAGGCCACCCAGGATCTATGACGGTATCTCATATTCACAATGTAGCAGAACGTATCAGGGATGCAAATGGATGCGAATAGTTGGATGCATGTACATGATTCAAAAAACAACACATTCTTATCCATTTTAAGCTATAAATATGGATGCGGATACATATATTGATGGATATGGAAAACTTATCATCATATCCTTGAAAATGGATGCAAATATGAAACATTTTTTTATTCAAAAAATAAAATAAAATAAAACATATATGGATCATATACACATAATAAGATGAGCATTTATAGATAAGCTTAAATATGCATGCACTTATTTGATGAGTTACATATGAAATAAAGACAGTTACATCAAATATGGTGAAATAAGGCATAGAATTTTGTTACAATTATTAATAGATCTACAATTGTATTATTTATTAGAATGGATATTACGGATTCCATATGGTTACTTGTGGATATCAAATTGATATCCATATCCATATTCATTCTTTCAAACAAAACGGAATAAATAAGCAAAACATGTATATTATGAACACGGTTTAGATATGGATAAATCCATATCCTTTTGCATCCCTAGAATGAATGCGCCATATATAATTTCATGAGATGATTATTATTGAGAATCACCAAAGGAATAAATGATACAACAATCAAGAATCATGAAACATACAGATTTTATGTGACAAACTCTTCAAGTATCAAAGGGGAAAAACAATAGAAAGTAGAGGGTGGTTCCATTATATGAGAAAGATTGCGAAGTATAAGATGGCTCCTGAAAACTCTAGGAGATGACTATATAGAGATCCATGACTCATGCCCAATCGTACTATATATGTATAAGGTGCGTACCTAATCGAATTGGCAAACAGATCTACAAATTTGGATCTCCGCTCCCGAACCCAGTGCTGCTTAGATCCGTAACTTTTTTAATCAGAGCACTTGTGGGTTGTGGTATTCAAGGCACGAATCAACAAAACTCCACCTCAACTTGAATTCAATGAGATTTGCTAAAAGATATTCTCTTTACCATCCAGAGGCCTCTCACGGTCTCAACAAGCCACCTAGTCCATGCAGAATGTGAACTTGGTTGCAAATAGGGTCTCGAACATCATATGTGCAAGATTCTATGTTACTGGAACTTTTTTTACTAAAATCCATCTTTTGATTGTCACATGACAAATGGAATGGTATTTAATTTTAATGCACATTGTTCTCTTATGCTGTATTTGTCTTTTATCAAATGTATGTGCTGTGGCTATTTTAATGAATTATAATCGCCTTTTGTCCACGGTTGATCTCTGCAAATAAGCCTCTCAACAAAGTAGCATGCTTAATATTCTCAGCTATATCCATATGTTTTGCCTAAGTGGTTGAAAGGCCACATTGGATTGAAATGTGTCCTTTCAGTAATTGGTCATTCGATGACATATAAAATATAACATGTCATTGACATTCTCTTGTGACGATCATATGTGTAGTTGGTATCAACGTAGCCACTCACACCATCTCTTCTTGTTTCATACTCCAAATTGAAATATGCAATGGCACAGATATTTTAAAATCCTCTTCACTGTCTTCACTGTCTGTCAATGTCCTCTACTTAGGTTGAGCATATATCTGCTATCTACTAATAAAATTGACGGAACGAAGAGTTTACATGATACTGCCCACTATAGTGGAACATACTACTCATACCAATGGAACATGGTACTCATGATATCAGTGTTTCAAATCGGTATTCCATTGGAAGGGTCATGGACTAAATTAAAAAGGTATTTTTACACCCATAACCCTGAGTAATTTCGTAATTACAATCATAACCCCGCATAATCCTGAATTACATGTGAAACCCCGAGTAATGCTTAACTCTTACATGACATAACTCTGTGTTACGGTCTGTTTAAGATGTCCATTATAGTTGACAGTTTAGGTTAGAAAAAGTCAAAATTACCCATAATGCTCAACCTTATTTGCAAATCATGCCCTATATCTCTCTTCCTCGGGTAAACCTAGAGCAGAGGATCTACTCCCATGGATTTTTCACATAAAAACTCTTCCAACTGTCTTATAGCATTTGCTTTGTTTATTTCTTTATAGAATTCCTTACAACAATATAACCATTTCGATGAATAAAACAACAGTTCTACATATCTGAAGAAGGTACCTCTGCAGGAACAGCTCCTCAGACACACCTCCATATCTGAAGAAGGCAACTCTGCAGGAACAACTCCTTAGGCATGCCTCCTTGTAGCTGTCGATGCTCTTGAGATTCGATTGCTTGAAGCTCTCATCATAGTAATTGAAGCTGATGTCATCGAGTTGCTGAAGCATGTGGTACTTGGAAGCACAACAGGAGATGGGAATCACGGGCTCGCATCCGAGCTTTGGCCTCACGTCTTCCACAGACAAGAAGTAGTTCACGATCCTGTTGTTCTTATCCCGCGGGCAGTTGCACTACATGTTCTTCGAGCAAATGCCGAAGCTCCCGCCGACTGTCGGATACGCACAATCTCCAGGTAGAGGGTAGAACCGCATCACGTCTGCCACCTCCATCCACCCTCGCGAAGGCATCAACTGGTGAAGTTTCAGATGCCTGTCGGACTCTAGCCTCATATACTTCAGAGATGTTGCCGGCGGAAGAGCAACCAAGCTCGTCGGGTTCGAGTAAGAGCATTGAAAGACACATCACTTGCAGGGACAGCGGCCGACGAGCTTGGAGCAGGAGGCGGGCCTGGAGGGGAGGCGGCTAGCCTGGAGGGAGGGGGGGCGGCGATCCTGGAGGGGGGGTGGCTGGCTGGAGGGGAGGGGGGCGGCGGGCCTAGAAGGTGGGGAGGCAGCTTGCTTGGTGGGAGGGTGGTGGCGTGCCTGGAGGAGGAGGGAGGCGACGTCGATCCTGGAGGGGGGCAACAACTACCTTGGAGGGAGGGGCGAGGCTTGGAGGGAGGTGGCGGTCTTGGAGGGGGAGGGAGGCGACGACGAGCCCGGAGGGGGGCATCGACTAGCTTGGAGGGAGGGGCGAGGCTTGGAGGGAGGTGACGGGCCTGGAGGGGGAGGGAGGCGACGTCGGGCCTGGAGGGGGGCAACGACTAGCTTGGAGGGAGGGGCGAGGCCTGGAGGGAGGGGGCGGGCCTGGAGGGAGGGGGCGTCGGGCCTGGAGGGGGGAGTCAGCTAGTCGAAGGGAGGGGAGTCGGGCTTAGAGGTAGTGGGGGCGAGGCTACAAGTAGAGGGGCCGAGGGGGTTGGCTGCGAGCAGAGGATAGTGGGGGGCAGCAGCTAGGTTGGAGGGAGGAGCGAGGCTTGGAGGAAGGTGGTGGGCCTGGAGGGGGAGGGAGGCGACATCGGGCCTGGAGGGGGGCATCGACTAGCTTGGAGGGAGGGGCAAGACTTGGAGGGAGGTGACGGGCCTGGAGGGGGAGGGAGGCGACGTCGGGCTTGGAGGGGGGCAACGACTAGCTTGGAGGGAGGGGCGAGGCCTGGATGGAGGGGGCGAGCCTAGAGGGAGGGGACGTCGGGCCTGGAGGGGGGAGTCAGCTAATTTGGAGGGAGAGTCGGGCCTGGAGGGAGGGGGTGCGAGGCTACAGGTAGAGGGGCCGAGGGGTTGGCTGCGAGCAGAGGGTGGTGGTTGCGGGCGGAGGAGGGGCGATGCTGCAGGCGGAGGGACAGAGGAGGAAGAAGGGGAGGGGGTCGGCGATGTTGCAAGCATATGGAGAAGGAAGAAGTTTTTTTAGTTTTTTTTGAATTTTTTTAGCAGCCGTTGGGTAGACTAAGAGTTAGATTAATCCAATGATATGATTGGGTTAAGGGGAAAACTAACGGGGGGTCATGAGCGTGAGACGGAGTGACTATCTAGAGTTTCTCGTGTAATTCGCTATCATGCAAGGTTATGATTGTAGTTGCGAAATTACTCCGGGTTATGGGTCTAAAAATCCCTTAAAAAGATTTTTGGGTGATTAATAAAATATTTGTTTAGATACTATTTAGTTATTTTAAACATAAATTATGTTTGATAAACATTTTCCTATATATTTATACATATATGACAATTATATTTATACATATACAACCATGAATTAACAAAATGGAAGTAACCATTGAAATGCAATCAAACAATACTCATCTTACTTTTCCTTTACATAAACGATTTTTTTTCTTGAAAATGGATTCAAAAAATAACACCCCACTAAGAAAACTTAAATAAACCGTTGAAAATCGAAACTTCAGATAACTTACCAATAAGAAATCACTTGTATTCTCAACACAATATACAAATATTTTGCTTTTGACTCCCGAAAGCTATTCTTTGTGCAACGGTCAATAATGCCTCACCATTAATGAATGTTACATCTGAATTTTGTTGAAGAATATATTGGCCCGGCTTGACATCCAAGCCCTTTCCACAATTTTCTGTTACAATTGAATTGAAAAGACTGCATTTGGAACTATATCATTAGACATAGGCTGTGCAGGAGAACAATGACTTAGTTTTATTGTCTTGTGACCAATGAGGCTGAATAAAATAAAATATAAATAAAAAATTATAAGAAAACATGATGCGACTATTTTTCATTAGTCGGCTGACTAGTCGAATAGACTATTTATCTGATCGAATAGTGCTTGAGTAAAGTTTTTCTATCCGACCACCCTATTACATCACATAGTCATATCGATTAATAAGCCTAGTAGGACTATTGCAACAGTGCTTGCTGTGTAGTTATGTCCCTCATCTGTTTGTAGGCAAATATCGAAAGAGATTTTAAAATGCGTGTCCGAGGGAACTTTCTCAGCTTTGGCATCAGAAATGCCAAATTGCTCTAGTACTTCTCAATATACATTCTATGACTGAGACACAATCTCATGGCCTTGCAATCTCCATGCATCTCAATGTCTTGGCTTTTCTTTGCAAGTCCCAGGTTCTTCATCTCAAGTTCTTCGGTCAGCATAGCCTTAGCCCTTAGGATTCATCACAAGTCCCTCATCTGACATCTATATCTTAGGTCCATCATATCAAATTCTCTGGTCAGTATATTCTCACATCATGTTAATCTTGATTGTATCTCTTGCAACACCACCACCAACAACATAGCTTTTTCCCACATTAAGTAGGGTCAGCTACATGGATTTTTTGTCTCCATTCGATTGTATATCTTGCCGCAATTAATATTTTTCCAATGTAAAGTAGCATGTATTTGAACAAGAATCCATTTATACCGACCTTATAGTGCGAGAAGGCTTTGCCATTTAAAGTAACATGTATTTATAAGAATCATCCCACATTTTTTTGAAAAAAAAACATCTTAGCTGCTCCTACAAACAAAATTCCTGGGCTACTATAAATAGCTGAATCTCCTGAGACTTGAGTCTATATAATGACAATTTCTTCAAGCAAATATTATCTTCTTTCGTTTTAACGTAAAATCTTTTGGAGCGATGCATGAATATCTGCTTTTCAAGATTCCCATGCAGGAAGCAAACTTCATTTCTAATTTCTCAGTTCTCCAACTCTAAATCATGCATTGCTACACTGATTAACATGATTTACGTGGAAGTTTGCTTCACAATAGGATATAATTTCTCATTGTAATTGACACCTTCCTCTTTGGCCGAAACCTCTTACAATCAGTCTCACTTTGCTTATCGTGTTTGCTCCTGACACGTTTTTTTTTTGAAATATCCACTTGCAACATATGGGTTTCTACCGATTTAAAGGATGTCCAAGGGACCAAGGGCATCTCTAAAATCATCCCATTTGACTCTACCCAAAGGTCGATTTTTGATTCTAAGGAAACTGCGAGTTGTAACGAAGAAAGGGTCATTGTAAATAGAAGGGGATTGACTAGAGTGCCTTTTATCTACTCATCGTTTATCTTAACCGAGCTTACTTTGTTGTAGAGGAAAGTTCTCGGAAAGGGTATGAGGTTCATTTAACCTATTTTAGCGCTAGAATCATGCCTGTGATTGGTTGCGGCCCTGCAAAGTCGATTAACCATGATTTAGAGGTCCTAACATGGATTATCATATCAACTTGTTTTATAATATCTGTAGGGTAAGGATTCTGGGACCAGTCCTCACTCTTTTCTTACTAATCTAGATTCATCTGGCTTGGTTGGATTCAACCTCTTCTTTTCAATGCATTAGTCATAATTCTTAAGTGAGTTATGTTGACAAAATCTACGACAAGCTCCACTTGTCACATCTTGTATCTCCACATGCATATGATGAACTAATAATATAATTTGTCATGAAAATAAGATTAATAGAATACGACTTTCTTCACTATGACGGTCTTTGAGGAATCTAAACATTGCAATCCATATCCCTTTGCACCAGATGCTTAACTAACAAATGCCCTTTGGTGATCCAGAATTAAGTTTCCCCCGATTTATTGTGCATATGCAGTGCAAACAATCAATCACAAGTGAGAATAATCACGAGCAAGTCCATACCACATGTCCTCTGGTGTTTTGTTGTCTAAGAAGAATAAAAAATTGGGTTGTTGTCGAAATTGAGCCTAAAATAACATGCATTTGGCTCTCTTGACCTTGTTCTTTTCTCTGCAATGTCATTTTGTTGTGGTTTATATCTCACAATCGCAGTGCAATGCTTGATGATGTTTTCGTATTTACAAAAAATGTTCAAGTCCCCGAGTAGAACTCCAACCCATTGTATGTTCTTTGCCTCTTCACTGGCTTCCCTGTATGGAGTGTGTGAACACTTATCTTTAGATGTAAATAGATAGATCCTTACCTTTTCGAGAAAATTGCCAATGGATGTTGGCATATTCTCGGATCATGCCTTTTAGGGAACTTGGGCAAGGTTCCCTTGTATTACCTATGTGCGAAGTTCTTCCGTACCGAAACACTATCTCGTTTGTTTTCCAGGAATACAATTATCATAGAATTTCAGACTCCCAAATTTATGATCACCAAATAATCCTTTTCTTTCGAGTATATGGAGTCCATTCTTGCTTATGATGTGCCCTAGTCTTAGGTGTCACAACCTTGTCTGCTTGAGGTTATTGCCATGACTGCTTATCAATTTCTTTCTGATCTTATTAACGATAATGATCATGCTTTCCGCTACATTATTGCATTCCTTTGCCTCTATTTTGCCAAGGGAAATCGTGTTCTTTCATCATGTCGTGGAAATATTAACATCTAACTGTGACCAATGTGCCATCACATACAAGCAAATTGATTGTGCCTACATCAATTATAATGGACGACGAGTTGTTTCCTATGAGTATGACTCTACGTTAAACAAATATGTGGGAAGAGAATGATATCTATTGGGCATCATATGGAAAGCTCACACATGAACTACTATGGTAGTCATCTCTGGATCTGCATGATGTGGTTGTCAGGACTTAGCCATGATCTACACACTTGACCTCAACAAATTCATCGTGTGAAACATCTTCTTTCTTACACGCTTGGGTTTCCACGATCATCTCTGCAGTTAACTATCATTCTCTGCATCACGTGTATTCTTACAACTAGAATATAACTTATCTTGCCATTTTGATTATTTCTTCTTCTCATCCTTAGATTTATGTGAAGAATCATATTTATAGTTTTTATCCCTTACATTTAGGGTGCTGCCTTTCCCATCATGCCTAGTTTAGTCCGTCAATTCCAGACCCATCATTTCTTTGCTAGTGTAGAAGACTTCACATCATCCACGGGATCCCGTCCCTCTCATGTTTTACAGTTTCTCTAATATACAAGAGAGGTAATAAACACAATATGGTGCTGGTTTGATCCTCCTCCTTGTATATATGTAACACTTAAATATAATCCAAGACATCGGGATGTGGATTGATGTATCTTCGTACAGGATGAAATGTCGTTGCCTCAGATGGAGGCATTTGACAAGGGCCTTTGTCATCTAAAGGATTTTAAGCTTAAACCCATAGGGATGCAACATATTTCTTCCAGACAAGGTTCAAAAATGCGGTATATGGTATTTGTTCGATCAGGCAATCTAAAGAGAGTAAGCGGATATATAGAGTATATGAGGGTATATGTGGTTAATAACATTTTAATTAAAAGTATTAAAAAATACAACATACGAGACATCAAAATGTAGAGTTTTTAGCCGATCCTCAATAATGTGGGAAAAGGCTTTGTTGTTGTATTAAAAAGTACAACAATAAAATGTGACCATACAAAAATAGTTGATTATTTAATAAACTGAATTTCAATTAATATAATAACATTTATAAAACATATAAGCATGATATTATGGATCGGTTATTTTTAGTGCATATGTTGAATTTCATGCAATATATATATATATGGATTCAATAGGGAACACGTGGGTTCTACTATAAAATATTTAATGTATATATGGATCCTATGAAGATCAAAACATGAAGAAAAACTAGACATAAAATTATAGATAAAAAAATACACATATATGGATCTCCAAGGAACAAAAGTTTTAGGCACAAAATATGGTGGGGTGGGGGTATTTACATATAGAATTTATTAGAAGCATAAAAATTTAAAGTGCCAGGCCATCAGTTAATTGTCGCCCATTGTATTTAAAGACTAAAGGTTGCAAACATTTAATTAATAAGTATCGAGAACAATGGACAATATGAGAACAAACACCCAAGAATATCATCCTAAATGCAATATATACAAGTACAATGAAAAGATGCGTCAATGTAAATAATGAAATAGGAGTTGCTAGGGAAAAGCATATTGTAGAAACATTTCTAGTATGTACTTATGTGTCATGCTTATTTTCGTTGTTCCACCTTATGTAATTTACCCATAGGCTTCCTCTATATAAGAGAGCCTAAGGTTCCCTGGAATAAACATGTTCTCTATTTCGTCCAACATGGTATCAGAGCCTCCACCTTAAACCCTAGCCGCCCCTCTCATCCCTGCCGCCCCCTCCCCGTCGCCTCTCATCCTCACCGCCCACCCCCTCCCCGCCGCCTCTCTTCCTCCCCGCCGCCCACACCCTTCCTGCCGCCTCCTCCCCACCGGCGTCGTGGCCCCTACCCGCAGCCCCTACTCCGTGCACGACCCCTAAGCCCCCCCTTCCGTCACCACTCATCCCGCCGCCCCTTCCCCCAACTCGACCCCGACTACATCTCCTTCTCTTCATGGGTATGAGTGTATAAGTCTACATATGCACTCATATCCCTACATGTTTCTGTAGACGATTCTTCTTTGGTCTACAAACCCTAGTTCTTCGTCTCCGGCAACTATGTCAGAAAACAAGTCCGATATACCCTCCATTGGCGCCTTCAAAGGTCCAGCACCAATAGTCAAGATGGATGGGACGAATTACGAGCTCTGGGCGATGTAGTTCATGAGCCTCATGAAGTCCAACGGTAAGACGCACATTCTTACCGAAGATGAGCCGGCGGAGAAGACGGAAATTTACGCCTCATGGGAGGCTGATGATTCGTATGCCAAGATCTGGCTTTCTGGCACCCTTAAAATGGAGATTGCCAATGATGTCATACATCTACCCACGGCTAAGGTCATGTGGGATATTCTTGCTGCGACGTACTCATAGATGAGGAACGAGACTAAGATCCTCCAACTTCAGCATGACATCTTTATGGTCAAGCAGAATGGCCGACCGCTGCACTCGTTGTATACATCCCTACGGGAGATGTTTGAGAAGCTTTACAATATCATTCCCCTGACGGCGACCCTTGAGTAGCAAAATACGTTCCAGAATGCTACAATGGTGGGGGTCTTACTAGCGGCACTAGACCCGGAGTATGATGCGGCTCGCTCGCAGGTACTGGCAGATGCTACTATTCCTCTAGTGGAGGAGGTGTATCGACGACTTAGTCGAATCTCGGTTCCTTCTCTAGCGTCTACGCCACCTCCTTCAATGATGGCTGTTTCCCGAGGCAGAGGTGTCCCCTCCTCTTTTCGTGGCCGTGGACCTCGTGGTCGAGGTGGCCGCTTCCGTAGCCATGAACCTTCTGTCATCGCCTAGGTCATGCGGAAGATACATGCTATTCTAAGCATGTTTTTCCTGCATCTGCCTGTGTAGCTGAGTATGCTGTGCCTACACCGCCATCCACTTCTGACCAGCGGTTTGAGGATCTTGTCGCCAGACTACGAGATATCATGCCTCCTGCCACTACTGACTCACCAGGAGGACATTCAGACATTGCAGCTTCAACCTCTGCCAACACGTCAGCTATGGCAAACACATCAGGTAGCATTTATGCCTTTACATCATGTCACAGTTCTGATGTTTCGGAATGGATCATGGACTCCGGTGCGACACATCATCTCTGTCGGGACAGAGATAATTTTACATCCTACAGGGAGGTTTCCCCAGGGAGATCTGTAGTAATAGCAGATGGGACTCATTCCCCCATCGTTGGATAGGGGGAGATCAGTTTGACACCCTCTATTCGCCTGCTGAACGTTTTGCATGCTCCAGATTTCTCGATGAACTTACTTTCTATTAGTCAACTTACAAAGGATTTGCATTGTCGAGCGATATTTGACCCATCATCTCTTATTTTTCAGGACATTCTAATGGGCAGAGTGATTGGTTGTGGCCGTGAGCAGGATGGTCTTTATCGGTTGGTTTGCACCTCCTATGCTGGTGTCTCATCTCAGTCTAGTGGTTCTGCTTTTCCGTTTACCTGGCATCTGCGTTTTGGTCATCTTCATCTTCAGAAGCTGCATCATATCTTGCCCCAGATTTCACCAAAGTCTTCTTTTCAGTGTGAAGCCTGTCAGTTGGGAAAACATCACGGGTTTACTTTCCCTTGTCGTGAGTCTTAGAGCAGTCGCTCCCCTTTTGAGTTATTGCATGTTGACATTTAGGGTCCGAGTCGTGTACCTGATCAACAGGGACACATATTCTACCTAATGATCGTAGATGATTTCTCTAGATTGTCTTGGATCTTTTTATTGAAAAATAAATCTGAAGCAGGGGATGTAATTAAAAATCTTATCAATGTAATTCGGAATGTTTTTTCTTCTAATGTGAAGATTGTGCGCACATATAATGCATTATAATTTTCCACTCGTGCTCTGTCTCATTTCTTCTTGTCTTGTGCCATTATTCATCAAACAACTTGTGCCTACACGTCTCAACAGAACGGTGTTGCAGAGAGAAAGCATCGTCATCTCCTTGATGTGGCTCGGACTTTACTCATTCATAGTTGTGCTCCTCTATCTTTTTGGGGTGATGGTGTTCTTATGGCAGGCTATCTGATCAACCGTATGCCATCTTCTGTGTTGGGTGAGAAAGTCTCTCTTTCTATTGTCTTTCTTGACAGGAAATTGTTCTCACTAATTCCTCGTGTTTTTGGTTCAATTGCTTTTGTCCATCACCTCACTACAGGGATTGACAAGCTCTCACCTAAGGCTGCCAAGTGCGTGTTTCTGGGGTACTCTCATACTCAAAAGGGCTATAGATGCTATGATCATGTGAATAACAAACATTAAGTCAGTGCTGATGTCACCTTCTTTGAAAATGTCATGTATTTCTCGCCTACAGGTGATGGGATGACTCCTTACTGATGATGACATTTATGTGCCACCTCCTCTTGTATGTCAGTCTGATCACATATCTACTCCTGCTGTGCCACCACCGTCACCACCATCACCACCACCACCTCCACCACCTCCACAACCACCAGTCCCACGGTCCCACCTCTACTGAAATTTTATATTCGTCGTCCGAATCCTGCTCATGGAGGCCATCATTCATCCACCACGCCCCATGTATGTCCAGGTGATACTAGTAATGATGGGACTGACAATGCACAAGTGTAGGACAATGATGTACAGGTGGATACTGCTGATGATTTGGATGTACCTATTGCCTTGAGGAAATCCAAGCGGACGTGTGCGTCTTATCCACTTGCATCACAGGTTTCATTCCATTGCCTCACCGGTGATTTTCAGATATTCGCTATTGCTCTATCTACTATGGAGATACCACGAAACTATCAGGCATGGAAGGACATATCGATATCGATGTCGTTTCGATATCGTGTCGATATCGATATATCGGCGCTATATCGCCGATATATCGCTATATCTAGGAATCTTTCTGAAGAAAATGCTTGAAATCGGATATATCGATATATCGATTTTGATATCGGTCCCATGTCGATATCGATATATCGGCGATATATCGGGATACGGCCTTCCATGCTATCAGGATGCCTTGAAAGACAACAACCGACGGTTAACCATGGAAGAGGAAATGGCTGCATTGCGATCTCGTGGTACATGGAGCTTGGTTGTTGTTCCCCCAGGAGCTTCTGTAGTCAGTTGTAAATGGGTCTTTACTGTCAAATATAATGCGGATGGCAACCTTGATCGCTTCAAAGCAAGACTAGTGGCCCGTGGATCTATGGCGTGAATTATATGGACACTTTTCCCCGATGGCCCGTCATTCAACCCTACGTGTTCTTCTGTTAGTCGCAATTGTACGTGATTGACCCTTGTTCTAGCTTGATGTTAAAAATGCCTTTTTATATGGAGATCTGCAGGAAGAAGTCTACATGCAGCAACCTCCGGGGTTTGCTGCTGAGGGGGAGTGTCATATGGTGTGTAGACTTCACAAGGCCATATATGGTCTAAAACAAAGTCCGCGGGCATGGTTTCAGAAGCGTTCAGATCTCATCCAGAAGCAAGGGTTCATAAAGATCAAATGCTGACTACTCCTTGTTTATCCAGAAGACTCCCAGAGGTACTGTTGTTATTATGGTATTTGTTGATGATATACTTGTTATGGGAGATGACATGCAGGGGATAAAGATGGCAAAAGCATTTTTAGGCCATCAGTTTGTGACCAAGGATCTTGGTACTCTACGATACTTTCTGGGATTGGAGTTTGCGAGGAATGCGCAGGGTCTTGTGATGACCCAAAGGAAATACATTACAGATATGCTTGTTGAGACATGTATGATTGGGTGTCGACCCTCTACTACTCCCATAGATCCTAGTATGAAACTATATGGAGATGATACATAGGAAGTAGACAAAAGAAGATATAGAAAAATGGTGGGAAAACTTCTCTATATTACTATCACCAGACCTGACATTGCTTTTGCAGTTAGTCGGGTGAGTCAGTTCATGGAACAACCCAGACAGATACACATGGATGCTGTATATATGATACTAAGATATCTAAAGTTGTCTCCGGGTGCAGGATTGTTGTTCAGGAAAGAAACAAATCTTTCTATCTCTACGTGTGCTGATGCGGATTATGCAGGATGTCCTAGGGACCGGAAATCTACCTCAGGTTTTGCAATATTTGTTGGTAGTTCCTTAGTTTCTTGGAAAAGCAAGAAACAGACAGTGGTGGCTAGATCTAGTGCTGAATATGAGTACAGAGCCATGGCACAAGCAAGTACAGACATGATGTGGGTTCGAACCGTATTAGCATATCTGCATATAGATGTACCATTACCTATGGAGTTACAATGTGATAATCAAGCAACATTATTTATTGCTAATAATTCTGCATTTCATGAAAGGACGAAGCATATTGAGGTAGACTGCTACTATACCAGGGATATGATTCAGAAGGGGTTGATTTCTACTTCCCATGTTAGCTCAGGAGAGCAGACTTCAGAAGTGTTCTTCCAAGCTGAGCATGATTGACATCTATGCTCCATCTTGAGGGGGAGTGTAGAGATATTTCTAGTATTTATGTACTTATGTGTCATGCTTATTTTCGTTGTTCCATCTTATGTAATCTACCCACGGACTTCCTCTATTTAAGAGAGCCTAGGGTTCCTTGGAATAAACATGTTCTCTATTTCTTTCAACACATATCGAGTTAACGTGTCATCAACATGTTATTGATTAAAAAAAAAGAAGACATATGGATCCCATATGCAAGTCCCTAATTTAGATGCACGATCGCATATGTTACAGACTCAGCCCACATATGCATTTTGACTGCATAATGCTGCATACGGCATATGCGCTTTGATTAGGTGATTGAATACGCATATATGACGCCTAAACTGCATATCTGAATATTGCTTCCAAATGATATCACTGGAACGATATTGGACAAGCATATTCTATGCTTGCCCTTGGGGTGGAGCATGGGCCTTGACCCGGCCTAACCCGGGAAAGCCCCGCATGGACCTGTCAATTTTCCTCGGGCTTTGGACCGGGTCGAGGCCCGGATTTTTGAGCAATCCTATGTCCCGAGCCCGACCCAAGGCCTGTAGGGTCGGGCTCGGGTTCGGGCCTTGTTGGATCCGCCCAATTAACGATTACAGAAGGTAGCTGCATCCCAATTGGGGTAGCTGCATCTCGAAAAGAGAAATTTTCTCTTGTAATTCCAACTCTGCAGCGCTAGCTGAATCTCGAAAATTGCTCTGGTCAGCTTCCTGTTCCTTATTTAAATATTTAGTCACAATGTCTCCATTACCACCGTTCTTCATACTGTAATGGTTGACATCGAGATTCTCCCAAACAATCAGTGTCTCAACAACACCCATTTCAAGAGTCTTAAGAGTGTTGCCGACACCAAAGACATACTTCCCAGTATCCTGACTGATTTCTTCAAAGTATTACCTATCAATCCTTTTTCCTGAATGAAATTAACATTGGAGAGCACTTCAGAAGATAGTTGGCTAGGCTGGTTAAATCCATTTTCCTCGCCATATGAGACATTACCACATAAGTATCTTGGCCTGGAGATGCTGATCAAACATATCAGACTGACTTAAATTAGCCTTGAAATCGACAGAACCAGTGAGAATCAGACCATCAACATTAGGCTGACTCGTAAAAGGGTTAATGAAGAATTGGGTGGCAAACTCGGCTGCCTTGTGCACATAACTGTGACGCTTTTCCATATGAAGACGGGCAAAACACGAAATAGATTGCCCTCCCCTATCACACTTTTTGGGAAGATCGACGGTAAACATAGGGAAGCTAGGCCGGGTCGGGCTAACCCAGGTTCTTACGGGTTCGGTTTGGGCCCGAACCGAGCTCAATATTTTGGTAATATGGAGGCTCGAGCCAGGCCCATATGTACATTGGGTTCCGGCCGGGCTCAGGCTATTGCGGGTTGGGACATGGCCGGGTCAGGGCTGGCCCGACCCAATGCTCAACCCTACGTGCCCTCACCTTCATGTCCAACTCTTTTTTCTCATCTACGATTATCATCATCATCATCATCATCAACATCTTTCAATCCCTTTCATTATCATTGCTATGCTTTGTTGAATGGGGATCACCTCCATTTTGAACTTCCTCATGCCAAAATCCATATTTCAGTGGAGCTTCCCGATTTTGAACATCAGTATCGTTAGTGAATCACAAGAAGACTCCGGAAGTTTGTTGAGAATCAAGCAAGCAATCAACAATCAACTGACTTTACATGGAAATGACCTTCTAGTATAGAGCGGAAAAAACCAAGGACAAAGAGTGATCAATTCTACTATTCAATAAAAGGTTCAAAGTATGAGACGACTCCTAGATACCTTAAGATGTGACTATGTAGTGTGAGACAACTCCTGGATACCTTAAGAGGTGACTATGTGGTATGAGACAACTCCTAGATACCTTAAGAGGTTACCATGTATAGACCACATGGAAGGTGCGGTCCTGATCAAATCTATAGATGGGCCTACAAATCTGTACTGTGGAAGCACTGACCCAACATCCCCATGTACTCGGGTCGTATAGATTCATTTAACATTTTGATCAAAGCGCATTCGGGATGTGGTTTAGGGCATGAATGCAACATGCTAGATATTTTTTTGAGGAGAATGTAATACAACACGAATTACATCCACCATATATTCATGTCATTTGGATTGCTCGTAATGGTGTTATCTATCGTGCAGAGATTATTTATTAGGAGAATGTAATTTGGCATGCTAGAACTCTACTCTTCCCGAATAAATGAAGTTTTTGGGTGCGTACCTTCATGGTGGACACCTCTTTTCCTTTCAAAAAAACTCTACTCTTCTCAAGTCCGGGCTCTTGTAATCTTATGTTATTATTTTAATATATGGGGTGGGACCAACGGGTAGTTTCCCCTTTTTGCATCAAAAAATATTCAGGGCATGAATCAATAATGATAATAATTGAAAATTTGAAACATTGTAAGGTTCTAAAAAATGTGTCATGTATTGAAGACTCTTGTCCTGAAAACACCTCTCGAGTCTCGAGTGCCTTATAATGACTGGAACTAGAACTAGAATTACAGCAAACCCAGGTGGTATGGTATTTCTTTTTGTGGATTATTTGAGACTTAAATGGCGGTGATGAACTGACCATATATAGATGAGCACTTTGACCTTTATTTCTGGTATTATTATTTATTACATATTGAAATGTCAGGACACTTTCCGCATAATGAGAGATTTTAGACCAGGCTTTACTTTATGAGTCCTAATCTGGACCATATAGAGCAAGATCAGATATAGATCCGAATATAGATCCACTTGAGTGGATTCAGGGTTCACAGCTTGATCCCCAATACATAAACTATTTTGGAAATTGATGAGCATGTTGTCTCTTTAATAGCACAAAGCCCTGGTTGTTGGGACTGTGTGGTGGCTGCTCATCAACCAAGTGCCAAGGCGCACACTCCAATACCCTGTTAGAGAATGCATTGGTTCTACTGGAAATCCGAATCATAAGGAAAACTTACGTAATTGGTTGGAGAAACAGAAATGATAAAAATAAGAGCCTCTTCTTCTAAGTAAAATAAAATAAAACGGCGATGCCTTCTCCCACTATAAGTAGGGTCAGCTACATGGATTATTGCTCAAATTCATGTTGAAAGATCCGACTAATTTTTACGCTGGCTGTCGACTACCTAATACAACCCCCAGAAGGAGGTATTTGAACCCTGATCTTTTGGGTGGTAGGCACAATGCACTACCACCAGACCATTTAAGTAGGTACACCTCTTCTTCTAAGTAATTCTTAATTTTCTAATTGAGGTCAGCAAAAATAATAATTCATTAACAGTTTAATAGGATGCCTCAGGGGATAGTTTAAAGGATTCCAGAATTACAACCTTCAGGAATTCAGTGGATTTCTAGAAGTACGCTAATAAGTGCAGACCCATGAGTACCACGCAAATATGGGCTTAAATAATGCACCTTTCTGCTAGAAATTTGTTTGCGGTTTTGATTACAATGAGATCATCTTGAACTGACATACTCTTTTGTGCAGATAGTGCGACTCTTGGCAAATCATCCACATTTTAAAATAGTCATGATGACTGCAGATAGAAAGGCAGGCCAGACACTTGGCTCAGTGTTTCCGCACTTGATTGCCCAGGTGGACTAATGGCCTTCATTTGTTCTGACATTAATTTAATTTGCTACTTATGTTTGTAGTTGGTTTAAGCTCCTAGAATCGGGGTAGAATCACATATTTGGTTGTGGAGCCATGATGTCACCTTGATATTGATTTGGCATTTGTATATGTATTTTTTATGGTGCACTTAACCCCCACCCCCCAAATCTGACTTGTTTTTGTGATTTATTGGTGTAATAAATTTTCTCATGGTTATCAAATACATTGACGTGGAAAATTCAAAATAAAAAGTACCTACTGTTGTATCCGGTTCTATTTGTATTCAAATCTGGATGAATATCTGTGATGGATAGTCTCCACCATTCAAATAAAATTAGAAGTTATAAGCCACACATAACTCCTAATATAACAAAAACACATCAACAAAGCATGCAATGACTTACCACTGCCACTATCTGTTACATTTCGAAATATAATAGATCTCGTACTTTTTTTTTGATAGGAAAGAGGGTGATCTCCCAATGTGGGAGTCACCGCAAAATCCATTTCATTAAGTAAAAATTAGAGTACATTACCGTGATACCCAAAGGTGATACAAGGCGTTACAGTGAGACACAACACTTTCTGAGTAAGATCTCTAATTATTGAAGATCAAATTGTTTCTCCCTACCCAGATGGCCCACAGATCCCCTTTTGTCTAAATTGTTGCATCCCCTTATGTCCTTGAACATCGCTGCATCCCCTTTTGTCCAAAAGCCCAGTAAGTGTCTCATATAAGTACGTGTTCTGAAACTACTTCAAAACCTGTCTAAATCTCTATCCAATTACGGCCCTTGAATGACAAACATATTGTGCCATCGTGAATAAATGAAGTTTTTTGGTGCACACCTTATTGTTGAATGCCCTTTATCCTATCAAAAGCAGAGGGTGCCATTGGGCACCGAAAGGAGAGGTTGTCCACATCCTCTATCCCACTTCCAGATCGGTTTTGTATTGTTTAACTTTAAACTATGCTGCCCCTACTTCTATGCATGTTATAACCAATATCCTTGAAAACCAGGCATGCAACCTAACCTTCAGTGAGAGCTTAGCAATTTATATCAACTACCAATCCAAAGCGAAATCCTCATTATCAAATTTTAAAAAAAAGTCATGTAGGGGACCCAATTCCTCAACATTATAGAAAACTAACATCGGTAATATGCAAATAGTAATCTTAACAAATAAATCGTAGATCAAATGAGCAAAGTGACTAAAGATAATACTAGCAGACATAAATTCAACATAATTAAGTTCTCAAATATTATTGTATAGCATAAAGAAGAATATGACTGTAAAGAAGAGTACATTATCGAAAATGAATTGTCAATCAAACAAAATTACATTTTTTCATCAGTTTATAATTTACATTTCAAAGATAAGTATATTGTCTCAATTATATTATAAACAATACACAGTCATTGCTATTACTATTTTATGTCAAGTGAAAAATCAAATAATACCTTTAAAAAACATTGCCATTGAGCCCTATACCTTGTTGACAGCTCGATGCCTCAAAGTTTGAGAAGTTTTTTGGTGGTGTTTTAAGCCATTGATGAGTTTATGGTTGGAGTTTAGTACATAAACAGATCGCACATGGTACTATAATCATTCTGTAGACTAGTTTTCTTCTTTTTGATTCTCTATTCTCCCCATTCCTTTTATTTAATGACAAATCTCAGTATGATAGTACATATTACATATATGTATAATTGATCATCTGACGAATGGGAAAATGTTGTTGGCATGAATATTCAACAAAGGTTGAAGGAGTTTGAATTGTGAGGGATGGGGATTTATAACACGAGATTGCGTTGAGATAATGGTCATAGTAGTTATGTCTTCGAGATAGGGATGCCAACATCTGCCGTATTCTACCTCTTGCTAACACATAGAAAGAACAAATTGTATTGATAAAGTTATACTAGGAGAGGAGTTCACGTGGATAACTGAGGCATGGATGTATTATTATGTTACATGGATAATACAATGTTTTCTGTAGTGAAGGATGTTGGAGGCAACCTTGGCTAAGGAAGTTTTTAAGGAAGCCTTTGGTTTTATCGTAAAAAACCAGAAATCCATTGTGCCCCTTTTAATGTAAGTATGGAGATGGCATCAAGATTTTCTTAACATCATGCATGATACTCCTATTATCATATCTCAGGCCTCCATTGGTTAGCACTTTTGAGAAATATGTGAATTGGAATATTTTTCTTAAAAGAGTTGAGGGGCATTATGAAGGTAGCCAGGTCACCAATATCATGACATGTGGGGGTTGTATCCTCTTGCTGAATTCAGTACAGTTGTCCCTACCATTTTGTTTTATGTCAGTGCTCATGCTGTAAGTGAAGGTGGGAAGAGGCTGGATGTGTTGAGAAGGAGATTCTTCTAAAGGGATTGTGAAGGACGTAGTGTTGGGGTTCAACACATGGCATACATGAAGGATTGTATACTCATGGTAGAGGGAGGCTTTGATACTCGAAAGTTGCAGACCATGAAAAAATCTCTCATTAATATTATTGCTATTATTTGTTGAGTATAAATGTTGGGGTGCGGATCTTCTGGCTGCCCACCTCTTTTTCCATAAAAAACATTCTCATTGAAGTTTGTTGTAAAATTGCTCGAATATGGGGAGGACTTCATTTACCTGAGTAATTTAACTCGCGCTATGTATGATCATGGATGTGTGGGGAATGATTAGGAAGCCATCAAAGGTGTGCCATTTTTGAAGTGGGATCATGAGGATTATAACTATCGTGACATGCATCAGCAAATGTCTAATGAGTGGCATGGATTTTATTCTTCAATATTATGATTAGGCAGGAGATAAAATACTGGAGGAGAATTTCCCTGTACCGATAAACTTGACAACTGCTGCTTAGAAGAGGATGAATGCAGGCATAGGGCATTTTAAAGTTGATGCTTATTATACCACGAGGTTGGTTGCTGCTAGTGTATAATGAGTAATAGAGCAATCTCATCATTTTTGTACCCCTTAGATCGAGACAGGCAGATTGGACCTTAGATCCATTTAACTTTAAATGACCATAACTTATGCTACCGAATTAGAATCTCACTCTCTTTGATTCCTTGGAAAGCTCTCAATTAGACGGAGTTAGTGACACCATATAAGTTTGAGGAATGAGAGATTGACTTGATTAGAATATGCTACCTTAGGGATCGTTATAAGGTAGAGTCCTAAGGTTAGGGTTATATAAGAGAATCATCATCATACGTAAAAAAGATTAGTGTACCGCCGAGCATGTGGAATATAAAATCTCTCTCAACACTCTCCTTCGAGCCGGAGCTTATATATCAGTCATGCTCAAGTAAAATATTTTTCAAATTGTGGGTGAGCTCCGATTTGCAGTGGATACACTAGAGCTTTGCAACAACCTTCTTTGTGTCAGGTTCTTGGTTTATGGCAGTCAACTTTGGTATTTTTAGTGCATTCATGAAACATAGGATAGTTGGCTATATGTACTACTACACAATTATTACTCCTGAGATCCATAACTTTAATAGGAGTGGCATGAAAATATGCGAGTACGGGTCGAACCTATACTAACTCTGCTGCTGCATGAGCCATGAATTTGATCTCTGCACTGGAGGGAAGGACATTTTTCTTACTTCTCCAAGAAAATAGCTTTCCTACCAAATATGTACAAAAGTTGGTAGTGGACTGTTTTTTAGACCTGTGTTGGGGAACGGGCAATCTTTCGCTTTCTGGACGGAGGACTGGAGTGGACGGGTGGCGGGTCGCTCGATGGTCGCTACCCATGCCTTTTTGCCTTGGTGGCCGACCGGGACGCAAGGGTTGCTAGCTGTTGGTGCGATGGAAACTGGATGCTGAGGAATTCCTTCATCTGTGTGACTCCTTGGCCGGCTAAGAGGGCCTCGTGGGGGCAGGGACCACTGGGTGTGAAGGGGATCATCCGTCTCTGTCAGAAAGACGTACGGGGCGATTCGCAGGCCGCCTCCTGCGCGTACTGATGAGTTTGTTGGGGGATTGCAGCTTTGTTTAGGGTCTTAGGTTACCTAGAGGATTGGCTTCTTCCTTAGGCTTTTTTGACGCAAGCGCTTGATGACGTGGGATTGCAACGCTAGATTCTTCAGTTCGATTTCTGACCGATGCCCCTTGTGCGGGAATGGTATCGAATCTGTAACACCCCAACCCCAAACATAGTGCCATACCTAAAACTCATGAACTGTGGTTGTGGTATATAAGTGGTGGGGATTACTACTTGACAACTTGGACTTAAGCATTTTGGGTGGCTGTCAACGGGTTCAATTGGGCATGAACCCAACAAGTTGTCAGAGCTAGTTTTCCTCGATAACGGACCTGGGACCTAAGCCCGGGACGTTACAAATGGTATCGGAGCCATGTTCCATCTGATAGTGGAAAGAGCTACTTGAGAGGTGGAACCGCCCCTACAAAGCAGTTGGAGGAAAAGGCTACCCGGAGCGTGCAACCGTCATTGTCACTAGGAATAAGTGATGTGCCATGTCGCAACGAGGACGTTGTGAATATAAGTGGGGGATGTACCCCAACCCCAAGCATAGTGCCATATCTAAAACTTACGAAGTGTGGGTGTGGTTTACAAATGATGGGGACTACTACTTGATAACTTGGGCTCTGACGAGCAAAGAGGGCGAATAACGGAACAACTCCTCGCGGTCGCGGATTGATCGGTTCTTGGCGAATAACGCTTTGATGGAGGCATTTCCTTTTTGTGAGGTTTCTTCTAGACCGCGATCCTTCTCCGACCACAACCCCATTATTTGGTCGGCTGGGGATGACATTCGGCCTCGTGGTATCTTCCGATACGAGCGTTCTTGGCTTCTGGAATCTGGTTTTAGGGAGTTGGTTCGAAATCATTGGAATCAGGTTAATTACACAGGCAGTGCCGCTTGTCGTTTTCACCTCAAACTCACATCTCTCAGAAGGGTACTTGCGTCCTTTAAAAAGGAAACACGTTCTGCACGTATTGCTACTCGCCTGGCGGCCGACGATGTGATTTTGCGCTTTGATCGCATTGAGAATGACAGGGACTTGTTTGCGGACGAGCTGGTTGAGCGCGCGGCGGCCATGGACACGGTGAAGGCGGAGGATCGGAAGCGCCTCGTTGAGTGGCGTCAGCGTTCTCGGATGCGATGGTTGAAAGAAGGCGATGCCAACACCGCTTTTTTTCACAGAATTGCGAGCGGTCGGCGACGCTCTAATTCTATTCCTTCGATGCTGATTAATGGTAACCTTGTCCAAGGGGAGCGGGATTTGGGCCACGCCTCTGTGGCCTACTTTAAGGAGTGGTTCGGGCGCAGGTCTGAGCGTGTGTGGCGTTGGTCGGGTGGCGGGGCTAGCACGCTCCAGCAGGATACTGCGTTGGGCCTCATTCGGCCTATTTCTATGGAGGAGGTGAAGGAGGCTGTATGGGCTCTCAACTCCGACGCGGCGCCGGGCCCTGATGGATTCCCTATTTCTTTTTACCGGGAGTTCTGGGATGTGCTCTCTCATGATGTTTTGGAGGTTGCCCGTGAATTTTGTGATGGGAACCACGGTTTTGACAAAATTAACAGGGCTCTTATTGTTCTCATTCCCAAGACTTCGGCCGCCAACCGTATCGAGGAATTTCGGCCGATCTCCATTTCCAATGCCTTATACCTTATCATTGCGAAGGTGCTTGCTCGACGTCTGGCTCCGCTTCTTGACACTCTCATCTCGCCTACTCAAGCGGCCTTTGTTCGGGGGCGGCAAATTTGTGACTGCTATGCGGTGGCTTCGGAGATTATCCACGCATGGAACAAGACCGGCGTTAGGGGGATTCTGTGGAAGATTGACTTCACGAAGGCATACGACTCCTTGGATTGGCGATTTCTTTGGTCTGTTCTGAAGAGGAGAGGCTTTCCATCGCTGTGGATCTCGTGGGTGCGTCGATGCGTATCAACGGCCTCTCTCTCGCTCCTTATCAACGGGTGCATGGCTGGGGGCTTGTTCCAGCCCCGACGGGGGATTCGACAAGGGTGCCCCCTTGCCCCTATGCTATTTGTCTTGGCCGCTGACGTGTTACCTCGGATGGTTCATAATGTGGCTGCGGCGGGCCTTACACGCGGGTGCTCTCTTGGTCCATACAATGTCCCTATTATTCAATTCGCTGATGATACGATATGCTTTATTGAGGGCGATGACTTGGATGTGGCTGGTATGGCTACCACGTTAGATCTCTTCAGCGAGGCCTCGGGACTGCTCATAAACCATGCCAAATCCTCTATGGTCCCCTTCAACTTTTCGCGGGATGAGGTAGCAGAGTATGCGCGGATCTTGGGATGCTCTATGGGCGCTCTTCCTTTGGATTATTTGGGCCTTCCTTTGACGGTGGGGCGTGCTCGCATACGTGACTGGCAGGCGGTGGTGGAAAGGCTCGAATCTCGCTTGGCCGGGTGGCGGGCGGCCATTCTTTCGCGCGGTGGGCGTTTGATTCTTCTAAAATCTGTATTGTCCTCGATCCCAATCTACTTTTTCTCTGTTAAAGGTATGCCAAAGGGGATCAGGCGGAGGATGGATTCGTGCCTTCGTAGATTTCTTTGGGGTAAGAAGGGGGAGGGGAGGAGGGGGGTGCACTTGGTTCGCTGGGACGAGGTTACTCGGCCGAAGCAGGAGGGGGGACTGGCCGTGAGAAGGTTGGAGGTCGTTAATGAGGCCCTCTTGCTCAAATGGGTGGCTCGACTTTGGGGCCGTGAGGAAAATTTTATGTTGAACTTCTTGCGAGAGGGTGTGGGAGTGGACATGCTCTTTGATCCCGGCGGCCGCCAGAGGGCTTCCCCTTCCTCTTTCGCCCGTGCCATTGTTACTTCCCTTTCTCGCAACCGCTCCCTATTTGGAATTAAGATGGGGGACGGTTCCCTGCTACGTTTTTGGGGCGATGATTGGACCGGGAGGGGTCCTCTTCAGGAGTTATTCCCACGTCTGTTTGCCCTGGCGGCGGATAAGGAATCCAAGGTGGCCTCTTGCTAGGATGGTGCTTCATGGGGCCCCACTTTCGTGGCTAATCTCTCCGATCGGCGGTAGGAGGATCTCTTCGCTCTCTTGGCTATTCTCGATGGCGCTCCCACTCCTTTGGTCGGTCGTGACCATTTGCTTTGGAAGGACGGCTCCTTCTCCACTCGTGCGGCTTACCGTGCTATCTTTCCTCCTCCTGATGCGGCCGATGTGGTTCTTTATCGGGACTGTCAATTCTTTTGGGGCCTCCGGATCCCCGAACGTATAGGTATTTTTCTGTGGCTCTTTCGGCGTGGCCGATTGTTGACCCGGAGCCGGTGCGCATTGATATTTCCCAATGTAAGCTCTATCTGTGGGCTTTGTGACTTGGAGGCGGAGACCATTGAACACCTTTTCTTTCGATGCGGCAGAACCCATGGCATTTGGGTGGATCTGGAGTGGCTTGATGTGTCGTCTTCTTCCTCGTTTTGCGACAGTTTGGTTTCTTCTCGGGCTAGGGCGAGGACGGACCTGCTTTCTGCTATTGCGCGGCTTTGGAGCATCTGGGTTGGGAGAAATGAGGCCCTCTTTGCTCGTCAGAGATTTTACACTGAGAACATTCTAATTTCGGCTTCGCGTTTCACTCGTAATTGGTCTGATGTGTAGGGTTTTCTTATGTTAGCGGAGGTATCCGATATCTATTCGATATCGATACCTCCAGATTTATGGTTGTTTGTCTCCTGTACGCGTGTCGCCTGTAAGTTCTCTTTAACTTCTTAATAAATCGGGGCGAGCACCATTGAGTGCGTCCCCCTTTTTTTAGCGTCAAAAAAAAACTTGAGCTTCAGCATTTTGGGTGGTTGTCAACGGGGACAATTGGGCCCGAACCCAACAAGTTGTCAGGGTCAGTTCTTCTCGATAACGGATCGGGGACCTAAGCCTGGGACGTTACAAATGGTATCAGAGCCAAATTCTCTTTGATAGTGGAAAGGGCTACCCGAGTGATGGAGCCACCACTACAAAGAGGTTGGAGGAAATGGCTATCCGGAGCGTGCAACCGCCGCTATCACTGAGAATAAGTGATGGGCCATGTCGCAACGAGGACGTTGCGAATATAAGTTGGGGGGGGGGGGTTTAACACCCCAACCCCAAACATAGTGCCATACGTAAAACTCACGAAGTGTGGGTGTGGTATATAAGTGGTGGGGTTACTACTTGACAACTTGGGCTTAAGCATTTTGGGTGATTGTCAACGGGTTCAATTGGGCCTGAACCCAACAAGTTGTCAGGGCCAGTTTTCCTCGATAACGGATCGGAGACCTAAACCTGGGACGTTACAGAATCTGTGGACCATCTCTTCTTCGCCTGCTCGTGCACTGTTGGGCTGTGGGTGGACCTCGGACTAGGGTGGATCAACTCGAGATCCTTCGACGCTTTTTGGGGAGCGCTGCGGTCGGCTCGGCAGCGGTCGCAGAGGGAGCTTCTTGGCCCTGTATCTTTGCTGTGGTCTATCTGGCTGGCTAGAAACGCTTTGTTGTTCTCTGGCCAGAGGTACTATAGGGAGAATATCTTTATTCAGTCCGCGGGTTCTGTTGAGGACTGGCTTGTGGTGTGAATGTTTGTCCCATTTTATTTTGTTACTTTTCACCTTTTTAATATAATTTTGGGCAGGCACCATAGCGTGTTACCCCCTTTTTCGGACTTAAAAAAAATTGGTAGTGGACTTTCTATTGAACATAAATCCTACATCTTTTTGTATTAGAATAGGCTATGGGGTCAAATGTAACACCTTTTGTGACGACGAGGCCTTTTGCTAGAGAGAATTGATATATCTCATGATCATTATGTATGCATCAAAGTTTGCCAAGGTAGAAGAGTCCATGGAATGACTAAGCTTGTCAATTGTAAGCGATTTCTGGATATGTGATGGCTAGATATGATATCTTTCCAACTAGTCGTTTATAGAAACATGTGTCTCAAATCTCTTTTGGTTCATAGATGTGTACCTTGGAAACCATAGGTATCTAAGCTGCGTTGGATTCCAGTATCCTAGTTTCATGGAGTAGGTTATTAACATACTTTCTTTGGACATTATTAGATCTCGCTTAGAGCAGGAAAATTCAATCTCTAGAAAATACTTCAAGAGCTTCAGATCTTTGATCACGAATTGCTCGATTGGTTGTTTCTTTCTTTACCTATGTAATGCCTTGGGAGTCATCACCAGTGAGAATGATATCACATAAACTAGCATTGCCATAGTACCCAATTAAATGTTCTGGTGTGGTGCAGTGTACCTACGACTCAAAGGACCATGGTTCAAATCCCCCATGTGGAGGTTGCTTTAGGTAGTCGACAAAAAATGGCGAAGCCTTCTCCCACTATAAGTAGGGTCGGCTACATGGATTCTTCCTCAAATCCATGTTGAAAGATTCGATTATTTTTTACGTTGGCTATCAACTGCCTAACGCAACCCACACAATGGTGGGATTTGTTCAACAAACATGCGTTTAGACACTCGCCTTAAGCTTCGAAACCGGGGAGGTTGCTGCATATAGACGATCTCCTGAAAATCACCAGTGAAAAATGCATTCTTCTCATCAAATTAGTTGAGTGGTCAGTAACATTGTACAACTATTGATATATGAATTTGTATTGTCAAAAGACATATGCCCATAGAGAAAATGTCTAAGAAGTTTTTTTTTAAAATAAGAAAACGGGGGAGCCCTCCCAAAGCGGGAGTCACCACACCAAAGTATTCATTAATAAACGAGAAGGTACATCAGTTGGAAATCCAGAAATTGTACAACGCATGACAGTGCGCAAGTACATTTTCAAAGTAAAACCGTTGCCCCTTGAAAGTGGTATCATTCCTGCCAAGCCAAATAGCCCATAGCGCTGCAAAGGGCTTGGAGACATCACCGGAAGACCCAAGGCCGACCGCCCGAATAGATCCCCAAAAATGCTCCGCATCTGATGTTCGAACCCACGGAAGCCCCAACGAATCCCATACACTGGCCGAAGACCTGCATCTAAAGAAAATGTGGTCCGCATCCTCCACGTCATCCTTGCACCTGTCACACATCAAACCGTAGCACCCGGCAGCCTGCCTCTTCTCATCTTGTCACATAGACGATCTCTCCTTAGACATCAAAGAAAGACCTTAACCCGAGTAGGAATCTTAGCTGCTCAAATCACCTTCAAGTCAGTACATAGGTCTTCGTCACACTCCACTAAACCGGCACTCAGCTTCCGATAGGCAATCCTCACTGAGAACTTACCATCTGCCCACACAAAATGGTCGGGGTCGCCCGACAGTTCCCTGACAGGGGGAATCTCCGATAGTAACCGCAAAAATTCTTCCAATCTCTTATCCGAGAGAACCGCAAGGAACCTCGGCGCCCACGACCCAGAGTCAGCCACCTCCGCCACCCGCGCCCCCTGTCAACGGCTAACGCCATCAACCTAGGAAAGCAGTAGGCCAACGCCCCCTCCCCTGTCCAGTCGTCTTGCCAGAAACGGAACCGGAGACCATTCCCCAACTTCGGCCGGAGGAGAGGCCTGAGCCTCGGAATCACGGCATGGATCCCACTCCCCAAGAAAGACTCATGCCGCTTCTGCACCGCCACCAACTCCCCAGTGACACCGTAAATCTCCCTCAGCAACCGCAAAATCGGCGAGTCGGATGGACCCCAAATGCACACCACCCATTTGGCTAACACGGCTCTGTTCATAGAGTCCACATCCCTGACGTCAAGGCCCCCCTCCGAGACAGGTACCACAAGATCCTTCCAAGCCACCATGTGCAACCCCCTCGTTGTTTGCCTCCCATCTGACCAGAAAAAGGATCTCATCAAAGCCTCCACCTTTCTTTTGACACCAACAGGCATTAATCTCGTCGAGAAGAAAAAAATCGAAATGGCTGAAGGAACATGCTTCAGTAATGTAAGTTTCCCACCCTTGGACAGGGTGGTAGCCTTCCATCCTTCCAACCGCTCCTCCATTCTTCGAAGAACACAGTCCCAATCGGACTTCCTCAGCCTGCCATCCACCAATGGCAACCCCAGAAGGTTATCGGTAGACTCCCCAGAGGGCATTCTGCCCTCGCCGCTAGCCTGCTACTCTCCTCGCCATCCATCCCCATTAGAACCAGGATCGACTTCTGTCTGTTAATCTGCAAACCAGATAGGAAGCCAAACATATCCACCAAAATAGCCGCATTGTGATTCTGCTCCTCCGTCCTTGCAGGAAGATCAACGTGTCGTCCGCGTACTGCAACACCGGAACAGAGATGTCCCCCATCCTGAAACCCTCGCACCAATCCACTTCAACTGCCCGCTGAAACAAGACTGCAAGACAATCCGCAACCAACACAAAAAGTAGGGGGAGCCAGGGAGCATCCTTGATGCACCCCCCTCTACGGTTGGAACCATCCTCCCTCCGGTCTCCCGTTGACCAACACCGAGCAGGAGCTAGTGGTGACACATCTCTTTACCCAAGCAGTCCATTCTTCCAGAAATCCCCTTTTCTGCAGCGCTGTCCACAGGAATCTCCAACTAACACAGTCGTAGGCCTTGACGTAGTCAATCTTCCAAACCGCCCCTTTCTTTGTAGACCTCTTCCACTCACGATAGATTTTCGAAGCGTTCACGATACCATCCGCCATACACCGACCTGGAATGAATGCAGATTGTGCCGGCAAGACCAAAGAGGGCAAGACAACCCTAAGTCTGCTCGCTAGCACCTTGGCGATGATGAGGTAAATGCCATTGGAGATAGAAATCGGCCTGTAGTCCCCAACATCTACTGAGGTGTCTTTCTTCGACAGCAAAAAAATAATGCCCTGTTAACTTTCTCAAAACCCCTGTTACCATCTCTGAATTCAGTTAGATACTCCAAGATGTCACCCTTCAGCATATCCCAGAACTCCCGGTAAAAGGATATAGAGAAGCTATCCGAGCCAGGAGCCCCGTCCGCATTCAGATCCCAAACCGCCCTGCGTACCTCTTCCTCCGTAAACTCAGCCACTAACAACTCAGCCTGGGTTCCACTCAAAGTCCCCGCCCCTCGGCCCGTCCAACCCCAACCATTCTCCTCCCTCACTCTATTCGAAGCCCTCACAAAGTGCTCCCGCAAGGCGACACCAATGTCCCTCTCGCCCGACACCCTTTGGCCCCCCACCTCCACCTCATGCAAGAAACTCCTTTTCCTCCTCCCGGAAGCCACAAAATGAAAGAAACGTGTGTTCACGTCTCCTTCCCTCAGCCACTTCTGCCTCGATCTCTGGCGCCAATGAACCTCTTCTTTCCTGTCCTCCCGAAGCACTGCCTCTAACCACACTGCCTTCTCCTCCACCTCCTCCGGAGTCAGCCCCCGATCATCATCCAGCCCATCTAACCTGCTTATCCCAGCCTCTGCCTCTGTCTTGACTGCGCGCCGCCTCTTGGCGACATCCTTCCCAAAAGTCAATAGCAACCGCCTTAGGGAATCATGTTTGGCCGTAAACCGTGACACCGCCGAACCCACCACCACACATTCCCGCCAGTGATCAACCACCATATCCCTGAAGCCATCCTCCAACAACCACTTCTTCTCAAAACGAAAGGAGAATCGAGCCAGACGCTCCTCCCCAGAAAACCACAGAACGAGAGTGTGATCAGAGAGCGTTCTCGGAAGGGCCCAAGCCCTCGCCAACGGGAAAGCCTCCCCCGCCTCAACCGACATCAGGAACCTGTTAAGCCTGGACCTCGATCTCGTATTCCTCCAAGTGTACTTGCAGCCGGCCGCATCACAACTGACAATCCCAGAGAACGAACCACCCGCCTAAAATCTGCAGATCCAGGATCAGAACCACCGCCTCCCCCCGGCCTGTCGTCCAGGAACAGAGTGAAATTCAAGTCACCACCGATGATCTAAATACCATCAGCAACCTCAGTTACAACACTCGCCAAGTCCTCGGCCAAGCTACCATCCTCTCGCCGACACGGGTCGTAGACATTAGTGACGAACAGACAAATCCCATCCGCTCTCCGTAGCAGCCTTACCGACAAGGTGAACAAGGAGACGGAAATCCCCAGCAGATCGAACGAATTGGACCGCCAACCGGATAGTAGCCCCCCGACGCACCTGCTGCCTCTTTCTCTGCCACTACGAAAACCTCCCCCTACTCAGCTCCCGCCGCACCTGGTCGTCCAAAGACTGCAACTTTGGCTCCTGAAGCAAAAAGATATCTGCCCCAGCCTCTCACCAGGTTCTTCACCCCGAGCCTCTTTTCAAGCCGGCCCAGGCCACTCACGTTCACCGAAAGCAACTTCATTTAAACAACGGAGCATCCATCTTCCTCGGGGGAATGACCCCCAATCGCCTCGCAATATCTCTGTCGAGAGCAGTAAAGCGGTTCCACACCACCAACGGGCTGGCCATCTCCATACTCAGACCTTCTGCAGCCGCCCCCGATGCCAAAGAGGCCCTCAACGAAGCCCATGCCACCTTCTCTACCCTCCTCCGCCCCCACCCCCCTCTCATATGCCAACTTGAAACGCCGCTGCTGCGGCCCCACCCCATCCAGAAGCAGCGCCCCAAAGGCCACCCCCTCATCCACACCAGAGGCTCCCAAGACCGGAGGCACATACGCCACCGCCACCCCCAAACCAACTGGATCAGCCCCAACTCCAGCCGAGCCCC
Source organism: Ottelia alismoides (assembly GCA_037367405.1). Taxonomy (NCBI): domain Eukaryota; kingdom Viridiplantae; phylum Streptophyta; class Magnoliopsida; order Alismatales; family Hydrocharitaceae; genus Ottelia; species Ottelia alismoides. The sequence continues at coordinate 77,334 of JAZKJV010004266.1, read as the reverse complement.
CCGCCCCACTTCAGACACCGACGCAGCCGCCTCCCCTCCCAGCAGGTGCACCCCTCCCCCCGGTCAGCAAGCAACTCCCCCGAAGAAACCTCCAGCCGCGAATCGGTCGCAACTCCCCCTATCTCACAACCACCAGAGTGAGCAAGGCCCGCCGCACCCCGGGTCGAACCCCTAACCTCCTCTACCAACTCCGGACTCCTACCACCAAGAAACGAAGCGGCGGAGCCGAACCGGCCACCCAGGCTGCGTCCTGCCCCACCGCTCCGCGATCGATCAAGGTCCAACCCGACAGACCGCTGACCCTTATGAGCGCCTTCCGGCCGGGCCACACCACCTCCCAAAGCATCTGTAGAGCCAACTGCAAGCTGCCAAGGTAGAGGAACCGCTGCCAGTCTCGGACGTCCCACCGCTGATATGGCGTCGAACTGAATCGCCTCCATCACGAAGCGCACCACGCTCGGATGAGACCCTCCCCCACAAGGCCGCTCCACCTCCGGGAACCGAGCCTCCTCCACTGGGGCCTGAAACGGAGACCGCTGCTTCGGCCTCCCACCTCCTGACGACCCCTCGGCCAGCTGGAGCTCCCTCCTGCGACAACCAGCCGCCTGAAAAGCCGCCCAAACGTCCGCGGCCACCAACTCAATAAGCCGCCGCCTACCATCAAGCCACACCTCCTACCAACCCATCTTCTCGACCCCAACCGACCTCACCCGAAGCACGACCTCCAATGACTGCCCGGGTTGACAACCCGAACTCTCGACGGAGTCGACCTCAAGCAGGCCCTGCATCACCCCTGAAATGGTCTCTTTCGTCCTCGCCCCCAGCGGAAACTCCCTGATAACGACTCTCTCCACCTTGTCAGGCACCACAACGACATCCCACTCCCTTGGCCTCCGCCACTTCAGCTGCAACGACCCAACCTCCGACCCGCGCAACAAACTCCGCACCTCGGAGTCCCATAACCCCCTCGCCAACACCCTCCACGGTGAAAGCTGAGCCACGTCTCCCTTAAAAGAAGCCTTGGACACGAGCCCCACGTCCGAAGTCGCCTAGAAAAGCGCCCCCTCTCCACCCCCTTGCCAACCAACACACCAGCATGGAGCTCGGCTAACGGGCAACACCTCCGCAAGTGGCCAAAACACCGGCACAAGAAGCAACGCATGGGCTCACGACACGCCCGCGCCCAGTGGTCGAGGCCACCGCAGCGGAAGCAGCCCTGACCGAAAGGGGGGGACGACGGTGGTCCACGTCCTCGCCCTAAAGCAGCAGAGAGCCGCCATCTCCGACGCCCTACCACCAAATGCCAGCCCCCGCCCGCAGCCGAGTCTCCACCTCCGACTTCGCAAGGACCTGCACCCGGACGCCCCTGTCTACACCGATCCCCGACCCCATCGCTCCCTGAGGGAGCCGCACTAGCCTGCGCCGCTCGCTGAGGGAGCCGCACGTGCTTGCCGAAGAATCTGCATTCAGACTGCGCCCCTGGCTGCGCACCCGGCCGCCCCAGGTTGACAGTGCTGCTGAGGGTGCCGCGCCCTCATGCTGAGGGACCCGAGCGCCCCTTGCGGTGCAATTCGCCGAGAAAACCGCACCTCCCCGCCGCTCATGCTCGCCGTTGAAGCTACGTACGCTCGCCGCCACGCGCGCACGTCGCCACCCGCTCGCGAACGGAAGAGGAGCCGCCCCCACGGATGCGCGCCCTAACGGAGCGGCGAACGAGGGAGGAGCCGCCCCCGCAGAGTCGTGCCCTAACACGTTCCATCAAAATTCATATCAAACATCATATGTTTATGTAAAGCCCTTGGCTATCAATCTAACTTTGTAAGGAGCAATCAACCTATATGGCTTGTTTTTGGCTATGAAGATCCACCTAGATCCTACCACCTTGTTATCACCTGGTGGGTCTACCAACTGTCATGTTCCACGAGAGATAAGGGCAACCATTTCTTCTTCTATTGTAAGCGGCCATCTGGGACTAGAGAGTGCCTTATTATGTTTACATGGGTCTCTGTTGTTGACATGGCCTAAGCAATCCAAGCCTTGAAATGGAAAATGTTGTAGAGATGGGTTGAATGACGCACCGACTCTTCCTTTTTTGAGGACTATAGAGGTATCTGATGCATCAATCGCCTGACTGGCTCCTGACGTGATAATTGTATCTATAGAAGATGATATGCTATTAGTATGTAAAATCTCGATCGAAGTACTTACCATGGCGTGGGGTGGTGTTGACTCTGAAAGGGGGTTGTTTTTGCTAATATTGGTATGTATCGAATATCTTGAGGAATGAGAAGACCAATATAGTGGGAAACAGAGACATGTGAGTAAATGTGTTTGAATAGAATGGGTTGATTTAAAGAAGGTAACATCTGCATAAATGTAGTGTTTAGAGACTCTGAGTCATGATGGCATATCCCTTCTGATTTCTAGCATACCTTAAGGACACATATTTGACCGCTTTGGTTGTTAGTTTATCCCTATGAGGAGTCCAAGAGTGTAGAGAAGGCCCACACATCCAAACACTTTTAGAGGAACATAAAATACCCCCTTCCAAGGTAGAAATTCTCAATGGGAACGTACTCATCAATGCAGGTGGGCATGCAGTTTAAAAGAAAAACAACAATGAGTAATACATCTTTCGAATATATGGTGGGAACATATTAGTCTATGAGTAAGGTTCGGGCAATATCGATAACATGCTGATGTTTTCTTTCAACAATTCCATTTTGCTACGAGGTATGGGTACAAGTGGATTGATTTACAATCCCTTGAGGGGAGACTGGAGAGGAAAAGCTGCATGCCATGTGAACGAAAATCTATGGCATTTTCAGATCAACGAGTTTTTACATTTGCACCAAATAGATTTTTTTATTTCATTGATAAACTTGACTATATTGGAGTTGGCATCAAACTCATTTTTTGACGAAAAAGTCCTTAAAACACGAGAAAATTATCAACTAAAACAAGCTATTTTTCTCCGCACAGGTTAGTGGAAGCTACGATATCAACTAATCAATCTGTTTGTACAAAAATTTTTACTGAACTGTTAGAGTATGCATCACATCTATAGATGAGTAATTTGATCCCTGCAGAGTCCAATTACCACATCTACAAGTTTAGTAATACATCTATTGTGAGTGTGACTTGGTCTTATTTGTAGAGCTATATAAGAATCCCCATACTACCTGTAATAGATGAGAGAAAGCAATACATAACACTCGACCCTTGAGAGGCCTTCTCCCGTGATTTCATCCCGCTCCTCATGTAGTAGGGTTCCACGTAAATCACAATGTTCTTCCTTCTTTATGTTTCTTTATCTCTGATACGCTTCCACATTATCGTTTTTTACATGGTATCAAAGCGGGTTCGATGTTGGTCGTTTTTGAAGATTTTGTTCGATTGGGTTCATTTCATAGATTAATTCTTGAAGATTATATATTATGTTCATGTTCAAGATATTGTTTGAATTTTCGAGATCATCATCAAATTCTGAAGAAAAGTTTTAGGTTTTTTGAAACATTAATTCTACATGGGTTTCTGAAACCCTAGTTCAGAAAGGTTCTTTTCTGCAAATCTCGGTGGCACAAGCGGCGTTGTCAAGTGTCAACCCTAGCGGCTGCAACTCCAGCCCATCGAGGAGACGCCTCCTACAGTCCCGACCGAATTCGCATCTCTGTGATGCATCTCCTCTTGTGCACATGTACAACTACATCTCGAGTCCGTGTCTCATCTCGTCACAACTACATCTTAGGCGAGCAGATCAAAGCATCACCATAACTACAACACCTAAGGTGCAAAAGAAAAAAATCCATCGCTGCAGGCCACATCTCCAAGCAAGTTTGGAAGAGGGGAGGTCGATAGCATCAGTGGCACCGCATCTTCGAGGAGGTGCATCTCCAGGCGGTGGACCCTCTAGGCGAAACGTTCTCCTATTGCTGTGGAACCGCTAATGTCGCCATCTCGCGCAAGTACTCTCTAGGAGGCGCCACCCTACTAGGGCTCTTCCTCCGGCGGAGACGGTCTTCCAATAGAAACAAGGCCCCAATCTCCTTGCGTGCAGATGAACCTAGATCTTCAAAAGGCGACAACCAAGGTTTTAAAAAGTGTGAGGCATATCGAGGTGTAAGCCTCACTCGTAAAAGAAATTTTTTCATAAAACATAATAATTAATCGTAATTACAATTTTCAAGTTCTAGAAATTAATTAGTTATGATTAAATAAATAACTCTATGACTTTTCAAGGTTAACATCATGGTTTAAACATCCAAATTGTTATATAACTCTGTTTTTTAGACTCTCAATATGTAAGGAATCAAGTAAATATGGATATGCAAGCACAATAATGGGTAACTCTTCGTAAAATTTAATGTTTTGAATAAAATTTAACCAGAGGACTAGATGCAACCCACCATTTTCAGAATTAGGTGAGATATGTGTATCATTCAATTGAGAAGGATATGAGAGTAAGCAGTGAATCAATTATCACTTTTTACTTTACCATAATGATCGGGGGATAAAATACTTGAATATTGCATGCTATGACCATATTTGTTCATGCATGCTTTGATGTGTATTAATTTATTCCCTATTGAATAGAAGAAAATATGAGACATGCTTACGAAAATATACTTATCTAAATTTAGTTCCAAGTAGGGGACTTACATCCAATCATTTTAATAAAGAAAGCATTTAGGCTTGATTTATACTAAAGAGTAGAGGCATTATATTTAAGAACTCAAAACTCAATTTTTTGTTCATGTTGATTTATAAAGAACATGCATAACTAAGTAAAAAGAAGCTTAACATGTTAATAAACTAAAAAAAGCATTTCAGTGAATCGGAGCTTGAGGACTTGAAAATACTTGTCTACGAAAAATGAAAAGCTCACAATAAAAAGGAAAGAAAAAAATATTATAGAAAAAAAAACAAAAAAATCAACTCATACATGAGGCGCCTCGAGGCACCACTATGTCATGTCTGCATCAGTACTACCAGTAAAAGCATAGGCGATACCTGAGGAGCTCGAAGAGGCTCTGGCTGCGGTATCTGTAGTGGTGGTGTCAACAGTAGGAGTCATGATCTCTAGAATACGAGAGACAATATCATCCAAGCGAGGATCGGCCTGGGGAGCTGAAGTTTCTGAAGGTCCAATCTGCTCTGCTACTCGACCTGAAACAGGATATCCATGCTTCTGATAACATGTATCTTCTGCATGTCTAGGCTTGCGACAGTAGGTGAAAGGGGCACGCTGGCGTCCACCGCCTCTGCCTCGAGGGGTGCATCCTCTGGACTGGATCCCCCCCCCGCCACGAGAAGCGTCCATCTCTGAAGAATGCAAAGGAGTGGTTGTCGAAGGCATGATGATCCGGTTGAGACGGCTATAGGCCTCCTCTATGGGAGGTATGATAGCACCAGTAAGAAGTTGAGTACGTACAACATCATACTCTGTATCAAGTCCAACCACGAAGATTCCAACCATCGTGGAGTTCCTATACGTCTTCTGCTGCTCAGTAGATGCCTCCAAGAGGCATTTGCCCCAATCTTATCCGTTGGCTTTGGATTTGTCAGGATGTGCTCCTTATTGTTGCACTGCATGAGGGTAAGAAACTACGTGGACCACAACTCATAGCTGGTCCCATCCATCTTAGCGATAGGAGACGAGCCCTTGATGGTTTCGAATGAGAAAATGTCACCCTTGTTTTCTAACATGATGGAAGCCGAATAACGGAACTCGACTGAGGAGTAGACTGATTGAAACGAGTCTACATGATCATACGAAGGATTGGTTGTATGTACGTGTAGACTTATACAACTATCCTCACCAATTTTCTTTGCTCGTTAGGGTCAGAAAACACGATTTATAGGCCTGAAATCACGTTTTCGGTCAAAATCAGACCACAGAACGATTCACATTTCAACGGGAGGGCCAACGACAACCTGGGCGGTCAAGACGAAGACCAAAGGGGGGTGGGGCAGCGGTCTGGGGGCCGGTGCAGAGGTGCTGGGGTTCGGGGCGAGATCCCTGGGGTCGGTGCAGCGACGCTGGGGTTCGGGACGACGTCCCTGGGGCTGGGACTGCGGCCCCGAAGGTCGGACGACGACCTTGGATGCTTGGACTGCAGCCCGGAGACCAGGCAGTTGCCTGGGGGCCGACCTGGAGGCCGTGCGAAGGCCGAAGGGAGAGGTGGCGACCTGGGCTTCCGTCAGAGGGAGGAGTGGCGAAGGAGGGGAGGGGGAGCGACGTGCGTGTAGGTTTTAGTGTGGTAGGAGAACTCCGATCTAGGACTGTCACTCTGATACCATGTTAAGGAAAAAGAATTCATATCATTATGAGGGGACTTAAGGTTCTCTTATATAGGAGAGGAACCTATTGGCCAAATTACAATAAGAAGGAAAAAGAAATAAGAAATGAGAAAACAATAATAAAGATAACTAATATCTCAACAGAGGAGAAAAGAAAGAATATGCATGTTGTGTGAGGTTTTGGAGAAGAAGTTTAGAGATGCACAAATGAGAGAGACGAAAAGGGGAGAGGAACAGGAGAAAATTCCAATTTTAATTTAACCTGAACTGTCTTTCACATTGACTTTTAGCCCCATTATATATGAGGGGTGAAATTACATAGTAAAATAAAAGAAAATAAAATTAAAATCCTATTAAACCTAATTAGGCTCTTAAATTAACTTAACCAAATAACTAACTAGAGATCACATTTATCAAATTGGATCAAATTAAGATGACTAACCTAATTTATTTTACTGACTCTAATTAAACGCGTGGAAAACCCTAATTGCACCCTAATTCTAAAATCCTGTGCTGCATTACGAGGTGAGGGTCCCATGGACAAGACAGATCTTGGTATTCATTTATATGGTTCCCAAAGTTATGTTGTAGCTCTGCCCACTGCTGGGAGAGCTTCAACATTTCTACCTTAAGGTTAGATACTGAGAGTTAAGTACATGAGTTGCCAAGTTTGATACCCTGTCGCGCACAAGAGGCTCGTATCACTCTTAATGATGCCTCTAGCATGTGGTAGAATTGAAAAGGATTAACTACCACATTATAGGTTACGTTGTTCTCCATGTGGACGAATTCTTTCTGACCAACTGTTCTTTTAACCCAACCTGTGTCTCATCATAACCATAAAGTCCGGGTAGATGGAAATGATATTCTATAATATAATGATGGGACTGTTTTCACAGAGCTCTGTCCACTATGCACTGGTTAGTAAACTAGGAAAACATGTATTCAAATTTTTTGGTTCAGGGCTGGTTGTTGGTTCTTGGTTTGGCCCTTGACTGTTGCAGTTCCATTTCATTGGATGTATTCGTGGCATGTAATTCTGCTAATCACTATTTTCCTTGTCTATACTTAAGTTACCTTTATCTTTTCGAAAAAAAGAAAAACTTCCACCTCAATCTGTGATGGATTTTACACAGGAATTGCCTAATATGATTGCTATTAAAGATGCCGATTTTTCAGAAGTAGATGCTGTCTTTTGTTGTTTGCCACATGGAACTACTCAGGTTCTCTCTTAAACTTTCGCCTCCCTTATCTAGGGTAACTGCAATATGAATAATGGATTATTTTCTGAATGTTGCTGAATTATCTGCAAAAGATACAACTTGTGTAATTTGCAGGAAATTATCAAAGGTCTTCCCATGGGGTTGAAAATTGTCGATCTTTCTGCTGTACGCATTCAGTTGCTCCAAATATATCCTCTTTCAAAATTTATAATCTTCTTGTCACTTTATGCTCTTAACATGTTTTTCTCCTAATGCAGTTCTAATTGGTCAATCATGATTTTATGCAGGATTTTCGTTTGCGTGATGTTAATGAATATAAAGTTTGGTATGGTCAACCCCACATTGCGCCCGAGCTACAGGTAAATTTTAATATAGATCTTGTTATTTGTTTACCTTAATTCTGAGCTCTTTCAATGTTATTTTGTTACTAATCATATTTGTTTATTTCCAATTTGTGTCAAATTGATGGTACTCATATTTGTGACTGACTTGTCAGAGGTTAGTGTGAATACCTATAGTTTCACGATACTACTAGAAGGGGGATCAATAGTAGTTGTCACAAACAATGGCTAGATAAAATAATATCTAAAAACAAGCATATTTTCAAATAAACGGAGACTAATCATATTTTCTTATTTTTAATTTCTGCCAAATTAGTGGTACTCATGCACGAGGTTCCCTCTCTTCTCACTTGTCATAGACTTGTCATAGGTTAGTGAGTACCGAGGTTGCAGAAGTCGGTAGTCGGTACTCGGTCGGTAGGGTCACTGACTAAGGATTAATCGGCAGTCGGGAGAGTAATCGGATTTAGTCGGGCATTAGTCGGTTTTGAACTTTTTTATTAATTTTAATATATATCAAATTTTAATGCATATATTGTCATATATATATATGCATATATTTAGCAATTTTCATATTTATAAGAGCTTAAAAAAGAAGAAATTATAACAAAAGAAGAAGAATGGAGCAAGTTAAGAACAAAATATTTTCTACATAACACAAGCTAATGTTAAAAAATAAATGCATGTTAAACAAAAATAATTCAAGGAGCGAGTGACACAAGTCACTTATCCTCATCAATATTTATTGACATGTATTTGATCATTTGATGTACCACATTTAGAACAATAAACATAAAGATACTAAGCATCCTATGAAGAAACATCCTATGAAATTAATAAAGCAACTACAAGCAACTGCAAGCATGATTATCAACAATAAAACACGAAATTTTATAAGGTACAACAACTGCAACATGAAAGATACATGATAAAATAACTACAAGCAAGATAAAAGACATAAAAGATACATAAAACACATGAAATCTTATCTAGAAAAGGTAGAGTAACTGCAAAATAAGGTCGAGCAACAAAACAAAAGTTAAAAAAAAGGAAAAAACGCAAAATGTAAAAAAAACCCCTAACCTAGGGCGACATTGTTGGTGGCTAGAGAGGCTCAGCGGAACACACCCAAGGGAGCTGGGACCTCCCTCGCGGTCGGCAGCACAGAGGCGGAGGCTTCGTCGATCGGAGTCGGAGGGCAGGAGCTCGGAGACGCGGAGGCGGAGGTGGAGGCGGAGGAGAGGTGTCGAGGAGGATAGGCATTACGCGTGAGAAATAAGGGTTTTGGTGGGGTCGGAGTCGGAGGGCAGGAGCTCGGAGACGCGGAGGCGGAGGTGGAGGCGGAGGAGAGGTGTCGAGGAGGATAGGCATTACGCGTGAGAAATAAGGGTTTTGGTGGGGACTTACTGTCGAACAGTAAGCCCCACTTAAGCCCCTAATCGGGTCAACCGGGTTGGCTCACCAGCAAAAAACAAAAACAAAAGTTCTATGCAAAAATCGGTCGAGTAGTCGGCCGACTAACCCGACTACTCGCCCGACTAATCAGGTCTACCCGACTAAGGCTCGATTTGGCCTAGTCGACTCGGCTACCTGGCCGAGTCGACTAATCGGACCGACTAATCGGGTTAGTCGATCGATTTTTACAACAGTGGTGAGTACTTGTTCCGATATATCGATATCGAGATGAGACCGATATCGGTATCGATATGGCGATATATCCTCCTTTTTAGATTTTTCCTTCACAAAAGTGTGTCGATATGGACGATATTTCGATGATATATCACCGATATATCATCGAAATATCGTATCAACACGATATCGAAACAATATCGATATCGATATGGCCTTCCATGCTCGCAGGATCACGATACTACTGGGGAGGAAGGGGGTGAATAGTAGTTATGACAAACACTAAAAATGTACTAAGCCTTCTCCCACTATAAGTTGAGTCGGCTACATGGATTCTTGCTCAAATCCATGTTGGAAGATTCAACTATTTTTTACGCTGGCCGTCGACTACCTAACGCAATCCCTGCAAGAGTGGGATTTGAACCATGGTCTTTTGTGTGGTAGACACACTGTACTACCACTAGACCATTAAGTGGGTTCAAATCCCACTCTGACCAGATAAAATAATATCTTAAAATACAAACACAAGTAATTAACTAAATAAAAATAAACCACTTGTATCAAGCCCAACTGGGTGAAAACTTGACCCAGGTTTCCTGACTTAGGATTCTCGATCGAACATGTTGATCTACCAATCACTATACTGAGTTATTTACTATAGATAATTCAAGCATTTTTGCAAGTTCTTTGGATCACACCAAAGGTTCGTAACTTTGGGTCACACTCATAAGTTACTGTACTGTGGCACACTGCTCTAGATCACACACCAAAGACGTACACCTTTGGATTACACATCAAATTCACATGCAACTTGGATCACACACCAAGTAATCTTTATAACAAGTAGAGAAGTAAAGACAATTACACATATCTTTTTAATCAAGGCTACATATTCTACTTGCTAATAGCAGTAGATGAGAAAACTCAAAACAATGATCAACAGGATGAACCATAGAATGATGATCACATGTGGAGTCTAATCGCTTGTTGAAGAGTATTTCTAGCGAGTCGTAAAGAACATAGATGGAGTTGCAATTGAGGCTTGAAGAGAGCAATAAAGTGCTTTGTGGAAGTATTTGGGGCTCTCAATGCATTTAGAAATGCACAGCACATTTTTCTTTCTTGAGAGTATCAACTTGTATGTTGTGTTCATTGTATGTAGTATGCATTGACAAAAGAAGTGTTAAGTGGCTTATACATAATGATTGCAGACATTGGGGCTTAATAGAGCTGTTGGGTCCAAATCATTAAGTCACATACAATGACCTATATGGTGATGGGCAGTGAAGAAAAGTGGTCGATTAGGTCACACAAAGTGATCAAGCAGAGTGATCGATCATGTCACGGAAGATGATTGATCAGAGTGGGTTTTTTTTTTAAATTGGTTTCTAATGGTCTGAATTGCTCTTATATGATCATGCATGCATGCTTATGCTTCGGTGAGCTTTTACAAATACTTGTTCAAGTTAAAAAATACAATGCTTGAGTGACAAGAATGTGATTTTGTCTTTTTTTGGAGACTTCGACTTGATATCTTTGTCATTGGTGCAGATTGTGACGATACAATAATGCGAGTTCTTATTGATAATGTGTGTATAATTATTAAAACAATGACTTGGTGCTCAAGATATTAATAGTTAATTTTTACTGCATGTTAAGCTTTTATTTGAATTTACCTCGACCAGTGCCATGAGTGAGGATAACATCATGCACCATGGAACCCATAACAGATTGATAGTCATCACTCATTTCCTCTCCTCATCTTGAATATGTTATTGCGATTCCTGATGTTTGTCTGAGAATCTGACCCCTATCATTCTCATAATCAGGATTGAGGATTTATAGAAAAACAAAGTTTCGAGAATTCTACTCTCGAAACTTGCCTAGAACGCCCCTTCTTTTTTGTGCTTCTTGTACTTCTATTTTCTTAGTTTTTAATATAAGTATGGGGTGAACAGCTAAGAGTGTCTCCCCCTTTTCTGGCTTCAAAAAAAAGTTTCAAGAATTCTACTCTCGATCTCAACAAAGCTTCTATTTATTGGGGGATTTTCTCTTGTCCAGAAGTACGAATCTCACCAGTAAGTTGATAGATTCGATCCTCCAGTTTTTTCTAGCCAAACACATTGTCGGGAACTGTGGGTATAAACTAACTAGTCTTTTTTGAATGATCAACTGCTCAATCACGTGTTCACAAAATTAATAATCCAGATTTAAACCTGGTTGTCCTCAAGGTATTGGTGGTCCTAGGTTGGGTTAATTTGTGATGAAGCCTTCTTCATGCCGTTGATTTAGCTAACATATCCACCATTAATGGTACCCATTTCAGTGGCTACATCCCAAAAGATGCTAGCTGTCATGTGTAAACTTGACAGAAGTGATTTGCATGCTTATGTTGTCAAGAAGTTTCACAGATGAGTTTACCACAACCTTATTCTCCTCCGTACTAACACTCTTAGCCATTGAGAACATAGCGTCTAGATGATCGATCATAGTCTGGATGGTGATCGATCAACCATGGGCGAAAACTATTGGTAACTGATCAACCGTCGACGGGTTGATTAATCTGTAGATCACCAGACTAGTTACGTCATCTGATAGGTTATAATCAATTCAGCATGCATCGTCCAAACAGTAACATTGATATGTCAATTCTTATGTATCGATTAGATGGCGAACCATAAATCCTCCTAACATAAATGTAATTTAGTAGTCTCCTTTGATTAATCTAATAGGCAACGATAATTGAGAAACTTGGACTGCTTTGAGGAAGTTGGAAGGGGGCTTTCCACGAAGCAATTACCTGACCTCGTTTCGGAGGATTGGATGCAATCATGGAAGCCTTCAACCCCACAAGAAACCCGTGTGGATACCCTCAACATGTACCATGCACACGGAGAGCCTCCATGAAACACCCAGTCCTTGTTTTGATTTGCTTTGATAGCATGAAGAAAACAACTCAAGCACAAGCACACGATATTTACATGGAGACCTTTTTTTTGGGGGGGAGTTTGTAACCATTGGAGCGATGACCTAGCGGCCTCACCTGAGCAGATAGGCTTATTTCTCTTTGAACAATCAAAGGTGGGGTTTGCATGATTAAACATTGACGGAGATTGAACGGATCCTTAATGAAGCTCTCCTGTTGTAATATCAACGATCGGGGACCAAGAGTAGCACAAAGATGTGTAAAGTAGTTGAAGAGTACACTTTCATATGTCGATAGTTTTTGACAATGACAGAACCCTGCCTCCTTTATGACCCTTTGCCAAGGTTGATTAATCTGAAATTTCCACTCATATTTCTTGACAGTTTCATGTTTCTGCCATTTGGCCTGAGGATTTTTTTTCCAGTTTTGCCCAAGGCCATGCTCATATTCTCGTATCTTATGCTTTGTTTGTTTTAATTTCATCATTAAAAATGCTCATGCATATTTATGTACTTTGCGGGACGTGTAGCTCAGGCCGAGGAGGAAGAAACCACTTCAGTTGCTTATAAAACTCTGCTGTATACAGGGAAATTCATGGAACAGAAAACGCATAATAATAGTCAGTTAGTCACAAGTCTAAACTATTAGTTACATGCAATGATGTGAGACACATGATTAATGAATTAGCTCCTGATGGAGTGTAAATTTATGGATTGATTTTGGAAACTTATCCTGCCTGCAGTGCTATTATTGTGATGGCTGATGTTCTATTGTGCTGACCTAATGTTATTTATTCACCACTCAAATTTCTCCTCTTTTTAAAATTATTATTTATGTTTTGTGAAACAGAAAGAAGCAAAATATGGTTTGACTGAGATTTCAAGGGCAGAAATTCAAAATGCTCGTCTGGTTGCTAATCCTGGTTGTTACCCTACATCCATTCAGCTGCCCCTCGTTCCTTTAATAAAGGTCAGTCTGCATAAACTATTTTTTTTCTGTAGGTTTTTTTAATCAATGCATCTGAAAGAAAATATGCTTATTATTATTTTCCTTGCATAAAATGTTCTTGCATCTTCAGAATTAAGTGACGGCCGGGTCCATGTTATTATTCCGCATTTATATATCAGTATGTACTTTTCCATCATGTCATTTTCCATCATCCACAAAGCTGATCCTTAAATAAAAAAATTGCAAAGCCTTCTCTCAGAATCGGCTACATGGATTCTTGCTCAAATCCATGTTGAAAGATCCGATTATTTTTTAAGCTGGCTGTCGGCTACCTAACGCAACCCTCACAAGGAGGGATTTGAAATTTGAACCCTGGTCTTTTGGGTAGTAAGGCACACTGCACTACCATTAGACCATTGGAGTGGGCACATAAATGTTATCTTTATATATACATAAATGTCATCTTTATTTATGGAAAAATGACAATCATAGAAAAAATAATGTCAACATCAGATATAAATGTCATGATCCAAGACCTGAATTATAAGAATCGGTACATTACATCCAATTCCATTTCCTTGTAAAATCGATCTAAAGCCAATGATAGCAAGTTTCCTCAATGGCCTTAAATTTTAGTGAAACCTGGGAAATTTTGCTTGAAAGTTCATTTCTTCTGTTCGCTGATATAGATCTCCTATGGATTTGACCAGACAGGGCTTCCCAGATGTTTGGATTTCGTGGATGAAAAGATGCATGAAAAGATGCATCTCTATTGCATCTTACGATTTTCCTAGTGAATATGGTCCTTGAGAGGTTTCTTTCAGCTACACCGTAGTGCTTGTCAATGATGCCCGTTGGCCACCATTTTGTTTATTTTCACAGCTGATGTTCTTGCATATATGATTGAGCAAATGGTAAACGAAGGAATCTCCGTAGATTATTCCATATAAACATCCATATCCCTATTTTACTATACATGGATGACACTATCTTCTTTGTCATTGGAGGAAAGGAAGAGGCAGTGGGAATGGTCATATTGATTGATTTTTGGCGATCTTTCAAAGCTGAGACTAAATAGAAGCAAGTCGATTGTTGTTCCATTTGGTCTCTCAGAATCAGATGCAACAATATGTGGTGCAAAGCTGGGCACTGTTTATGGTTCATGACCAATCTGGTACTTGAGCTTGCCCTTGACTTGTGGATGTTTACGGATGATGGATTGGTTGCTAGTAATCGAGAAGTTAGAATGGAAATTAGCTAGTTGGAAGGCATCTATACTGTCACGTGGTGGTCGGCAGATGCTCATCAAGGCAATTCGGAGATTTCAGTGCGGGGAGGATACGAAGCAGACATATTTGGAGATTTTAAGTTAATTGGGGTTCCAAGGCAGATGCTCATTAAGTCGATTGTGGTTCCATGGTTCTTGTTTTCTTCATGTTAACGTGTTTTCTCTTGATCATGGTGTGCCATTGTTTAATATTTTAATGTTTCTGGGCAAGAACATACATGGCACATTGGGCATCTGCCTATTCGATTGGGATACTGTTACATTACCAAAAGAGGATGGGGGTCTTGGTATTCCTTGCTTGGAGACCATGAATAGAGCCTTGCTCCTAAAATGGGTTGCAAGGATTTGGGGTGGAAATGATGATGTGTGTTGCTCATTAATCCACGATATCTAAGACATACTTGCCCAACGAACCTTTGTCCACCGTCCACGGTTTTTTGCTCCTCTTTCTGGAAGGGCATTTGTGCCATCTTGCCCAAACTTCCTCTGTTGTTCCTCATAGTCCTTGGAGGTGGTTGCTCTTTTACCTTATGGATAGATGATTGGACATATGTGGAGACTTTGGCAACCCTTTCCCTTGTTTTTTTTACTCTAGCAACAAAACGTGGTGCTTTGGTTTCTGGGACATGGGTGCATGGCTTTTGGATGCCAACCTTCCATTCGGAGTTCTTTGAACAATGACTGGAGGATTTCATGCGCCTCATGGAGACAATTAGCAGCTTGGAAGGCCCGTAGATGGTTGTGATCATTAGACGTGGATAGATGGCAAAGTCATGGTTCAAAGAGCATACAAAGCTATCGATAGTAAGTCGAGTCCAGTGCATGAATAATTGCTTCGATATTTCAGATATGTCCAATGCCTGAAGGTCCCATCGCATGTTAGAAATTTTCTTTTGTTGCTGTAGCAGGGGAGAATCATGTCTAAAGAGCGGTGGTCCATGCACTTGTTGGGCACTGATTGTAGTTGTTCTCTTTGCGGTGGGGAGGTGGAGAAGACTGACCACCTCTTCTTTCAAGTGAAAAGGCAAAGCAGTCCAGGGTGCACTTCGAAGTTGATAGTATTGATTCTAGAAATTCAGATTTCTGGGACTCTCTTTTCGCTCGCGTTTCTGCTCAAACAAGGTGCTACTGCTACCTGCGATAGTGATATGTCATTCAGACAATCTGGTTGTCACAAATCATGGTTATCTTCCATTAGGAATGTTTCTGTATAGAAAATGTGATTCATTCGGGTAAGAATCTTCTCAAGTCCTAGCTCTCATAAATTGGTTCATTCCTTTTAATTTAATCCATTTGGGGTGGACACTTTTGCGTGTTCCCCCCTTTAGATCCAAAAAATTGCACAAACAAATTTTGAATTATTATTGTAGAGATAATATTTACGTTTATGTATTGTTTCCCCGGTCTTTCTTTTCTTTCATATCTCTTATGTAATTTACCCACAGACCTCTCCTCTATATAAGAGAGACTAGGGTTCTTTGGAATAAAAAGTTACTTATTTTCCCCATCATGGTATCATAGCGACGATCTTAGACTGGAGCTCTCATACCCCCAAAACCCTAACCCTACCTCGTTTCCCTCTCTATCTTCCGTCACCGCCCTCCAGGGGGTGCTCCGCCACTGTAGCGGCTGCGCTGCCTCTCTTCAGCGGCTGTTGTGCTGCCCCAAGCGGTTGCACTGTCTCTCTCCAACGGTTGCTGTGCCGATTCAGCGGTTACGTTACCCTCTCCAGTAGGTGTTGCTGCACCTCGGGTGCTGTGCCGCCCATCCAACGGGTGCCGCTGCGCATTCCCTCATTGGGTGCAGTCGCACCTCCCTCTAGGTGTCACCATACCCCCATAGGTTGCCGTCACATCTTTCCCTAAGGGCACATCTTCCTCTAGGTGCTCTGTTTGCCTCGGTTGTGTCGTCTTCATCTTTCACTTGATAGGGTTGGTTGCTTGAGTCTATACATGCAATCGAATCCATTTATGTCTGTGTAGACAAAGGTTTTCCAGTCTACAAACCTAATCTTCTTCAACCGGCAACATGTCAGAAAGAAAAGCTGATATCCCCGCCATAGGTGCTTTCCGTGGTCCAGTGCCAATAGTTAAGATGGACGAGTCGGATTATGAGTTATATGCCATGCAGTTCATGACCCTGATGAAGTCTATGGGTAAGAAGCACATTCTTACCAAAGAAGAACTGATGGAGAAGACATGGACACATGCCTCCTGGGAGATGCCTACGCACAAGTCTAGCTATCTGGTACACCTACACCAAAGATAACCGATGATGTTCTGCACCAACTCACTACAAAGGCTATGTAGGACATTCTTGCCGCAACCTATTCACAGACAAAGAATGAGACGAAGATTCTGCAACTTCAGCATGACATTTTACCATAAAGCAGAACGGACGACCTCTCCATGCTTATTACACAGCATTAAGGGGGATGTTTGAGAGGCACCTCAAGTTTATGCCTCTCACCGCAACTCCTGAACAACAGAAGACATATCGGAATGCCACAATGGCGGATATGTTTCTGACGTCACTGTATTCACAGTACGAGGCTACCTCTTCTCAGATCTCAGCAGACGGCGGGCGCTACTATTCCTCCCATGGAGAAAGCATTCCGTAGATTGAGCAGAATCAGTGTTCCATCCCCTTCCCCAATGCCAAATTCATCTGCTATGGCAGCCTCTTGAGGAAGGGGAATTACATCTTAGTTTCGTGGTCGTGGACCACGTGGTAGAGGAGGTCGTGCCCGTCAACCCTGCACCTACTATCACCGCTCTGGGCATACAGAAGAAACATGCTATTCTAAGCATGGTTTTCCAGCATCCACATGTGTTGCGGAACATGGTTCAACTCTAGCATCTTCATCTTTCTCCGAGCAGAGATACAGTGATCTTGTTTCCCATTTGAGGGATATCATGCCTCCTGCCAATTATGGTGACACATCTACTTTCGATGTAGTAGCTTCTGCGGGCACCAGCGCCTCAGGTAGCATTATTGCATCTACTTCTTGTTGTGGTCCTGTTATTGCATAATGGATTATGGATTCTGAGGCAACACATCATTTGTGTGGCAGTAGAGATATTCTTGTAGCATATAGATCGATTCCTCCAGGACGAACTGCCGTCATAGCTGATGGGGCTCACTCTCCAATCACAGGACATGGGGAGTGTAGTTTGACACCATCCATATGCCTACAGAATGTGTTACATGCCCCATATTTTTCTATGATTGTTATAAGTCAGATTACTAGAGATTTGAACTGTCGTACTATATTTGATCCATCATTTCTTGTTTTTCAGGAATTTCTAACTGGCAGGGTGATTGGTTGTGGCCGTGGGCGGGGAGGCCTTTACAGATTAGGTCAAACTCCTTGTGTTGGACTATCTTCTCAATCCACTAGTTTTGCTTCTCCGTTCACATGGCATCTACGTTTTCTTCATCTTCCTCTCCAGAAGTTGCGCCATGTTCTTCCTTAGATCTCGACTCGGGAATCCTTCAATTGTGAGGCATGTTAGTTGGGAAAGCATCTCGGTATGTCTTTCCTAGTCGTTAGAGTCGGAGCAGTCGCTCAACTTTTGAGTTGTTCCATGTTGATATTTGGGGTCCTAGTCGGATTCGTGATCATCAAGGACACCTGTTTTATTTCGTTGTTGTGGATGATTTCTCTTGCTTGTCATGGGTGTTTTTGATGAAAAATAAGTCTGAGTCTGGGAACTTGATTCATACCCTTTTCAATGAAGTTCATAATGTTTTTTTCCTCTAATGTCAAGATTTTAAAGACTGATAATGCTTTAGAATTTGTTACTTGTGTTTTATTTCAATGCTTCTCCTCTCATGGTATAATTTATCAAAGAATTTGTGTTTACACATCTCAGCAAAATGGTGTTGCAGAAAGACAACTTCGTCATATTCTTGATGTTGCTCGTAATCTTCTTATCCAGAGCCATGCTCATTTGTTTTGAGGGGATTTTGTTCTTACAACATGTTACCTTATTAATCGCATGTCGTTATCTGTCTTGGAAGAGAAGGTTCCCTTCTCAATTGTTTTTGCAGAAAAGGAGCTGTTTGCTATTGGTCCTCATGTGTTTGGGTTCGTTGCCGTTGTCCATAATTTTTCTCTTGGTGTTGACAAGCTCTCTCCTCAAGCTGTCAAATGTGTGTTTCTGGGATATTTTAGGACTCAGAAGGGGTATTAATGTTACGATCCTGTGCACAGGAGGTATTATATCAATGTTGCTGTTACAATTTTTAAGTCCATAATGTATTTTTCTCCATCAACTTATGATAACGAACCACCACCTCTATCATCACCTCCGTCTAAGTCTCCTATGCCATCACCTCCATTATCTACTATCGTACCACCCATTATTCCGGTCCCACCATTACCATTCACTACAGTTGACGATCGCCTCCTGCTCATGTTCATAGCACATCATCCAACACATTTGAGGTATGTCCTGAATACAATATTTCTAACGATGGATCTGGAGATGGATCTGGAGATGTGTCCCAACAGGAAATACAACATCAGGTGAAGCGCAAGAGCTTCTTGAGGATACAACTAACGATCATGATGTGCCCATTGCTATTCGGAAGCAAAGGAGAACTTGTGCATCATATCTTATTGTTTTTCAGGTGTCGTTTGATCGTTTTACAGGAGAATTTAGACGATTTGCTATTGCTCTATCCACTGTACATATCCCACGAAATTATCAAGAGGCCTTGCAAGATTGTTAATGGTGTAAAGCAATCGAGGAGGAGATGGCCGCTTTGCAGTCCCAAGGCACTTGCTCCCTGGTACCTGCCCCTAGTGGGTCGTCTGTGGTGAGCTGTAAATGTGTATTTACTGTAAAGTATCATGCTGATTGGAGCATTGTACAAGGCCAGACTGGTCGCACGAGGCTCTGCTCAAACCTATGGTGTGGATTATCTAGACACCTTCTCTCCTTTGGCTCGACATTCTACCCTACGTTCTCCTTGTCGTTGCAATGATACGTGATGGGCCGCTGCTCCAACTAGATGTTAAGAACACTTTCTTGTATGGTGATCTTCAAGAAGAGGTCTATATGCAACAACCTTCTGGGTTTGCTACTAAGGGGGAGTGTCAGCAGGTGTGTAGACTCCACAAGGCAATATATGGTCTTAAACTGAGCCCAAGATCTTGGTTTCAGAAGATCTCAGATTTGTTTGAGAAGCAAGGGTTCAGAAGGTCGAATGCAGATCATTCTCTCTTTGTACATAAAATCTCTAGAGGTTCAGTAATGATTATGGTATATGTTGATGATATATTGGTTACATGTGATGATAGTCAAGGCATAAAAAGGATGAAAGAATTTTTGGACAATCAGTTTGTTACCAAAGATCTTGGCACCCTAAGGTATTTTTTAGGGTTAGAATTTGCCAGGAATCAGCAGGGTCTTGTGATGATCCAAAGAAAGAATGCCACTGACATGTTAAGTGAGACAGATATGCTTGGATGTCGACCGACTACTATACCTATGGATCCAAGCATGAAACTGTATGATGACATAGATATGAGTTAGATAAGAGAAGGTATAGAGAGCTGGTGGGAAAGCTTCTCAATGTAACTATCACTAGACCCGACATCTCCTTTGCAACCAGTCAGGTTAGCCAATTCATGGAGCTACCATGTTAGGTACATATGGATGCTATACATATGATATTAAGGTATCTGAAATCTTAACCAGGTGCAGGCTGCAATTCAAAAAAGGAGAAGATGTTATTATTTCAGCACGCGCAGATGCAGACTACACGTTTGCCCTAAGGACAATAAGTCCACGTCAGGTTTTGCTATATTTGTTGGTGGTTCAATTGTTTCTTGGAAAAGCAAGAAACATACTGTAGTGGCCAGATACCGAGTATAAGGCTATGGCACAAGCTAGTGCATAAGTGATGTGGGTTCGAGCAGTACTAGTAGATCTACACATAGAGGTGCCTCTTCCTATTCTACTTAAATGTGATAATCAAGCCGCCTTATTCATTGCAAATAATCCCGCATTTCATGAGAGGACAAAAGACATTGAAGTTGTCTGCCACTATATATGAGACATGTTACATAAGGGTTCATCTCCACATCTCATGTCAACTTAGGGGACCAAATTGCAGACATCTTTACCAAGACACTGCTCAGAGGACCATTCCAAAAGTGTTCATCCAAGCTGAGCATGATTGATATCTATGCTCCATCTTGAAGGGGAGTGTAGAGATAATATTTACGTTTATCTATTATTTCCTCAGTCTTTCTTTTCTTTCGTATCTCTTATGTAATTTACCCATAGGCCTCTCCTCTATATAAGAGAGCCTAGGGTTCTTTGGAATAACAAGTTACTTATTTTCCCCAACAATTGTAAATACAGTTTTTATAAATGAATGCTCCTTTCATCCCCAAAATGCCTATAGAAATATATTGTAATAATTAGGCTGCCTCTTTTATTGCAAAAAAATCCATCATTCCAATAGAGGAGAGAAGACAAAAAATAGAATCAGTATTCGGAAATGCGGTCCATGCGGTTACATATGTGTATTCGGTCACTTGATCGAAGCGCATATGCCATATGCGGTAATATGCAATCGAAACGCATATGCGGTCCGATTATGCGACCGCATATATGAACAAGAGACTTTCATATAGGATTCATGTGTCTTTTTTGTTTTATTCATGACATGTTGATGACACATTAACTCGGTTTTTTTCCGAGCAACTCTTGTACCATCATTTACAATGATGAATATAATGTAAGGTATTTTTCTCATATCCATATCTTTCCATTGTTCCTAACTACCTTTTGAATTTTCTATCTAATGGAACTCTTTCTATTTCTTCAAATAAAACATAAAATAATTGACTAACATTTCAACACTTTACATTTTTCCGCTTCTAATAAATTTATGCAAATACAATTTTTTCATATATTTTGTGTCGACAAGTTTTGTCCCTTAGATCGGTATATATGTATTATTTTGGGTGTTGATTTGTATACCTATGATTATTCTTTATCTTTTATTATTGTATAGTTTAATATTTTAATTAAAATAAAACCGCATAATCCGCATATACTTCTTCATATCCGCTTACTCGCTCGGCACCGCCTGATCGAACGAATACCGCATATCGCATTTATGAACCTTGAAGAGAACACCATTTTCTGGGGATGAAACCACATGAGAAAGAAAATACCATCCATATTTCATCGCTCCACCATCAGCTTGCTAGCATTTTGACGAAGCAACTTCAACGACCTTGATATGTGGATCAATATTCCAAGGTATACTTGTTTGACATCCGTGCTATTATCCGAATGGGAGAATTGAAGTTATTTTCCATATTCTATTTTGCCTTCGTTATGTAACCTTCCCTTCATATATATAATGTTGTATACAAAATTTAGCTATTTAAATGTCATTCACTTGTGGCCTCAAAAAAAAAATAAATGTCATTCACTTGCTTCCAATTTTTTCTTAAATTATACAGGCTGGCCTTATAGAGCTACGAAACATCATAATTGACTCAAAATCTGGAGTTAGTGGTGCCGGTAACTTTTTTAATAATCTATTTCTATTATATTCACAATCTATATTTTATTCATCATTTTTTATGGTTGTTATTAGCTTTTGACAGGTCGAGGAGCCAAGGAGGCGAATCTTTACACTGAAATTGCTGAAGGCATTCATGCATATGGAATCACCAGACATAGGCATGGTACAGATATGATGTGCAGCCATGTAGAATGCGATATGGTTTTCATTGTTTTGCGCAAGAAATGATCTGAAGGGGATATTCCAATATCTGTTGTTGCTGTGAAAAACCTGTTGAAAAGTAGACTTGGAATGGTCTTGCTTTTGTGGGTACTAGAGTTATCTAATTAAGTTAGAAGTATACCTAGATATCTCCAAGATTGAAATGTAGTTACTATTTCTTTCTTGCTTAGTCCGATATTGCGTAGGTGTGTGACATGAGTTGGTGGGTCAAAATATAGGCCATTCAACTATCATTTATATTTGAGAAGAATAAATGTAATCAGATTGGTCGTGAAGATATAAAATAGAATGCACAACATTAAAGAACAACACAAGAAAGAACGCATATAGATTTATATAGATTTATATGGTCTAAGACAATACTTTAGGAGCGCCCTATTATATGGGAGAAGCTGAGAAGGGACCCTCCTAGTCAGGTATTCATATAAACTTTCAAAGAGATATAAGACGTGTGAGCACTTTGTAAAGTCAAGATGGGACCCTTTAGGTCCAATTATATATCCTAACACACTCCCTTAACTAGAAAAGATGTAATAAAAAACTTGATTACAGTAGGTAATGCCGAGAGTAATGTGCATTTATTTATATCTTATTTCTTTCAGCTGTAATTTGCTCGGATTTCTCCTTTTTATATAAAGGAGCCTTATGTCTCATAATAAATAAGTTATTCATTTCTCTATTCATGAGACCCACCGTCCCCACCCCCATTGTTTGTCCTCCCTCTCACACGGCTACTCCCTTGTGCAGCTACCACTCCTCGCATGCAGGGCTTCCAACATCGCCCCCTCCCTCACGTTGCATCCTCGATGCCATACCTTAGGCACGATTTCCTCGGCGCCACACCCTCAACACAGCCCCCTCAACGTTGCCCCCTCCAATCATCGCTACTATGTTTTAGCTAATGTTACTTTCTTTGAAGTTTGAACATACCATCTACTTTACTCAGTTTGTCAGTAACATACCCTCAGAGCTTCAACCACCTCCCATTATCTACAAAAGGAAACATACTATTTATTTTGACATAGAACCGTTACATGTTCCTTATTTGCAAGATGTTGTGCTCTCTTCGAGTGTCTCCTGCAGCTCCGAATGCTCCATTAGGACTTCTGGAGGAAAAAAAGGCAATGTACTTGTACTATACATCCCTTGTCATATTTTACTTACACTGATACTTTATCTAGTTGTGACAAATAGTTTATAGATGCTCTTATAGGCATTACTACTTGTGATCATCATGATTAGGGCTGCTAATCAAACCAAACTGTAATGAACGCACCTTTGTTCGAGTTCGGTTCGATAAATGTTCGAAAAAATATATCGAGTTCGAGTTCATTAGAAAACGAACGTTCGAGTTTATTTAATAATAGCTTGTTAATGATTTAACTTAACTAAAACTTGTTTATATGATAAGCAGTAAAAATAAGAAATTATTCAAATTAAAGTGGTACAAAGCCCAATAAATACCACCATTTCTTTAACCTCGAAAATTATCATGTGTATAAATACAAAGTTACACACACAATACACACATATACATATATCAAACTCGAACTTTTATCGAACGATCATATGTTATGCTCATATTTGGTTCGTTAAGCTATAAAACTAAAATTTGAAGTTCATGTTCAGTTCGTTTAGAAACGAACAAACATTTTTCAAATGAACCGTAGTCGAATACGAACATGTTCACTTCGATTAGCAGCCCTAGTCATAATGCACTTCAAGACCATAGTTGGAAAAAGTCCATGGATGAGGAGATGGATGCGATTACTTTCAGGACACGTGGGATCTTGTGTTGTCTCCTCCTGACATCAAGCCAATTGCTTGCACATGGGTCTTTACGACCAAACAGTCTCATGATGGCTCCATTGAAAGATTAAAGGTCAAACTTGTGGTAAAGGGATTTACACAGACTTATGGCGTGAACTACTTCGAGGCATTCTCTTTAGTGGCTAGAATGGGGTGAATCTGCACTATTCTCTTTGTTGCTTCCAATATTTACTGGCTCGTATTTTAGCTTAAATGTGAATAATGCTTTTCTCTATGGTGACCTCAAGGAGGAGGTCTACATGATGCAACCATCGGGTTACTGAGCGTGTATACTGACTTTGTAAGGCCATTTACGACACAAAGTAGAGTCCACTAGGTTGATTCGACATGCTTACCCTTGAGATCAATTTACATGGCTTCCTAGGACAACATCTGATTACTCTGTATTCGTCAGACTAAGGACTTTTGGCATTGTGATATTAACTATTTATGTTGATGACATGGTGATTACTGGTGATGATGAAGCATGCATTTTACAACCGAGACCTTCCTCTAGATGGTGTTTGTCACCAAGGACTTTGGTCAGCTGAGATACTTCCTTGGTATTGAGGTGATATGCACTGACGAGGGACTACACCTATCACAATGAAAGTACTACATCTACATTTTTATAAATGCTGACTTGGATGCAAAACATCTGACATCCCAGTGAAGTTGCGTACACATGCTACATCTATTGATCTTGAGTTTGAGTATACTATACGGTATAAACGCCTAGTGAGCAAACTGTTCTACTTTACTATTTCTGAGCCAAATATATCGTATGCTGTGAGCAGAGCTAACCAACACATGGAGAGACTTTACTACAACCATTAATAGGTTCTCGTGATCTTTCAGTAGCTGAAGGAATCTTTAGGAAAATGCCTCTTCTATGGGGTCAATGGTCACACTGACGTCACTGCCTATGCTGATGCTAATTATGCTAGTACTCCTAAGGATATATGATCTATCACAGGTTGTGTTATGTTTGTTGGTAGGAACCTTTTTACATCGCGGAGCAAGAAGCGTACTGTTGTTTTTAGAACGAGTGTAAAGGCTGAATGCATGGCAATGATTCATGCCACTTGTGACATTATGTGGCTAATTCCTTTCTGTAGGAGCTTGGACTTCTTGCTACTACTTCGGTCCCTTTATACCGTGACAACTGCATACATTGCCACCAATCCTTTTTTCCATGAGCGGACTAAGCACATTTAGGTTGATTGCCATTTCATTTAAGATACAGTTCGAGGGAAGATCGCTACTCTGGATATCTCCATAGGCTCCAGCTTGCAGATATATTCATAAAGGCCCTGGCGAAGAAACGAATATCATGATTGGCTTCCAAGTTGGGCATGCTTGATAGATATGCGTCAACTCAAGGAGTGTTGATGTTATATTTAGCTATCTCCCTTTTTTTATTTTAATATATTAAATAAGTCTTCTAGTCCTTCCAAGTCTTTTATATCATTATCCCCAACAAGGCTCTAGGGTTTCACGCTATATAAGAAATCCCATCTCCTATGAATAAATTATCTCATTCTTTCTCAATAATTCTCCATATGCATGAAGAAGAAGCCTAGTGGGAATTTGAAGGCGAAGAACAAGGCCTTAAATGTCGGATTTAGGTTTTGTTTCGGTAAGCCTGGAAAGAGTAATTTGGTGGAATTACGGTGAAATGGCCAGAAATTGGGTTGAAAACTTATTTTTTAAAAATAAAAATTTCTAATATTCTTTAGCTCAATAAAAGAGATAGAAAAAGTTTTTTTGCTAATAGTAAGATATTAATATAACTCAGCCATGGCTGGTCCCAAGCCCGGGTAAATGAGGAGGGTTGCGCGTTAGGTAGCCGACAGCCAGCGCAGGAGAGATAAATTTGTAAATAGTGTTCTTAAAGTTCTTCTAAGAATACTATTTATGAATTTATCTCGAAACCGTTCGGATCTTTTAAACATGGATTTAAGCAAACATACAGATTTCGTTGGGGCGTTCCCTACTTGCGACGCGTTGCATCGCCCGAATGCAATGAGAAATTGGCAAGGGCCGCTACATCGTAGCCTGGATGTAGTTCAAAATTTACAAGGGTTCTCACACGAGGAACGCATGCGGGTAAATAAGCTAGTTCCGCTGCATCACCGCTCGGATGCAGTCCAAAATTTGCAAGGGTTCTCGCATAATGGACGCATGCGAGTAAAGAAGCTAGTCCAAAAGAGATTGCAAAGGAAGTTACGGATTGGTAGTTGGAATATCGGTACTTTAACTGGAAAATTGATGGAGATAGTGGATACAATGGAAAGAAGGAAGATTCATATATTATGTCTTCAAGAGACTAAATGGGTTGGAGAGAAAGCAAGGGAGATCGAGAAGACATGCTTTAAACTTTGGTATTCAGGTAAAGATAAGGGCAGAAACGGTGTTGGAGTGGTTGTTCATAAAGATTTGAAGGATTGTGTGGTTGAGGTGCAAAGATTTGGGGATCGGATTATTTTGCTAAAGTTGGTGCTTGAAGAAGAAATTCTGAATATCATCTCAGTTTATGCACCACAAATTGGTTTAGATGAAAGGACTAAACAAGCTTTTTGGGAGGATCTGGATAAGATTTTACAAGGAATCCCACAAAGAGAGATGGTTTGCATAGGTGGAGATCTTAATGGACATGTGGGAAAAGATGTTTCAGAGTATGCAAGTGTGCATGGAGGACATGGTTTTGGGGATAGAAACGAAGAGGGAAAAGTCATTCTGGATTTTGTAACTGCTTATGATCTTTTAATAGCAAACACTCTTTTCAAGAAGAGGGAGGAGCATTTAATTACTTATAAGAGTGGCTCAACTAGAACACAGATTGATTACTTTGCGTTGAGGAGAAGAGATCGATTGTGTTGCAAAGATTGCAAAGTAATCCCTGAGAGAGAGTTTGACAACCCAACATTGCTTGTTAGTCTTGGATTTACAAATAAAAGGGCTGGTAAAGAAAAGGAAGGTTCCTAAGATCACTAGAACTAGGTGGTGGAATCTTCCGTTGAAGCAATCAAGCTTCAGGGAGAAGGTTTTAGAAGACTTATCTTGGGATTGTAGCGGTAGTGCAAACGAGATGTGGGAGGCAGTAGCATCTGGTATCCGAAAGGTAGCCAAAGAGATGCTAGACGAGTCAAAAGGAGGAGCTCCGGGTCAAAAGGAGGCTTGGTGGTGGAGTGAAGGGGTGCAAGAGAAGCTAAAAATTAAAAGAGCTTACTTTAAAGCTATGTCTAAGGATAAAACAGAGGAAACTGTCACAGACTATAAAATAGCGAACAAGGAAGCAAAGAAGGCTGTAAGCGAAGCTAAGTCAAAAGCTTATGAGGTTTTGTATAAAAATCTCAACTCTAAGGAGGGCCAGAAGGATATATTCAGGTTGGCCAAAGCAAGAGAAAGAAAGACCAAAGACCTTTCTCAAGTGAGATGCATTAAGGACGAGGAAGGTCACGCGCTTGTTACTCAGAAGGATATAGAGACTAGATGTGAGCAATACTTCCATAAACTTTTCATTGGAGAAGGAAATAGAGAGATCACTTTGGGTGATCTAGCTAGTAGTGAAAGTTACTTGAATCGTGCATGCTATAGACGAATACAAAGAAAAGAAGTAGAGGAGGCTTTGAAGGTTATGAGACCTGGGAAAGGTGTTGGACCGGATGACATCCCTGTAGAAGTATGGAAAGTTTTAGGTGAGCGTGGTTTGACTTGGCTTACGAATCTATTCAATGTTATTTGGCGAAGCAAGAAAATGCCTGAAGATTGGAGGAGTATCGTGGTGCCTCTTTATACGAACAAAGGAGACATTCAAAATTGTTCATATTACAGAGGTATCAAGCTGATGAGTCACACTATGAAAATTTGGGAACGTGTGATCGAAAGAAGGTTGAGGCAAGTTTCTCAAATAAAAGAAAACCAATTCGGATTCATGCCAGGTCGCTCAACTATTGAAGCCATCCATTTGCTGAGGAGAACAATGGAGATTTATAGAGCTAAAAGAAAGAATCTCCATATGATCTTTATTGATTTGGAGAAGGCTTATGATTCCGTCCCACGAGAGATACTGTGAAGAGTTCTGGAGAAGAGACAAGTACCTGTCCTATACATTAATCTCATAAAGGATATGTATGATAGGGCTTTATCTTGTGTAAGGACCCCGACGGGGAAGACTGACTATTTTGATATCAACGTTGGATTACATCAAGGTTCAGCTTTGAGTCCATCTCTTTTTACTTTGATTATGGACGAATTGACAAGTTACATTCAGGATGAGTCACCTTGATGTATGTTATTTGCTGATGATATTGTGTTGATTGACGAGACTATAGATGGAGTAAATGAGAAGCTTGAGGTTTGGAGACATGCATTGGAGACTAAAGGTTTTCGTATAAGTAGGGCTAAGACGGAATATATGGAATGCACCTTTGATGGAAGCAATGGTGAAGGAATCGAGGTGAAGATTGGTGACGATAACATTCGGAAGAGAGATTCTTTTAGATATCTGGGATCTATTTTGCAACATGATGGGGAAATTGATGGAGATGTTACTAATAGAATAAATACAGGCTGGTTAAAGTGGAGAGGAGCCTCCGTTGTTCTCTGTGATAAGAAAATTCCTTTAAAAATTAAAGGAAAGTTTTACAAAGCAGCCGTGAGACCTGCTATGCTTTATGGTTCTGAATGTTGGCCTGTGAACCATAGACATGTGCAGAGAATGGCTGTAGCAGAAATGAAAATGCTAAGATGGATGTGTGAACATACACGTAAAGATCGGATTCAGAATGATGCAATCAGAAAGAAAGTTGGTGTAGCTCCGATCGAGGATAAGATGCGAGAAAACCGCTTAAGATGGTTTGGTCATTTGCAAAGAAGGTCAAAGCACCGGTTAGGAGATGCGAGTGTTGGGATGTTGAGCCGGCTAAGAGAGGGCGAGGACGGCCCAAGAAGTGTTGGAAAGAAACTATACGAAGGGATCTTAGTTTTTTGGATATAAGTCCGAGATTGACCCAAGATAGATCTGAATGGAGGCGAAGAATCCATGTAGCCGACCCTACTTAATTGTGGGAAAAAGGCTTTGTTGTTGTTGTAGTAAGATATTAATATGGTATGTTACATTAAATTTCCATCCAATCATCCCAACAGTCAAAAAAGTAGTATGCTGCTCAGAACCATAACTAGATTTGGAAGCGTAATTAGAAGCCATTGGTTTCTCCTCTTGAAAATGAAGAGAATGATGACATGTGAGAACCTCTTCAATAAGAATGAGGTGACAAATATGATAACTACTAATTAAAACATATATATCAAAATAAAGAAAAAATATAAATATCTTCACTTAAAACTTTAATTTAACTCTTAAACTTGGTTCTAACTGATTTGGTTTGGATTTAGATAAAAAAATACAAACTAACTAAAGAAACTTCTTTAGACAATGTAAATCACTCTAACAACTCAACACATTAGTGAATAAATAAGTGAAAATTCATTAGTATATGCAAAATTCGATGAAAGCAAAGGGTAGATTCCCTTATTTTTTTGTTTCATCGAAACGACATGTAATTTCGATAAAACTTCGCTGACATTTCGGTGATATTTCATTGAAATCCTGGAAAAAGAAATAAGGGAGCGTTTCAATTTCGGTGACCTAAAGAAATGGAAATTTCAGAGAATTTCGGTGGAATTTTGTTGATATTTGAGGCCATGGCGAAGAGAGGAGGACCTTTAGCGTTGTGTGAGGGAAAGGGATGGTTATGACTTGTATGGGTTTTGTAACTTTTATTACTTTTTTATTCATTTTTGCAATCGTACACATGGAATCGGAAATTGGAGAGAAATTAGAAATTAATGGAGAGAATGAATAAACATCGTACACTCTAGATAATTTGTGGGTATTTCACCATTTCTTCCTCATATTCATATATTTTGTGAACACAGAGATCATTGAGTCAAGTTAACGAGTTGAGTACGACTTTACTCGAATTCGACTTGATAACCCTAACGAGTCATTTATCCGACTCGGGCTCGAACTCAATGTTTCACAGAGATCATTGAGCCTTGCTCGCGAGCTCTTCTCGAATTGAGTCTAAGTTGGGCTCATCGAGCCCGAGCTTTTCTCACACCCTTATAATAAGGTTTCCACTAATGAAAAATGCAAAATACATTTAGGACCACCAATGTAATCTGCATCAGCAATATAATAAAATTGCTAGGCTTCTTGCCGAGGAAAAGAAGTCCCTTGCCTGGAGTATATTTATGTCTTGTCATCAATCACATGATCCCAGTGTACTTGCTTGGGCTTGTCCATAAATTGGTGAATCCTGTTTACTGAAGCAGAATGTGGCTGTAAAATAGAGAAGTTTCCCAACAAACCCGTTATACTCCTAGTCGTGTCCCCTGTGTCATCACCATGGAGACAAGTGCTTGAATTCATGAGAAGGCTAGTTGGACGAACTCCTGATTTCCCAATCTCTATTACTAGATCAGTGACATACATCTGCTGACATGATGATATCCTTGTGAATCCTGGAAACTCAATGTCAAAGAAGTAACGAAGATTACTAATGTCTTTTTGGTAAAGAAATGCCCTGGAGGTCATCAACCATGACAATCATTTCGTCCACATATATAAGCATGTCCACACAACCTCAAGTAATCTGTAATCAACAACAACAACAACAAAGCCTTTTCCCACAATTAAGTAGGGTCCGCTACATGGATTCTTTGCCTCCATTCAGATCTATCTTGGGTCAATCCCGAACTTATATCCAAAAAACTAAATTCCCTTCGTATAGTCTCTTTCCAACATTTCTTGGGCCATCCTCGCCCTCTCAACATCCCAACACTCGCATCTCCTAACTGGTGCATCAGTTGATTTTCTTTGCAAATGACCAAACCATCTTAAGCGGTTTTCTCGCATCTTATCCTCAATCGGAGCCAAGGCCCTAAATGTCGGTTTAGGTCACCATTTCGGTATCGACCAAAATAGAATTTCGATGGAATTTCGGTGGAATTTCGACCGGAATTTCGGTCATTTTTTGTACTAGGACCCCCATATTTCGGTCGAATTTCGATTTTGACTGGATATCGACATTCGACAGAAATTCGACCGAATTTCGCTGAAATTTGAGGCCATGATCGGAGCTACACCAACTTTCTTTTTGATTGCATCATTCCAAATCCGATCTTTATGTGTATGTCCACACATCCACCTTAGCATTTTCATTTTCGCTACAACCATTCTCTGCGCATGTCTATGGTTCACATGCCAACGTTGAGATCCATTTCAAGCAATCTGCAATCATGTACATAAAAAGAGAATGATCAGTAGTGGAGCAGACAAAACCCTCTTGCACGACCATCTCTCAGAGATTCTGCAATCATGCCCTCAGGTTATGCTTAAGGCATATATGGCCCCGTGCAATCTGCATGCCTTTTGAACCTCTTCCCCCAACAATAAAACCTAGATGACTGCTATGTGTAGACATCTTCCTATATGTCACCATACAGGAATGCACAAGTTAGAACATGTGCTAATCCTTGCTAAGAGAAACAACAAATAGAATCCGAACTGTAGCAAGGCACGTAACATGATAGTCTGTATTGGCAGAATACCTTCCACCAACACAAATATATGTTTGCAGTTGCTGGGCGTGGGACGAGAATTGTCAGTTGTCTTGGCAGTATATAAAAATCTTATTGCGATGGCCTTAAGTATAGGCGGTATATTGATATTTTCCATGTCAGCAATATCAATAAGGAGGATATACCTTTTTTTTTGACGCTCGAGGATATATCTTTTTCTCAGGTATCGACGATTATGCCCGCAATATATCGTCAAGATGTTAGCTTTATGAGAAACAATGATGATTTTTCTTGTTTTTTCAATATTATTTACCCAATATGGGCGATATTGGTCATTTAATTACACAATTTCGCCAAGTGAGCATTTGCAAAGGCCATGGGTATGAATGATGTCTATATTAGTCACCTAGTGAGCATATGATATTCAGGACCATTAATATCACCGATATTTGACATCAGTTTTTGGATTGGCTTCTTTACACCTGTGGTTGACCATGAAATAGCAAGTACTTAATAGGCTACAGAACCATGTACTCCAATATGACATAGGGGAATTATGCATAATATAGAGACTTGTTCATAAAGGATATGGATGAGGTTATCAAGCTGGTTACATGGATCCAACAAAATATTATAGAATGAGTCTTCAGCTTATTACGTGGCAAGTATTATATTGGTACATTATGAGTTATGGGTTTATGAGAATGCCTTATTAGTTATTTCAACTTATATGCGTTCTACATGACTAACTTTTAATGCATGCATTACATAGTACTGCGTATTAGCTTGTGCAATAATTATGAATGATAGTACTATTATAAAACTTATATTTTGCCTCTATTTTAGTAGATAAATGTGTTTTTTTATCTTATTTATCGATTAAAGAACATTAAAAATCTCAATTATTGGGAAACAAACCAAATTTTATAGTAATTTCCACGATTTTGGTGATGTGAAACAACATTGATATCGATATTTAAGGCCATGTTTACTGCATGGTTCAAGGCTAATGATCTAATGTTTTTCTACGATTGCAGATGCATTTGTTAGACCAAGGCTCCTTAGCATATCTGAAATACTTTTATGGTTGATCAGAAGGGAACAGATTGTCACAAAAGTTTATATTAGGGAATGTTAGTACTCACTGAGAATGGATGGAAGAGTATGTAGACTATCATTTCTTCAGATGTTCCTTTTATGAGCTTGATTTGGGGACATCTAGATATCCCGTGGTTGGATACTTCTTCACTGGCTTCCTTTTGGTGCTCTTTTAGATAGAGTAGAAAAGAAGGGTCACAAAACTACCTGCTAGAGAATACTTGAGCAGTCTAAACATTTTGCTGTAATTTGGGCGATTTGGATGCAAAGGAATGCCACAGTTTTTAAATTGGGGAGACCTTTCATTGAGAATGTTTTGCTGTTAGTGTCCCGTTATTGGAGCTCTTGGGAGGAACATTGTAATTCTTGTGTCTTTTTGAACTTTAAATAAAAAAATTTAGACGAGTCATGACCATTAACTTTGATGGTTATCCTTTGTCGTAAAGATTTCTTTGTTATTCTTCGGCATTATTTGATATATAGGTTAATAGTCTATGATTATAGGTTTTTGATGTTGGAAAACAATCATTTCGACTTGTAACTATTGATACCTATCTTAACATATGAATTTTGTCAATTGTAATTGCTTGGGAACATGTTCAGTTGATATTTGATATTAATAGGGGTTAATGTTATTTCCAGTTCCAGAGATTGAACAAGGTCTTTCAGATGCTTCCCAGTCTAAAGTAACAGTTAGCTTTACTCCCCACCTAATGCCAATGGTAATACGAGTCTGATGCTGCTTGCTGGATATTCGAAGGCATGATTTTTCAGCATTTATGTTTCTTTCTTATTCTACGAGCAGAGCCGTGGGATGCAGTCAACCATCTATGTTGAAATGGTTCCGGGTGTGTCTGTTGATGACCTTTACCATCTTTTGCTCAAAACATACAAGGTATGTATCTTTACATCCTTTTCATCTCTGTAAAGCATTTTGATATTGATAATTGCCTAGAAATGTTAACGCACTTGCTAAATATGAATGTTAAGGGGACTTGATGGAGATCGGGTATGAAATTTTATTATTGTTTCATAAACCTTGTGTTAAATGATATATTATTAAAAAGAGAGCTTGAAATCATTTTCTTAATTAAGAGTAAGTAACCCACCGAAAAGAACATGATTCAAATCCCCTCTTGTGGGGGTTGCGTGGGGTAGTCGACAAGCATAGTAAAAAATAGTCCAATCTTTAAACATGGATTTGAACAAGAATCCATGTAGCCGACTTACTTATAGTGGGAGAAGGCTTTGCCATTTTCTTTTAAGAGTAGGTAAAATATCGTATAAGTGCGAAGCTTGAGATTTGGAGACTTGCCTTGAAGACTAAAGGATTTCGTATAACTAGGATTAAGACTGAATATATGGAGTGCACATTTGATGGAAGCAATGGTAAATGAATCAAGGTGAAGATTGGAGACAATAGCATTCAAAAGAAGGATACTTTAAGATATGTGGGATCTATTTTTTAACATGATAGGGAAATCGATGGAGATGTTACTCATAGAATACATGCATGTTGGATAAAGTAGAGAGGAGCCTCTATTGTTCTATGTGATAAGAAAATCCCTTTGAAAATTTAAGGAAGGTATTACAAAGCAATCGAGAGACCTGCTTTGCTTTATGGATCTGAATGCTTGGCTTGTGAACTATAGACATGTGCAGAGAATGACAATAGCAGAAATGAAAATGCTGAGGTGGATGCATGGTCATACATGAAAAGATCGCATTCAGAATGATGCGACTAAAAGGAAAGTTGGCATTGCTCTAATAGATGATAAGATGAGAGAAAACCACTTATAAGATGATTTGGCCACTTGCGAAGGTGGGTGGCTGATGCATCATTTAGAAGATAAGAGATTTGGTATGTTGAGCCAGTGGAAACGAATACTTGTTGTGTTTATTCATAGAGTCCAAGGGTTCTCTTATATAGAAGAGAGAAATCCTAATGGGTAAATTACATACTATGGACTGAAGAAAGAAATAACCGTAAAACAATGACATAACATAAATCTCTTCAGCACTCCGCCTCAAGCTGGAGCGTAGATGTCAATCAAGCTCAGCTTGGAACAACATCTCTGAAAAGGTCCTTTGGCTAGAACCTTGGTGAGCACGTCTGTTGTCTGCTCACTAGAACTCATAGAAGGCCATATCACGATATTTCGTCGATATATCTCCGATATACCGGTATCGAGAAGAAGGGGATATCGATATCAAGATGCATATCTATTTACCAGGATATCGACAATATATGACCGATATATCGGCGATATATTGCCATATTAGCCCATATCGATAAAAAATGGCTGGATTCAGTACAAAAATTCTCGGATATCGATCGATATCGTCGGAATTTCGTCGATATCTTTATATTGATGAATAATATCCTTGTAAGCTTGATTTCACTACTTATTTTGCTACTCCTAGTATTAAAACACATCATGTTTTATATATTACGAACGAGACCCCCGTCTGGTAAGGTATGGTGAGACATGGGGGTGTATACACTGGTTCTTCACCTTGGGGCGTTCAATCAATTTTAATTCATCTTCTTTCCATTCCGAAAATATTATTATGAATTATGTCTCTTTTAAAAAATGCTATTATGCTCTTTATTTGTTTGGTTCCAAAAATAGCTCAAACATTTTGTTTATACATAATATATGATGCAATATAAGTCTTGGATGAACTCCATTTTCAATATCTATAAGTCAACAATCAACAATAACAATGATATGCTCAATATGGCAAATATGTGCAATATAAGGGTTATAGATGATCGATATGTGTGATATAAGTGTATATTTGTAAGTTCTTTAGTGTTATAATAACTTGGATAGACTACATTTCCAATATCCACAAGTTAGCAATCAACAGTAACAACGATATGTTTGATATATGCGATAAAAGGGTCATAGATGATCGATATGTGTGATCTAAGAGTATATTTGTAAGTTATTTTAAGAACTTGGACGGACTCCATTTCCAATATGTATAGGTCAACAATTGACAGTACCCACGATATATTCGATATGATCGATATGTGAGATATAAGGATCATAGATGATAGATATGTGTGATTTAAGAGTATATTTATAAGTTATTTAGTGTTATAAGAACTTGGATGAGCTTCGTTTGCACTATATATAAGTCATGAATCAACATTAACATCGATATGTTCGAGATGTGCGACATATGATGTATAAATGAACGATATGTGTGATATAAATGTGTATTTGTAGGTTATTTGTTGTTTTAATATCTTGGATGACCTTAATTTTTGAAAAATGACAAAAAATGCCATTTTTGAGCCATTTCCGACATTTCCACCGATATCGTATATATATCGGCGATATATCCTTTTCCGGGTAGACTGAATAGATATCGATATCGATAGACCTTCTATGCTAGAACTGATATGGGATGCAGGAATAAGTCCTTTTTGGATGATATCGCGAGTGTAGTGGCAATCTACCTCGATATGCTTGGTTGGATTGTTGTCAATGAAGGTTGGATTGTTGTCAATGAATAGTGCGACCTGGTTGTTGCATTGCAGGTGAATAAGAAGAGGCACCTCAATGGCTAGGTCAGTTAGAACTGATCTAACCCACATCATCTCTGTGTTGCATTGTGCCTTATGTACTCTGATTCAACACTCAATCTGGTGTCAAATGTATGTTTCTTGCTCTTCCGTGATACTAATGAATTCCCTACAAATAATGCAAACCTGGAAGTTGACTTCTTGTCCTTGGGACATCCCGTGTAGTCTGTGTCCGCAAAAGTTGTAACAACAAGGGATGTGCCTCTGCTATACAAAAAATCAGTGCCAAGCGAGGTCTTCATATACCTTAAAATCATATGGACTGCATCCATATGGGTATGTCTTGGTTGCTCCATAAACTGACTCACTCTGCTTATTGCAAATGATATGTCTGGTCTGGTAATGGTCATATATAACAGCTTTCCAACTAGCTCCATGTATCTCCTCTTGTCGACCTCATCAGTGTCATCATCCTAAAACTTCACGCTTGAGTACATGGGAATAGTGGCTAGCTTGCAATCTGTCATACCTGTCTTTAATAGGAGATTTGTAACATATACTTCCTCTGGGTCATTATAAGACCTCGTTGGTTCCTGGTGAACTCCAGTCCAAGAAAGTAGCGTAGACTGCCAAGATCCTTACTCACAAACCGCTGACCTAGGAAAGTCTTAGCTGCTTGAATCCCCTGTAATGATGATGTCATCGGCGCATACCAATATAGCAATGGTGCCCTTCTGGGACCTCTGAACAAATAAGGATTGATTTGCAATGGATCTCACGAACCCCTTCTGTTCTATCACATCTGAGAGCTTCTAAAACCATGCTCTCGGGCTCTGCTTAAGTCTATAGATCGTCTTATGAAGTATGCGGACCTATTGAGACCCCCCCTTAGCAACGATCCCAGGTGGCTGCTGCATGTAGACATCTTCCTGAATATCACCATAGAGAAAAGTATTTGTCACATCAAACCGGTAGAATGGCCAGTCTCATGTGACAACGACAGAGAGAAGAATCCAAAGTGTGGAGTGGCGAGCTATTGGAGAGAAAGTGTCCTGATAGTCCACCCCATAAGTCTGAGTGAACCCACGAGCTAAGAGTCATGCCTTGTAGCGACCAATGCTGCCATATGCTCGATGCTTCACAGTGAACACCCACTTGCATCCTACAACAGACACGTCTGCGGGAGCTATAACAATACTCCACGTGTCACGAGACTGTAAAGCATCCACTCTGCTTCCATGGCCAGACTTCATTCGCTCACCTTGAGTGCCTTCTGATATGTATGTGGGATTTCAACAGTGGATAATCCCACAATAGACTTCCGGAAATCTGTGAGAGCCTCTCCAGAGACACCTGACCTGCATGGGGTATCGTGCACAAGAACGTTTGCCTTTCCGCAAGGCAATGTGCTACCCTAAATCACTTTGTTGGTGGTTCTGGCTCAACCTGTATATATGCATGATCATCCTGACACTATGCACACCACTAGTTCCATCACTCAAAACCAAGTTTTCAGAATTTACCTGGGGGAGCTGGATGCTGGGGAAGGCATTGGAACATGGAATGAAGGCTGAGGTATTTGTGTAGGTGGAGGTGGGAGAATAGTAGCATCCTCAGACTCAAAGGGACTCATCCCGTCACCTGTAGGAGAGTAGTACTTAATGGACTCAAAGAAGTTGACGTCAACACTGACATAATACTGTCTGTATATAGGATCAAAACACCAATAACCTTCTGGGTGCAGGAGTAAACAACAAAAATACAGTTGACATCTTGAGGAGCGATCTTGTCATGACCATGTCGTAGTATATGGACAAATGCCATACACCCAAACACTCGTGGGGTAAGAGAAAAGAGGTCCTTTTCAGGAAAAGCAAGAGCAAAGGGTGCCATTTCACCCAAGATAGTAAAGGGCATCTGAGTTATAAGATAACAAGCTGTCATCACATTATCACCCCAAAAAGAATGTGGAGCCCGACTATGTATGAGAAGAGTCCTGGTGATATCTACAAAATGTCGTGTTTATGTTCAACCACACCGTTCCATTGAGATGTATAAGGACAAGAAGTCCGATGTTCTTTGAGCTGAAAAATGAGACATGTGTGTAGTATAAAACTCAAATACATTATCTAAACAAATATATTTTATTGAGGCAGCGAAGATATTATTTATTTCAATCACAAAGTTTCGAATTATTGTACTAACATCAAACTTATACTTTAAAAGAAAGACCCAGGATAATATGGAAAAAACATAAACACAAACAACATAGTACATGTGTCCCTGGTGATCAGGTACACTACTCTGCCCCACATATCAAGATAAAATAAATCAAACAAACCATTACTACTGTAACCTTGCCGAATCTGAGATGCCATGTGTATGGATATACAGATCCTGCAGAAAGAGAAGTGGCACCGACAATACGGAGACTGAGACAACCTGTATACCCCTCCATGTCCACGGCCACATCCAATCACCCTGCCCGTGAGTATATCCTAAAAAACAAGGGAACTAGGATCAAATATAACACAATAGTATAAATCTTTTGTACTCTGGTTAATGGACATTAAGTTCATAGAAAAGGAAGGTGCATGAAGAACATTCTGCCTGTGTATGGAGGGTGTGAGATGAACCTCCCCCTGTCCAGTGATTGGGGACTGTCCCATCGACAATCACTACAGATCTCCCTAGTTGTGTTGAACTGTATGTATCAAACTGCAATCTATCTCCGTAATGATGATGCAATGCTCCAGAATCCATTATCCACTCTAAAGGATCTAGTTGAGAGCGACCAGTAAAAGCATGAGTGATGCAAATGGGGAATTTCGGCGACGGATAAAAAATAAATTTGATCGGTGGAGATTGTTTGGTAGAAGAAAATGGAGGGGTTGAGAAGAGAAAGCGCGCCGATTGTGCGAGATTCAGAGATAGAATCACGGAGATCGCGTGGGGACAGAGAGAGACAAGAGAGAGAGATAAATATCAATTTTTCATATAATCTGATCTGTGTAAAAACAATAGCCTATCATCCCTTTATATAGGAGGGATGAGATTACAAAAATAGAAATTCAAATTCAAAACTACTTATCTTAATTTGACTCTAACCGACTAACCAATTGATTTGAAATAAATTCAAATCTCTAATTGACTCTAACCAATTAAATTGAGATCACACGTGATCTCTTAATTTAAAAAATGCGACGACTCAATTAAATAAAATAAGACTCTAATTATCAGACAAAATAAAAGAAATAAGACCCTATTTATTCGTTGCGCGCTGCATCGATGAGTAATACTTGAGCTACTAGTAGAGGCAGATGTTGCAGTGTCTGATGGACCGTTGTTGGAAGATCCAGCAACTGGAGGCATGATCTCTCTCAGGCGAGCAACAAAATCATCGTGACAATGGTCAGTGAGATCAAGAGCAATATGACTCTGCTCTGCAACACGGGCTGATGGAGGAAATCCATGCTTGGAGTAGCACGTGTCCTCTGAATGACCTAATCGATGACAGTATGAACATATTTGAGCTGGATGTGTACCACCTCTACCGTGTGTGCCTTGTCCTCTGAAAGAAGTAGATCTACTTTGTCTACGTGATGTAGCCATAGCTGGCGAAGTCTGAGAGTGTGTGGAAGAGGAGATGCTCAAACGACTCAACCTATGGTATGCTTCTTCCATAGGAGGTATGGTAGCATCGGTCAGAAGGTGAGAGCGATCTGAATCATATTCCAGGTTGAGTGCAACCAGAAATACAATAGTCATGACGGAATCTCTGTAGGCTTTATGTTGCTCTGGAGAAGTTGTCAGTAGTATGTAGTTGTGAAGTCGCTCAAACATACCCCTCGGAGAGGTATACATGACGTGAAAGGGATGATCACCTTGTTGGTTGTGAGGATATCATGCTTGAGTTGTAGTATCTTCGACTCATTTTTCGCCTGCGAGTAAGTCTTTGCAAGAATGTCCCACATTGCTTTTGCTGTGGGTTGACTAAGGATATCGTTGGCTATCTCCACAAAAACGATACCTGACATCCACACCTTTGCATATGCGCCATCAACCTCCCATGAGGCATTGATCCCTTGTCAATCGGCTCATCATGCGTCAGAAGATGGTTCTTGCTATGGCTCTGTAACAAATTCATAAACTGCATTGCCCACGACTCGTAGTTGATACCGTTCATCTTGACAATAGGTGCGAGACCCTTGAAGGTACTCGTAGATAGTGTATCAACCCTACTTTCTGACATCGTGGACAATTACTGGGACATTAGACCAATCATGTCGCGTCTAAATAGACATAGAACAAGATGATTGTGATCTTAGACTCATATCACAACCATATACAGTCAAGTTGTGGTCTGATTTTGATTGAAAATAGGGTAAATCAGACCTAAATCTCTGAAATCAAACAAAAAAACAAAATCAAGCTCTACAATGGTCTGTGCAGGACTTCTTTCACGTGCAAGGGGGTCACTAGGCCCATTAGAGGCGTGAGGGTTGATTGGGTGGTGTTGAGAACCCTGGGGGCGGCGTTGCGGCACCGTGCGATGGTGCTGAGGCTGCAAGGGCGGCGCTGGGCCCTAGAGAACAATGCAAGAGGGCTGGGTGATGCCGTTAGGGATGGTAAGGGCGATGCACGGCTCCGCGGGTGTTGTTGGGCAGCGTTGACAGCCGTTAGGGATGATGCACAACCCATATGGGGTTGCTGATCGATGGAAGGTGCAACCACACAAGGAGTGGAGGCATGCGGGTGAGGTTTGGGGGTAGGGTCAAGGTTTCTTTCGCTCAACGCTCCGGTATAGGGCCGCCACTTTGATACCATGTGGAAACGAATGTTTGTTGTGTTTATTCATAGATCCCAAGGATTCTCTTATATAAAAGAGAGAAATCTTAACGGGTAAATTACATACTACAAACATATAAAATAAATAACCGTAAAACAGTGGAGGACCATAAAACTCTTCAATAGAGCCGACTAAGAGAGGGCGAGGAAGGCCCAAGAAGAGTTGGAATGGAACTATTTGAAGGGATCTTAGTTATTTGGATTAAGCTAATGGTCGAAATAAATATGAATGGAGGCAAATAGAAACCCCAGACCCATGGAATAAGACAAGTCATTCATTCTCTCATCTTTCTCCACATGTTATAAGATCAATAGTCATAGACTAGGGTTCATACCTAGCACCAACTGTATTGTCGACCCCTTCTCTTCTTCTCGGTCCTTGCGTAATGTCCTTCTCTTGAAACCAGGCCGTCGAGCGCTACCTTATGTAGCTGTCGTGTCGCCCCATGCACACCTCTAAGCTTTTATGTTGCTGTCTGAGGCCCTCCAACCTACATGTGCGCCTCCCCAAGCGCATCTCTAGGTCTCCCTGTGCGCCGCCATAGAGAGAGTGATGGTTGGGGAGATATTTCTTACATTTTAAATATAGATTAAATCAAAATGATCATACTGAGTTTTCAATATTTAAAAAATATAGATAAGAGGCCATTAATCGTAATCATCTGATTCATTACGAATGGATGGGATGAATTGCTTTCCATGTATACTGGAAATGCCCACCTTATTGGATTTACTGGAAACGCCCACCTTATTGGATGTTTCTCCTACATATATGTATGCGGATCTGTTCTGCTACTTAGGGCAAATCCATTCTCATTGAGTACTATTGGCATGTCACCGGTCTATATGAGGAGCTTGTGATATTTCAACTTTCCTGTTATACTAAAAGCGGCAGGTTATTGATTTCTTGATGGTCTACATCTTCGATACCAAACAGTGAAGGAGCAATTTCTTACGTTTAATACCATGCCATCCATGAAGGTTATTTTTTATTATCTTCAGGAACTTGAGACATCTGCTGGACGTACCTCTACTCTGCCTTCCGTAGAGAATTATGCCTACTTTTCCTCATTTAGGAGAGGATGACATTTTTTGAGAAGGCCATGATCACAACTCTATTTGCAGTCATGGACACGACTTAGATCGCGGTCGTGACCATATCGTAGTTGTGGACATGATACTAACACTCCATAGTATCTACAGTGCATCCATTGCCAACGCTTGAACCATCCCTCAAAGCGTTGTGCAAAGTTTGACTATCCTCTCCATCCCAACAATGACTTTTAGATTACTTATGAGCCCACGTGGGCATCTCCTAATCATGACTCCAGTGGATAGATAGTCCAACTCAGTGCTACATATTACTCTTGCTTGATGCAGCTTCTACAAAACTCTAGTTCTTCCACCAATGAGAGTACTACTGCTAGTCTAGCTACCATCTCAAATAAAATAGCCAACTCCATCATTGCTTCAGCTTCTACTTGTATTATTGGTTTTAGAGCCTCCACCCTTTTGATGGGAGATGGTAGTCTGCTAACCTTCTTCAAACTCCTTTTCTCTGTGAAGTCGGTTCGGGTCGCCAACGGGGCTTATTCCCCTATTACTACTGTCGGGATTATGGAGTTTTCCTCCAAGCTCCAACTCACTGGAGTTCATTGTGTCCCTGATATTATCTGTTCACAATCTTTGTACTGAGCTAAATTACCATTGATGAATTCTGTTGTTATTTTCAAGACATCTAGATGTTGCAGATTTTTGGTGGGGGACATGAGAAGAAGGATCTTTATTATCTTGGCATTCCCTCTGATTCCACGTTTGTTGATGTTGCGTCTATCTCCACCGAGTCATTCCTTTAGCATGTTCGTCTTGGACACCCTTTTGCCACGACCCTCTCCATGATATTTTCTGAACTCTCTACTTTGAAGCCCTTTGAGTGCGAGGTGCATAAGTTTAGGAAACATCACCGGGCTTCCTTTTCTTCTTATGTTGAGTCGCATCGTACTGCTCCCTTTCCTTTAGCCCATTTCAATATTTGAGGACCTTGTCGTGTCTGTACTTTGGGCGATCACATATATTTTGTAGTTTTTATGGATGATTACTATAGATCTTCTTTGTTTTTTCTAATAAATGGACTTTCAGAGATTAATTAAATTGTCAAA
Organism: Ottelia alismoides; assembly: GCA_037367405.1. Lineage (NCBI taxonomy): Eukaryota > Viridiplantae > Streptophyta > Magnoliopsida > Alismatales > Hydrocharitaceae > Ottelia > Ottelia alismoides. The sequence continues at coordinate 33,858 of JAZKJV010004266.1, read as the reverse complement.
ACCTTTAGTTTATCAAATGCCTTTTTCTGTCCGCATTAAGATTATACAAACTGATAATGCTCTTGAATTCACCCAACAAGACTTGGTATTCTTTTTGTGTATCAAGGCATTGTTCATCATACTTCTTATATGTATACCTCCCAGCAAAATGGGGTAATAGAAAGGAAGCTCCAGCTTAATATTGCACAATCTTTACTCACTGAAATGAAGGTTTCGATGTCCACACTAATATTATCGCTTATGCTGATGATGATTATGCCAATTCTCCGGGGATCGACGATCGACTGTTGGATATGCTATGTTTGTTGGTGATAATCTTGTTACATGCCGCAGTGAGAAGCAAAAAATGGTATCTAGATCAAGTGCAGAGGTAGAATACATGACAATGATCCAAGTTACCTGTAAGATTACATTGGCTCCTCTCTTTCCTACATGAAGTTGGACTTCATACTACCACCAGACCCCTTATATTGTAACAACAATTCTGCTATATATATTGCCACCGATCCCTTTTTTCTTGAGCGGACTAAGCACATTGAAATTGACTATCACTTCATTCGTGATGTACGAAAAGGGAAAACCGTTACTCATATTTCCATAGATCTTCATTTTGCATATATATTCATGAAGGAGCTATCGAAGAAATTCCTCTCGTGGATAATTTCCAAGTTGGACATGATCGATAGATATGCTCCAACTTGATGGGGAGTGTCGGAGTTATTGAGTTATTTCTATTTATTCTTATTTCAATCATGCGATCCCCTTTGGGGTATATATGTAATCTTTCCTTCTTTGCTTGTCTATGGTTTCACACTATATAAGAAACCCTTGACCCATGGAATAAGACAAGTTACTCTCCCATCTTTCTCCATACTATTGTTATTTTCATGACATCTAGGTGATGCAGATTTTTTTGTGGGGGACATGAAAAGAAAGACCTTTACTTTACTACCTTGATGTCTCTGTTGATTCTATTTTTACTGAAGCTGTCTCCGTTTATGATGACTCGTTCTTATGGCATTTACGGCTTAGTCACCCCTTTGCTAGAGCTCCTTCCCAGATTTGCTCGAACTGCAATCACTGAAGCCATTTGAGTGTGAAGCCTGTCAGTTTGGTAATCATCATCGAGCCTCTTTTCCACCAAGGACTGAGCCTCGTCACCTTTTTCTTTACTCCATGTAACATTTGGAGACCTTGTCTGAACTGTACTGCAGGTGGTCACCGATATTTTGCTATCTTTGTGGATGATTATAACATATCTTATGGGATCTATTTAATAAAGGAACATTCGGATATTAATGAAATTGTTGAGTCCTTTCAGATCATTACAACATCTTGCTCTACTTGTATTCCGGCAATTAGGACTGACATTGCTCTTGAGTTCATTCTACAGGACTTGGTATTTTTCTTTGCCACTCAGGGGACCCTTTACCAGACCTCCTGTCCGTATACCTCCCAGCAGAACGGGGTAGTGGAAACAAACTTCGCCACCTTCTTACAGTTCTCGTACCTTGTTTATTCACATGAAGGCTCCCAAGACCTACCGAGGGGATGTAGTTTTCACTGCCACATACCTCATCAATAGTCTCCTCTTCGGTTCTCAATGAGTTTACTTCTCACTTCTATATATTGATGAGGAACCGTGTCCTTTTCCATTGAGAATCTTTGGTCTGACTGCCTTTGTTCATAACTTTCAAAAACTATTGACAAATTATCTCCTCGTGCAATCAAGTGTGTTCCTTGACTATTCTTGAACACAAAAGGGAGGTGTTATGACCCTACTAGCCATCGCTACTATGTTTCAGCTGATGTCACTTTCTTTGAATAGATCGGCAACTTTCTCGGTCTGTTAATTAGAAGTCTTTCTTTCCTTTGTTTTGAGAATGCTTGGGTAGACAAGTGGGTTAATATTCTCCCACGCCTAGAAAAAGGTTCTTGGAATTCATCCCAGTTATTTTCTAATATTTTTGCAGTACATTAATAAGATGAGGCAATAAAAGCAGCATTCAATATTTTTTTTTTGAGTAAAAGCACGGGGGAATCCTCCCGAGGCGGGAGTCACCACACCAAAGCATTCATTAATAAAGTATAGGGTACATCAGTTTGATAACCAGAAATTGTACAAAACATTACAGTGGGCTACAACATTCTCAGAGTAAAACCGCTGCCCCTTGAAAATTGTATCATTCCTACCAAGCCAAATAGCCCACAGTACGACAAAAGGCTTGGAGACATCATCGGAAGACCCATGGCCGACCCGACGAATCGACCTCCAAAACTGATCAGCATCAAAGGCCCGGACCCACGTGAGCCCCAATGACTCCCAAACCTCCGCGGAAGACCTGCAACCAAAGAAGATGTGGTCCACATCCTCCAACTCGTCCTCGCATCTGTCACACTTTAGATCCGTCCCACCCAACAGTCTGCCTCTTCTCACCTTGTCACAAATACGACCTCTCCTCATACACCAAAGGAAGACCTTAACCCGCATAGGAATCTTAGCTGCCCAAATCATCTTCACGTCAGCACACAGCTCTTAATCACGCTCCACCAAAGCCGCAGTAACCTTCCGATAGGCCGCCTTCATCGAGAACTTACCACCAGTCCACTCAAAACGGTCCGGGTCCCCCGACAGCTCCCCGGCAGGGGGAATCTCAGACAACATCCTCAAAAACTCCTTCAACCTCTGATCCGAGAGATCCGCAAGGAACCTCGGCGCCCACGTCCCAGCTTCGACGACCTCCGCCACCCGCGCTCCCCTATCAACGACCAACGCCATCAACCGAGGGAAGCGGGAGGCCAGGGTCCCATCCCCCGTCCAGTCATCCAGCCAAAAATGGAAACGGAGCCCATCCCCCAAAATCGGCCTAAGAAGCGGCCGTAGCACCGGAAGTACAGCACGGATCCCACTTCACAAGGAAGACTCATGACGCTTCCTCTCTGCCACCAACTCCCCAGTAACACCATATAACTTTCTCAGCAGCTGCAAGACCGGCGAATCGGACGAACCCCAAATGCGCACCACCCACTTGGCTAACAGAGCTTTGTTTATAAAGGAAGTGTCATGAGCATTCAATATATTAAGGTTATTTTTTGCTTTCTAATGTAATCTATTGGTATCACCATCATCAAACTCAGAATAGCAAGTTAAACTTCAAAATTAGTATCTACAGTAACCTCATATCTCTAGCTATTTTGGTGGGTTTGCTTCAATCTCGATATATGAGTATTTGATCACCAATTAATTACCATGGAATTCTACCGTAGTTGATTCATCAGCTCTAGAACGTAACTCTCAGTTGTATAAATTGAACGTTACATAAGTACATTCAGGATCAACTACGGGGCATTTGAATACTGCACCACTTTTTGAGCAGGCCAAACATAATATAGGGATGTATAGGCTAACTTCCCTTCTTCAGAGAAATTTGATTTCAGCATTCGTCGGGTATTGTAGTTTGTCTCCTTTCTGTGCGATTAGATGTTGATGTGAATAAAAGTGCTTTCAGTTTTAACCTTCATATGCTATACTCATGTTTTGCTTTCAGGACGAGGAGTTCGTCAAAGTTTTGGAGAAAAATGTTGTGCCCCACACTAGGAATGTCCGCGGTTCCAATTACTGCTTCATGAATGTGTTCGAAGACCGAATTCCTGGAAGGGCAATAATCATTTCTGTTGTACGTTCGGCTTCTGTTTTATCTGTTCTGTAAGCAAACTTTCTAGAGCGAAGCATACTTACACTGATAAATATAATGCAGATTGACAATCTTGTAAAAGGAGCTTCTGGACAAGCCATACAGAATCTCAACTTGATGATGGGCTACCCCGAGAGCACAGGACTTCAATATCAGCCTTTGTTTCCTTAACACGCTTAAGGGATGAAGAGATCGAAGGCGTTGAGGACGGCATTTGATAATTCCAATAATCACATTTTTAATGTGGATAGAGAGCAGAGTATGGCATTTGTAGGCTAGAGCCGTGACAGAAATTTCGTACCTATTTATGGATGTGAACAGTTGCTTTGTTGTTGATGTGGTCTGCTTGTTGCTAGCTGCATCTATGATTTTAAAGCTAATAATTTTCATTGATCTGATTATGAATAAGAGCTGGATTACACAAGGCCATCTTTTTGATGATGAGTGATGATAAGTTGCCCACAAGAGGGGCAAGTTAACAGTTAGAGATTGGCAAGTTTTTGAATAGCAATTTTCGACGGTTATGGCTCTAGAGAACAAATTAATATATATAGCATAGGTTTCTTTTGTATTTGTACTGCAGTCCCTTACCAAACCTATCTACTTTACATTGTTGGTGTTTCGGCTAGGTTTAGGGATGTAAATGAATATGGATATGTTTGTAGTTGGTCTGCCAACGTATTTTGTATTACATATCTTGACATTTATAATTTGTATCTTTTTTAAAATGGATACTGACGTAACTTTCATATTCTCAAATTTTTATATTTGTATATCAATTTTAATATATAAATATACTTGTTATATTTATAATTATATATATAATTTTATGATTTCATTCGTCAATCGGATTTTTTGAAACAGCTCAGATCTTTTCGACATGGATTTAAGCAAACATTTAAATTCCATCAGGGTATCCCCTATTAACGACACGTTGCATCATCTGAATGCAATGAGAAATTGGCAAGGGTTGCTACATCGTTGCCTGGATGTAGTTTAAAATTTACATTGGTTCTCGTATGAGGAACACATGCGAGTAAATAAGCTAGTTCCGTTGCGTTGTCTGGATGTAGTTCAAAATTTGTAAGAGTTATCGTAGGATGGACTCGTGAGAGTAAAGAAGTTAGTCCAAAAGAGGTTGCAAAGGATGTTGTCGATATATAGTTGGAATATTGGTACTTTGACTGGCAAATCGATGCAGATAGTAGATACGATGAAAGAAGGAATATTCAGATGCTGTGTCTCCAAGAGACAAAACATGTTGGAGAGAAAGCTAGGGAGATCGAGAAGACATACTTTAAACTTTGATATTCTTGTGAAGATAAGGGTAGAAATGGTGTTGGAGTGGTTGTTCGTAAGGATTTGAATGATTGCATGGATGATGTGCAGAGATTCGGTGATCGGATTATTTTGCTAAAAGTGGTTTTCGAAAAAAAAATTGAATATCATCTTAGTTCATGCATCATAAATTGGTTTAGATGAAATAATGAAATAAGCTTTTGGGAGGATTTGGATAATATTATGCAAGGAAATTGACAAGTAGAGATGATTTGCCTAGGTGGAGATCTTAATAGACATGTGAAAAATGATGCTTCAAGGTACGCTAGTGTTCATGGAAGAAATGGCTTCAGGGATAGAAATGAAGAGGGAAAAGTCTTTCTGGATCTTATAATGACTTGTGATCTTTTCATAGTAATCAATCTTTTCAAGAAAGGAGAGGAGCATTTAATTACTTATAAGAGTGGCTCGGTTAGAACACAACCATATTACTTTGCGTTGAGGAGAAGAGATCAGTTTTGTTCCAGAGACTACAAAGTAATCCCAAGAGAAGTTTGACCATCCAACACCGTTTGTTACTCATGGATGTGCAAATAAAAGAGCCGGTAAAGAAAAGGAGGGTTTTCAAGATCACGAGAACTAGATAGTGGAATCTTCAATTGAATCAATCAAGCTTTACGGAGAATGTTTTAGAAGAATTATCTTAGGATTGTAACGGAAATGCAAACGAGATGTCGGAGGCGGTAACATCTTGTATCTGAAGGGTAGCCAAAGAGATGCTAAGCGAGTCAAAGCGAGGAGCTTCAGGCCAAAAGGAGGCTTGGTGGTGGAGTGGAAGGGTGCAAGAGAAGCTCAAAATTGAAAGATCATGTCTTAAATCTATGCTTAAGGATAGAACATATGAAATTGTCACAAACTATAAAATAGCGAAGAAGGTAGCAAAGAAGGGTATAAGCGAAGCTAAGTTAAAAGGGTATAAGCGAAGCTAAGTTAAAAGCTTATGAAGTTTTGTACATAAATCTCGATTGTAATGAGGGACAGAAGGATATATTCAGGTTGGTTAAAGCAAGAGAAAGAAAGACCAAAGACCTTTATCAAGTGAGATGCATTAAGGATGAGGAAGGTCACATGCTTGTTACTCAGAAAGATATAGAGACTAGATTGAAGCAGTACGTACATAAGCCTTTCATTGGGGAAGGAAATAAAGAGACTAATTTGTGAGATCTAGCTAGTAGTGAAAGTTACTTGAATCGTGCAAGCTATAGACGAATACAAAGGAAGGAAGTAGAGGAGGTTTTGAAGGTTATGGGACAAGGGAAAGGTGTAGGACCTGACGACATTCCATAGAAGTTTGGAGAGTTTTAGGTGAGTATGGTTTGACTTGGCTTACAAATTTATTCAATGTTCTTTGGCAAAGCAAGAAAGTGCCTGAAGATTGGAGAAGCATCGTGGTGCCTCTTTATATGAATAAATGAGACATTTAAAATTGTTCAAATTATAGAGGTATCAAGCTGATGAGTCACATTAAAAATTTTTGAGAATTATCGAAATAAGGTTGAGAAAAGTTTCCAAAGTAAAAGAAAACCAATTAGAATTCACGCCAGGTCGCTCAATTGAAGCCATCCACTTGCTGAGTAGAACAATGGAGATTTATAGTGTAAAAACCCCAAAACAAATGTCCCACACCGTGGAACACAAAAATTCCCGGGTGGGATAAATATTGAGGAGCTTACTACCGGACAACCCGGCTTAAGCGTTTTGAGGGTGGTTAATCGGGTCCTTATGGGCCCGATTTCAAGAAGTTGTCAGGGTCAGTAATGCTCCGTTAACAGACCGGGGACCTAAGCCCGGGACGTTACAAATGGTATCAGAGCCGAACGCCCTCTGACAGTGGAAAGGGCTACCCGAGAGGTGGAGCCGCCCCTACAAAGAGATAGGAGGAAATGGCTACCCGGAGCGTGCATCCGCCACTGTCACTGGGAATAAGTGAATGGGCCATGTCGCAACAAGGACGTTGCGAATATAAGTGGGGGAGGTTGTAAAAACCCCAAAACAAATGTCCCACACCGTGGAACACAAAAAATCCCGGGTGGGATAAATATTGAGGAGCTTACTACCGGACAACCCGGCTTAAGCGTTTTGAGGGTGGTTAATCGGGTACGTATGGGCCCGATCTCAAGAAGTTGTCAGGGTCAGTAATGCTCCGTTAACGGACCGGGGACCTAAGCCCGGGACGTTACATATAGAGCTAAAATGAAGAATCTCCAAATGATTTTTATTGACGTGGAGAAGACTTATGATTTTGTCTCATGGGAGATATTGTGGAGTTATGGAGAAGAGACAAGTACATGTCCTATACATTAACCCAATAAAAGCTATGTATGATAGAGCTTCATCTTGTGTAAGGATACAGTCTGCAAAGACTGATTATTTTGACATCGACATTAGTCTGCAACAAGGATTAGCTTTGAGTCCATCCTTGCTGGGTCGACCATCCTCCACAAAAAAGGATGAAGATCCTATACATTAACTAGATGCGTCGCCACAAGCTTAACCGTGGACAGATTACACAGCTACAAAAACAGTATGCTTACCAGAACATAACTGTGCAGCAACTTGGATTAAGTACGAAGTGGGAGGCTGATGATCATCATAAGAGGGTTGCCGAGGAGTGGATTCTGATGGGGACACACTACCTCTTCTGAAAGATTGCACAGCTGAATAAGCCACAGATATCCAGAAGAAAGTACCAAGTATCTGATTGATGACGACAGTCTGGAAAGACGGCAGGTTGCCATTGAGAATGGAAGCACCGGCCCACTCGAAGCCCGACCAACCACTAAATATAACAAACTGGAGGAGATCACACGCATTATTAACAGGCATAATCTGATTGTAATTTATTGCATGTCCTCGTCTAGTTCAGAGCTCCTGATATAATAGGGTCCACATATATGTGACTTTTTCTGCGCAGCAAGTTTTCTATAGCGTGAGCAAACACCTTTGTCCTTGCCTTCATTCCCGACCAAAAGTGTAATAGCTTTCTTCTATTAGAGCCGATCGTCTGCTGTAGCCCCTGCTGCAGCAGTATCTGCAGGAGGGGCTAGAGCCGCTCGATCTTGATCGAACGGTTCGAATAGATTTGCACGGTAAAACTCCACAAAAAGTGCAATCCCTGCGAACCGCTTGATCAAAATGGAGCGGCTCCAGCCCTTACTCCAGAGTCTGCTGCAGCAGAGGATCCTCTTGCTTCTTCTATCCCGTCTTGTCTCGTTGTTTTGTGTTTCCGTTTAGGATTATTAGCAGGTGATGGTTGTGTAGTAGCCCCCTCCCCAGCTAAGGCAGGGAGTTCTGACGGATCACCGCCGTTTGACTTCTTCGTCGTGCCCAATATCCGTCTCCACGCAGCCCCTTGTGTGGTCGGAGCATTTTGAAACCTCCTCTTCCTCGTTCATGGATAAGACCATCTTCCCATTGTGCAACGAATTCAGCGATTTCAAGTAACTCCTGACAGTGGAAATGATACCTTCATAGACGTGATGATACGTTTCATCAGTTTAGGAGATGATGTCTTGTTTTGTTTACCCCTTTTATTATTTGCTCCTTTTTCGAGTTCATCTTCGAAAAGTTTTCTACTGTCTGTCAAGGTGGCGATTGAGATATCCACTTTCTTGTTTTCTTCTTCTTGTTTTTTTTAATCCGTCCTTTTATGTCCTTTATAAGAGCTCCTCACCGATGAGTGTTTTACATTTTGGAATAAATAGATCCTAATCCATCATTTGTTTGTAACAAGAATTATGTGTAACAAAATTAGTATGTGGAACTAGTTAAAGTAAAAGATCAATTTACCTTTATTATTACCACTAGCAGACAAACTCATGCTTCATAATGAGGGGATAATGAGGGGGAACATATAATATATATAGTTACAGAACTTTTTTAGACATTTATTTGGATCTGAAAAGTGAAATTTGAGAAGTTTCATGAGATTACCTATTATTACCCCCTTTTAAACATTATTATCTTTTTTTTTGGCATGGGTGGCTTTTTTCGATTGTACTAAATGCTGAGGCCACTCGGGATTAGCTGGTTTTTTTCGTGTTGCTCCTGACATGCTTGGTTGTTGGGCAACTCATTGCCTCAACTTTATTTTGATGAATGGAATATGATTGTTTATTGAAAAAGTAAGTGTGGTTAATAAATTACTTTTTTCTTTCTTACCCTCATTGGTAATGCCTCTATCTTAGTCTTATGAATCTTGTCACAATTTCAATGACACAAATTTGTAATCTCAAGTTTCCTATAGACTTTGGAGGAACCAATTGCAAAGCTTAAGGTCACTTATTACTTATAAAATCCTAATCATCGGGACGTAGTCATGAAGGAAATCACAAAGTGGTGTGAAGTCGACTTCATTTATCCCATCACCAACTCTAAGTGGGTCAGCTCACTGCATGTATTCCCGAAGAAATCCAGAATCATTGTGGGCACTAATGTTCAAGAAGAGGAGATTCTGAACCATGTACCTGGAGGATATGGTTAGATCCTTAAGCGCATCACGGAAGCGTGAGCATCGCATCGTATGCGATCGGGAGCGACTAGTCGTACTAGTGGCTCGATGCAACGGAAATTAAAATTTTTCATGTGACGAAACCACATGATCCATGAACACTTCTCAGATCATTTCGTCTAAACCACAAACAAGTAATAGGATTACCTCTTGAAGCGTGGTTGTGGTCGAGTCTCTAAACGAAAAGACCTCCCGTCTCAAGTACGATCCGACGGAGGAGACGCTTGTGAGCGTGTTGATGAAACATGTGCTTCTCACAATCCATGTTGATGATCCAAGCCACGGATCTCCTGATCTCGATAAACGAGATACGACGTCTTCTTCACGAGCAAGGCACGTCGAAGTAGACAGAGATCCATGAGCAAACCATCGGGCAACATAACGACGATGCTGCGGCGATGTAGAATCTCTCTAGGGCATCCATGGTGGACGGCCACATGAGAGAGATAGAGAGAATAGGAGTGTAGAGAGAAAGAGAGAGATAGTTATGTCTCTCTTGTTGTTCTGACCAAGAAGAGCAAGGGGTCTCTCTCCTTTTATAATATTTTGGGATCCATGGATCTCAATCCATGGACAACACAAATCCAATGGCTCACATTGATTTGCGTTTCTTTTAATGGTCATGATCTTTTTGTTAAGAACACAAGAATAATTAATTTAATAAAATCAAATATATACTCAATATAATTTGATTTACATTAAATCAATCTTTATTGGAGAAATAAGAAGGAGGCAAGCCTCCTTCCATAATAGGAGTGGACGGCTACCATATTCCATGGTGGAATTGTAGCCGTCCACCCTCTATATGAGGAAGGTGGCTCTCCTTTATATATTACATGGGATTACATTATCTCATAATTCTCTCCAATATTTGCAAAAACTTTTATTGCAAATTATTTCATAAAAAATAAATCCAATTTATTTTGTGAACATTGCAATCATGCCATTGGAAATTTGTGAATCACATTCACAACCCAAAATAAAATGTGAATTACATTTTCAATATAATGTCCAATGTGATCCAATTCACATTAACATTTAATTAGCAAATGTAAGTTACAAATAACTCTCTCTTATATATTATAAATCAGATTTATAATATATATGACTAATATGGATATTGCTATCCACATTATTTATATCCATGATAATTAAATCACATTTAATCATCTTAGATCTCTATTCTGTTGTTCTTAAATAATATGAATCACATTCACATTTTTCATATCGTTGATAATTAAATCACATTTAATTATCTTAGATAACTCTCTTTACAATATGAATCAAATTCATATTATTCATGATAATTAAATCACATTTAATTATCCATTTTCTTAATGCTTGGATACATAATATCAACAATGAAATTATCCTGAACTCTTTCAAGGATAATGCGCTTTCTCCGCGGATACTTGGAGATAAGGACAGGGCAATTGTATTGTTCCATATATAGTGACTTGGATATTGAGATCATATATCAAATCCAGATCGCGAGCCTCCCATAGATGCATGATTAAATCAAGAACACAAATCTTATATTCTCACTGCATCTGAATCACATTCAGATCAATGTCCAACATTTGGACCTAGATCAGATTACTTCTCTACTGAGAGGAGTCACTAAAATCCAGACCCGTTTCATCACTCCCTAGGAATGGAAGCGTCATGTTTATACAATCGTTTATGATCATATCACCCTCAGGTATTCTCAATACCTGTATATCCTGCATACTGGAAGACTCGGAATAAAACCAAAGTATTAGATCAACTTTACACTGTCTACTTCAGAGTTTTTATCAGTAAGTTTCTCATTCGATCATTGGAAGTTGATATCGATCATATACTTTCCAAAAGCATGTATCATACCTAGGTCTTGATCATATACTTTCCAAAAGTATATATCATACCTACAATTTCAGTCAAGCTTTCAAAGCGAGACGACCGTGCACGGAATTTGATTCTTCACAATATCTCATGACTGAGCTCATGTCTTCTAGTTCAGTAACTGAACCTGTATGATCCCTTTAGAGAGATCGTATTACTCATATGCACTTACATGCACACCAGCGCACCAGTGTATAGACCTTGATTAGGTCATCAACCTATTAGTCTGCTAAATGTACATACCCAGACATATAGTAACACATCTGTCTCTGGTCAGAGGATGTGTGCCTATATCATGACAACATATGATATAGGACTTTGGTTATCGCGATCTCGTTAAGTCAACTCTTTGACCTAACTAATCTGACACCTCCGAATCTCTATTCCTATGCAGAGGACCTGCATTAAGAGGTCGATCATATATCAGCCTAACTGAGAAAGGATTGCCATCTCCTACTCAGGCTGGAGATCATCTCTTAACAATCATTTGACAGTGTTTGATGACTCCTCAATCTAACTCTTTAGATATGCATCCAAGCACCAGCCTTTGTGATGCAATTATTGAATCAACAACTGTATGATTATTAAGATGGCCATAGTACATAACCCTAATTGTACTAAGGGACCTATTATGCAAATTATTTATTCCTTATTTCAGATTAGGGAATGATGTTCGCAATAACATTTATTGCATGATGGCTCGTCGTGGGCTCGCATGTCCAACAATCTCCCACTAGCCCAAAGAGCCATTAATGGGCTAGTCATTTAAACCCACACTCATGTGGCAATCATAGGTTATTTAGAAAATAGCTAGGTAAGCTGATCAATCACTCTGTTCCCAAAAGACTATGCCAAGTCCTTTTACGACACTTGCATATCCCTTAGTAACAGTGCTCACATCCAATGCGAATGTTGCATCTTATGCAACCAATGCTCAATCTTGTTAGTTATAGTGTCCTTGACACTACAACTTAATAATTATCATAACCAGTATTTCCATAATCTTTATCAGAATATCCTTATTCTTCGAGATCTCTATCTCCAAAGGTATCCACAGTTAAGACCTTTTACATCACTATCTATATAGTCTTAATTTCTTGAAGATAAGACTTAGAGATCACTATCTCGAAAGTCTTTGAAGATTTTTTTATTACTGCAATCAAGTGTTTTATCTCCATAGTAGGATTAGTAACAGTTTACTACTCCCACTGCATGTCAGACATCTGGCTTTTGTACATATCTAGCATACACTCGGCTTCTCGTAATTGATGCACAAATGCAAGCAGTTCTAGCATTCACTTCCTCAACTCTTTGAGGTACTATCCCTTTAGATAGGTCAATACCATATCTTAAGGGAAGGAAGCCTTTCTTGGAATTTTCCAGAAATCGGAACATGTCCAAGGTGTACTACAAATGTGACGGTCCCAATACCCTCTTCTCTTTGCTTCTGAACACCTTCGGAACTAAGATCCAAGAGGCATCTTTGAGATCATATCTCAAGGTACGGAATAGCTAGGTTATAAAACACTCATTATTGTCCTTATATCATTCCTAATGATTAGGATATTATCTACATTTAGCACGATAAACACAATGGCACTCCCACTAAGCTTCACATGGTTCATCAAGATTATATCTGAAATCATAACATTTATAATTTCAACAAATCTGATGTTCCAACTACAAGAAGCTTATTTGAGTCCATAGATGGATTTCTTTAGTTTGCACATCTTGCTTTCCTCAACCATGAAGCCCTGGGACTACTTCATGTGAATGTCCTCAGAGAGATATTCATAGAGGAATGCAATATTTACTTTCATCTCATAGATATCAAAGTCAAGTTGTGTAGCTATAGTTAGCAATAGTATGATGAGTATAAGCATGGTCATGAAGAGCAAGTCTCATCACAAGCGATGTCTTCTCTTCAGTATGTAGCTCATGGCTACAAGCCGTGCTTTGAAGGTCTCTACCTTCTCATCAGGTTCCCTTTCTCTTGAAAATCTATTTACACCTTAATGGGTCTTATCCATATAGGTGGATCCTCGAGGGTCCATATATGACACTTGTATATGAAGTCTACTTTAGACTTTCATTGCTAAAATCCATCTTTCCATGTTATGATCCTCAGGAGTTTCATCACATGAAATCCGATCATTGTCAGACTTAACTGACACATGGAATACATCCTCAAACTCATTTGAACAGGTATTAGTGTTTCATTTTTAATTGTCCTTTTAGTTTCTGATTTCAGGAGCCTTATTATCATCTCAAGATTAAATGAGTTCCTTTACTTCATTTTTCATCTTGATTCTCAAGAGTGTCATCCTTTAAGAATCATATTCTTAGAGATGAGATCTTTTAAGAATCTCAAGGTCATAAAGTAGGTATCCAATACCGTCCTTTATTTTCCTAATGAAGTAGCATTCTCCAGTGCTAGATTGCAGCTTGCATGCATGGAACCATATTAAGGATATATATTGTAGTCTCTACTACATATATACCTGGAAACTAAGAGGTAATTATGCTAAAATTCATCGTTGATAAGATCATGTCACACATGATCCAATTGTATCTCCCTATAACTCTATTGAGTTAAGGTGTGTTAGGAGGCTTGAGATAGAAATGACATTCATATCTCCATAAGGTATTCTTCGAATTTATCTAACAGATACTTGCTACCTAGATTAGATCAAATTCATTTTATCTTCCTTCAAATTGTGGTTGTAAACAAAAATAATGAAATCTTTGAACATTTCAAAGGTTTCTAAGGTGAAGAGAAGAAATTTCATATCATAAGTAATCATCTAATGATATCACATATCATTAATGTTTATCATGATATAGATGATCCACATACATCAATATGTATGAGATCTTGAATACCTTGACATCTTACATCTTTCCCAAGGAAGGGTGTATTGGACATATTTTAATTTTGAATATAATCTTCATAAGTATGTAAGTTTTGAAATTTTAGACATTCTAAAGTTTCATTCTTACTTGTCTATTGATCAAATCAACAGGCAAACGTCCAAAGCTTGATGCCAGATCATTGTCAAATGATCCTTATCCTTCTATTGATCTTTTAAGGTTTAATTTCATTATTAGAAATATTAATGAACCATTCATTAATTTTCTAATTCAATAAAGTCCTCTGGATGTTAGATTATTTTCTGAAATATATATTCATCATAACTCTTTATGATAGATCCATTCCAGAATTCATGTTTATTCCAACATTTAGAAACAAACAATGAGTGTATTCTAATGTCTAGGTCATAGAGACATTCTATAAGACCAAGGGCTCTCCCACTGAAATTAGTAAGTCTATTGATCCAATGGAAATTGTTGCAACAATTGCATCAATTCCAACATGGATGACTATTAAACCTTAAAATCAAATTTCCAATATTCTAATATATATGCAACCAATTGCAAGAGCCATTAGAAGATTGAGATAAAATTATTGGACTTTATCTTATCAAATAAGAAATTCAATTTCAATGGTTTATGTAGATTATTTTGATGCTTTATCTGAGTCCTTCTCTAAGGATTCTAGACAGACTTGATAGTCATACTATTAACACATCAACTTATTACAATATTGGCATTTATCCAACTATTTGGATGTTATATGGAAGTCATAGAAGTACGGTCAACTCTTTGACTTTCCTTCTCATCTTGGGCCTGACCCATGCTTCCATTGCGCTCCCTAAATCTATAAACAACCATTGCTTAAGACTAAGGATCTCTTATGTTAAATTCAAAAGAATTCAAAGTAAGAGTATTTCAACATTTATACATGCTTCATTCAATTCATACAATATGAATATTATGAAGCTTCATGAATGACTAAAGTATAGACAGTAGAATGATGACACTCATCATGTCTACATCCATCTAGACTCCTAAAACATTGGTTCAGGTAGGTATTCAAACATTTTGAATACATCATCTCTTATGGAGCCACCATTCTGCGTGATGCAGAGAACCATGCCATTCATGATTAAATATCGAGAGCACATATGTATGCTAGAACATCTTCTTAAGTCTTTATAAGGATTATTTGACAATTGCGATCATCATAGACATGTCACTTCCAAAATATATTCGATGAGAGATCAAGACTATAGAGACATACAAACCCTAGGGTTGTGGTCCTATTATCTATTTAATTGTCATTTCTCATTATTATGAGGAGACTTGCACATTGCGACCATATACATTATGTGCCTAACTGCAAGTACAATATCTGGATCATAGGTCCAATCCATGATATCATACTGGTTATTATTGAGTATAGTATTGAGTGGGTTTAATGAAGGATTATCTTAAATAAGAAATTTGCATAAGTGTATATATTTATATATATAAATATTTTAATTTGATTTAGGAATTTTTATATCAAAGTTGTATTGCCTTGTCAACACTGAAAGTCCATTCCCTTAATCACTTTCAATGTAAGAGATACATTTACCATTATATCTCAAGCAAGATCTGGGATATCCTTCCGTATCTTTGTCACATCCCAATAATATGATAACCTGTGACTCTGATAAAAAGAAGCGGGAACACAATCCGCCTTGCAAGTTCAACTTGCATTTCCCAATTCGGTCTTTAACACCCGGGCCCACCACCCCTAAGGCGATGTTGACCTATCATTAATTGAACCAACAGTCAACAGGAATACAACTCGCTATGCGTAATCCAATATCACTCCAATAATATGAGGACCCGATATTGGGGTCATTACGCATACGTCCTTACTCTTTCGCGAAGCGAAGAGCCCGATCCAGATGCGCTTTGACGGAGCCCGATCCAGATGCGCTTTGACGGAGCCCGATCCAGATGCGCTGTCACTTCAGACATGTGTCTCCTACATACAATCCCTGGCGACGGAACCCTCCGCTTTGACGGGAGACCATGGATGTCACTTATGTGATCCTTCATATCATATTCAAATTCTAATTAATCATTATGAATCATATTAATTATGATTAATTCTTCCAAGAGAAATAACATCTCTATTCATAATAGAGTGTATTAATTTTAATTGGATTTCAATTAATCTAATCATATTAAATTAATGATCGAATGAATATCCAACAAACATTCTTAATTATTACTTGAATTATGGTATTATCTCAAATACCTATTATTTCGAATTTTAATAATTAGAAATACATCATGATTTCTTAAGCATTATACCAACCCTACCCGCTGTCATGGCCAGTACCGAAGGGAGTGGAACAGACCGCACACGGTGCAACCTGTTACCCCAACGCTCCACGACTAGACACCATATCCTCCTCGGAAAGGATAATGCAAAATAGATCACTTTGTACTTGAGATGATCATTGGTTTTTCAATCAAATTATACCATATAATAATAATAACATGATTGATTGACATTATAATGAGATTTTCTAAATAAATCCCAAATCCTATTCAAGCAACATGTTTGTTGGAAAGTAGATCATGTAACCAATTAGTGATTTAGATCACATCTAATAAAATATTGGTTAAGGTAATGTCATTTAAGGAAATAATTATCATCAAATATTTCACAAATATTTATGCACAATAATTCCAGAAAATTAAACAATTTAATTTCACTAATTGAGTAAATAGCAATCACTAGGTTCTTGATTAGGAAAGTATTTCCAGCAGTGACCATCACTTACTAAAAATACCATATCTCAATCAATTTAAATTCAAATTAAAAAAATAAGTTTATAAAGTTTGCTAATTTGATTTACAACAGAACCTAAATGATTTGCATGCATTTCAAGGTGTTTCAAATCTGCAATTAACTCTTTAATTACGTTAAGATTCGCAGTCCCCGAAATTGTGGATACATGTTCACAAAAATGAGCATAACTTGAGCAAACAGAATCGAAATCATGTAAACTCAGATCCTACGGTTTCCTTATTTAATGAAAAACAAAATACAATTATTATTTTTAGGTTTAAACAATTATACAGGGCCGAAAATAATCATAAAAAGGAGATGCGAAAATGAGATACAAGAAAACTTTCGCAAACCCTAACGAACCCAAGTCATCCTAGGTTTATGGATCATATCCAAAACCATCGACCTAAGGCTCTAATACCACTTGAAAGATATGTTTAGATCCTTATGTTCATCACAGAAGCGTGAGGATCGCATCGTATGCGATCGGGAGCGACTAGTCGCACTAGTTACTCGATGCAGCGAAAATTAAACTTTTTCATGTGACGAAACCACATAATCCAAGAATACTTCTCGGATCATTTCGTCTAAACCACAAACAAGTAATAGAACTACCTCTTGAAGCGTGGTTATGATCGAGTCTCTAAACGAAAAAACGTCCCGTCTCAAGTCCGATCCGACGGAGGAGACGCTTGCGAGCGTGTTGATGAAACACGTGCTTCTCGTAATCCATGTTGATGATCCAAGCCACGGATCTCCTGATCTCGACAAATGAGATACAACGTCTTCTTCACGAGCAAAGCATGCCGAAGTAGACAGAGATCCACGAGCAAACCATCAGGCAACATAATGATGACATCGCGGCGATGGAGAATCTCTCTAGGGCATCCATGGTGGACGACCACATGAGAGAGATAGAGAAAATAGGCGTGTAGAGAGAAAGAGAGAGAGAGAGTTGTTGTCTCTCTTGTTGTTCTGACCAAGAAGAGCAAGGGGTGCCTCTCCTTTTATAATATTTTGGGATCCATGGCTCTCAATCCATGGACAACACAAATACAATGGCTTACATTGATTTGTGTTTCTTTTAATGGTCATGATCTTTTTGTTAAAAAATACAACAATAATTAATTTAATAAAATCAAATATATACTCAATATAATTTGATTTACATTAAATCGATCTTCATTGGAGAAATAAGAAGGAGGCAAGCCTATATTCCATGGTGGAATTGTAGCCGTCCTCCCTCTATATGAGGAAGGTGGCTCTCCTTTCTATATTACATGAGATTACATTATCTCATGATTCTCTCCAATATTTGCAACAACTTTTGTTGCAAATTATTTTACAAAAAATAAATCCAATTTATTTTGTGAACATTGCAATCATGCCATTGGAAACTTGTGAATCACATTCACAACCCAAAATAAAATGTGAATTACATTTTCAATATAATGTCCAATGTGATCTTATTCACATTAACATTTAATTAACAAATGTAAATTACAAATAACTCTCTCTTATATATTATAAATCACATTTATAATATATTTGACTACTATGGTATTGCTATCCACATTATTTATATCCGTGATAATTAAATCACATTTAATCATCTTAGGTCTCTATTCTCTTGTTCTCAAATAATATGAATCACATTCACATTTTTCATATCTTTGATAATTAAATCACATTTAATTATCTTAGATAACTCTCTTTACAATATGAATCGAATTCTTATTATTCATGATAATTAAATCACATTTAATTATCCATTTTCTCAATGCTTGGATACATAATATCAACAATGAAATTATCCTGAACCCTTTCAAGGAAAATGCACTTTCTCTGCGGATACTTGGAGATAAGGACATGTCAATTGTATTGTTCCACGTATAGTGACTTGGATATTGAGATCATACCTTAAATCCAGATCGTGGGCCTCCCATAGATGCTTGATTAAATCAAGACCGCAAATCTAATCTTCTCATTGCATCTGAATCACATTCAGATTAATGTCCAACATTTGGACCTAGATCAGATTACTTCTCTACTGAGAGGAGTCACTGAAATCCAAGCCCGTTTCATCACTCCCTAGGAATGGAAGCGTCATGATTATACAATCGTTTATGATCACATCATCTTCAGGTATTCCTATTACCTATACATCCTGCATACTAGAAGACTCTGAATAAAACCGAAGTATTAGATGAACTTTACACTGCCTACTTCAAGGTTTTTATCAGTAAGTTTCTCATTCGATCATTGGGAGTTGGTATCGATCATATACTTTCCAAAAGCATGTATCATACCTAGTGAAAAAAAGAAAGGCGAGAGCCACTAAGTAATGGTCTGACAGATCAGACTCACTGTCGTTGAGGCGACTACTCAGGCCTTCACGTTTATCAACAATCAACCCACACAATCAATTAAACAATCAAGAGCAAGGATCAAAATTTATTATACCCTGCTAAGAATGTATAGTGGCAAGCAAGTAGGGGTCGAACACATGAAGCAAAGGAGTAAAGCAGACTAAGTGAAAGTCAAATGGCCTATGTCTTGTGAAGTACTTAGCCAATTTGAACTTTTTGTGGGTTTCTAGTTTTATATTTATTATTCATTTTTTTATTTTTTTTATTTTGATTTATAATTTACTGATTTTATATTTTCTTTTTATATTTTATATTTTTGAATTTTCTTTTTCTACTAAATAAAGAGATAATATATAAGGAATATATATACTCTAGAGATAAGAGAGAGGTAAAAATAGGGAAAAATACTAAAGTGTTTCTGTGATTTTTATATTTTTTAATGTTTTTGTTATTTTTCTATATTTTCCTATTTTTTTGGTATTTTTAAAGTCAAAAATACTAGTGAATA
Source organism: Ottelia alismoides (assembly GCA_037367405.1). NCBI lineage: Eukaryota > Viridiplantae > Streptophyta > Magnoliopsida > Alismatales > Hydrocharitaceae > Ottelia > Ottelia alismoides. The sequence goes on along the minus strand of JAZKJV010004266.1, from coordinate 13,862 downwards.
GTGAAACAAATTGCTTGCCGAATATTGAAACGAAGATGAAAAATATCAAATAGTGTCTAAAATTCCTCAAATTAATTTTAAAATTAATATAATAGAACAGAGAAAATTCAGAGACAAAAATCATATTTTTAGAATTTTTGTAGAATTTGTAATATTTTTATAAACTTTTTTGGGGTTTTGTAATTTTTATGAGTTTCTTTTATAACTTTTAGTGATTTTTGGACTGTAAGTTAAATATACTAAAAGACACAAAATATATTTTTTTGGAAAATTTTTAAAATGTTTTTATAATTTTATGGATTCTATAATGCAGACAGTAGAGAAAATACGTGTTTTTTGAATTTTTATAAATATGAAAATGAAATAAAAATACAAAACAAAAATATAGTGTGATAGAGCAATGCAACAGGAGCTTATGCTAATTTTTGTGGATTTTTTATAATTTTATAGATGCATGAAATAAATAAAAACAACATAGAGAAAAATTAGTTCTGGTAGGGGCATTTATGTAAATATCAAAAAGTTAAGGGGCTCAGATGCAATTTCTCCAGAAATATTACAACATGGTTGACAAGTTGCAGGAGTAAATCTAAATGATAAAACAGGAAGGGTATGCATGCAATCCCAGCCCTGCGCGTGACTCACAGGTGCCTAGCGGGGACTGAAACAACAATATAAAAAATACGAGGGGTTCCTTACAAGTTCACCAAAAATATTACACTTAATACGAAGTTTCCTAGACTAAACAAAAATTCCCGAAGATTCGAGGGTCCCTGTTCAAAAATCCCCCACCCCACGTGTGTGAGTCACGTGAGGTGACGTGGACAAGGACTAACGTGCAATAATGAAGAGTTCCCGAGCATAGTTGTAAATATTACAAAATTAAAACAACAACAGACGAAAGTTTAGGTACTAAACAGTAAATACACAAATTTTTGGGCGAGAAAGTGCAAAATACCCACGTGTCAGCTTACAGATCGAACGGTGATGACGCCTTCACTTGCCACCTGTCAGCCCGAAGATGCACGATGACGCTTGGCCTCCAACGGCTGAGATTAGATGATCAGACTGGGATCGACAGTGTTGGGAGGCCCAAATCCAAGGGCTGCTGCTTTGTCTGGAGCTCCGGCCCTGATCGGACAGAAGAGAACCCCGGAGGAAGAACAAAGAGGATCCGCCAGCGAGGCGACCTTCCTCTCCTTCGATTCTGGGTCTCCGACGTTCAAAAAGACTCAAAAGCGGCCGGGGGGACTCCTGAAGGTGTCATCTGCGTGCTGGCGACGTCAAAAAGCTCGGGGAGTGACCAGATCTCTCCCAGGAGGCCAGCGGAGCTTGAAGCTCTGAAGTACCTCCGGTTGGGCTCCAAAATTGCCCGAGGCGCGCACTATCTTCAGATATCTGCAAGAGATGGTTATAAGAGTCACGAGCAGACTGTCGCGACTGATAAGCTAACTGACCACTCGGGTATAAGGTACAAAAATAGGGTCGTTGCGACCCAAGCGATCAGGCTAACTCAATCAAGAAAAATATCGAACCACTAATAGAAATAAAATCAATCCAACACTCAAATAGCGGTCCTGCTATGAGATTTACCTGGTATAGCACCCAGGGTCGAACACAAGGAGCACAGATTGGCCGAAGGCCTACGAAGTAGTCGAAGAATCAGAGAAAAAGGGAAAACATTTTTAGTGGTTTTTAATTGTTTTTAAATTTTTCTTTGGATTTTTAATATGTAAAGAAAATAAGAAGAACAACCACAAGCAAGCTTCAACAATTTATTGAATGCACTAAAAGGCAAGCAAAAATTCAGGAAAAAATATTTTTATGTGTTTTATCTTTTTCTGTGTTTTTGGTAAATTTTTGGGATTTTTATGATATTTATTTTAATTTCTAAAAATCAAACAGTAAGACAAACAAGGGGTACTGTCCAGCCAAGCCTAAAGTCCTTAAATAAAATACCTAAGGACCTTAAAAGTACCTGGAGGTAATTTTCCTGTATACTAGAGAAAACAAGGAAAATTTGAGCACCAAAATTATTGTTTTTGGGTTTTTAGATTATTTAATATGATTTTTATGAGTTTTTAGGTGTTTTTGAATTTTTAGGGTTTTTAAGCAATGAAAAATAGCCAAAATTGGCTAGAAAATCAAAGGACACAAAATAAACAGTACCTAATTTTTATAGAATTTTTAGGGGTGTTTTTATATTTTTTTGTGATTTTTAAAACTGAACAGTGCCAAAACTAGATGTTTTTGAATTTTTAAAAATAGCAAACAAAATCAGAAATGTCCTCAAAAATCTACAAAAATCCTACACCATGGCAGGAGGCATGTGTCAAATTTTCGTTGGATTTGGAGGTGATTTGATATTTTATTCAAAAAATGTCAAGGGGGCACTGTGCACAGGGACCAAAGTGCAAATACCCGAAGTTCTGGGGGTCCAGGTGCAATTAACCCAGCAAGTCACGCGCGTGGCGCGTGCCTGGGGCACTCAGTGACCCAAATGTGATAAAAACAAGTCCGAGGACCTTTTGGTAACTCGTACCAAAAAGTCCAGGGGCTGTTATGCAAATATCCCACTAAAAGACGCACATGTGCAAATAAAACACTCACAGGGGCATAAATGCAATTACTGAAAATATTTCATTCATCTATGAACAACCAGAACTACAGGGCTAATGTTGCAAATACACCAAACAAAGCACGTGGCGAAGCACGTGACAGACACTCACAGGGGCATAAATGCAAATAAACTAGAGTACCAGGTTCCAAGTGCAAATATCCCAACGTAAATAAAAGACACACAATATTTACAGGACTAAATCTAAAAACATAAACTAAGAGGGGGCCTACGGTAAATTACCCCTTTATTACGTCGACGGCTGGATGATGGACGCGTGGCTGATCTGACGGTCCTGGACGCTGGCGTCTCTCTCTCCTTCCGCACGTGGGCCGATCGACGTCTCAGAGGGGGCCACGTGGAAGATCTGACGGGTGCTGGTGGATGGCGCCTCCCTCTCTGCTCTAACGGTCCCGATCAACCCTCGAACTGATCGGACGGTGGCTGCTCCTCGATGGATGGATGGTCTCGATGGAAACTGGAGCACTGAGGGTAATCGGACGGTGGTCGAGGACCCTCGAAGAACAGGTGGCCGGCGAGTTTCGCCGGCCTCGTGTGCGTTCTGTGGTCCTCCTCAGCTGCCTCTGAAGATCGGAGAAGGTTGGCGATGAAGCTCCGCAGCTGTTGGTGGCCTCCGATGGCCCAGCCGAGCCCTGGAGGGGCTCCGGCGAGGTCGGCGGAGGGAAGCTTCTGGCCTGGATGTAGGGAAGCCTCAGATGGCCTCCTCTGGACCTGCAAGATAGCTCAAAAGCTTCGCGGGTCGAGGGCAAAATGCCTCGACCCGGTTAGGTGGTGTGGAGGTGGTCTGTGCGTCGGTGCGGGCGAACCCCGGCGAAGCGACGGCGAGGGGATTCGAATCCCAGCTCCTGTACGAGCTGGGTTGAATGGAGGGGCGGAGAAGGTGCGCGAGGGAAAGGCGAACTTGATGGGGGATTCCGATGATCGAGTGGGTGCGGGAGATGGTCGGAATCAACGATAAACGACGGCGGCGCGATTTGGGGGTAAATGGAAATTAGGCTAAATAAGAAAGCTAGAAGGTTACCTGGGTGGCGAAGTAGACTAGGCTGGAGCTGAGGTAGCTCCCGATCGTGGCCTCGAAGGTCGTCAAGTCCTGAGGCTCGGGCTCCTGCACTGGGCGGAGCACGGCGGCGCAATGTCGCCGGATCAGTGGTCCGGCCACCCCCTCCTCGCTGCGACACGGGCAATCGAGAGCTGTCACCTCAAGGGATGCAGTGGAGGTCACGGGATGAAGGGTGGAGAGCCAAAGATGCGTGAAAACGGGGGCGGAGCTCAGACTATATACAGCTAGGGGTCCGGCTAGAAGGGAGTCGGGCGTGAAGCTCGGAGCGCGGATCCCAATGCGAATACCCCGGCGGTCATGTCGGATGTACGAGGAAGCGATAGGACCCGGGGTTTGCGGAGAAGGCGAGCGGATCGAGCGCGGAAAAAGAGGCGAAAACGGGTCGGGTGCGAGATCCGCTGGAGAAGACGGTCCGCGGAGGGAGTTGACCGGGGGTCAACATCCCTCGTGGACCAATGAGACGCTGCCACGTGGACAATATTTGAAGCTCAAAAATAAGGCAGCAAATGGTCGATTTTGCAAAAACTTTCAACATGAAATATTTTTCTTTTATTTTTTTCTATTTTTTGGTGATTTTTAATTAATTTTTGGAAATAAAAATGAGGTATTTACATTATATAGCTATACATAGGTATATATACAATATGGAGGCTTTTGATTTTTGATTTTTAATTATTATTTTTATACAATTTTATTCCCATTTTATATTTTATTTATTTATAGAATGAAATGAGGGATAAAAGGGTATTTTTATTTTGTTTTTATTATTTATATACATAGGTGAAATAAATAGTTATGTACAACTACATACATGGCATTTGTACAATATATTTTTGTAATTTTAATTTTTGTTATTTTTATTGGATTTTTGTTTTGATTCTTTTTGTTTTATTTACTTACAATATATAGCATAGAATATTTACGAAAAGTTTTGAAAATAAATAAATTTATTTACAAGGTTAAATACACGTAGAAGCATGGTCTATGTACATGGTGAAAGGGTATTTTTGATCTTTTTGATTTTTACCTTTTTGTTTTGTTTTTATCTTTTATAACTATGTACAAATATTCACAGATGTATTTTTGGTGAGGAAAATATTTTGTTATTTTATTTACATAATTATTTACACATGAGCTCCTATCTCCCTCTACTGTGGCTTTTATGCGGTCAGGCCCATGCTGAGCCCTCCCTTGGGTTAGGTTGCTCAATATTTATTCTAAATATTTCCCTCTTTTTCTTTTTAATCTTTATTCTTTTATTTTTGCACGAAAACATGCTAATTATAAGTTTTTACACAATGCATGCTTTTGGTAATTATTTGTATTTACATATATCTACATGCATTTGCAAAGGTTTTTGTAGCTAAAATATAAGAATAAAGAGTGATGAATGGGTATTCATCAGCGACCCTCCTAGGGGCTAAAGGATGTGGCTGGCGGTGAGGGGGCGTTTCGACGTTGATAACCGCTCCCGCACCCTTAGTTAATTCGAGCAAGTTAATGTCCAAATTAAGAGTTAATGTTCGTTGCAGTCGGATAACGAGAGGGAATGTCAAAAATCACTTTTAATTAGATCAAAGTTAATTTCAAGCGGCAATTTTTTTACTTGGTGAAGTCCAAGGTCGAACTCAGGGAGGCATATGTCTCCTTAGGTGTATTTTAGCAAAGTCCAAGTGTGAAATTTTCGGGGAATATATTTTTTTATATTTTTCTATTTTCTATGCAGGACACATGCAAAAATCAAACCAATTTAAAGTTAACTCAGTTAAGGTATTAAATGAAGTCCAAAAATTATGAAAATTGACCGGATGATGAAATATGGTGAAAATAGACTACCCTAATTTTTTGGAATTTTAAGACACTAAATGAATTTACTATGAATTTAAAATGAATGCAGGGTGATTTTCACTAATTTAATTTTAATAAATATCAAATCACAAAATTTTAGGGAAATAAAATTATCCTAGATAGATCTAATGATGAGGAATCTAGGAAAATTGTCAAAACTTAATTTTAATGTGAATTAGACCTATTAAAAAACAAACTAAGGAATTCACCAATTAATTTATTTAGGCCTCGATATGTGTGCAAATGAGATGAATTTTTTATGCCATGTTGAGTTAACTATCCTAGAGCTACTGTGATTTTTTGAGAATTTTTGGAGTTACAGAGAATTAATTATTAATTAAAAGGTCCAACTGGGCAAAATATCACAGAAATAAACCAATTAATTAATTTAAAAAATCTACTGACATCTCAAAAATATGACAAGTGTCACAACAGATAGAGGACAAGTTACACTACAACATGCAATTTTTGGAATTTCAAAATGATGCAAAATGACACCTAGGGATGCGTGCAAAGACAGGGGTGTAATTGCATTACAGAAAATAAAAATTACATAAAAATAAACATGCTGACAGGGACTTAAATGCAATTACCTATAATGCTGGGGGGGAGGGAATGCGATTTCTTCACGGTGCACGTGCTGCTCACGTGGGGGTGCTTCACATGGACCAATTAGTAATTTCTTGAAGTTCCATGGGCCTCGATGCAATTTGCCCAGGGCGCACGTGCTCCTCACGTGGGGTTTACTAGGCTCGGGTGGCGTCGGCGTCTCGGGTCTTGGCTTGGGGGCTTCCGGAGGTTCGGCTGAGGCTCGGATAGCCTCAGGTGGTCCGAGCCTAGAGGTCAGGGAAGAGGCTCGGACCAGTCTACATGGCGTGCTCTGGCGGTTGGATCTAGAGTGATCCAACGGCTGCTGCTGTGACGACGTGGCGTGTTGAGCACCGTTAGATCTGGAAGGATCCAACGGCTATGTGACGTGGGCGACGTGGCGTACTCCTGAGCGTGGGATCAAGGATGATCCTACAGTTGTCTGCTGCTCCGGATGACGGGTGACGTGGACGGCTAGGGACCGTTCGATCAAGATGATCAAACGGTGGCTGTAGCGTCATCTTCAACGGTCCTCCGCCGCCTGCAGAGGAGTTGGATGGTCTACGACGAAGTGGGCTTGGCTCCGCCCGATCCTCCTAGTGTCAGTAATGCTCTCCGGAAGCTCGGAGATAGTTTGGGAGACGCGCGGCGATGCAATGAAGCTTCATGTGACTTCAGGCGTGGATGAGACGGGCTGGAGCACTGTGGCGGCGAAGCTCAAAAAGAGCTCCGACGAGGTTCCGGCAAATGAATGAACGAGTACCTGCAGGTGTTAGATCTATAGCCAAAGCTCGAGGTGCGTTCGTGGAGATGTGGGATGCGATGGCGAGGCCTAATCGAAGTGAAAGGATGCTCGGCGATGGTGCTCCGCCCAAGTGGCGGAGCTGGAGCTGATGGAACATGAAGTGAGGTGTCGGAGGGCGTGAAGTGTACCGCGAAGGTCAGAGCTCCATCGAAGAGCTCGGCGAGGTGGACGCGGGGCGAGACGATCACGGTAGAGGTGGAATTAAATCGGAGAAAATTCAAAGAAAAATCAAACGAAGATCAGAGGAAGATGGAGGGAGTTACCTGGGATTTGGAGCTCGAAGTCGAGTTCCAGGTCGTCACTCGAAGGGGCGGTAAGGCCCTGAGCTCAAGCAGCTACGCGGAGGGCGGCTGCGACACGGCGGTGGCGCCGCGGATCTCGCCGGAGAAGAAGGTCCGTCTTCGCTCAAGGATTCACTCAATTCCTGTCACAAATCGAAGGCTCCGAGCTCTAGGTTCTTCCTTGGGATGGCGGATAGGGCCGAAGTTGGCCGGAGCTCGAGTATTTAAAGGGTGAAAGTGTCGGGTTGGATGATGACGAGGTGAAGTTCATGGGCGTCATGGGGCGACTCTGGTGGAAGTCATGGGGAGTTAGGTGGCTGGCGAGGGTGAGGGGGGAGAGGCAATGAACGTGGAGGCGATAGTGGTCGGAGAGGGTGGCTGGAGTGCGGCCAAGAATAGGAAGGGGCAAGCCCCTCGTGCACGGCTGAGATAGTGGGAGAGAGGGGCGCTGGAGGTGGAAGACGAAGCCCTGGCCGTTGGATCTTGTGATCCAACGGCCCAGATCAAAGCGATAGGGAGCGGGCAGGATCTGATCGGAGGCGAGGCGATCTGAGGCCGTGATGGCACAAAGTGGTGCGATAGGGCGAAGCGCGAGCGAGCGGCTGAGATCAAGTCAAGGCGACGCGATCTAAGGGTCAGGAGGCCAACACGTGGCGCGATGGGGGCGAAACGTGAGCGGGCGACCAAGATGCGATTAGGGCTTAGATCGAATGGTTGGAAATAAAGCGCTAGTGGACGGTGCAGATCGAAGGGCTGAAGGCGTGATCTGATGGTGCATAATGCGCCACGTGGCGTACGGTGGGAGAGGCGCTAATGGATGGCCCAGATCTGAGGCGGGATCGGATCAAACGGTGGTGGATAAAGGTGTACGTGGAGCGCAACTGGCCGTTGGATCAAGAAGTATATCCAACGGTTGAGAGGTGCGACGGCTAGGGCAAGGGGAGCGGGCCGCGTGGCGTGACCAGAGGGTGCCACGTGGCCTGTTGTGATTGACTAAGAAATGAAATGGATGTAGAGAGAGAAGGAAGCTGAATTTGAAAAACTCAAAACATGAAAGTTGTAGATCTTGATGAGATCTACAAGTTTGATGTTGACCAAAGACAGAGAGGAGGTTAAATATGATACAAAAATACAAGTGTACACATACCTAGTATACAAAGAGTACATAGAGGCCCAAAAACCCAACTTTTTCATATGAGCTTCAAATTGGATGAAATTAGTCTCATTTTAAAGGTTTTTTAATGTGTATTATTATGAAGGTGAGTAGACCTATTTTTGAGGTTGCATGAGGGAATTATGGGCATTTTGTGGTCCAGGGGTTTTAGGGTTTTATTGGTGCTTTTACAAAGGGGATTCCTGGCTTTCTTCCTTATATTATTAACTAAGGTGTACATAGTATAAGGGAGAGCTTATTTTGATGAATGGATATTTTACAAGTGATTTTGGCTTCTTATTTAAAGCAAATGGAGTGCTAAAATGCATGTATTATGAATGCATGTATGAATGCTATTTATGCATTATAAAGGGAAATATGCCTCTATTTACTCGGGAACAAGGCTCTATTTTTAACTTTTAGAGTGATGAATCACAGATTCATCAACCCCCTATACTTAAACCTTGCTCGTCCCCGAGCAACTAAATGAAATGCAAGAGTGAAATAATTTTGGGTTCCATACCAAGGTCATGAACAATAGTTAAAAATGGAGCTTGACTCGACCTTTAGATTAATTGTGTGGCGGAGCCTTATTTGGACCTGAACTTAAGACCTAACCGACTTCAAGTTCCACAAGTCTTCTATTCAAGACGCCTCAACAGTCAGGTCAGAACAAATCCTCAAACGCAAATTTCTGATGACTATGATTCTTACTTGTACTGTGTAAGTGAAATGTAACTCTTCACATCAAAAATGACTCGGAACCAGCCTCCTCTAACAAGGTAACTTAATAACCCGGTCCAGTAACTCTTTCCTCGAGGAGCGGGGTATTCCCTTCTAAGTTCAAGTGCGACCAGCTCAAGAGGAGGGGGTAGAGAAAAGAATGGACGGTAGCCAGTGTAGCTACCTATCCCGGGATGCCTGACCAGTGTAGCCAAGTCATCCAGCTGCATTTCTTTGCTAATATACAGACTCCGACAGGTATTTTATTTTCACTTGGACCTATCTGATTTTTTTGGAGTTTTTGCATTTTTTTTCAAATCATACAAGGTGCAGCATGTACATCAGGAGTTTTTCCTCTTGAGCCAGTAGACTATCCCTCTTTTGAAGCATTATTGCAACCCACAGCATCCCGTCCTTAGACGTCAACACTACCAGACTAGGTTGAGACGCACTACCCTCCCTAGAGGAGGACGGATGTTTCCACCCGTGTGCTACTCCAAGCTAAAGGATTCTACCTCCTCACCACCTCATCAATGAAGAGCTACATGCATTGTGCTTGTCCAAGTTAGGTCACTGTCTATAAGAATCATGCGTGTGCACGAGATATTCTACTTAGAATAATCAAGATGACATGTGAACATAGACTTGCGGACTCAAAGAATTAAGTCACTTGACCTGAGAAATCTCAACTCCAGTTCCTATAAGGTTCCTCTGAAATTATGTGGATTAAGGTCAAATCAAAGTCCATCCTCAATATCTACTCATAACTTGGTTCAGAACCCACTAGCTTTTCACTTTACATATGCAAAGTATGCAGATGAGAGGTGCAGATGACATGCTATGAATGAAATGCAAGACTCTTTTTTTTTCTTTTCAGATGCAGAGATGATAAGAAGCCTTATTTTCAACATTTTTTTAACTATGATATATCTCCTATGATACAAGTGTTTTATGAGTATTATACAGACTATACAAGTGTATTTTACAAAAAAAATTTCTCAAATTTTACCCACCCGTAATTATTACATAATATATACAAAAATACGTGAAAAATACGTGAAAGTACGAGCCATGGGTAAAGTATATATGTAATATATACACACCCCCTATACTTAGCATGTGCTATGTCCTCAGAGCACGAAAAGCGACTAAAAAGACATAGCTCGGGCTAAGCGTAGGAGAGCTAAAATTATAAAAATGTATAGAAGTCGCTCCGCCCCCCTATACTTAGGCTCTAGCAGCCTAAGTGTAGAAGAAGATCAAAAATGGGGCGAACGAGGACAAGAGGGGAAATGGATGAGTATATACACGACGGGCATTGGTTCCCCCTATACTTAGGTTTTGGTCAGCCTAAGTATAGGAAAGGAATGAGTATGAGAACCGATGTGATCTAGTGGATTTACAGAGAACAGACTCAGGTGGCCCATCCCCCCTATACTTTGGATATGGTCATCCTAAGTATAGACCAAGATAGAGATAGATGAAACTGGGATGAGTTACTAAAGTCGCGTGAGGAAAGGACAGAATGTACAGAAATGATGGTATATACAAGTGAGTCGGTCTGAATCTTTCAAGATGTTGCTGATGGCGGGAGCTCACTGCTGCAAGGTCTCCTGCGCGGCTCGAGGTGTATCTGTTGAATCTGTCTCGCACATAAACACAATCTCCTCAATATGGACTAACTGCTCATTGGATTCGACGAAATGTTTCAACAGTTGTCCATTCACAAGGGATGTCGGTGCGTCATCTGCGAGATCTGAGATCTCGACACATCTGCTATGATGCACCGCTCGGACAATGAATGGGCCCGTCCACTTGGATTTCAATTTGCCTTGGAAGGTCTTCAGCCTTGCATTAAACAACCATACCTTCTGTCCAGGAACAAAGATCTTTCGTCTAATATATCTATCATGCCAACGCTTCACCTTGTCCTTGTACACCAAACTGTTGTCATATGCACGATTTCCGACTTCTACAAGCTCATTAAGATCCATCTCTCTCTGTTTCTGCCCAAGGTGTGTGTTCCAATTGACCTTCTTAGTTGCCCATTCTGATTTATGCACTAACTCTGCGGGCAAATGGCATGGCTTTCCGAATACCATTCGGAAAAGGGAGGTTCCTAGCGGTGTCTTGTAAGCTGTCCTATACGCCCATAGGACCTGATCCAAGATCTGAGACCAGTCCTTCCTGTCTGGGCGGACAAGCTTTTGCAATATAGTCTTCACCTCCCGATTCGACACCTCAGCCATACCATTAGTCTGTGGGTGGTAAGGGCTAGCGACATGGTGTTTGATGCCGTACTCCTTCAGGAGTTTCTTCACCTCTCGATTCACAAAGTGGCTACCCCCATCTGATATCATCATTTTGGGAATCCCGAACCTAGAGATGATATGATCTCTGATGAATTTACAGACAGTTCTGCTGTCTGCGGCTCGGGTTGGGATAGCCTCCACCCACCTGGATAAATAATCTACCGCAAGAAGGATGTATTCAAACCCGTGGCTAACAGGGAATGGGCCCATGAAGTCGATGCCCCAGGCGTCAAAGACATCACAAATGATGACAGGCTGCATTGGCATCTCATCCTTGGGACAAACGGCTCCTCCCATTCTCTGGCATACTGGGCACGACTTCGCAAAGGTGATGGCATCGTGAAATAGAGTTGGCCAGTAAAAACCACACTGAAGTACCTTCCATGCGGTCCTCTTCCCGGAGTGGTGTCCTCCTGCCTCCAAGCTGTGGCATAAAGAAAGGACACTCTGGTATTCCTCCTGAGGAATACACCGTCTCCAGACACAATCCGGTCCTTCAAAGAAAAGGATCGGATCCTCCCAATGGTAGCGTCTCGCATTCGACTTAAGTCGATCGATGTGGCTCTTGGGCCAACCGTCGGGAACCTTCTTGGAGACAAGGTAGTTTACGATGTTGGCATACCATGGGAGTGAGTCGACAACAAAAATCGACTCGTCAGGGAAGGAGTCTCGAATTGGTGAATCCTCAGAAGTATTAAGATCTTCGAGACGAGAAAGATGATCGGCTACTACATTCTTCTTTCCAGGTTTATCACGAATATCCAAATCAAATTCCTGGATAAGTAAAATCCAACGAAGAAGATGCGCCTTCGCGTCCTTCTTCTCCATCAAGTACCATAGAGCTGTGTGGTCAGTGAACACAATTACCTTGGATCCAATCAAGTGAGATATGAACTTGTCCAAGGCAAACACTACCGCAAGCATCTCCTTTTCCGTAACTGTATAGTTACGATGAGTGGTATCAAGCACTTTGCTTGCGTAGTGAATTGCAAATGGGACGCCATCTCTCTTCTGTCCTAACACAGCCCCAATAGCAAAATCTGATGCGTCCGTCATGATCTCAAAAGGTAGAGACCAATCTGGGGCTTGTAGGATAGGTGCGTCCATTATCATTCCTTGCAATAGCTTAAAGGCCTCAAGACATTTGTGATCAACAACAAACTCCATGTCTTTGCCTAAAAGCTCAGTTAGCGGTCGGGCAATCTTAGAAAAATCCTTAATGAATCTCCGATAAAATCCGACTTGCCTGAGGAACGACCACAAAATCTTGACGTTGATTGGTCGCTGGAGTCGTCTGATCACATCCACCTTGGCAGGGTCAACCTCCATTCCTTTCTTGGAGATGACGTGCCCCAACACAATGCCCTCCGTCACCATGAAGTGACTTTTCTCCCAGGAGAGCACCAGATTAACCTCACAACATCTTTTGAGGACTCGATCCAGATTCCTAAGACAGGAATCGAAGGAATCGTCGTGGACCGAGAAGTCATCCATGAAGACTTCCAGGAATTCACCGACCATTTCAGCGAATACAGCAATCATGCACCTTTGAAAAGTACCCGGAGCATTGCATAACCCAAAGGGCATGCGTCTGAAGGCATAGGTACCAAAGGGGCATGTAAATGTGGTTTTCTCCTGGTCCTCTGGAGCTATGGCTACTTGTTTGTAGCCCGAGAACCCATCCAAGAAGCAGAAGAATTCTTTCCTCGCTAGTCTCTCTAGGATCTGATCAATGAATGGTAGGGGGAAATGATCCTTCTTCGTCGTGACATTCAAGCGTCTGTAATCCACACAGACGTGCCACGACGTGGGCACTCGTGTCACGATCTCCTCTCCATCCTCGTTGGTGGTTGTCTGAATTCCCGACTTCTTCGGGACCACATGTATCGGGGCCACCCATTTCGAGTCGGAGATGGGATAAATAAAACCCGCATTGCACCATTTCTCTATCTCCTTCTTCACTACCTCTCGTAAATTTGGATTCAAACGGCGTTGGAATTCAAGAGAGGGTTTGGCTTCATTCTCCAAGTAGATATGGTGCAAACACAGAGCAGGATTTATCCCGTGGAGATCGGAAATGCTCCCAGCCTATCGCCTTGCAGTTTTTCTCCAAGATCTCTAGCAAGCGAGATTCTTGCTCCTCGGTCAATCGCGAACTGATGATGGCCGGATATTTCTTCTCCTGACCTGCAAGGAAGGCGTATTTTAGTGTTGTGGGTAAAGTTTGAGCTCAGGTAAGGTGTGATCATCTAGGAAATCTGGCTCAATCGAATCAGGCTGAGTGTTGGAAGTGGCTGGATCTTTCTCTGTAATAGCTGCCACCACATTATTCGGCTCTAGAGTCGGATCGTCAAAGGTCTCCATGAAATCGGTGAAAGCCACGTCCAACTCTTCATCCTCATCTTCTGATTGTCATAAAGAGGGAAGGACTGACAATCCAGCTGGGCTTCTAAA